>CM060941.1:764608409-765864243 GCA_030765085.1 Allium cepa | reverse complement strand
GATTACAACGCATTATAACTACCATCACAAAACATACCATTCATGGATTTTCTATTAAATATATTTTTAACTTAATTAACGAACTAATATATATGTTACATTATATCAAGTATATAATAGAAAGAAAACACCTTTTATTTCAAACAAGATTGATTATCGAGTTAGGTGTATATAACAAATTACATATTGCCACTAGGGTATACCCCTAACTCTATCAATTTTCCACTTGCACTTGAGCCAATTATGGAATCTCTATCATATCCCTTCAATCTATTTGATGACAACCAATCAAGTTATACCCTTCATGAATGGATCTGCTATATTGTTTTAATTATTGACTCTGTCAATCAACTCTTTCTGATTTTGATAAACTACTTTTATCATATGGAACTATTTAGAATATATTCCTTAACTTCTAATGAGATCTTATTATTATATTGTTATTATATAACAATGATGTAGTATTCTTAATGCTTAGAATCGCCCCTAGCTCGGTTATGAATCCATGCATACACACATACACTGTCACACACATACATACATTGCTTTTATTATAGTGTTATTCAAGGCGATGTAATTAGCCTTTTTACTTAATCGGGCACAATGTTTTGTTTGGAACATTTTCAACTTAAAACTTCTTAATTAATATTTGAATATGAATTTAGTATTGACGTATTATACTCGATAACACTTATAAAGTTCGAGTATGTAGAATCCTTCATAAGGATTTTTGTTGTTTATATAAACAATTTTCTAGTATCGCATAAATGCTCAAGAGTACTCTACACCACCATCTAGTGAGCTCAATATAGATTTGATAATTGCTTCATGCATCTACATAAGTAAAATATGATATTGTAGATGATATAACATGTATGATAAATCTTATTGTTAATGCATAAGGAATCCATCTTACATGTTCCATATTAAACATTTTAATAAGATGTCTTTTTATATCATTTGAGACATTCTCAACATCTTTTATACTTACTATAAATGATATAATTTACAGATCCAATATCGAATGTTAAAGATCTAAACTATTGCTGATTTTAACATAAGTACATTGTTAATAATCAATAAATAGTTTGTTGTTTGCTTATAGTCTAGAAATATCTTTGTACCTTTAGTGGTTCTTACTTATGGACAAACGCTTCCTTTGCATTTTGATTGAATCAACTTATTTGATATTTCTACCAAAAACTTATTCAATTCTGATGCTTATAGAATGATACTTTCATACCATTTCTTAGATCATATCAGAAAAACCTACAAACTCAATATCACTTCCACTAACTTTGAGATATTTTGGTTGTTATGTGTAAACAGTCTTTCTAAATCATTATTTAGAATTTCCATTTCAACGCATATGTACTAAAGCACAAAGTTATGTCTAGCGATAATTTTGTGAGTAAATTTGAAATAACTTGAGCACATTAAATGACGGATGTATTACGTTAATTTTATCATTGAAGTCTATGATGTTATCTTATCAATGTTGCCTATTATATTCAAATTGCGTTAATCTTTTGAAGACGTTCACGGTCGATGGATTATATCCCTTCGTGTACAACTATCAAAATCATACACTAATAATGCACTAGGAATCCTTTCAGATTTGTGCATCATACCATATGGTAGAATCAACATTCTTAATGGTTTATCAACAACTGAGGATTATCTATTCTCGATATTGATAAGAAACTCGTAGTTTCTCTCCAAGTGCAAGAATATTTATTGAACGTTCTAGTGCATTGTAATCATTTAGGATTGGTTAATTTCATTTCATCCCTCGCAGATAGAATCATCTCAAAATACATTTTACTGTTAATAATCTGTAAAAGAAATTCTTTCACTATGAAGTTGGCATTTCTTGAAACAACAGTTGTTTCTCAGTGCAACATAATAAGTATTTATAAACACTTTATAAATCACCATATATATAAAACTGACTTGTTTTTAATTTACGATATTTATGTTCAAAATGCAACTTGGTCGTCCAATGACTATCGTTCCCAAACTACTTTTGGGGCATTTCATACAAGATCCCTTACGAACATTATTTCATGCAGTTTTTTGACTCATGCAATCTGCCAACTCCTTGGCCTCGGATATGTTTGGGTTTCTTATAAATCCATATCATATATGATTTTATAAACTATTATTTAGATGAAATTAATTTTAACCTTGTGCCCTACCTTTAAGTCATGACCTTATAGGAAGAAATTAACTCAACTTCACTTACAATTAATCATACTTTTTCCCACAAAATTTGGTTACTCCTTATCGATACATCATTATATATCATAGGAAATAGTGACTTTTGAGGTCGATTCTTTATTAATTTTGAGTACATTCGAAACTTTTTCCAATATACTACATATTTGATTAATCAAATCATTTTTATTTTCTATTGCTTGTTATTTTATTTATTTCCATTTTATATTCTATGAACTTATTATAGACATCCTACATGTTTATTAATTTCACATGTTCATGTCTATGATAACTCATCAGTGAATAAGATGAAGTACATGGATCCATTTTGGAATTAATAGACTTTTGACTATATACGTCTATATGCATCAATCCGTAGAGTCCATCAACTCTTATGATGCTCCTACTGAATGGGTGTTTTGCTCATAATTATTTGAGATATAATTAACTAGTATCATATGATTCATAATCATTTAATCGATTAATTTCTCAAAATTATATGTGACGGCCAGGATTTTCGACCCTCAAAAATCGACATTAATACATCCTCTTGTCGCAAATCCAAATGCCGGAAAGCCCTAACGTTAGGTGAAAATGAAAATAGAATCTCACACGAATCGAATAACATATATTATTTCAACAATAGTCTTTACAGTGGAAAATTTTGAATACAATATTGGGGTCTAACCTAGATTCCGCTCGTACAGTTATAAACCCTCAGTTCTTACAAATGCTGAAAAATAAAAACAAATGCAATAGATGCAGCAGATAATAGAATATGTCCATACGTAGACGAAGATCTCCATCTCTTCTTTGGAAACTCCAAGCGTCTTCAACTAAACCTGAAACTACTCGGATCTGACCTGAGTATTAAAAATACTCGGATCAGGTTTGATAAACCAGCGTGAGATACTCGATTTATGAATTGATGCCAGTTTAAAAACCTTTGAAAAGAAGGGTATCTCATAAGACCACACCCACACATAAATACGGACTGGTTTTTACCTTATGATAACTAAACATAGTCAAAATAATTTGATATTATCTTTAATGACATTTCTTTGAAAAGACTTTTCAAGTAATATGTCAAAATAGCCGAAATTGTTACATTGATTAAATTTGACGGCTTACTAACTATTTTTTAAAAGTAGGTTCTATAATCAAAACCATAAAGGCAATGTATTAGAATTAGATTTCCAACATTATAGGGAAAAAGTGTCCTTTTCCTTCGATCCACCCATAACCCGTAGTTTCCGCATGGCTTTACACGATCTCCATCAGCTTTCGAACTACGCTATTACACAACTATGGTACAAGGTATTAATCGATGGTTTTATACGATCTCCGTCAGCCTCCAATACCTGTCCATAAGACTCAGATTCATTCTGGTCACCTTTATTCTAGCCCGATATTATGTCCTTCTAACCACATAATATCCCGTATCATTCCTGGGATGTGAGGCTACGCTCTACAAAGCCACACTTTGCTTTACGCAAAGCCACGCTTTGATTATCACAGCTTCCACTTTGAATGCCACAATTCCATTCTTTCGATCACTATTGACTTTCACGAACATACATCCTCTGAGCTCTCACGTCTCAAGAGAAGGGTGTTGAGCTAAGAGATGTTGCCTTCTCTGCCACCAAACAGATGTACGTTTGTAAAAGTCAACGTTATGATCTTAGAAATGCAACCTCGCACATTTGTCCATACAAGTTCATTCTAGGACTGAATGAAACCGAAGGCACCCCTTCTACCACATCCTATTAGGAATTATCCCTAGGATCAGTGGCGATTAGTCCTTGCAGTCGAAGATTTTCATAACATAGCACTACTACCACCATAAATATGTGATATGCTAAATTTCACCCCGAGGAACTAGTGGCAAGTAGCCCTTCATCATGAAGATCCATGTCTTCAAAAATCATCATCATCATGTATTCACTTCCAAACATATACATCGGTTCAAAGTGGTTTTCGGATAGGAATTACCCAAATTCGACCTAGGTTCCTCCGAGCTAATCATCGATTAAAAAAGATGTTAATTTCACATGTGATTTATCAATCATTATTCAATTTAATTCATATTTTTATTCATTCATAGATATCTCTTGAGATGTAATCATTAAATTATTTCTTTCTCGGTATATGGAATCACTAAGCTTGATTTATCAAATCATTTGGTTAATAAAAACCTTTTTTCAGTCTTGAAATAGTCCTAAATCCTTCCATCTTTTATTTAGAAAAAAAATTCCTAATCATTTCATTCAAATCTTAGCAAAGAATTCTTAATTCAAAACTCAAAATTTGATTGAGATAAAACCTGTTATCTTGGGTGTTAATCCAGATACCATTAAATATTAAGTGAGTAGAATCTATAGAAATCATCTAATTTTATCTATCCCTCGCCCAGGAAAAAGGCCAGGTGTGCCAGGGCACTGGTTGCTTCTGAATATCTCCTTAGATTAAGCACCTCATATTCGGATCTCACGAATAGAAAAATCCAGTCTACTCGTCGGTTTTTAGAGCCAAGATTAAACCACTCGTTTATAATATCTTTTATTTAAATCATTTATTTGAACTTTCTTCAATAAGCTAGAAAAATGCCAAATAATTTTTAAAACTCTTAATTAACAATTTGAAAACATTTATAAAAGATTTGGATAAGAATTGTCAAGTTTAAAACTATATTTAAAAAGTTATAGCAAAATGCTGCGGAAAAGTGTTGTGGAAAGTGCTTTTTAAGCTATACTAAATCAAAATGACTTTTTATTATTTAAAAATTTATTTTTATTACTCAAATTACTTTTCAAATACTTTAAAATATTTATAAGATTTATTCCATATTTTTAATAATTTTAAAGCATCATTTTCAAAGAAATTTAGTTTTGGATTCTGAACTGCAAAATCGTGATTTTTCAAAAAGCTTGTTTTACTCATATCTTAAAATCTACTTATCGAAATCTCGATTTTATTTCTTCGTTGGAAAATTATAGATATAATAGTTCTGATAATTCTTATCTTGAAGGATTCCGAGCTATATTCCGCTTTATACATTTATTTAACTTTTATGGCGCGAAACCGCGAACTAGCGACGCGCCTACTTTGACTTATTTTCCAATTTCTTTTCAAACCTCATAGAAACACTTTTAAATGTTTATAAAGCATTTATAAATTATTTTAAACCCATTTTAAATAATATTTTTATATTTCAAACTCATTTTCCATTTCATTTCACACTATAATATTATATTATTATAATATCATTTCCAAACTTATTAGATATTTAAAAATCATTAAAGGCTAAATAATTTCCATACACATATTTATATGGATTTAAATTCTCGTTTAATTAACTATGGTTAGTTTCTAACCATTTCTCTTATCGTTTATCAAACCAAGTTATCAACCATCTTAACATCCAAAAATCATCCATGAAATCATTCGAGTTATCAAATATATTAATCATTCAAAATATATTAACTTTTCATTTAATTAAAATTTAAATATTTTTAGAGATAAATTAGTAAAAGCGTGAGTACTCTCGATTAGTTTCTCTCCACCAAGCTTTTCCATAGACTTCTCTTTCGATTTCGACGGCACTTCCTTCTCTTTTCCTTGCTTTGGTGCTTCTCGAACTTTCTTCTTTCTTCTCTTAGATTCGGCCTTGGCATGAGGAGGTATTGGCCGTGAGTTTAGGAGGTGGAGGGGAAGAGTTTGCACTTGGTTTTGAGGTGGAATACTATATTTTACTTTATGTTTTTCTAATATTTTTTCATTATTTTCCTTAGGCATGAAAGCCATGAAAATAGAGAGAAGAAATGTCGAACAAAGCGAAGAAAGTGGGTTGCTATTTATAGAAATTTTTTGGAATAAAATATTATAATGTAAAAAGACCAAAATACCCCTACTTCAACTTAAAGTAATCTAATTTTTTCCAACACTTAACATCACAATTTCACATCTCTTTTTATGTCTTAATCACTTAAGAATTAAGTAAAATAAAGTAATATTTTTTTAGGTTTGATTTTGACACTTTTGTCATTTTGTGCTTACTATTTACTAATGATATTCTAGAATTTTCTAATCATGATTAATAAAAGTAAATTTATTTAGTAACTTTGTTATTACTTAGATTATTTAAATATATTTTTATGTATATGAAAATGAAGGTGCAACAACGTTGCGACAACTTTTATACAACAAAACGTTGATTTTTGACAATATTTTACGGCCACATTTCAATGTTTTAGTTAAATTATTTATTTATGCAAAAAAAACTTGAAAATAAATTTTTTATCATCTTTAAATAATTAAAATGATTTTATTTGAATTATAAAATAATATAAAATAATATCAAAATTCATTTGTAAATATACGACATTGATTTTGTCAATACGCGATGAAATTTGGTCAATCGCTATAACATAAGTATATATACAGTTATCAAACTTTCATCAACTAATTATTGTCATTATATAATGATTTTAAAAGCTGTTATTTATCCTTTTAAATAATTATTGGACTGTGTATTAAATTTTATCGAAAACCGGATTTTGTCAATTTTGTCAATGTTACGTTAAAAGTCCAAAATCTTTATTCAATTCTAAAAATAAGCTATCATTCTTATTTATTATATAAAAATGATTATTTAAGTTTAAAAAACCTATATTTGAATATTTAAATAAATTAAATGTTCCATTTTCAAAATGGTAAAATTACGGATCGTTATAGACTTCCCTCTTTAAAAGAATTTCGTCTCCGAAATTATATCAAAACCCAAAGTTATTTGTCTAAAAAATATTTACTTTTAAACTTACGTCCATACATGTATATTGATCATCATAGGTAATATATGATTCAATCTACTATTCGAATCCTAAACTTTACTTCCAAACTAGTATTGATCCTTTGATCCTCTAGTGCGGACTCTGAACAGTGTTCTTGATCAGAAAACACCGTTTCCCTTACAGAGCCCTCAAGTATGATAGAAAACTCAAGTACCAAATCATAAACCCTATGTTCGTCATCAAAAATTGAGTGATAAACAATCTTTCGGACTGGTGTAACCACCTCCATGTCTAGTACTCGACGAAATGATTTACGTACCTCATATGTATTCATTCAAAAATCTTGATGAAAACTTTTAATAAAATTTTTATCTTTCTTTTAAGTGCTTCTTTACATATCATTACTCTAAATTTTTAGTTTCGAATATTTTTCTTAAATGAAAGCATTTCATCTCAAAGGAATTATTTAAATTCAAAAGAGAATTTATCTTTCATTTTCAAAAATTACAATCAACTTTTCTCATTATAATATATTCCTTTTTAACCAACCTTGATATTCACCTATCAAATAATAATTCAAAATTATCCTTTTAACTTAAGGAAAATTATATAGATTGGGTAACTCCAAAATAATACCAAGAAACCGGGCACTACCAACAATATCATATATCCCCTTAACAAGAAGGATAATACTTAAGAGGAGTGTTTACCATTCGAACATATCTCTTGCCAAATTTTAGTTATTTTCGAGCCACTCAAACCGGTTATCATTTGAGACTTTCTTACTTTCCAAATTTCTTATTATGAAATTTCTTTTCAAAAATCCATTAGAGGTTATTTTGTTTATAAAAACCATCATCTTACGTTAACTTGCTTTCTTTTAAAATTTTATAATTATTATTTCAAAATTCCTTTGAAATCCCATAATCAATTTAATTCCAAACTTATTTTATATTACATAACTTTCTCTTTTATACGTTTTCAAAACATTATGATGTGAATTCTCAAATCCACCTTTCTCAAATATCATTTTATTTTTGCACTTTTCTATAAGGATACTTCTTTATATTATATAATCTTTTTATTTCAAAATATCTTATTAAATTTGATCGAATAGTAGAAGTGCTCCAAGAGGATAATGCAGAGAGAAGTTTATTAGTTAACATCATATTTATAAATCCATTCCTAGATGTATTACAAACTTTAGTGATAACTCCATAGGGAATACAGCTTATCACACACCACCATCACACACACACACACACACACTTGAACTGTTATATATATATATATATATATATATATATATATATTTCTTATATCCCATTTGAGACAGATGGTACTTTATCTTTGAGGCCTTAAGTCAGCCACCTACATTGTTGGACGGTCCTTCATTAAGTGTTTACTCTGGTAGCACCAAGTGCATGTTCGAGGACATTCTTTGGTCATGTATCCTAGTGCTTTGCAACAGTAGCAAGCCTTTACCTTTCTTGACCGAATTTTGGGTTTCTTCTTCATTCTAGGACACCCACGTGGAAAATGTCCTTGCCTTATACACCTGTAATAGAATATACCAACCCTAAAAGATATTTCTTTCATCTTTTTATATGCTCTCCTTTTATCCTTTTTCTTTCCTTTCCTATTTTAACACAGAACTGCATAATGCCCTTCTTTACCGCATCTGTAACAGAAGATGCCGAATAAGATCCTAGTTTTAATTTATCATCTGCTTCTTTTGCTACACATGCTCTTCATGCCTGCTTTGGAGTCGTTCAAAAATCTTTCCTCGAAAAATAAGACATCCTGACCTAAGTGATATACCAAGATGTCATTAGAAAGTTTATTCCATTTATTTCTTGACTTAAAACCTTTTTTCCTAAATAACTTAATTCAACTTGTTTGGATTTTGAACTTACCTTGATCATATAATGACAAGGAGAATATTGTGCCAAGTGTTCGATAGCGTGCGCCCAAGCCAACAAATGATCGATACTTAGAAGATTATTCCCACCATCACCAAATAAATCAAGACCTTATTCTTGGAACTTTCCAAAGGGATAACATCGTATAAATTTTCCAAATTATACTTTTGTATATATAAAATATACATCTTTTAAAGCGGTGTATCGATTTTCCTTGTTTAGGGGTTTAGAAGCCCTTATCGATATCGTGGCATCCCACATACCGATCAGAATCTATAGACCACTCAATAGATAAATCAGCACAAAGCATTTCTATATCAAATACGAACTCATATATATAATACTCTCGAATTTATTCTACGGTGTTACTAACCCTATCTCTAATGAGTCACTCATTCTAGGGTAACCCTATCTACAATGAGTTTTACCCCCATCAAAACCTAGGTGTTCACTCTACCTAAGCTCTGATACCAAATGTAACGGTCGAGATTTTCAACCCCCAAAAATTGACACTAATACATCCTCTTATCGCAAATCCAAGTGCCGGAAAGCCCGAACGTTAGGGGAAAAAGAAAATAAAGATAGAACATAACCGCATACGAATGGAATAACATATATTATTTCAATAATAATCGTTACACCGGAAAATTTTGAATACAATATCAAAGTCTAACCTAGATTCGGCTTGGACAGTTATAAACCTTCTGTCATTACAAATGCTGAAAAATTAAAACAAATGCAATAGATATAGTAGATAATAAAATATGTCCATACGTAGATGAAGATCTCCAGCTCTCCACTGGAAACTTTAAGCGTCTTCAACTAAACAAAAAACTACTCGGATCTAACCTGAGTATTAAAAACACCAGGATTAGGCATGATAAACCAGCGTGAGATACTCGATTTATGAATTGATGCCAGTTTAAAAAACTTTAAAAAGAAAGATATCTCATAAGACCATGTCCACACATAAATACGGTCGGGTTTTTACATTATGATAACTAAACACTTGTATATCAAAATAATTTAATATTATCTTTGATGACATTCCTTTGAAAACACTTTTCAAGTAATATATCAAAATAGCCGAAATTGTTACAATGATTAAATTGACGGCTTACTAGCTACTTTTTATAAGTAGGTTCTACAATCAAAACCGTAAAGGCAATGTATTGGAATTGGATTTCCAACATGATAGGGAACCGGTGTCCTTTTCCTTCGATTCATGCATAGCCCATAGTTTCTTCATGGCTTTACACGATCTCCGTCAGCCTCCGAAATACGCTGTTACACTACTATGGTACAGGGTACAAATTGGTGGCTTTACATGATCTCCATCGGCCTCCAATAACTGTCCATAAGGCCCAGATTCATTCTGGTCACCATCATTCTAGCCTGATATTATGTCCTTTTGACCACATACTATCCCGTATCATTCCTGTATGTGAGGCTCATGAGGCTATGCTCCACAAAGCCACACTTTGCTTTACGCAAAGCCACGCTTTGATCATCATAGATTCCGCTTTGAATGCTACATTGTCATTCCTTAGATCACTATTGACTTTCACGAACATACAAACTCTTAGCTCGTACATCTCATAGAAGGGTATTAAGCTAAAAGAAGTGATTTTTAAGCTATATTGATCAAAAAAACTTTTTATTATTTGAAAAATTATTTTTATTACTCAAATCACTTTTAAAATATTTTAATAGATTTATAAGATTTATTCCATATTTTTAACAATTTTAAAACATCATTTTCCAATATACCAGGTTTTGGATTCTGAAATACAATACCGCGATTTTTCAAAATGCTTGTTTTACCCATATCTTAAAATCTACTAATCGAAATCTTGATTTTATTTCCTCATTGGAAGACTATGGATATAATAGTTTGGAAAATTCTTATCTTGTAGGATTCCGAGCTTTATTCCACTTTGTACACTTATTTAAACTTTAAGGCGTGAAATCGCGAACTACCGTTACGCGATCCGCCTATTTTGACTTATTTTTCAAAAAAAATTCAAAATTTATGAGAACACTTAAATGTTTATAAAAAAATTCTAAATCATTTTAAATAATATTTTTATATTTCAAACTCATTTTTCATTTACTTTTATATTATAATATTATATTATTATAATATCATTTCCAACCTTATTAGATATTCTAAAATCATTAAGAGGCTAAATAATTTTCATACACATATTTATATGGATTTAAATTCTCATTTAATTAACAATGGTTAATTTCTAACCAATTTCCATTATCATTTATCAAACCAAGTTATGAACCATGTTAACATCCAAAAAATCATCCATGAAATCATTCAAGTTATCAAACATATTAATCATTCAAAATATATTAACTTTTCATGTAATTAAAGTTGAATATTTTTAGAGATAAATTAGTAAAAGCATGAGTACTTACGATTAATTCCACTCCACCAAACTTTTTTGTAGACTTCTCTTTTGATTTCGGCAGCACTTTCTTCTCTCTTTTTTTTTGACACTTCTTGAACTTCCTTCTTTGTTCGCTTAGGTTTACCCTTTACTTGGGAGGTTATAAGAACCCATCATTGGCTTGGAGAGGTGGTGGCCATGAGTTTAGGAGGTGGAGGGAAAGAGTTTGCACTTGATTTTGAGGCGTAATACTATATTTTACTTTACTTTTTTGTCTAATATTTTTCTAAGGCATGGAAGCCATGAAAGTGGAGAGAAGAAGCTTGAAAATGGAGAAGAAGAAATGTGGAAAAAGGTGAAGAAAGCGGGTTGCTATTTATAGAAAAAATTTGAAATAAAATATATTATGTGAAAAGACTAAAATACCCTTACTGCAACTTAAAGTAATTTCATTTTTTTCAACCCTTACCATCACCATTTCACATCACTTTTTATGTCTTAATCACTTAAGGATTAAGTAAAATAAAGTAAGATGTTATTTAGATTTGATTTTAACACTTTTGTCATTTTGTACTTAACTTTTACTAATAATATTCTAGAATTTTCTAATTATGATTAGTTAAAGTAAACTTGTTTAGTAACTTTGTTATTACATGCCTTATTTAAATATGTTTTCATGTATATGAAAATAAAGGTGCAACAACGTTGCGATAACTTTTATTCGACAAAAAGTTGATTTTCGACAAAATGTTTTATCGTCGCATTTTTGACATTTTAGTTGAAATATTTATTTATGTAAACCAAATTTGAAAATAAATTTCTTATCATTTTCAAATGATTAAAACAAGTGTATTTGAATTATAAAATAATATCAAATAATATCAAAATTCATTTGCAAATATATGACATTGATTTTGTCAATGCGCGACGAAATTTGTCAATCACTATAACATAAGTATATATACAATTACCAAATTTTCATCAACTGATTATTACCATTATATAATGACTTTAAAAAAATTATTTATCCTTTAAAATAATTCTTGGACTGTATATTCAATTTTATCGAAAACCGGATTTTGTCAATTTTGTCAATGTTACGATAAAAGTCCAAAACCTTTATTCAATTCTAAAAATAAGTTTGCCATTCTCATTTATTATATAAAACATGATTATTTAAGTTTGAAAATCCTATATTTGAATATTTAAATAAATTAAATATTCCATTTTCAAAACGGTAAATTATGGATCATTACAATATAGCTTGGTCTATAATTCCAAAATAATTGCAAATAATTTCATATACTTCGGTAATTTTCAATGCATCACATTTGTTACAAAAATAAATACCATATTACAGTTTTATTTTATAATGAATTTTCTTGACATTCATACTGAAATAAAACTATGTCTATTTTTCTATCAACACTGAAAGATAGTTATTATTTCATAAATAATGTTCGATAATTTTACGAAAACAATATTTGTAAACTGATGCGACTAATATGTGCTATATGGCATGTGCCCACCATTTTCGTCGTTACTATAATCGCATATGAAATTCGAAGCTCTCCTCACCCACTTAATATAGACTATTTATTTCGGTTGATGTAACTGATTTACTGTCGAGAATTTTCAAACAAGCATCTTAAATTCAAATAAATAAATATTATAGGAAATAATTTTCTATTTGAAAATATTTTTTGGAATAGAAATCATATTTCTCATTCCAATGCTAAGTATGCCATTATTTTACAATTCTCATTTTCTATGTTTGTTTATGAAGCTGGAGTGACCATTCGGCATCTTCATTCCAACTTTGCCTTAGGTAACATCTACTCTTATACATTCAATTTCCTTTCTAAATGGTCGAACAGTTCACAGGAAATTCTTACCATAATATCATAACGAACTCTTTACAAAAGGGCATTCAGTTATCCTTAACTTTTAAGGACATCAAATTAATTGCACTTTATGTAAACTGATCAAACTGACATTTCGTTCATTGACTGAATTCCTAGATCTATCTTGTAGTCTTTGCCCCAATGTAACATTTAACACAACAAGATCATTACTGTAATCATTCATACTGAATGCACGATCTCACACTATAGTTTACTGGCTTATTTTAATGAATTAATTTTATTGAGGTTTCACACATTACTAATTATTATCGTTCACCATATAACATTTATACATGATCATATATGGATCAAGTATCCATATTATTTTATTGCTTTTAGTGTTCGAAACTCAATGAAGACAATACACTGTCTTGGGCAGGTAAAATCGTAAGTGGCTAAGTTACAAATGTATCTAGAGGTGGTATAATTCGGCGCTTTCGTGGGTCAACATACAAACATTTATTAGTAAATAAATTTTATATTTCTTTTTGTAAATATCAATTTAGTTCATTTGTGTATTCTAATTAATAAACATTTCACCAATTATACTAATTGCATAAACTTATCGATGTAAATTATTATTACTTTATATAGCATATGTTCTTATAATATTAAAAAGGTTAATTGTTGCCATGCATTTTTTTGATAAGGCTCCCACTAGTCTTTTATGTTTCTGCTAATCCTAAGGCAAAACATAGAAATCATTCGACTTCACTAATAGGTGTTAGGACTCGTCCGACTTGGGATTCTGACCTTGAGTTTGCTCAGTAAATTATAGTACTGTAAATGATGGATAACTCCTTATCAGTTGTGTCGTATAAAACTCCTAACTCATGATTCCTTGTCCTAATCTCAGTTTGACCTTGAGTTTTCTCAACAAATCGAAAAAAATTATTCACTTGTACGTATCATTTCGCGTTGGCCAAAGTATAGTATATGTACCTTGAGTTTGCTTAATAAATACTACTGTTATCTTACCTCGTCTAATCAATATAATAATAATGCTACATATAACATCTATAGCTTGATTTTGCTCAACAACCAAAGAGTATACAAGTAATTAATTGATATATAAATGATAGAGGACAATAGTTATGTTAAAGAGTTAAAATCTTCAATATATTTAATTGAGTGATATCAACTAATGGAATAATGTATTTCTTATGCAATGCCCTCATGATTCAAGTGTCTGACACATTAGAAATCACAATATATGTATTTTTACGTATATTTTTTCCTTTAAGTCTATTTAGGGTTTCTTCAATGTTCTACGTTTAGCTTATACATTTATATTATATAAGTTTTATTATTGTATAACTTTTATACTTAATTTAACTTATATAATATTTTATGTGTAACATTATATTAATTGAATCTTATTTAATTAATTTAATTATAACACTTGAATTAATAATTATATTATTTAATTATAACATATTATATTAAATAAATATATATATATTATGACCTTTTGTAGTGATACACATATATCTTATATATACGTATTTTAATTTATTAGTTAGCTTTTAATTAAATTATTTAATTAAACAATTTTAATTAAATTTTATTAATTCGAAAGTTCCTTTATACACACATGTATACTCATATTGTCTTAATCTATTCAAGGCAACATAACATATATCATTATATATATTATACATATATATATACACATGCATACATATATAAATAATTAATTGACTAATTTAATTAATTCATTTATTTTATTAATATTATTAATAATAATATTTCAAAATTAGTTTATAATATTTTCAAACATTTTTAAAAATTATATTGCAACTTTTATATTATATGTTTTATTTTAAATTTAAAATTCTTTTTTTAATTTCCAAAAAAATTTGAAAATCTATATTATACCATTTTTCTTTTTTTAAAATTTAAATATCGGATTTAATTTTTTTATTTTAATTTCAAAATAAATTTGAAATTAGCCCAAGGTCCAAATAAATTTGGGCCTTTATATCGGTGATAACCTTTGAGCTTACCTCATCATTTTAGGCTAGGTTAGTAGTCAGGTAGGGCATATGTAACAACCCAGTATTTTCAACCATTCGCATTCGTACATGTCGAACTTGAATTATTCAAAATAATAGATTGTTAATTTATATTTGGCGAAAATCAGCATATACAGTAAATAAATCAATCACAGAATCACAGATACAGAGTAATATAAAATAATATGCAACGGAATAGATAAATAATAGAGTTGAAATAAAATACAATAGAATATCTCAGATACAATGTAGTCTCGAATACAAACAGATGACAAGTCTGAACCATAGCTGAAAGCTGAATAGATATAGATGGATCTTCGAGTGAAGCTCCAAATCCAAAGGTGAGTCTCAAATGCTATGTCACTCGGTCTGACCTGAGTGTAAAGAAAAATACAAAACACTCAAGTTAGGATTAATATTTTTATATCAATAAATCGAACTTAAGTGAAATATCTACTGCAATACAAGTAACATAAAGGATGTTTAGGATAACCATCCTCTAAGGATCCGTGGAACTATCTACTATGTAGTATTATACGCTATTATAATATGTGTATAGTAAAATAAACTATTAAAATAGTGCTAAGGCGTTACCCATATCCCCCTTAACACATTTTTATATATTCCCATAGTCTATACAATACCATAATTCCTCTGTAAACTGGAGGGCTATCAGAGGGCACTCCATAGGTATGGTACAAACCAAACTCGTAGAAGGCGCGATAGGGCATGTGACTGGCACTCAAGGCAATGCCAGGGTAGATATACCATTTTCACTGTCGGACTGTGTGGTAACGCATAGCGGCTACTACCACCCACCTCGTGACAAACTCTCAAATCAAAGGGTGCACCCAATCACATCACAAAAGCAATAGAAGGGCATCGAAGAAATGTATCCGATAGGAGGAATGACCTCACTTGGCCCGGTATAGCTCCTGTTTTAGCCACATCAAGCTGACTCACGGGAGTCAGGGCTACGTAATTTTCATATAGAATCGTCACCAAACCATCCTACTTCATTTTGGAATCTCCACCACGCACATAGTTGTTAAAGTGGTTTTTGGTATTAGCAGAGAGTATGACAAAATCCGATCCCGGTCTCTTTAACAACCAATTGTTATTACAACACCGCGGTCATTTCAAAATAGTTTATACTTCAAAACCTAAATATCATTTTCCATTCCAAAACCATATCAACACGATATCATTTCCATTTCATATATATCCATTTTCAAAAACATATCACTTTCAAAGTTATAACACTTTCGAAACCAAATCACTTGAAATTATAACACTTTGGAAATCATAACACTTTGAAATCATAATACTTTGGAAACCATAACTTTGAAATCATAACTTCCACCACTTAAACAGTTTAGATATTAATAATAATATATAATAAAATAGTTTTAAAAATAGTTTACATAAAAATATTTTATATTAAAAATGGTTTATATTAAAATAGTTCATATTAAAATAATTTATAAAGAAAAATATAATTTAAAAATACTTTATATTATAAAATAGTTTCTTCAAATTTCACAAATCAATTCAAATCAACTTGAATTCCAAAATAAACCATTTTAATTTAATCTCAATTCCTCAACTTTGATTCAATTCGGTTTCTCAACAGATCATTTCAAATTATATCGCTTTCAAATACCGATTTGAACCACAAAATAAACCATTTAAATTTCAATATATTTCAAAGCTTTAATATTCAAACATTTTCAAAACTAAATTTGATAATTTCATTAATATCTCAAATAACTTGTTTATTATTTAGTTTTGAAATATTCACCTAATAAATCCATAATCATTTAAATAACACCCCAAATTACAAATAAATTAAATACTCCTTTCAATTTATTTAAACTTAAATTATTCATTTATCACTTCAAATTAAATTCAATTTATAAAATCATATCCATTAAAAATCTCAACCTCAATAAGTTTCAAATTGATTTAATTAGATAAAATCCTTAACAAATAAATTTAAAATCAATATCTATTTATCTTCCAACCTTAATTTATAAATATCATTATAAAAATCTATTTTTAAAATATAAATTTAAATAAATACTTAACCATATTATATTTTAATTAAATCAAACTTTATTATTAAACTTATTTTATATTAAAACAAATTTATACATCTTAAAATATAAAATAACATTTATATACAGTATCTAAAATCAATATTTATATAAAACCATATATATCTCTTTAAAAACTTAGAAATCATTTCAAAATATATATACATAGACCAACGGTATCTGCATAAAATTTTCTATCCTAAGGTCAAATAATACAGATATTTATCATTTCAACCCGCAATTTAAATACATACGGGAACATATCATTTCAACCCATAATGAAAATCGCTTGGGTTTATCGTTTCAAACCATAACGATTTTCTCCAATTCTACGGTTCGTTCGAGTATGTATCATTTCAACCCATAGTGAATTCTATACTAACAGGGAACTTGCAGAGTGATAACAGATATGATAATAAATAACACGCATATATCATCAATATAAATAACAGATAATGGTGTTAGATGTCACAGCTGAACGTATACATATAATAGCATATATAGCAATGTAAATAACTAACAGCAGCATATTTCAATTGTCGTTTCAATTGAAATCAAATTTAATACATATAAGAACGTTAATCGTGGGTGATTGTTCACCTTTTGAGGCTAGGGCTGATAGACAATGAAGTTGAGTTACGAAATGCAAGCACAACTTCCAAAGCAAAGCTAGATTGGCACGAATTTGATGGGCAAGCTGATAAATAGGAATCGATGAAAACAGATCGAATCTGGATTGATGGAGCTAAGTAGTATAAGTAAACTTATATATAACTATATACAACTATATATATAATCATATTCTAAATTCAACACATATTAAATCAAATACTTATATATATAAGACTGTAAATAGTATAAACCGATGGAACCAAAACTGCTTAACATATTATATTTATATATATATATGTATTAATTTTTTTTCTAAAATCAACATTCCTTAAACACGTAAATTTCCTTTTAAAATTCATCACAATAAATCTTTTTACAATATATATATATATATATATATATATATATATATATATATATTAGGTTTATTACAGAATCTATTTAAAAAAATTAAATTTAAAAGTATAATCTTATTATATACATGTATATAATAGAGAAGGGCTGGAGTGCAAGCTTCATATTAAATATAAATACATATAACTAGCTTGAATACAACTTACAGTATAGGTAAACCTTACTTTAGTATTATATTTTAAATTCAATATACTGTAACACGTATTCAAATCAACTCTTAAAGCAGAATAGACCAGTATATAATCAGCTCATATAACAGACCTTCATATAATCATCACTAACCAAAACTACATATATAACCTTTATATGTCAACTAATATATAAACTGTTAAAAAATCATGTATACTTCTTATTACACTGTCACATATATACATATCCTCAAAAACCAAGCTCTACCAATATACATTGCATACAAGTAATAGTTAATATAAAATCATTATATATAATATATACAAAAATTATACATAAGAGATAATATTATATAACCCAACAGACTTTATGTGTACTAATATATATAAATCCTATAAACATAACAAGTGAAAACTAATGTATATATAAATCTTATAAAATATATATATAACACTCAACACACTTTTAAAACCATACTACTATAACATATACACTACAGACCTAAATATAAACATATATACCCAAAATCTCTATATCATATACATAATAAACTAACATCTTTTTTATATATGTACTTTAAACAATAGTAATACAACTACTATATAATTATATATATAATACTTATATTTTATGCTACAACATGCAAATTTTATAATCTATATAACTTACATTTATTCTTTCAAAATATTATAACATATCATATACATATTCAAAAATAACATGACTTATATATATATATATATATATATATATATATATTAAAATCCAAAATCTATATTTAAAAACAAAATTTATAAAAATCAATATAACTTAAATTATATATACACGAACTCAAAAATCATATATAGCTTATCGGTATAAATATATATATCACATACATAAACTATTATATACAGTTAATATGTAAACGTTATATGTATTCACTGTTAAACATACCATAAACATAAACTGCAAAAAATATATAAGCCTATATACATATAACTCACAGATAACCTATACGTACTCAATTGCCATATATAATAAAACTAAAATATACATATCAACTGGCATTGAAAAGAACAACAAAACAGTGAAGGCTGACGTGATTGGACTGAGGCTACGGCTCGGCAATTGGTGGCCGAAGTTGATGCAGGCGCGTATGGGTGAGGATGAACGAGAAGGGAAGAGGAGGGGAGGCTGTCAATATTGGTTCACGGTAGGTCGAGGCTGGTGGAAGCGAAGGCCGATGGGATCGAGGTTGGGTCGCATTCACGAGGTGGTGGGCTAGAGGGGGTCTCAACGGCGGCTTGTTTCTACGTGGTGGGTGGAGACATTGAACAGGCTGAGAGAGGGAAGGAGGCTGAGCGGGAAGGTGATGCATGGCGGCGTGAGTTGGAGGGGGAGAAAATTGTTGGATGGGGGAGAGGCTTTCGGTGTTTTCGAGGTTAGTACAGGCTCGACAAAATTTGATGGAGGAGGGAATGGTACAAAGCAGGGATATGAAAGGGTTTTGGTAGGCGTGCAAGCTGGAGGGAAGGTTGAAGATGAGCAGCTCCAAATTATTAAACAATTTAGAAGAAAGATAAAGAAAGAGAGGAGATAGCCAAAACCTATATATATAACGTTATATTCTATAATCGAAAATTTTCTTTGCGAACCAGAAATATAAATTAAACAGTTAGAATAACAAATGTTAAAACTGAAATCAAATAAATGTCAGTGGTCGGTTTCCAAAGCAAAATGAATATATACAATAAAAAGAATAAATGTGGTATGAACGGTCATCCGTGATTTAGCTGAAAGTTATTAAAGCAATTTATCAAATTTCTTGGGCTACATGTTCGAGTGTGAAAGGCAAAGGAAAGCTAACGGTCACGATTTATGGTACCGGTACGACGTATCCTTTTATCATTTCTATCGCGTATTGGACCTCGAAATACAGAAATGAATATATTGCAAAGATCAGCACGACGGGACGATCAAAACGGTATACATATATTAGCGATACGATCATCTTATCAAAAGTCGATAATTGGTACCAAAAATGCTACTAAAACTGACGAAAATAAGACAAACGAAGCAATAACGATTCAAATTTTGGAAATCGAAAGATGATGCCTCACTCAGAAGATGATTTACAAATTTATTGTGTAAAAATATTCAGGTTTGAAAAATATTTTATTACCATCAGATATTAACCGATTTGAATTTAAATAAAACCACACAATAAAATGAACTTCCATATTATCAGATGAAAATTTACCATTTTCTATGTTTAATTAGACGTATTTCATATATTAAATTTTATTTCTAAATTCATTTATTTAAAATTTCACAGAAATTCAGTTATTTACGTTATTAAAACCATTTAAAATTTATGGGTCGTTACGGAAGAGTGCTTGATTATCCAAACTCAACCATAAACACTACTTTTCTGGACATCCTACTATGAGGGTAGGGTTTAATAAGTTGGTCATAATACTGCTAATTTAGACCGCATATGTTTTTCGACTCTAATACCATTGTTGGAACTGGGCTAACCCGCAGTAGAAGAAATGGGTAAATTTCAAAAAATATTCTATTATTGGATCTTTAATGGGCCTACGTAGTCCAAATGATATTAAAAAATTTCTAAATTTTCTTTTAAATAAAAGCAATATTTTATTTAAATTGGTAAACGAAGTGTTATTTTATTGTTATAATTTAATTATTATGATATATATATATATATATGTATATATCATATACACATATGCATGTACGTGCACGTGCAACATAAATGGTGAACATAGTTTAATATGTCCGTGTTTGAATGCTGAGATTTACATCACAATGGACATGTTAGCCCCTGGATATACATATGTGTCGTCACATAAGTGTATGTGTGTCTGTGTGCGTACGTATGTGAAACATATATTTGTGTGTGCGTGTGTGCGCGTGTGTGTATATGTATGTGTGTATATGTATATATGTATATATGTGTGTGTGTAGTTTTATATTATTGCAAAATAATGTTGTGAATATAAGCATATTATTATATATTTTTCATGCATTTATATACATATACACACAATATATTGTAATGTAGCATAATTAAAAATATATGATAAATAACAATAAAAGCCAAAACCAAATTGAGATTCAAATTTTAGGCTTAGATCTAGATCTATAAATAAATAAATAGTAACTTCACATTCATTTTAATATATTATTTTTAGATAAATATAGTATATATAAAAATGTATATATTTCAAAAATGAATTTTTATTTAAAATAATATTTAGGAAATACCATGTATATATATGATGTTTATATATACAAATATGTTTTCATGTAAATTAATAATAAGTGTATATATGTATAAACATACATATTTTTCGACCATAAAATAAATCCTTTTCTTGTTTTAAAACATTTTAATTAACTAAAATATTTTAAAAAATTAATTAATTCCTACGAAATTAATACAAAATAAATTCTTTTTTCTAAAAACAAATTTGCACTTATACATATTATATTGAAATTTATTTACACATTTCATGTAATTTAAATTTGTATATATAAATTAGATGCAAATTAAATAAAATATAATACTATATTCAAATTTATAATATATATACATTAAAAAAACCTTTTTTCGAATCTATAAATATAGTTATATATATTCAGAATATATAACACATACTTTACTAAATAATATTCATATTTAAATCAATTTTATTGTAAATCATTTTTGTAACAATCCTGTTTTTTAATCAAAGTTAAATTGGTAATTTAATTAATTTTTGAAATTAAATTGTGAATTTATTTGGTATTTTCCAAATTTAAATAGATATTTGATTGTTTATTAATATAAAGGTATATAAATATGATTTTAAATAGAATTTCTAATTTGAAATTCAGGAACAAATGTTTTGAATAATATATTGGATTTAGATTTTATTTGTGAATTAGTTGAGAATTAATTTGAATATTTCGAATAAATGTATAAGTAAATTGTGAAAGTAAATTTGGATCGGGAATTTGAGAATAAAGTATATCATAAAATTAATTTGATTTAAAAGTTATATTTTGAAAAATAATATATACGTATATAACTAGAATTGTAAATATAATGTAATATTAAAACAAGGTTTAGCAAAAGTTTTAAAATATACATATCTTTTGGAAATTAATAAGAAAACATATATATGAATAAAATTGGTCTGTAAAAAATATAAGCAAGATTTAATTAAAGATTTAAAATGCTTTTCTTATATATTTGAAATTAAATACAGCTAGTAAATAATGTATAAATTTCCAAAAGTTGTTTCAAATTGAGGGTCTATATTTAAAAAGAAACTTACATATAATAAGTGTGTTTATTTTTTTATTTTATTTTTTTGAATTACCTAGAGAACCAAGCTTCGCTTGTAAACTCTAGGGAAGTATGTGCCTGCCAAACACATACTTCGGGTACTTGTTACAGGGTTGTCAGTTTCGGGGCTCGAACTCGTGACCTTCGATCACGCAGTCCGGACCATCAACCAACTGCACCAACCCTATTGGCAAGTGTGTTTATTTATTTTGAATAATTAGTTTTAAAATCATTTTTAAGGTCATATAAATGATAATAAATAAGAAAAAAATATTTATTAAAATAGGAAATATAATGTAAATTTATATTTAAATATTATAAACATGAAAATTTAAAGTGTTTAAAATATAAAACATACCACATAATTATAATAAAGTAAGAGTTTGAAACAAAATTATAAATTAATTATGAACAAGATTTAAAACTCAATTTGTAAATTTATTTAAAGAAAAGGGATTTAAACATAATATTGTTTGTATTTACAAGTGTAAAGGAATTAATAAGTACACATAACAAGTGTAAACATTATATGATACAAATTAACATTTGTAAACATTTTAATAAGCATAAAAACAAGTGTCATGCTATTATATTTTCTTCTTATTTGTAAAATTCAAATAATAGAAGAAAATCAATGTTATATATATCTTCACCTCCCCCCTTGTCATTTTCTCTGATCTATCAAGAAATAAAACCAGTAAAATCAAAACTAAAGAAATAAGTAAACATCCTCTTTCCAGATTTAAAACCTGAAAGCAAACTAGAAATCAAATTCAAACCAAATCCAGATCAAAGAAAAAAGAAACAAGAGAAAATGGAAACCTGGAAAATAAACTGGAAAAAACAAAATGCAAATCAAAAACTTAAATCTGGAATAAATTTCAGTCTTCAACCTGAAACCAGATCAAAGCAAGTTCTTCAAACCTAAGCAAGTTTCAGAAGATTTAAAACAAGTAAATAACTTCATAATCTTCAACCTGGAAATGAAAATGTAAAAGCTCTAAAAACAAACCTGGGAATCAAACAGCAAACAAGGAAAAAAGCTTAACCCAAACAAATGCAAGGATCATTTAAAACAACAAAGTACAAAATTAAAGTCAACAATAGTTACAGATAAATTGCCATCTCAAAACAAAGAATCCAGATCAAAGATAATTATGTAGGCTTCTCTGTTCTTCTCTGTTTTACATCATCTCCAGGTAATCATATCCCCTCAACCCTGTTATATTTCTGAGTGTTGAATTTTGAAGTTATGATGTATATATGCTTGTGTGATTGTGTGAAAATGCATGTATTTCGTGTATATATGTAGTTTGTGTGTGTGCATGCCTGTACATGCCTCTATTTAAAGTTTACAGACATAAGTTAATTTCAAAACTCAAGAAACTCACTTCTCAATCTCTATTAGAGTTGATGTTTGAACAAAGTAGGATCAAAACATCAAGATTTAAATTTTAAAAATACTTTTAAGTATTAGAAATAAATGGATTTACTTGGGAATGTTAAAACACAGTAAAAATCAAATTTTGTTCAAAAATTAGTTGATTAAAATTTGGGTTTTGATTACATAACCCTGTTCGTCTCATTAAACCATGATTTTTAATAATAAATTCATGATTTTAAATCAATTAGATGTTGAGAAATTTGGGGTTGAATAGTTTTCGAATCTCTGTCAATCCACGGCGATAGACAATGAACTAGATGGAGTGCTTGTTCCTGAAGGAAGTAGTTGTCATGAAGAGTAAAGGAAAAATGGTCTGAGGTTTTTTCAATAGCCGTGGTGGTCGTTCGGCGACGAAATAGGGTTTAAGGCTCGATTTTTTTGATTGTTATTCTCGAAGCATTTGCACCAACGAGTGATCATCGGACTAGTTTGGACCTGGGGGAGACGTTGCGTAGGCCAATGAGGGATCTCTGGTCGAGGTAGCAGGGTGGCAGACGATCGGTGGTGATCGTGCGAGGTGTTTGTTGATCGGGGTATTTCTGATGGTTTCGAAAATTTTGTTCAATTTTGATTCAAAGATGATTTCATAAACCTAGGTGTTTGAATTGATTGTGGTAATCGTTGACGATACTCCGGTGGTACGACGTTGATCAGAAGAAGTCAAAGCATCGGTGCACGTGCACATAGTATCATTCGTATCTGGTCTGGCTTGAAGGTTTGGGGAAGAAGCAAGTTGCTCGGGTTGGGTTGCGTGAATTTGAACGTTCTCCTCGAAGCAAAACGATAATGTGAAAAACTCGAAGTAAGGATCGAGGGAGATACGGGTTGAACCCGAAGAAAGGAAATAAACAGTAGTAAAATTTAAAAGAAAGCAAGTTTTTTTAAATCTAAAATTAATTAAGTTTAAATCTATTTCTTAGTATCTATTCCATTATAAAATAAATGTTTTCAGAAGTTATGTAATTCGTTTAATTTTAAATTTGTTAAGCTGAAATTTTTTTTACCTATCTTTGAAACTTAATTTAGAAAATATAATTAAGTGTTAAATGAAAAGATAAAATGTTTTAAAGTGTATGTGCTGATCAAAAATTAAGTAATAGAAATAAATGGTTTATCTCAATAATATTTTGATTATTAATACTTAAAGGTTTTAAAATTAATTTTTTTTGTTAATGATGATTTACTTTACTTAATAAGGTTTAAAAATATAATTAAGTCATTAAATAAGAATAATTACTTTATGTAATTAAAGTAAAGTTAATACTTGGGTAATTACCTTTAAGGATAATTAATTAATGTGATTACTTAATTAATATAATTTAAGGTTAATTTGTTAATATTATTAATTTATTAAAGGTTGATTGATTTATGATAAGTAATTAAAGGGAATTAATTACTTAAGATAATCACTTAATTAAAAGTAGTTGGTTAATGATTAAAGTGGATAAATCAAGTGATTCAAGGATAATTACTCAATGTAATTAATTTATGATTAAGTGATTGGGGATAATCACTTATCGTAATCAATTAAGGATAATTAATTTTATGTAATTAATTAAGGGTTAATTAATCTATTGATTAATTAGTTAAGGGTAACTAAATAAAGGATAATTAAATAATTAAAGGTTTATTATTTAATGATTAAAGGTTGATTAAATGATTAATTAAGGTTGATTAATTAATAATTAAAGGTTGATTAATTTATTATCAAAGGTTAAATAAATAAATGCTTAAGGTTAATTAATTAAGATGGTTTGTAATTAATTAATATTAATTAACCAGGATTTGTAATTTATTCATAAGTAATTAAGCAGGTTTAAATTAATTATAATCAGATATTAATTGATCTTATTTATGGATGTTTGGATTCTATTGGATGTTGAATTGTTTGATATTCTTGATGTGTGATGCTCTATTTTGATTTTGAGCTGTGACGAATGTAATTACCTGTGATAATTAATGTGCTTGAATCTGTGATAATTGATGATGTGGAACTATTATGCAAAACCCCTGGACTACATTATACACACACAAATATGGATTGCATGAGGGAATCGGTTAAGTCACAGATATTTTGAAATCTAAATATTATTTTTGAAAGTTGAATTTTGAATTCAAATAGTTTTGGAAATGGATTGGGTTAAAATGAAAAGATTTTGAAAAGGAGTTTTGAAGATTAAACTTATTTTGAATAACTTGATAAAGTTTTGAAATTTAAATAATTTGATTTAAATTTGAATTCAAGATTTGAAATTGAATTCTATGTTTGGAAGTTATGATTTTAAAAGGTTATACAAGTTATAAATGTGTTTATATGGGTTTTAAAACCATTTTAAAAGTATTATTTTGGGAATTTAAATTTAACCCAAGTTTTATACTTGAAGGACCTTAACTTGTGAAAATGAAATCGGATTTTTCCGAAATGAAAACTACTTTTTTTCAAATAATAATAGCTTTCATATAAAGAAAGGATTTCCAATTTGTGTTGAAAGATTTCAGGTTTGAAATGGAATTGTTTGAAAGCTATGAATGAATCTTTGTGAAAGATGGTTGAACCTTGTTTTGAAATTAAAGAGGATCCTAAAGGTGTATCTTTTTTATAAAAGATTTGAAATAGAATTGTTTCGAAAGCTATGAAGGAATATTTGTGAAATATTTGGTGAACTTTGTTTTCAAATAAAAAAGGATCTCAGAGATAGATCTTTTGTTTAAATATTATGAATGAATCTTTGTGAAAGATTGGTGAACTTTGTGAAGTGAATTTTTTTGTTTAAAGATTAAAATGGTAATTTGTTTAAACCATTAAAAGAAAGGTTTTGGGCTTTAAGTTGACTTAAATGAGGTCCCATTATCCATATGGTTTTAAAATATTGCGCTCATTATTCTGTTTAGCTGGGAGAGGACCTTGTGTCATATAACCCATACCGAATAACGATACGACGTTATGGATTGCATTTGAAGACTGGTGGTGAAGATCGGGTATTTTCGAAAATGAAAGGATTACCCGTCGAATGACTCTGCAATGAGTGGCTATGGTATAGAGATCTCCATATGTGATGGGGAGTCCGATCGGGATTGTGAATACCCAGATTGCAAGGCTTCTTTGGAAGTGCCTTCGGTTCTGTTCGAACCCGGAACAGACTTGTATGGATGTGTGTCAGACATTACACTTTGAGATGTAAAACTGGTTTCTATAAAATACATTTTTGTTTGGTGGCGGAGAATTTATTCTCTTAGCTTAACACCCTTCTCTGAGACGTACGAGCTCAGAGGTTATGTAGTTGATGGTTACTAGCGATGCATTCCCAATTTGGTAGTGTGGCATATGAAGTGCTGCTAATAATTTGTTGATCAAAGCAAGGCTTTGTATAAAGCGTAGCTTTGTGGACGAGACTGCACAGGACCTCACACCTCGGAAATGGTCGAAATAGGAAGGATGCAGCAAGGTTATCAGGGGTCGCGCCCCTAGGGTATGTCCATTTCTTCTGGAAAAGCATGGTATCATGGTATGGAGCCTAGATACTTAACTCATGTGGACACTGCAAATTTATTACTTTGTGGTTGCTTTGTGGTTGAGAGCTCTCGGATAAAGGTCGCAAACGACCAGGGATGGCATACTTGTAGGTGTTACTTCTGGGAGGGGTAAACCCGGCCTTGTGTTGGCAGAGAGCCGGGTAGGTTCTCGAGGCGTCCCTCCAGAGGCGTACCCATATGGCAATAGGAAGTTCCTTAGCCTGACCATTTGTTGGAAAACCAATCATCAATACGCGCCTTGTACTGTTTTAGTTGTAGAACCTGCCATTTACTTTTGGTGGTCACCACTGTTTACATGGTAGCTATAGCAAGCATACTATAATGGTTGTATGCTGGCTAAGATTAATATTATACTTTCGAAAGGTTTTCTTCACTATGCACTGATAATAATATCAAAAGGTTTTTGCGTATCAAGCATGTTTGACTATCATAAGGAGAAATCTCCTCCAATTCTGCATTTGCATGGTGTGTGCGGTGCGAAGCCTTATGTTAATTTCATTTTCCAAAAAGCATAGCGGATTTCCTTTTTATTTCTTTTGTTGTTTGTTGTTTAAAAGATAAAACTATTTTCGTTTGCTCATACCAGTCCCATAACTAATCCGCAGTTTATTGTTCCTTTCTAAACTCTAGGTGCCTACAATTTTCCACACGGGCAGTCTAGAGTTGGGATTTTTAGATATTCAGCTAATAGATGTAGATTTCGGTAGCCTCCAGCTTTTTATTTTGAATCCTTTAGAGTCTTTGGATCTTGGCGATCACATTGATGACTGACCTTGCTTAATTCAATTTGATGGTGGTTCGAGCTTCTGGATTTGAGTCTTTTTAGATTTGGCAATGAAGTTTTACATGTTGGATTATCCTTTGGAAGACCTTTTGCTGCTATTATGTTTCGCTGCTGTTGGAGTTGTTTTGTTCCGCTGTACCTTGTATCTTTGATAATATTGATTAATTCTTGTTGTATCAATGTGTTATATCAATACTGTTGTGTATCAATGATATTATCTTTTTCTTCCGTTGTGTTGTTATACTTAATGTGTTATAAGCTCCATCCGAACTGGAGTTCGACGTTTAAATCTGCGGCATTCGAATACAAGTGAGGTATGGATATCGATTTTCGAGCGTCGGATTTCGGGTCGTGACAAGTGGTATCAGAGCTAAAGGTTGAGTAATAACATTAGCAACGGAGTATAACACATTATGTAACTCATTAGAGATAGGGTTACAAATGCCCTAGAATGAGTATCCCTAAGACATCCGTCCTTGTGCATTAAAAAATTCTCTTGCTATCCACTGATAGTGAGTATGAGTGCAAGAAGAGGACGAGATAGGGGACAGGGGAGTACGACTACAAATGGTCGATACCTTGCAACAACAAGGAAACAATCTTTTCTTTATCAATCTCTTTTGATCATCATTAGATTTCAAATTCTTTGATTGCTTCGTGGCAGCTCCAGGGAGAAGCTTTGGTATGGTGGCCTTGCGAATCGTTGTAGAAAACTCCTATTTCGTATTCTCTTCATTCGATACCTATCAGCCTTGCGTTTAAACTCTAGTGAATTTGAAATTTTAAAATTGAAATAAATTGGTTAACGAAATATGAAGCTAAAATTTAGTTGTATCGATAAACAATTTCAATTAAAACCAGATTTGAAATTCTATTGTAATTTCATGTGTGAATCAAAGTCCGAAGAGGGACAAGCTAGTATAAACTTTGGGATATTCCAATCTAAATTGAGTATGCACTGTTTTTTCTGTTGGGTCCATATATATTCTACGAATGGTTAGTTATCCTTTGAACTTACCGAGGTCCCTGCTTATTTCGTAGATCTGGTGACCTAAGAATCTTGTGTAGTATTGAATGAGTTCGTTCTCATATTTATTAACGATATTTTGATTTAGTAAGCCAAATGCAAAATAGATAATCAACTTGATTGATGAGTTGATTCTCTATTTTTGTGTATTCATCCTCTGTTGTCTCCCTGGCAAATTTCGGGGATGAAATTTTCTTAAGAGGGGGAATCTGTAACATTCCTGTTTTTAAATCAAATTTAAATTGGTAATTTAATTAATTTTTGAAATTAAATTGTGAATTTATTAGGTATTTTCCATATTTAAATAGATATTTGTTTTTTTATTAATATAAAGGTATATAAATATGATTTTAAATAGAATTTCTAATTTTAGAATCGGAAAAAATATATTTTGAATAATATATTGGATTTGGATTTATTTATGAATTAATTGAGAATTAATTTGAATATTTGGAATAAATGTATAAGTAAATTATGAAAGTAAATTTGGAACGGGAATTTGAGAGTAAAGTATATTATAAAATTAATTGGATTTAAAAGTTATATTTCGAAAAATAATATATATGTATGTAACTAGAATTGTAAATATAATATGACATTAAAACTAGGTTTAGCAAAAGTTTTAAAATATACATTTCTTTTGGAAATCAATAAGAAAACATATATATGAATAACATTGGTCTATAAAAAATATAAGTAAGATTTAATTAAAGATTTAAAATGCTTTTCTTATATATTTGAAAATAAATATAGTTAGTAAATAATATATAAATTTTTAAAAGTTGTTTAAAATTAAGGATCTATATTTCAAAAGAAACTTACATATAATAAGTGTGTTTATTTATTTTGAATAATTAGTTTTAAAATCATTTTTAAGGTCATATAAATGATAATAAAGAAGAAAAAAATATTTATTTAAATAGGAAATATAGTGTAAAGTTATATTTAAATATTATAAACGTGAAAATTTAAAGTGTTTAAAATATAAAACATATCACATAATTATAATAAAGTAAGAGTTTGAAACAAAGTTATAAATTAATTATGAATAAGGTTTAAAACACAATTTGTAAATTTATTTAAAGAAAAGGGATTTAAACATAATATTGTTTGTATTTACAAGTGTAAAGGAATTAATAAGTATGCATAACAAGTGTAAACATTATATGATACAAATTAACATTTGTAAACATTTTAATAAGCATCAAAACAAGTTTCATACTTTTATATTTTCTTCTTATTTTTAAAATTCAAATAATAGAATAAAATCAAGGCTATATATATCTCTACCTCTCCCCATGTCATTTTCTTTGATCTGTCAAGAAATAAAACCATTAAAATCAAAGCTAAAGAAATAAGTAAACAGCCTCTTTCCAAATTTAAAACCTGAAAGCAAACCAGAAATCAAATTCAAACCAAATCCAGATCAAAGACAAAAAGAAACCAGAGAAAATGGAAACCTGGAAAATAAACTGGAAAAAACAAAATACAAATCAAAAACTTAAATCTGGAATCAAATTACAGTCTTCAACCTGAAACCAGATCAAAGCAAGTTCTTCAAACCTGAGCAAGTTTCAGAAGATTTAAAACAAGTAAATAACTTCATAATCTTCAACCTGGAAATGAAAATCTAGAAGCTCTAAAAACAAACCTGGGAATCAAACAGCAAGCAAAGGAAAAAGATTAACCCAAACAAATGCAAGGATCATTTCAAACAGCAAAGTACAAAATTAAAGTCAACAACAGTTATAGATAAATTGCCATCTCAAATCAAAGAATCCAGATCAAAGATAATTATGCAGGCTTCTCTGTTCTTCTATGTTTTACATCATCTCCAGGTGAGCAAATCCCCTCAACCTTGTTATATTTCTGAGTGTTGAATTTTGAAGTTATGATGTATATATGCTTGTGTGATTGTGTGAAAATGCCTACATTTTGTGTATATATGTAGTTTGTGTGTGTGCATGACTGTGCATGCCTCTGTTTAGAGTTTACAGACATAAGTTAATTTCAAAACTCAAGAATCACACTTCTCAATCTCTATTAGAGTTGATGTTTGAACAAAATAGGATCAAAACATCAAGATTTAAATTTTAAAAATACTTTTAAGTATTAGAAATAAATGGATTTACTGGGGAATGTTAAAACACAGTAAAAATCAATTTTTGTTCAAAAATTAGTTGATTAAAATTTGGGTTTTGATTATATAACCCGGTTCGTCTCCTTAAACCATGATTTTTAATAATAAATCCATGATTTTAAATCAATTAGATGTTGAGAAATTTGAAGTTGAACAGTTTTCGAATCTCTGTCAATTCACGATGGTAGAAGATAAACTAGATGGAGTGGTTTTCCTGAAGAAAGTAGTTGTCATAAAGAGTAGAGGAAAAATGGTCTGAGGTTTTTCCGATAGTCGTGGTGGCCGTTCCGCGACAAAATAGGGTTTAAGGCTTGATTTTGTTTGATGTTATTCTCGAAGAATTTGAGCCAATGAGTGATCATCGGACTAGTTTGGACCTGGGAGAGATGTTGTGTAGGCCATCGAGGGATCTCTGGTCGAGGTGGCATGGTGGCAGACAATCGGTGGTGATCGTGCGAGGTGTTTGCTAATCAGGGTATTCCTGATGGTTTCAAAAAAATTGTTCGATTTTGATTCAAAGATAATTTCATTAACCTGGGTGTTTGAATTGATTGTGGTAATCGTCGACGATACTTTGGAGGTCGCAACGTTGATCGAAAGATGTTAAGGTATCGGTGCACATGTACATAGTATCATTCGTATCTGATCTGGCTTAAAGGTTTAGGGAAGAAGCAAGTTGCTCGGGTTGGGTTGCGTGAATTTGAATGTTTTCCTCGAAGCAAAAGATAATGTGAAAAACTCGAAGTAAGGATCGAGTGAGATACGGGTTGAACCCGAAGCAAGGAAATAAACAGTTGTAAAATGTAAAAGGAAGCAAGTTTTTTAAAATATAGAATTGATTAAGTTTAAATTTATTTCTTAGAATCTTCTCCTTTATAAAATAAATGTTTTCAGAAGTTATGTAATTCGTTTAATTTTAAATTTGTTAAGTTGAATTTTTTTAGCTATCTTTGAAACTTAATTTAGAAAATATAATTAAGTGTTAAATGAAAAGATAAAATATTTTAAAATGTATGTGCTGATCAAAAATTAAGTAATAGAAATAAATAGTTTATCTCAATAATATTTTGATTATTAATACTTCTTAAAGGTTTTTAAATTAAAAATTTTTGTTAATGATGATTTACTTTATTTAATAAGGTTTAAAACTATAATTAAGTGATTAAATAAGAATAATTACTTTGTGTAATTAAAGTAAAGTTAATACTTTGGGTAATTACCTTTAAGGATAATTAATTAATGTGATTAATTAATTAGTATAATTTGAGGTTAATTTGTTAATATTATTAATTTATTAAAGGTTGATTAATTTATGATAAGTAATTAAAGGGAAATAATTACTTAAAGATAATCACTTAATTAAAAGTAATTGATTAATGATTAAAGTGGACAAATCAAGTGATTCAAGGATAATTACTCAGCGTAATTAATTTATGATTAAGTGTTTAGGGATAATCACTTATCGTAATCAACTAAGGATGATTAATTTTATGGTAATTGATTAAGGGTTAATTAATCTATGGATTAATTAGTTAAGGGTAATTAATTAAAGGATAATTAAATAATTAGATGTTTATTATTTAATGATTAAAGGTTAATTAAATTATTAATTAAGGTTGATTAATTAATAATTAAAGGTTGATTAATTTATTATTAAAGGTTAAATTAATAAATTCTTAAGGTTAATAATTTAGATGGTTTGTAATTAATTAACTAATATTAATTAACCAGGATTTGTAATTTATTCATAAGTAATTAATCTGGTTTAAATTAATTATAATCAGATATTAATTGATCTTACTTATGGATGTTTGGATTCTATTGGATGTTGAATTGTTTGATATTCTTGATGTGTGATGCTCTGTTTTCATTTTGAGCTTTGATGAATGTAATTATCTGTGATGAATGTAATTTATTTACCTGTGACAAATTTATATTATCTATGGATCTGTGAATGGAAGATAAGCGATATAGCTTTATACCGCTAGTCAATAATTGATGTGCTTGAATCTGTGATAATTGATGATGTGGCACTATTGTGTAAAACCCCTGGACTACACTATACACACACAAATATGGATTGCACGAGGAAATCGGTTAAGTCATAGATATTTTTAAATCTAAATATTATTTTTGAAAGTTGATTTTGAATTCAAATAGTTTTGGAAATGGAATTGGGTTAAATATGAAAAGCTTTTGAAAAGGAGTTTTGAAGGTAAAAGTTATTTTGAATAACTTGATAAAGTTTTGAAATTTAAATAATTTGATTTAAATTTGAATTCAAGCATTGAAATTGAATTCTATGTTTGGAAATTATGGTTTAAAAAGGTTATACAAGTTATAAATGTGTTTATATGGGTTTTAAAACCATTTTAAAAGTATTATTTTAGGAATTTGAATTTTACCCAAGTTTTATCTTGAAGGACTTTAACTTGTGCAAATGAAATCGGATTTTTCCGAAACGAAAACTCTTTGTTTTCGAATAATAATAGCTTTCATATAAAAAAAGGATTTTCAATTTGTGTTGAAAGATTTCAAGTTTGAAATGGAATTGTTTTGAAAGCTATGAATGAATCTTCATGAAAGATGGTTGAACCTTGTTTTAAAATTAAAGAGGATCTTAAAGGTGTATCTTTTGTATAAAAGATTTGAAATAGAATTATTTCGAAAGCTATGAAGGAATCTTTGTGACATATTTGATGAACTTTGTTTTCAAACAAAAGAGGATCTCAAAGATAGATCTTTTGTTTAAATATCGTGAATGAATCTTTGTGAAAGATTGGTGAACTTTGTGAAGTGAATCTTTTTGTTTAAAGATTAAAATGGTAATTTGTTTAACCATTTAAAGAAAGGATTTGGGCTTTAAGTTGTGACTTAACTGAGATCCCATTATCCATATGGTTTTAAAATATTGCGCTCATTATTCGGTTTAGCCGAGAGAGGACCTTGTGTCATATAACCCGTTCCGAATAATGATATGACGTTATGGATTGCATTTGAAGACCGGTGGTGAAGACCGGGTATTTTCGAAAATGAAAGGATTACCTGTCGAATGGCTCTGCACTGAGTAGCTACGGTATAGAGATCTCCATATGTGATGGGGAGTCCGATCGGGATTGTGAATACCCGGATTACAAGGCTTCTTTGGAAAGGTCTTCAGTTCTGTTCAAACTCAAAACAGACTTGTATGGATGTGTGCTTGACATTACACTATGAGATGTAAAGCTGGTTTCTATCAAATACATTTCTGTTGGTGGCAGAGAATTTATTCTCTTAGCTTAACACCCTTCTCTGAGACGTACGAGCTCAGAGGTTATGTAGTTGATGGTTACTAGTGATACATTCCCAATCTGGTAGTGTGGCATACCTAGTGCTGCTGATCATTTGTTGATCAAAGAAAGGCTTTGTGTAAAGCGTAGCTTTGTGATGAGACTGCATCAGGACCTCACACCCCAGAAATGGTCGAAACAGGAAGGTTGCAACAAGGTTACCAGGGGTTGAGTCCCTAGGGCATGTCCATTTCTTCTGGAAAAGGGTGGTATCATGGTATGGAGTCCAGGTACTTAACTCATGTAGACACTGCATATTTATTACTTTATGGTTGCTTTGTGGTTGAGAGCTCTTGGATAAAGGTCGCAAACGACCGAGGATGGCATACTTGTAGGTGTTACTTCCGGACAGGGGTAACCCGGCCTTATGTTGGCAAAGAGCCGGGTAGGTTCTCGAGGCATCCCTCCAGAGGCGTACCCATGTGGCAATAGGAAGTTCCTTAGCCTGACCATTTGTTGGAAACCCAATCACCAATACGCACCTTGTACGGTTTTAGTTGTAGAACCTGCCATTTACTTATGGTGGTCACCATTGTTTATATGGTAGCTATAGTAGGCATACAATAATGGTTGTACGCTGGCTAAGATTAATATTGTACTTTCGAAAGATTTTTTGCACTGTGCACTAATAATAATATCAAAAGGTTTTTGCGTATCAAGCATGTTTGACTATCATAAGTAGAAATCTCTTCCAATTCTGCGTTTTAATGGTGTGTGCGGTGGGAGGCCTTATGGTAGTTTCATTTTCCACAAAGCATAGCGGGTTTCCTTTTTATTTCTTTTGTTGTTTAAAAGATAAAACTGTTTTCGTTTGCTCATACCAGTCTCATGATTGACCCGGAGTTTATTGTTCCCTTCCTAAACTCTGGGTGCCCACAATTTTCCATACGGGCAGTCTAGAGTTGGGATTTTCAGATAATCGCTAGTAGATGTAGATTTCAGTAGCCTCCAGCTTTTTATTTTGAATCCTTTGAAGTCTTTGGATCTTGCCGTTCACATCGATGACTGACCTTGCTTAAGTCAATTTGATGGTGGTTTGAGCTTCTGGATTGGAGTCTTTTGAGATTTGGCAATGAAGTTTTACATGTTGGATTATCCTTTGGAAGACCATTTGGTGCTATTATGTTCCGCTGCTGTTGGAGTTATTTTGTTCCAATGTACCTTGTATCTCTGATAATATTGATTAATTCTTGTTGTATCGATGTGTTGTATAATTTATTATTGTGTATCAATGATGTTATCTTTTTCTTCCGCTGTGTTGTTGTACTTAATGTGTTATAAGCTCCATCCGAACTAGAGTTCGATGTTTGAATCTGCGGCATTCGAATACAAGTGATGTATGGATGTCGATTTTCGAGCATCGGATTTCGGGTCGTGACAAATTTAACATTATTAAACAAATTAATTTATTTTCTATAATCCGTAAGTAATATGTATGAAAATACATGTGTAATTTTATTAATTTACACACACATACACACACACACACATACATACATATATAGATATATAATCATCTAAATGAAGACAACACTAATATATGTAGATTCGTTATAAAATATATATAATACCTTAATATATAATAATAAATGAACAATTATATATGAGTATGTAAATGTAAATATAGAAAATTTGCCTTGCCTACAGCCTAGATGAAATACCTTAAGATGTTGAATCGAAAATCCTTGGATCGGATTCCATCCAAAAGGAGCCACCAATCTGAATGTAGAATCCACCGATCTTCGAATTTGATTTAATTTGTGTATTTGGAAGCTTGAAAAATATGGAGGAAAGAGGCAAGAGTGGCCAACGTGATCTAGGGTGAGTGGAGGCTTCAATTAAGCTTTTCTAGAATAGGATGTAAGTTGTATAAATAGATAGGGTTCAAAGGAGCAGAACGAGCATCTAGATCCCCGCTTTTCTCTAACCCATTCCCACCTTTTGAATCATGATTCAATCCTGTTCAACCCCCAGAGCTGGCTATACCCTCCCTCACTTGGGCCTCTTGACTGCTTCAAGCCCGACCAAATAAATATGCAATTAACTCCAATTTAAATGCACACTGATAATGTAGATTGATACATGTGTTTATAACCACTATATACACACTATTTAATATTGATCAACAAAAATTAAATAAAATTTTATAGTTAATATTTCATAAATATTAATTAATTTAAGTAATTTATAATAATTACCATTAAATAAATCAAGCGGTAGTAGATTCAACATTTCTGTTGTGCGACTCTTAGGTGTAAATTTGATTAGTGATTAATATTGAACAATTCGAATATTAATGTTTACACGTTACTTTGCAGGTGGTGTGATATTATACCAAGGTGTAACGCCCCACTTCGAGACCCACATTAGCAAAGAGTATTACAAGGTAATATCATTTTCTAATACTGAGAATAGAGCTGGATAGGAGCGACCATCTATAGCCTTGTCTTAACTATCTACCGAATACGTCGATAAATGTAGCATATATATTTTTTAGGTGGATCGACATATCCAATAAATATTTAATACAAAACTATAATGGCTATAAGATCTAATGGAACAAAATATAACAACTCAAATGTAAAACACATCACAAAACAGTAGATCATCACATACATGTACACATATATAGATACTTCCCAGAGTATACAAAATAATACAAGCCAAGTGGTGTAGCAACCACAATATACAGGCGAGTCAAAAGAATATACATATCAGAATTACAACCAAAAAGGACTACACAAAAATCTATAAAAAAAAGGAGCTAGCAAAGTAGTCCATGCGAAAGCAGAATAGACTAAGTCCAGATGTACCTAACCTGAAACACCTCGGTCTGACCCGAGTATAAAATACACGGGTCAGTCTAGCTAAACAAATCAGTTAGATAAGCTAAATGATAATGAACATGCAAGGTCATAAAGTACCACAAATATCTCTAAAAGGGAACTCGTTCATCTTATGACCAAATTTATGCTTACATAGATTCGATGTCCAATTTTACTTTATTTAAGTGTTACCCGGTAGTGAAAATTATTTACACCAATTTTCTTCGTCAAAAATATATCACATTAGGACTTATGGAATTTGGTAATGGTCAGAATTTCAGTATCATCCATATTCAATTTTACCATCAAAACATAAAGTCCTTAGTCTAATAACAACAATTATTATTACTACTTTGGTCAAAAGACTTTGACTTTGAGATGACTTCAGTTCACCATGATACTAATCTCATATAACTGATTAGATGAATCCTTTCTAAAATATTGTTTCACTTCCAATGCTTCAACGATGCCCAACTATAGTCATTCGATGGACGCCGTGCTATGATTTAATAGTAATCAAAGTGGAGCTTCAACATTAAAGTCAATAGTATTCTCAGGTCAAGAGAGCTGTATAATATTATCGCATCAATATTTTTTGTTGGACCTTAGTTACATTAACCAACAGAAAACTATCAAGTGAGTCATTTCATGGTTATCCAATAACTATCAGTCTCGATACATCTTGACCAGAAATATTTAAATGGTATGTTGAGTTTATTTAGATAAATCACTCATGGTTATAATGCATTGTAACTACTATCACAAAACATACCATAGTTATGTTACATAGTTTTTTTCCATTTTATTATCAACTTTAAGATGGTATGAAACTTCTTAAACAATAGCATTTTAAAATCAAAGCATTAAGTGAGGAGGCTTAAACATTGGAATTGTGAAATAACTAAATAGATGCATGTATCTTTGGTATTTACAACGCACATGCCTATGTATAAATAACAATGGAAAATTTGTGAATAAAGGGATTTTTGACTTACGAAAATCGACATTAATACGTCCACTGTATCAATTGTCGAACAATCAAAGGCCGGAAAACCAAACCCTTGGGGCTTAAGGAGAAGAAAAAGATAGAAGAAGTAAGAAAGAAGAAAAGTAACAGAAACGATATCAGAATCTCATAGTCGCAGTGGAACAACATATAATAGATAAATGAATAATCTTTAAATCAAAAGAACTGTACATTTTATACATTACATCATCAGAGTCAACTTACCACACAACACAACTGGACAATTATATGAACTTGTCCTTACAAGTGGATACACAGCGGAAAAGATAATATCATATACAAGTGATACGTTTCACCATCCAGCTCGACTCTTGAGCTCCACAACATCTCCTGAATTCCAGAATATCCTGATAACCTGACTCTAGGCTGCCCGTGTGGAAAATGATGGGCACCCAGAGTTTAGGAAGGGAACAATAAACTCCAGGCCAGACATAGGACTGGTGTGAGAATTTAAAACAATTTATCTTTAAAAAAAACAAACAAAGAAATATTTTAAAATAGATCCTTAATGCTTTTAGAAAATGTAACTACCATAAGGCCTCCCGCCACACACACCATGCAAACGCAGAATTGGAGGAGATTTCTCCTTATGATAGTCAAACATGCTTGATATGCAAATTTCTTTGATATTATTACTATAAGTGCAAAGTGCAGGAAAACATTTCGAAAGTATAATATAAATCTTAGCCAGCATAGACATTCCGAACTATGCCTACTATTGCTACCATGTCCAATAGCAGGTTACCGCCACATTCCATGGCAGGTTATACAACTAAAACCGTACATGGCTCGTATTGTTTCTTTGGATTTTCCAACAAATGGTCAGGCTAAGGAACTTTCTATTGCCACATGGGAACGCCTCTGGCGGGATGCCTCTGGCGGGACGCCCCGAGAACCTAACCGGATCTCTGCCAACACAAGGCCGGGTTACCTCTGCAAAAGTAGGTAACTACTGACATGAGTATGCCATCTCTCGGTTGTAAACAACCTTTATCTAAGGATCCTCAACCAACAACAATCACAAAGTCATATATATTTGCGATATCCACATAAGTTAAGTATCTGGGCTCCATACCATGATACAATTTCTATCCAGAAGAAAATGCACATACCCTAAGGGGCGCTACTCCCTATAACCTTGCTGCATCTTTCCTGTTTTGACCATTACCGGGTTTTGAGGTCCGACAAAGTCTCGTCTACAAAGCTACGCTTTTTTGATCAACAAATGATCAGCAGCACTTCGTATGCCACATTACCAAATTGGGAATGTATCACTAGTAACCATCAACTACATAACCTCTGAGCTTGTACTTCTCAGAGAAGGGTGTTAAGCTAAGAGAATAAATTCTCCACCACCAACAAAAATGTATTTGATAGAAACCAGCTTTACATCTCAAATTGTAACGTCAGACACACATCCATACTAGTCCGTTCCGGGATCAAACGGAACCGAAGGCACTTCCAAAGAAGCCCTTGTAATTCAGATATTCACTAATCACGTCCGGATTCCCATCACAAATGGGGATAAAATTTCTATATCGGGGATCAGCAGATATAGAGACATTCGATGGTAATCCTTCTGTTTTCGAAAATATCCGGTCTTCAACACCGGTCTTCAAATGCTATCCATTACGACGTATCACTATTCGGAATGGGATTCATGACCCAAAGGTCCTCTCCCGTCTAAACCGAATAACAAGCGCTTATTTTAAAATAAGTGTAGCATTCAAATTCAAGCAAATCACACCCATTTAAAGGTAAACATTGATAGTCGGTTATTTAACTATCAATTGATATGCACAACATCACCAGATTCCAAATAATTTCCCAAATTATTTATTTTCCAAACATATCTTTACAAGATATATTTTTCACATTTCAACCATTTGAAACCAAATTTCAAATCACTTTTCACCTTTACAACTTTTGAAAACAAATTTCAAATCATTTTCCTTACGCGGAAACACTTCTAAATATTTATTCATTTTCACTGGAAATCTGCCGAGTTCAAATACTTTAAAATAATTTATAACACTTATCCAAAATATATCAGGAAAACACTTTGAAATAAAACTATTTTTCTTTAAACACTTTATTTAAAATATTAGTTATAAAAAATATTATACCAATATTGCATATAACTTAAGTCCAAACTAGTTTTCAAAATAAAATTAGTAGATAGAGTGTAACTATTTAAATAACTATTTTCTAAATCAAATATCCATTTAATCTTTAAAATGATCCCTTATATAATTAATTTTATAAATTTTTAATTTAAAGATTAAAAACAATTTTCAAAACTAATTTCCCCAATAGTATTATTTTAAAACCAAATCTAAAACTTTTAAATTTCATTCAAAAGCTATTTAAAAATGTACTCGGCTTTCCAAGGAAGAATTCTTTTCCATTACAAAATGGTCCATTCAAATAAATTAATAAATCTTCTCGATTTATTTTAATTTACATTTCAAATCTGTAAATTCCTTTTCACACTTTAAAAATAAACCAATATTTATTTTTCAAACAATTTCCCTTTTCTTTACAAATTCCCGTTGTAAATTTACATTTCCAAAAATCAACTGATATACGAATTTTAAATCGATTTCCAAATATCACCTTCAAACCAAATCAAATCCCAAATTTATTTCCAATTTATTTCAAACACAAAATCAAATCCCAATTTGATTTCCCAAATTAATATTCGAATATCAAATCAATTTCAAATTGATTTTCTAAGTTATTTCCAAAACACCTAACCAAATTTCCAAATCGATTCCTAAGATTTATTCTAACTCCAAATTTATTCCCGAATCGATTTCTAAAATTAATTTCAACTCCAAAATTAAATTCCAAATTTAATTTTTAAATTTATTTCCTTTTGAAATTAATTTCTTTATCTCTTTCAATTATTTAAAATCCGTATCTTAAATAAATTCTTCAACTATCAAACAACATTCTCGAAATTCTTTTATTAAAACGTTTTCCCATATTTTTCGAATTTATTCAATAAGATTAAAAATAAAACTTTATTATTTTAGAATTCCTTCTTTTAAATTTATCCAATTCTCAAAAATAAATTTTTAATATAAATTTCCAACCTGAATTTTCAAAAATCAAATTTTTATTTATTTCGGTATCTAACGATACCAGAATTATATTCGGCTAAATTTTAGCCTTCAACGATTTCGATCACAAAGAAAATCACACAGAGATTATAAAAAAATCAACACACAACATTGAAACAAATTCAATTATTTGAGGAATCCAGTTGGATCCCTCCAACCTGTTTCCCTGCATCCACAGATGTAAGCACAATACCAATCCCGTTTCAAGACGGAATATCACGGTACATGGGTTTATATAAAATATCATCCGCTATTATGCGGCGCAATAGAGTCTCATCCGCTATATAATGCGGGAAAATCAACTCCAAGTACATATATAATACCAATTCCACTTCGAGGTGGAATATCGCGGTATATGTGTTTAATAAAATAACCTCAGCTTAATATGCGACGTATAGGGTCTATATCAATACAACAGATAGCAATTTATCATCCAATCATACAATCAACACAATCAAGCAATTTTAAATTTAACTATTTAAAATTTAAATTGAAACAAATTCAATTGAGTGAGAAGTTCTCACCTTGCTTCCAATAGCGGTTTCAGCGTTTTATTCCGAATAAAATTAAACGCGCTTCTAATTTTACCCAAAATTAACACTAGCTCCAATCTATTTCAATCCAGCTCAATCGCATAGTGCTCGTCAATACGAACCTGACGCAATTCGTTTCTTGCGAAACGGACCTCGTATGAAAAAGTTATGCTATTTTAAAGTTTATACGAATTTTAATATAAATAATTTACAATTCTTTTATTTATTTTATAACCTAGATTCATCTTGGCCTTTCATTTTCTGTAGCAACATCTGGGCCGTGGTCTTAATCTTTCCCACTTCAGTAAATAACGCAAATGAAACCCATAGAACACGCAAAAAAAATCGATGGTCGCGGCCACTTCACTCGACGAGAGCACGATCAAGCTTTATCACCACGTAGCTCGCACTCGACTCCACCTCCAGCCAAGGAGCGGTTACGCACGGTCGTGATATTGCCTCGAAAAATGCATATAAACGCACGACTTTCTCGGCCGTTTCCACCTTTGTTGTTGCATCGTATTCGATCATCACCGTATGGATCGATAGGTCTCGCGAAGCTTTACAGTTTTTCTTTAGAAAGTTTTCAAAAATATTGAAGGGATTGGAAGATTTTGAGGGAAGAAAATAAGAAAATTTCGGCCATTGAAAATTAGGGTCGACGGCTGCTATAACCCTAGCTAGGGTTTTGATGCCAATGGGAAGATAGGGGGGCCTTATATAGAAAAATGCCAAAACACTATTCATCCAAAAAAATTCCGAACTCCAAACGAAGCATGCCGCCTGGCGTTTATAATGTTTTACCCCTATTCTAAACGCGATGAAATATATATCGGGAGCCAATTCGATCGTATTTGAAAGATAGGTTTTCGAATCGACTAATTAAATTTAAAATTCACTTAAACGATTTCTACGCGTTTTAGCTTGGCTGGGACAAACCGTAGATCTTATTGACACAAAACTTGAAATCTTACAATAATAAAACATTACACATCCAATGAAACTAGTTTCGTCGAAATCCGAGACTGTTTGAAAAATGACTATTTTTACTCGTCAATTAAATATTAAAATATTCAATTTCCACAAATTAACTTTTAATTCAATTTTAAAAGTTCTATAACATCATTCTAATTCCAATATGATTTAATACAACTTTACAAATCAATTTAAATCACATTAACCCAATTTCCAATTATTTCTGTAATTTCAAATATTAAATTATCGATTTAATTATCCAATTAAATCTAGATATTCGAAATATAATTTATTCAACTTACAAATTTTACTTCTTAATATTTAAAATCAATTAAATATATGAATTTCAAATGACAGAAATTATGGGTCGTTACAAACTTCCTCCTTGAAAGAATTTCGTCCTCGAAATTGCCAAGTAAGAAAAAGTTACAGAATCCATTAACTTTTTTTCAAAAACAAACCGTTCCAACTTGATTTCGGATTCATTTTAATTTCTTAACTTTTCCAAAATCCGTTGGTTACACTTTTCTAGTTCAATTCCTATATTTTCATTTCAATTTAGAAATTGACTTTTCGTTAACAAAAATTTTCTAACTCCCAAAATTTACGAAATTTTTTGGCAGAGTCTCCCTTGTACGGAGGAGCTTTTGCAATATCACAATAGATATAAATATATATACATCGACCTACATGGTCGGAAAACAGAAAAAAAAAATTCATATTTCCTATTTTTATTGCGTAGGCGTGCCTTTTTAGCATTTTTAAGCAAAGCAGTTATTTATTTGCATTTTAGCGTGACCAAATCCAGCCAACTACATCCCCGGTACCTGTACTTACTCAATTTAAACATGTAAGTGACATATATAGGAAACTCATTTACATTTCACTAATTTTCAATAGAAAACACATAGTTTTCATAAGCAATGCAACCGAAATAATACCCATAAGCAATTTATAAGGTTTCGATACAAATTTTAATTTCTTACAACCAATTCACATTAGTTCACTTTCAATTCAAATTCAATTACATAGCTTTCCATTTATCAATCCAATTTCATTAACACTTAATGAATTATATACAATCAACTAACAATCATATAACAACCAAATCATAACCAACATAATCAAATTATGAAATTTACATTCAAATTGGTTTAACACTTTTTAATTCCAATTGGTTGATATCTAATTGACTTTTCTTTCAATTACTCGATTTTTTTTTTCAACTTCATTAGCTTCTAATGAATTAATACTTACATTCATTATTCTATATCAATTAATTTACATTAGATTGATTAATATTCAATCCATTAGTTCAGTTCAATTGCTAATTCATTTAACCACAAAAGTTGAATTTCATTACATAACTCAAGTTATATTCTATTTCAAACATCATTTGTTTAACTTAACTTAAATTTCCACTTATAAATCTAATTCAGATTCCAATTCTAAAGTAAACTCTATTTAACTTTTACCAAAGTCAAATTTTGTCACTTATTCAAATTCATATCTCGTTTTGCTTAACAAAAATTGTTTAACCATTTTATCATTTGGTTTCACTTACATATATTACACTGGATTTCCAATTCTATATGAATACAATTTACTTTCATAAAAAATATTGGATTCAATTCATTTTAAACCTTATCCATTTAGTCATTCTTCAATTAGTTGCACTTACTAATTTTAGTTTAATACTTCACTTTGTTTTTCACAAATCAAATTCAATTCCAATTCCAGTTCTATTTACTTACAAATTCAAAATGAATTTCAACATTCAATTTCATTTTCTTGCACTTGCAATTGCAAATTTTATTTATTCATTCACAATTTATTTTCCAACTTAATAATTGTATTCCAATCATTTACTATATTAGACTTCTAAAATTCACCTTTATTCCAATTAACTCAGGTCAATTTCAGTTTAAATCTGAATTTCCTAAGTCATCCAAACTTATTTATTATTCCATAAACATTTTACATAACATTCCAGAGTCTTTTCAATCTTTCAAAAATTATTTTTGAAGTCTATTCAAATTATCTTCTGAGTTTCCAAAACCAAACTCAATTTCACAAACAACTTCCATTTAATTATAATTCGGCAGCAATTCCTCTCATGGAAACTCGAAAATGAACACCGATGATGTCACGATCATCATCGGAATTATTTTCCAGCGACCGAAAAGAGTTTAGTGCTTTCTTCCCTTCAAAACAATTTTCCAAAACCCTTGAAAATTATTTTCAAACTCCAAAGAATTTAAATTTCCCAAATCTCAAAATTTCAAATTCTTTAAATTTGTTTTCAAATATTACTCTGGAATTCCATTTCAAATTATGAATCACATTTATAATTTATATTTACAAATCTCATTTGTATATGGATTTATTTCTCAGCTTTTGATTGTGATTTAAATTTCTTATTCAATAATCGTGATAATAATGTAATACTATCACTTCCTAACAACCAAGCAACCATAATAATTTTCGAAAAATCATTCCTTTTATTTACGAAATAGTCTGGGTAAAATTATTTCATTTGCCCTGTTTTAAAACAATACTAAGTCTGTTTATCTTGTTTAAGAGTTTAGAAACTCCTATCGACACGGTTAGCTAGACTGCACCGACTAGAATCTATAAACAATCAACCGATAAGTCAACACAATACAAAACAATTTTATATTCACTAACAAATACGCGCTCATATATATTATTACACTCACACTCATTCTAGAATACTACTGACTCTATCTCTAATGAGTAATTCCCAACAGAGCCAAGGTTGTCGCTTAACCAAATGCTTTGATACCAAATGTGAGGAACGGGATTTTCGACTTACGAAAATCGAATTAATACGTCCACTGTATCAACTGCCGAACAATCGAAGGCCGGAAAACTGAACCCTTAGGGTTTAAGGAGAAAAAAAAGATAGAAGAAGTAAGAAAGTAGAAAAGCAACAGAAACGATATCAGAATCTCATAGTCGCAGCGAAACAACATATAATAGATAAATGAATAATCTTTAAATCAAAAGAACTGTACATTTTACACATTACATCATCAGAGTCAACTTACAACACAACACAACTAGACAATTATATGAACTTGCCCTTACAAGTGGATACACAGCGGAAAAGATAATATTATATACAAGTGATACGTTTCACCATCCAGCTCGACTCTTGAGCTCCACGGCATCTCCTGAATTCCAGAATATCCTGATAACCTGACTCTAGGCTACCCATGTGGAAAATGATGGGCCTCAGAGTTTAGGAAGGGAACAATAAACTCCAGGACAGTCATGGGACTGGTGTAAGAACTTAAAACAGTTTGTCTTTAAAAAACAAACAAAGAAATATTTTAAAATAGATCCGCAATGCTTTTAGAAAATGTAACTACCATAAGGCCTCCCGCCACACACAACATGCAAATGCAGAATTGGAGGAGATTTCTCCTTATGATAGTCAAACATGCTTGATACGCAAATTTCTTTGATATTATTACTATAAGTGCAAAGTGCAGGAAAACTTTTCAAAAGTATAATATAAATCTTAGCCAGCATAGACATTCCGAACTATGCCTACTATAGCTACAATGTTCAATAGCAGGTTACTGTCACAGTCCATGGAAGGTTATACAACTAAAACCGTACATGGCTCGTATTGTTTCTTTGGATTTTCCAAAAAATGGTCAGGCTAAGGAACTTCCTATTGCCACATGGGAACGCCTCTGGCGGGACGCCCCGAGAACCTAACCGGATCTCTGCCAACACAAGGCCGGGTTACCTCTACAAAAGTAGGTAACTACTGACACGAGTATGTCATCCCTCGGTTGTAAACAACCTTTATCCGAGGATCCTCAACCAACAACAATCACAAAGTCATATATATTTGCGCTATCCACATAAGTTAAGTATCTGGGCTACATACCATGATACCACTTCTATCCAGAAGGAAATGCACATACCCTAAGGGCGCTGCTCCCTATAACCTTGCTGCATCTTTCCTGTTTTGACCATTACCGGGTTGTGAGGTTCGACAAAGTCTCGTCCACAAAGCTACGCTTTTCACAAAATCTATGCTTTAATCAACAAATGATCAGCAGCACTTCGTATGCCACATTACCAAATTGGGTATGTATCACTAGTAACCATCAACTACATAACCTCTGAGCTCGTACGTCTCAGAGAAGGGTGTTAAGCTAAGAGAATAAATTCTCCGCCACCAACAGAAATGTATTTGATAGAAACCAGCTTTACATCTCAAATTGTAACGTCAGACACACATCCATACAAGTCCGTTCCGGGATCAAACGAAACCGAAGGCACTTCCAAAGAAGCCCTTGCAATCTGGATATTCACCAATCACGTCCGGATTCCCATCACAAAGGGTGATAAAACTCTATATCGGGGATCAGCCGATGAAGAGACATTCGATCGTAATCCTTCCATTTCCGAAAATATTCGGTCTTCAACACCGGTCTTCAAATGTTATCCATTACGACGTATCACTATTCAGAATGGGATTCATGACCCAAAGGTCCTCTCCCGGCTAAACTGAATAACGAGCGCTTATTTTAAAATAAGTGTAGCATTCAAATTCAAGCTCACAACGAATGCCCATTTAAAGGTAAATATTGATAGTCGGTTATTTAACTATCAATTGATATGCACAACATCACCAGATTCCAAATAATTTCCCAAATTATTTATTTTCCAAAAATATCTTTACAAGATATATTTTCCACACTTCAACCATTTGAAAACAAATTTCAAATCGCTCTTCACCTTTACAACTTTTGGAAACAAATTTCAAATCATTTTCCTTGCGCGGAAACACTTCCAAATATTTATTCATTTTCGCTGGAAATCTGCCGAGTTCAAATACTTTAAAATAATTTATAACACTTATCCAAAATATATCGAGAAAACCCTTTGAAATAAAACTATTTTTCTTTAAGCACTTTACTTAAAATATTAGTTATAAAAAAATACTATACCAATATTACATATAACTTAAGTCCAAACTAATTTTCAAAATAAAATTAGTAGATAGAGTGTAACTATTTAAATAACTATTTTCTAAATCAAATATCCATTTAATCTTTAAAATGATCCCTTATATAATTAATTTAATAAAATTTAACTTTAAAGATTAAAAACAATTTTCAAAACTAATTTCCCCAACAGTGTTATTTTAAAACCAAATCTAAAACTTTTAAATTTCATTCAAAAGCTATTTTAAAAATATACTCAGCTTTCCAGGGAAGAATTCTTTTCCATTACAAAATGGTCCATTCAAATAAATTAATAAATCTTCTTGATTTATTTTAATTTACATTTCAAATCTGTAAATTCCTTTTCACACTTTAAAAATAAACCAATATTTATTTTTCAAACAATTTCCCTTTTCTTTACAAATTCCCGTTGTGAATTTACATTTCCAAAAATCAACTGATATACGAATTTTAAGTTGATTTCCAAATATCACCTTCAAACCAAATAAAATCCCAAATTTATTTCCAATTTATTTCAAACACAAAATCAAATACCAATTTGATTTCCCAAATTAATTTTCCAATGTCAAATCAATTTCAAATTGATTTTCTAAGTTATTTCCAAAACACCTAACCAAATTTCCAAATCGATTCCTAATATTTATTCTAACTCCAAATTTATTCCTGAATCGATTTCTAAAATTAATTTCGACTCCAAAATTAAATTCCAAATTTAATTTCTAAATTTATTTCCTTTTGAAATTAATTTATTTATCTCTTTCAATTATTTAAAATCCGTATCTTAAATAAATTCTTCAACTATTAAACCACATTCTCGAAATTCCTTTATTAAAACGTTTTCCCATATTTTTGGAATTTATTCAATAAGGTTAAAAATATAACTTTATTATTTTAGAATTCCTTCTTTTAAATTTATCCAATTCTCAAAAACAAATTTTTAATATAAACTTCCAACCTGAATTTTCAAAAATCAAATTTTTATTTATTTCGGTATCTAACGATACCAGAATTATATTCGGCTAAATTTTAGCCTTCAATGATTTCAATCACAAAGAAAATCACACAGAGATTATAAAAAAACAACACACAACATTGAAACAAATTCAATTATTTGAAGAATCCAGTTGGATCCCTCCAACCTGTTTCCCTTCATCCACAGATGTTAGCACAATACCAATCCCGTTTCAAGACGGAATATCACGGTACATGGGTTTATATAAAATATCATCCTCTATTATGCGGCGCAATAGGGTCTCATCTGCTATATAATGCGGGAAAATCAACTCCAAGTACATATATAATAACAATTCCACTTCGAGGTGGAATATCGCGGTATATGTGTTTAATAAAATAACCTCCGCTTAATATGCAGCGTATAGGGTCTATTTCAATACAACATATAGCAATTTATCATCCAATCATACAATCAACACAATCAAACAATTTTAAATTTAACTATTTAAAATTTAAATTGAAACAAATTCAATTGAGTGAGAAGTTCTCACCTTGCTTCCAATAGCAGTTTCAGCGTTTTATTCCAAATAAAACTAAACGCGTGTTTAATTTTATCCAAAATTAATACTAGCTTCAATTGATTCCAATCCAGCTCCATCGCGTAGTGCTCGTCAATACGAACCGGACGCAATTCGTTTCGTGCGAAACGGATCTCGTTTGAAAAAGTTATGCTATTTTAAAGTTTATAAGAATTTTAATATAAATAATTTACAATTCTTTTATTTATTTTATAACCCAGATTCATCTTGGCCGTTCGTTTCCTGTAGCAACATCTGGGCCATGGTCTTCTTCTTCCCTCCTTCAGTAAATAACGCGAACGAAACCCATAGAACACGCAAAAAAAAATCGATGGCCGCGGCCACTTCACTCAACGAGAGCACGATCAAGCTTCATCACCACGTAGCTCGCACTCGACTCCACCTCCAGCCAAGGACCGGTCACGCACGGTCGTGATATTGCCTCGAAAAATGCGTATAAACGCATGACTTTCTCGGCTATTTCCACCTTGATTGTTGCGTCGTATACGATCATCACTGTATGGATCGATAGGTCTAGCGAAGCTTTACAGTTTTGCTTTAGAAAGTTTTCAAAAATATTGAAGGGATTGGAAGATTTTGAGGGAAGAAATTAAGAAAATCTAGCCCATTGAAAATTAGGGCCGGCGGCTGCTATAACCCTAACTAGGGTTTTCATGCCAATGAGAAAATAGGGGGGCCTTATATAGAAAATTGCCAAAACACTATTCATCTGAAAATTTTCCGAACTCCAAACGAAGTGTGCCGCCTGGCGTTTATAATGTTTTACCCCTATTCCGAACGCAATGGAATATATATCGGGAGCCAATTTGATCGTATTTGAAAGATAGGTTTTCGAATCGACAATTTAAATTTAAAATTCACTTAAACGATTTCTACGCGTTTTAGCTTGCCCCGGAAAAACCGTAGATCCGGTTGACATAAAATTTGAAATCTTATAATAATATAAAATTACGCATCCAATGTAACTAGTTTCGTCAAAATCCGAGGCTGTTTGAAAAATGACTATTTTTACTCGTCAATTAAATATTAAAATATTCAATTTCCACAAATTAACTTTTAATTCAATTTTAAAAGTTCTATAACACCATTCTAATTCCATATGATTTATTCAACTTTACAAATCAATTTAAATCACATTAAACCCAATTTCCAATTATTTTTGCAATTTCAAATATTAAATTATCGATTTAATTATCCAATTAAATCTAGATATTCAAAATACAATTTATTCGACTTACAAATTTTACTTGTTAATATTTAAAATCAATTATATATATGAATTTCAAATGACAGAAATTTTGGGTCGTTACAAAAATTATGCTATAAGTTATAACCTATTGTTGATGTATAGTTCAATAATTACAATGAGTCGATAAATAGGTCAGAATTAATATTAGGGACAATGAAAAATCAGTTTTGTGTAATTGCTAAGCATGTATAGGAAAAGACCATTAAACAATAAATAGAACCTAGTCGACTCACTAGTTTCAGCTACAAAGAACTAAAAATGCATGTATGGCTTTTGTTTTTATTAAATAGAAAACAAAGACTAAGTCGAAACTATAAATGTTCCGAAATTTTTGAAGTTAAGAAATGAGATTCATGATATCCAAAAATAAATAAGTGGCCATCAACATATTTAATCATGAAATAATCCAAAAAAAAAATTTTTGCATGTTATAGTATGTAATTAAATTTTGACCAACCAAATATTCTATATCACCGCTCTATCTTATGAACTAAACTTAAATGCTTGTTATTTTTTACAAGCTTGTTAGTATTAAAACTATCTGACAAAAATGGATTAAACTTGAATGCAAAATAAGTCCTAAGGTGTTTTTTGCTATTTAATGCTTATGTGGTGCATAACTATAACATCCCGCCTTTTCGCACGCTTTAAATCAACACACGTGCCAATTCAAACCATAGGAAAGGGTGGATTGTTATGGGGTAAATCAGAAAAACAAGAAAGAAATAAAACAAAATAGAATCTCACAGCAGAAGGATAAAATATAATAATCAAATATACGTTTATAAAGCTGTTTTACAAAATATTCGATTATACTTACAACATTTATCAGAGTTACACATACCAATAACAATGCAGCGGAACAGTATGAGTATAGTGGACTAATAATAATAATAATAATAATATAAATCACCGTCTTCGCCCTCCAGAGCTAAGGTCTTTGAAATCCTGAAACGCTCGGACTGACCCGAGCGAATTGAAAAGACAAAACACTCGAGTCAGAACTAAAAGATCTTATGTAAGTTAAGTTAACAGAAATAAATATGAGTGCAGTAACTCAAAAGATGCTCGGGGCATATCTCTTAAGGATCCATTAAACTATTTACTATGTAATAATATTTCTCTATTATAATAGTGTCTAATAGTAAAATAAACTTACTTTTAAATAGCGTTAAGGAGTGACCCAATATTCCCCTTAACACAAAATAATGCCAATAGTCTATACAGTACCGTAATACCTCCTGATCGGGAGGCTACCAGAGGATACTCCATAGGTACGACACAAATAGAAACTCATACAAGGCGCGCTAGGGTAGGTGACACGGCACAACTAGGCAATGCCAGGGTAGATATACCAATTATGCTTCTGGATCGGTGGTAACGCGTAGCTGCTACTACCGCCCACCTCGTACAACACCCCCAAATCAAAGAAATCAAAAGTGGCCACCGAATCAATCCAAAAGTCAAGTATAATATCGAAGGGATGTGTCCAATCAAAGGTGCTACCTCAATTAACCCGTCGATCGCTCCTGTTTTAGCCACCTTATGCCAACTCACGGGAGTTGGGTCCACGTATTTACCATAAAGGAAACGCCGCCACCATCCTACTTCATTCTGGAATCTCCACCGCATACACGGTTGTTAAAGTGGTTTTCGGAGTTTGCAGAGAGTATGACAACTTCTGATCCCGGTCTCTTCAACAATCAAACGTTATTATAACACCGCGGTTATTTCAAAATAATTTATACCTTTAAAAAAAGAATAAAATATTCATTTCAAAACTACATAAATACGATATCATTTATATTTTAAAGACCCAAATCCATATGATATCAAATATATCTTTTTCAAAAATCATAGCCTTTTCAAATCTATATACCTTGAAACCATAGCTTTGAAACATAACTTTTAATACTTAATAGTTTAAATACTACATTACTTTATATAATAAAATAGCGTCTTTAAATTTCACAATAAAATCCCAATATCAATTTGAACCTCCAAATAAACCATTTTAATTCCATATATTTCACAGCTTAAATATTCTATATTTCAAAACTTAAATTTTTATAGTTCATATATTTCACTCTTTAAATATTCCACTATTTCAAAATGGATTCTTTGAGACTTTAATATATATCAAATCCAATTCCTATTATTTAAAATTTGAAATGTATACTTAATAGAACAAATATTATTTAAGTAAAACCCTTAAACTTCAATAACAGGATATTCTTTTTAATTAAATTAACTTGATAGTATTCTTTAAATCAATTGGATATTCATTTAAATTCTCAAATCAAAATCAAGTTATAAATCTTAATTTATTTACATTTCAAAACAAATCTTTCGAAGGTAATTCTTAAATACTTTAATTCAAATCATATTCACATTTATCTTCAACCTTACTTTTATTTGAGTTATTATAAACTCTATATACAATAGAATTTTTAAACAGATACTTAACCATATTAGAAAAGAAATCAAACTTCATTATTTAGCTTATTTTATAATTCAAAACAAATTTATTCATAGCTAACTTCAATAATAAGATAGCATTTATAAAATATTTAAAACTTAATATCTATATACACATATATTTCTTTACAAAACCACATAAATCATTTTAGAAATAATTTTACATATAAACCGCGGTGTCTGTATATAATTTTCTATCCAATGGTCAAGTGATACAGATATTTATCATTTCAATCCGCAATTTAAAAATAAAATTTTACGGTTATATATCATTTCAAACCGCAAACCCGAACGAGATGAAAATGCATAATAACTTGCAATTTATAACCATAAAAAAATTCAGCATCCATTCATACAATATCAACCATCAACCATCAACCATTTATTAAAATCACCATCCAATTTAAACAAACCTCAATAGAGAGCATATAAAATATAACAGGCATCAACGAACAATTTATATTCAAAAATAAATTAATAACTATTTAACTGACAGTTTATATGCAATAATAAATAAATTTAACTAGCAATTTATATGCAATACTAAATAAATTCAACTGTTAATTTATATGCAAAATAAAATTAAATAACAATTTAATTTGAATAAATGCAATTTAATTGAGATGATGATTAATAATATGCCAAACAACCATAAATAATTTAAAATCGCAATATATATCAATTAAACAAACATAAGAAATTTGAGAAGTTGTGAGTGGGTTAAAACACCCACCTTTTGAATTTAAATTGAATTTAAATCCAATTTAAACCCAAAAATTGACTTGTCTCAGAATTCGTCCAAACCAGCGCTAAAATGTCCAGAATTTTATTACGATCCTAACAAAAAAAATCGCACGTGAAACGGAGTTCGTATGCGAAAGTTATTCGAATTAAACAAGTTGAAATCAAAAATTAAATTAAGACAAAAAAAATAAACAACCTACCTCAAAACTACTGCCACGTCACTGCCGTTCTCAAAATTAAATTGATTTCAAGGTGTTTCAAGCCCATACGATCAAACGACAAGTCAGATCGATACGAAACTTGAAATCTTACAATAATTCACTATTACGGATCCGATGAAACTTGTTTCGTCGAAATCCGAGTCAGTGGCCAAAATGGCTATATTAAATAAATTTACAACAAATGGTTTAATTCAAATTTTAAATTTCAAATTCTAAAATTTTACAATGCTATTACCTTTATATTTCTTAAACATTTACAATGCTATAAACAAATTTAAATGTTAATTTAGAGAAGATTAATTTATAAATTTCAATATAAATTCTCAATTTCCTTAAATTCAAAATTAAAATAAAATTTTCAATAATTCTATTAAATTCCCTTTTTATTCTATTATTTAATTCATTGTTATCAAAAGGATGCAATTTACATTGGCTCACGATTGTTTACATTTATTTTCTTGGGTTTCATCTATATTCCCTTTTAGAAAATATTTAAAATATTAAATTTTCATTTAATTGCAATAAATCATATTATCGTAATTAGATCCAATAAGTAAATAAATGTTGATTCCCATTCTTATTATTGAACAATCATTATCCTACAAACCTATTTAACATCTGTTTACGTTTCCTTACCTTGATACTTCTATATACATCTTAGGCTTGTATAAATGTCTTTATTTCAAAATGTGAAATCTTGTTTATTACCCATATTAATTAAGGTTTTAAAACTAATAAATAAAATTCCCTTAAATTTAATCATATATTCATTCATACACCATTAGAGATACATTATTACCCATTTCTACCCCAATTTATACTAATATAACCTTTAATTAGATTAATTTCTATTGATTTCCTATTTTAATTTATTAGCCTCCATTAACGTTAAATATCCTTTAAGTTATCACTAACGGACAAGTGTTGAAATTGATTACATACACCGTTCTCCCCCTGTTATCAATTGGATGAATTTTCATTGATTCGTAGCTATTGCATTAATATCCACAAATTTCGTCCACATCTCTATTAGTGTAAAATTAATATTAATCCCCCTTATTTGCAATTAATTCACTTATTGAAATTTTTACTTTCAAATAAATTAATAAATATAAAATTTCACTACCAAGATCCACCACTTGTTATATTATGAATGAAATTAACATTGGTTACATCCTCTGGAATTAACAATCTTTTATGACAAATCAGTTTATCCTAACTGCACAATTTGGTCAATTAACTTCAATTAATTTCACATTAAATTTTATAAATTATCAATTAAAACTTTAACAAATCCGTTACTTGATTTAAAACCCTACTATTCAATAAATTGACATTTATAGGTGAAATTAACATTGACTTATATTTCATATCATAAATGCATGCTTTATTTCATACTATTTAGTTATATTTGCCAAGTATGTATATTAATTACTAATTATATTCTTAATTAATTTACTTCCTTGGTTTCATACTTAATAAGTTCTCACTTCTAACAATATTATAAATCACCTACAAGACATTGATGTTTTTTTCATGAATTCATTAATTAATCCAATAAATGCCTTTGTTTCCTTATATTCAATTTATTACCATTTAAGTACGTTTATCATCAACAACACTCATTATAATTACTTATCTACAACTAATTCATTGGTTTATTCAACAGTTACTTTTATTTACTCCTTTTCTATTTTAAAACCAAATGTAACCCTTTTCACTATTCATTATTATATTAATGAATTCCATCCTAATTAGTATTTTTATTAATATTAATTAATTCAACCTTTCTATTGGTTTCTTATTTTAAACCTATAACCAAGTATGACAATTTATATTATTTCAATTTATTTCCATATAAATATTATATTGTTAACGTTTAATTACAATTGCTTCATCAAATTTCTACATTCGCTCCAATATAAATTTTAAGACTTTATTTCTTTCCAAATTAAATTAAAAATCTTATTAAATTAACTCATTTTAAACCATCGAATTTTACGGGTCGTTACACTCTCCCCCACTCAAAACTTCTCGTCCCCGAAAAGGAAAAGAAGGGAAAAGAAGAATTAAGAAATCAATAGATCTTATTCAAAACATTAACCTTATAAACAATTAAATTTACAAAATTAATTAATTTAGATAAAATATATCAATTTATAACCATTAAATCTTTTTATACTTAAATTATTAAAGCTTGGAAATCATTTTCAAAAAAAAATTCTAAGTCCAAAATTTACGAAAAATTTCGCAGAGTCTCCTTTGTACGGAGAGGCTCGGGAGAAAATATAATATCAAAATAACAATATATAACATATACTTTCCAAAATAAAATATTCCAACACGGGAAAAAATAATATAATAACGCTATAAACCGAAATCTGAAAAACGTACCTATTGGTTGGGCAATTTACGCTTATATTACGGAACCAACTGCAGTAACAATTGCTTCCATAACCTGCACTTCCCTTATATAATCCAATTAAAGTTACGATTATATAAAATGAAATGTTAAAAATGGTTTCAACCACAAACATCCAATTCAATACAAACAACTATCAATAAAAAAATCATTCATTTATATCAAACACAACAAATAGTTGTTCAGGTTTAGACACTTTAAATTGTACAGAATAAAGAATAACTACTAAGTGTATCCTTCACTCAACAGTCTTCGGTGAAACTAAATAGATTATTCATACATCCCAACAATTTTAAAATATCCTTACCCAACAACCATAGACCAAAACAAACAACACTTCCAAACAAGAAATCAAATTAAATTTTCCAATTTCATAGCATTTATTGTTTGATTTCCTTTTATTCATATAATGATTTTTTTCTTTCTCTTTATCTTCATTTATTTGCAGTATTCATCTTTCTGCTTATTTTATTAATACATAGCTTCAATCATTTACTTAAGTTTATTATCTTTCATATATACTTATTTATTACTAAATTCCATTTATAATGCTTGCCTTTCTATTTTAGTTAATACCCTTTCAATTAGTGCTTAAGTTCATAATGCCTCTAACCCCAAATTCTTATTATAGTAAGAATTCCATTATAACTTAAGTTTATAACTCTACAACATCAATTCTTATAAATAAAAGCAATTGATTGAACACTTTCATTTCATACTTTTACTTGTACAATCTCCATTACATTTCTTACTAAACATTTCAACTTTTAATATTTGGTAAGTTATATATATATATATATATGCTTTCAAAGAATGAAATTGAAAGTTATACAAGTTTTCTCATTTCTTTTAATTAATTTAATGTTCAATAATTATATCCTTTATTTCATAGGTTACAAATTTCAAATTTCATTTAATACCATTTATAACCTAGCATTAAATCTCTTATTTCCTTTAGTGGTTTCGATTTATTAATTGCCTACATTCCAATTCACTACAGTAATTGAAACTATTAATTAATGGAAACTTAAGAATTTAATGCCGTGTTTTATTTCAAATCATTTTAAAATAATAGATAAATATATACTTACAACTTATATATCCATTTATATTTAAACAACTCAAAATTTATATTTGTTTATCAGAAATTCTGTAGTCGAACTGCTACATTGGCCTTCCCACTTCGAAACTCCAAAATGAATGTCGATGATGCGTACACTCATCACCGAAATTATTTTCCAACGACATAGAGGGGAGTACAACTTTATCTTTCCAAAATTTCTTTTAAAAACATTTCTTTCATATTATATTGAAATACTTATATCTGAAAATACTTCTTTTAATAATATTATTATTATATTTCAAAATCATTCAAAAGAAATTTCAAAACCCCGGAACTTAAGTTCTAAATTTCCAATTTGATTTATTTTATTTTCCATCTTATTTCACTGTTATTTATAAATTTTATTACCTAACAATCAATATAATACAACCAAATATAACTTATAAAATTTACTTTATATATAGAAAATATAATAGGCAAAATTATTTCATTCACCTATATTAAAACAAATATTATGTCGGTCTGTCCTATTAAGTGTTTAGAAATTCCTTTTGATGTCATAGAGTCCCATGCACCAATCAGAATTTATAAATACAAAACGGAACAGATTAACACAATATTAAAACTTTTTTATAACACTAACAAATACGCTCTCTCATATATATACACTCAGCGACTCCCATAGGGTATTACTACCCTATTAATAAAGAGTCAGACCCCACAAAGGTAAGGTTTTTCTCTAAACCAAAGCTCTGATACCAGATGTAACGTCCCACCTTGTCACACGCTTTAAATCGACACACGTGCCAATTCAAACCATACGAAAGGGAGGATTGTTATGGGATAAATCAGAAAAACAAGAAAGAAATAAAATAAAATAGAATCTCATAGCGGAAAGATAAAATATAATAATCAAATATATAGTTTATAAAGCTGTTTTACAAAATATTTGATTATACTTACAACATTTATCAGAGTTACACATACCAATAACAATGCAGCGAAACAGTATGAGTATAGTGGACTAATAATAATAATAATAATAATAATAATAATAATAGTATAAATCTCCGTCTTCGTCCTCCAGAGCTAAGGTCTTCGAAATCCTGAAACGCTCGGGCTGACCCGAGCGAATTGAAAAGACAAAATACTCGAGTCAGAACTAAAAGATCTTATGTAAGTTAAATTAACAGAAATAAATATGAGTGCAGTAACTCAAAAGATGCTCGGGATTCACATCTCTTAAGGATCCATTAAACTATTTACTATGTAGTAATATTTCGCTATTATAATAGTGTCTAATAGTAAAATAAACTTACTTTTAAATAGCGTTAAGGAGTGACCCAATATTCCCCTTAACACAAAATAATGCCAATAGTCTATACAGTACCGTAATACCTCCTGATCGGGAGGCTACCAGAGGATACTCCATATGTACGACACAAATAGAAACTCGTACAAGGCGCGCTAGGGTAGGTGACACGGCACAACTAAGCAATGTCAGGGTAGATATACCAATTACGCTTTCGGGTCGGTGGTAACGCGTAGCTGCTACTACTGCCCACCGCGAACAACACCCCCAAATCAAAGAAATCAAAAGTGGCCACCGAATCAATCCAAAAGTCAAGTATAATATCGAAGGAATGTGTTCGATCAAAGGTGCTACCTCAATTAACCCGTTGATTGCTCCTGTTTTAGCCACCTCATGCCAACTCACGGGAGTTGGGTCCACATATTTACCTTAAAGGAAACGCCGCCACCATCCTACTTCATTTTGGAATCTCCACCGCGTACACGGTCGTCAAAGTGGTTTTCGGAGTTGGCAGAGAGTATGACAACTTCCGATCCTGGACTCTTCAACAACCAAACGTTATTATAACACCGCGGTTATTTCAAAATAATTTATACCTTTAAAAAAAACAGAATAAAATATTCATTTCAAAACTACATAAATACGTTATCATTTATAATTTACAGACCCAAATCCATATGATATCATATATATCTTTTTCAAAAATCATAGCCTTTTCAAATCTATATACCTTGAAACCATATCTTTGAAACATAACTTTTAATACTTAATGGTTTAAATACTATATTACTTTATATAATAAAATAGCTTCTTTAAATTACACAATAGAATCCCAATATCAATTTGAACCTCCAAATAAACCATTTTAATTCCCATATATTTCACAGCTTAAATATTCTATATTTCAAAACTTAAACTTTTATAGTTCATATATTTCACTCTTTAAATATTCCACCATTTCAAAATGGATTCTTTGAAAATTTAACATATATCAAATCCAATTCCAATTATTTAAAATTTGAAATGTATACTTAATAGAACAAATATTATTTAAGTAAAACCCTTAAACTTCAATAACAGGATATTCTTTTTAATTAAATTAACTTGATAATATTCTTTAAATCAATTGGGTATTCATTTAAATTCTCAAATCAAAATGAAGTTATAAAATCATACCCTTTAAATCTTAATTTATTTACATTTCAAAAATAAATTTTTCGAAGATAATTCTTAAATACTTTAATTCAAATCATATTCACATTTATCTTCAATCTTACTTTTAATTGAGTTATTATAAACTCTATATGCTATAGAATTTTTAAACAGATACTTAACCATATTTTATAAAAGAAATCAAACTTCATTATTTAGCTTATTTTATAATTCAAAACAAATTAATACATAGCTAACTTCAATAACAAGATAGCATTTATAAAATATTTAAAAATTAATATCTATATACTCATATATTTCTTTACGAAACCACAGAAATCATTTTAGAAATAATTTTACATATAGACCGCGGTGTCTGTATATAATTTTCTATCCTATGGTCAAGTGATACGGATATTTATCATTTCAATCCGCAATTTAAAAAAAAATTTACGGTTATATATCATTTCAAACCGCAAACCCGAATGAGATGAAAATGCATAATAACTTGCAATTTATAACCATAAAAAAATTCAGCATCCATTCATACAATATTAACCATCAACCATTTATTAAAATCATCATCCAATTTAAACAAACCTCAATAGAGAGCATATAAAATATAACAGGTATCAACGAACAATTTATATTCAAAAATAAATTAATAACTGTTTAACTGACAGTTTATATGCAATAATAAATAAATTTAACAATCAATTTATATGCAATACTAAATAAATTCAATTGTCAATTTATATGCAAAATAAAATTAAATAACAATTTAATTTGAATAAATGCAATTTAACTGAGATAATGATTAATAATATGCCAAACAACCATAAATAATTTAAAATCACATCAAATATCAATTTAACAAACATACGAAATTTTAGAAGTTGTGAGTGGGTTAAAACACTCACCTTTTGAATTTAAGTTGAATTTAAATCCAATTTAAACCCAAAAATTGACCTATCTCAGAATTCGTCCAAACTAGTGCTAAAATGTCCGGAATTTTATTACGATTCTAACAAAATAAATCGCGCGTGAAACGGAGTTCGTATGCGAAAGTTATTCTAATTAAACAAGTTGAAATCAAAAATTAAATTAAGACAAAAAAATATACAACCTACCTTAAAACTACTGCCACGTCATTGCCCTTCTCCCTACACACGCACAGGAAACTCCAGGAACCCTAATCACGCGTTCGATCGAATGCAACCGCGACAACCCCCACGCCTTCGACGTCGACGTCGGCCACGCGCCCTCCCCCCAGAACCGTCGGCCGACCCATCCTGCCCCACGCGACTTAGTCGCGAGCAACGTTCCTACCCAAAAATTATGCAGTCGCCGCCATAGAAGGTAAAACCCTAATGAATTTTCCACACCAATCGAACCATCGATTCGCCAACCCATCTGCACAGATGTATTCCCAGCGCCTTCCTCTACGTGCCCATAACCTTGAATCGGCAAATCGTGACTGCTGACCAAACCCCAAACGAACGGCCGATAAAGATTCCTCGAATTCTGATCACATAGGACTTCAAATTGAAAAATAGACAGCGGATTTGACTTGCGTTCATTGAGTGCTTCAAATTGATATAAAATTTCATAGAGTTTGTGGAGTTTGAATTTTCGCTTTGATTTTAAATTTTGAAATTGGATCTAGGGTTTATAGAATTTTGTCTGCCATTGAGAAGGAGGAGGAATAGAATGAAGTTACATATAGACAAATGAGAATAGGCATAGGCTAGGGTTTAGCAGGGTATTTATTGATAAAGTTGGAATAGACAGATGGATCCGAATTATAAACGTGCTAAACGATAATTGGCCCAAAAAGCCCGTTTCGACTCCGGAACGAAATTGGGTCAACCCATATATCAAAATAGGTGTTTTAAAATATTCTAAATGCAATGGAAAAGGTTTCACGTCCAAATTCCATCGTATGAAGAAGTTATGCTGAAATCAATATTTTCAAATTGATTTCAAGGCGTTTCAAGCCCATACGATTAAATGACAAGTCCGATCGATACGAAACTTGAAATCCTATAATAATTCACTGTTACGGATCCGATGAAACTTGTTCCATCGAAATCCGAGTCAGTGGCCAAAATGGCTATTTTTATATTAATTAAATAAATTTACAATAAATCAGTTAATTCACATTTTAAATTTCGAATTCTATAATTTTACAATGTTATCACCTTTATATTTCTCAAACATTTACAATGATATAAACAAATTTAAATGTCAATTTAGAGAAGATTAATTTATAAATTTCAATATAAATCCTCAATTTCCTTAAATTCAAAATTAAAATAAAATTTTCAATAATTCTATTAAATTCCCTTTTTATTCTATTATTTAATTCATTGTTATCAAAAGGATGCAATTTACATTGGCTCACGATTGTTTACATTTATTTTCTTGGGTTTTATCTATATTCCCTTTTAGGAAATATTTTAAATATTAAATTTTCATTTAATTGTAATAAATCATACTATCGTAATTAGATCCAATAAGTAAATAAATGTTGATTCCCATTCTTATTATTCAACAATCATTATCCTATAAACCTATTTAACATCTGTTTACGTTTCCTTACCTTGATACTTCTATATACATCTTAGGCTTGTATAAATGTCTTTATTTCAAAATGTTAATTCTTGTTTATTACCCCTATTAATTAAGGTTTTAAAACTAATAAATAAAATTCCCTTAAATTTAATCATATATTCATTCATACACCATTAGAGATACATTATTACCCATTTCTACCCTAATTTATACTAATATAATCTTTAATTAGATTAATTTCTATTGATTTCCTATTTTAATTTATTAGCCTCCATTAACGTTAAATTACCTTTAAGTTATCACTAACGGACAAGTGTTGAAATTGATTACATACACCGTTCTCACCCTGTTATCAATTGGATGAATTTTCATTGATTCGTAGCTATTGCATTAATATCCACAAATTTCATCCACATCTCTGTTAATGTAAAATTAATATTAAATCCCCCTTATTTGCAATTAATTCACTTATTGAATTTTTTACTTTCAAATAAATTAATAAATCTAAAATTTCACTCCCAAGATCCACCGCTTGTTACATTGTGAATGAAATTAACATTGGTTACATTCTCTGGAATTAACAATCTTTTATGACAAATCAATTTATCATAACTGCACAATTAGGTCAATTAACTGCAATTAATTTCACATTAAATTTTATAAATTATCAATTGAAACTTCAACAAATCCGTTACTTGGTTTAAAACCCTGCTATTCAATAAATTGACATTTATAGGTGAAATTAACATTGACTTATATTTCATATCATAGTGCATGCTTTATTTCATACTATTTAGTTATATTTGCCAAGTATGTATATTAATTACTAATTATATTCTTAATTAATTTACTTCCTTGGTTTCATACTTAATAAGTTTTCACTTCCAACAATATTATAAATCACCTACAGGACATTGGTGTTTTTCTCAAGAATTCATTAATTAATCCAATAAATGTCTTTGTTTCCTTATATTCAATTTATTACCATTTAAGTACGTTTATTATCAACAACACTCGTTATAATTACTTATCTACAACTAATTCATTGGTTTATTCAACAATTACTTTTATTTACTCCCTTTCTATTTTAAAACCAAATGTAACCATTTTCACTATTCATTAGTATATTAATGAATTCCATCCTAATTAATATTTTTATTAATATTTCACAAATTCAACCTTTCTATTGGTTTCTTATTTTAAACCTATAACCAAGTATGACAATTTATTCTATTTCAATTTATTTCCATATAAATATTAAATTGTTAACGTTTAATTACAATTGCTTCATCAAATTTTTACATTCGCTCCAATATAAATTTTAAGACTATTTCTTTCCAAATTAAATTAAAAATCTTATTAAATTAACTCGTTTTAAACCATCGAATTTTACGGGTCGTTACAATAACAAATACAGACGAATGTTCCTGGAATAGCAGTGACAACCTTAGACTTTGTGAATTCCAATGACGCTACTATGTAAAAGTAATTCGATAACTCAAACATCATTTCAGGGGCGAAATGTAAATGATTGGGAAAAATAAAGCTATCCAAGTTATCTTTGGCTTTAAATAATGATATAACATATAGCCGTATTCTATATTCTAGTAAATTTGATTAGATCATGATAGTAAGACAACTTACTGTAAGTTGAAGTATCAGTCTGTTCGGGCCATGGTTATCGTGACCAGACCTTGAGGCGAACTGTGATAACTCATGATTTAAGATTTTTATAATTCAACCGATTGAACAGTTAGAGCCGTATGTTTTTCATTTTTCGAAAATTTACACATTTTAGTGAAAGTTCTATGAAAAATACCGAAAGAAAATTTCTAGGTAGACAAGTCATAGAGGATCTTCAATAGCAGTAAAATTAAGGTTGCAAAAGTATTGCCTTTTATATTGCAATTATATAATTAATATCTATTTTTGCACTAACCTAGAATTCAATAGTTGAAAAATTAATGTCTTATTGATAATGCAACATCTTTTTATCCTCATGAAGTCATCGGTATGTTATTTAATAAAACTGTAACTGCAATCTTCTCAAACCCTGTAAGGAAATTCTGTCAAAGGATAGAGAGGTAGATGATGCAGCTATCATATCAAAAATTAACTAAGTTAAATAAGTTTTATAAAAACAAAATAATTTTATAGAAATAACTAAGTTTTAAAAAATTAAATAAATTAAATAACTTTATAAAAATGAACGAAGTTAACTAAGTTTTATAAAATAAATTAACTAGACTAAAAATAACCAAGTAGACTAAGTTTTACAAAAAAGTAACTAAAATTTTAAAAATTAAATAAGTTAACTAAGTCTTATAAAAATTAAACTAGTTTATAATAATAATAAAGTTTATAAAATTTAACTAAGTTAACTTTGTTTCATGAAAATTATATTATATTATAAAAATTACAACCATAAATACTGGCAATAACTTACTTGATCCATGTAATAAATAAATAAATAAATAAATAAATAACTAGTTAGCTATTTTTTATAAAAATTAACGAGTTTATAATAATAATAAATTAACTAAGCTTATAAAAATTAATTATATTTTATAAAAATTCAATAAGTTTATAAAAATTAACCAAGTATTATAAAAATATAAATAAATAATAATGATGATGACGATGATGACTTAATAATAATAATAATAAATTTGATTAAAAATTAACGAATTATTATAAAAATATAACTAAGTAGAAGCAACAACGACTTAATATTATTAATAATAAATTTTGTAAAAAATATTACCTAGGTATAACGGTAGTAGAAATAATAAATAAATAATTTTATAAAAATTAAATAAGACTTATACTAATAACAGTAAGTTAACTAAGATTTATAATAATAATAATAATAGTAAGTTAACTAAGATTTATAATAATTGTAAGTCAACTAAGATATGTAAATATTAAACTTAAATAGGTTTACAAAAATTAACCAAGTATTATAAAAATATAACTATATAATAATAATAATAATAAATAAAAAACAACTTAATAGTAGTAATAATCTTATAATAGTTTATCATTTGCAGGTATAAAGGCAATGATTATTGATTGATAGTTTCATTGATGCAATTTCAAATATGTGTTTCTTATCGGTATTTCTAAAAGAATTTGTTTATTTTTATTGCTGAACTGGTGGATTAAGCCGACATTAAATGCTTATGGTGTGCCTACATATATACATAGGGAGCTTTGTCCTTCTACTGAGCTACGAGATGTTCTAGTAAATCTTTTCTTACTGATTTTACTTATATTGTATGTCTTCTTTCTTCCTAATACTTGTGTTGCGTTTAATGATTTAAACATCTGGTATTCTATAAAACTGTCACTCCAACCTATTACACTAACATCTATAGTTGTTGTGTACATAGTGCATACATGTACACACAAAAGAGCACTAAGTAGTGAAGTCAAGGACTTTGCATTTCTACCTGCACGTTAGTTGTAATTGCTGTATTGTCATATATATTGTACTTTGCATTTCGATTGTACTTTGCATTTCGATTGTACTTTGCATACCTGCAAATCAATTGTACTTTGCATTTCTAACTACACATCAGGAGTGTTATCATATATTTATTATCTTTGTATTGCAAATATCAATATGTTTTGGCTGCCACACACATGAATATATTTAGTATTTACAAAAACCAGTATTCAATAACTCATATGTTGTATGCCCATGATAGTAGCTTCCCTCTATCGTAAGCATAAATAGAAAATACATGTCGTACCTTTTTATTATCCTTTCTAAAATTTCTTAACATCGTTTTGAGATTTTACTCCACTCAAGTAGCTATAATGTATACAATCATATGCTAGTTTAGTCACTCATTTTTCCAAGAAATAACTAGTATTTATTTCCAACGGCTGTCCTCATTTTACAGCATTGTTTTTTACATAACTACCACAATCTTAATTAGTAAAAGAATTAGACAACGGTGGTAGTAAAACCAGTTTCAGCTAAATATAACTGCAAGCATAACCAAGAAGCCAGTTTAAGAATACAGTTGGGCAATCATAGTAGAGCAGAATTTCATGGCACATTTCTATAGCAATTTTTATGTATGAATTTTGAAACCTCAGCTACCAGAAACTATAACTTGAAGTTTCCCAGTTTTTATGTTCATATTTTAAGTTTGCTATCATATTTATATTACATATATAAGTTAGAATACCAATACGATACTCTAATTTTAAGCAGATAGTAAATGATTCCGCCAGTCTCCCTACTCAACTACAACTTGGATTATTTTCTCCTGTCTACCTGCGAAGATTGTTTGAGAGAATGGGTGCAATTTATATTAATTTGGGCCAGGTAAGATGTCTTACAAGTTGAATGTCTATAGCAGATGCCAACCATTCTATGAAATCAATACCCATAAGGCTAGTGGCTAAACATAGTTATCCTTAAATGTCACTTCTCAGAGTATCATATTAGCACAAAGTTCATGCTAACATTCTCTGTAAACTCACATTCCATCGTATCTCTAAAAGGCTTGGCTGAAAAACTCATTTCCTCTCCTAATTTAAGTCAAGAAAATAATAAATTTTAGTTTTAGTTCGGCGTTCGTCCCAACTTGATATTGACAAGAATAGCAGTCATCTTACTTTTATATAGAAGTAAAGTTTATAACAAACAATGAAAATTCTTAACCAAGGAGTAATTTATATAATTACTTACATCGATTTCAGATTTTAGGGAACTAAAGTAATGGTCTATTTGGAAAAATTATCATTATGTCATATATGTACATGAATGTATGTATATAATATCAAGTTTATACATGTGTATTAAGTATCAAAATTTGTCAGATAATTAACCTTACACAAAGTATTCAAAAAGGACAATGTTCACTGTGCTAGACCAAGACAATTTCTTCAGTATATCTACATGTTAAATAATTTACAGCTTTATTTCTTTAGTATATCTACATGTTTAAAATTGCAAAAAAATTGCCCAATTTGTGTAGGAAATGAAGAGCAGAAAGAGAGTTCAAAGAAAGAAGAAGACGTCATTGCAATATAGCAGCCCTGTCAAAGTGTATGCCACATCTTCTGTTTGTTCAAGCACTTCAAAACATATTTATCAATCATGCCAACTTTAGATGACTGTAAATTTGTGACTTGGTCTAAACTGGATTTTTGTATTTATTTAATTGTTGCCATTTTGTGATGAATTTTAAACACTTTCTTCATTGTTTTCTATATTTGTTGGGTCTAAATATTAATATTAACTTAAGTTGAATTAACAATAGAAAATGGATTATCATTTTGCTCTTGATTATTGTTACTATTTTCTCATGCTTCATCAATATCCATTTCAAAATTATTATGTATAAATGTCTAGTTGTTTTGGATTCCATACTTTTGCAAACTAACCAAGATGTTCTATGTGACCAAATTTGTAATAGTTTGACTAAAATTCATCCGTGACTCATAACCGTGGTTGATATACATTTAGCCATGGCTCAGAGCCATGGCTAATTTGAATTTAGCCATGGCTCAAAGCCATAGCTAATTTGAATTTAACCACGGTTTCCTGGCTAATGTCCATTTCGCCATGGCTAAATTTTTGCCACTCCCCATTTAGCCATGGCTTTGTGTTGTGGCAAAATCAATTTGCCACGGCCTAGTGCTCTGGCGAAATTGCTTTTCTAGTGTAGTAAGTAGATGGCCGACAGATAAATAAATGCACATCTATCGCACCATCCTCCTCTAAGCCATTAAATGTTTAAGATGCTTTGGAAGTATGGAATGGTACTTAACCCATTAAAATACACTTTGGAGTATCATTGGGGAAATTCTTGGGTTTTCTTATAACTTTGAGAGGAATTAAGGTAAATAGGAGTAGATTAAGGAACTAAAGGACATCAAACCACCTTAAATGAGGGGGGAAATGCAAAGCATAAGTGGTAAGGTAATAGAGTGGAGCTGCTTTATATCCAAAGTAATGGAAAAATGTATCCCATTCTTCAACACCTTGAAGAAAGGAAGAGGAAACATTAAGTGGATGAACAAGTGTTATGTAGCTTTTGTGAAATTATTGGAACACTTAAAGTAACCTTATATCTTATTCAAACATTTTGATAAGGAGGATCTTTACCTATACCTTATCATATCAGCCCAACACTAAGTGTTATACTTGAAGTGTGGAAGCGAAGATTCGAAGACCTATATACTTCATTGGCAAACTATCCACTAGGCCTGAAGCAGGATACCAAAAGTTAGAAAGTTATCTTATTATTTACTCATCTATTTATAGAAGTTGCAGCCTTGTTTTCATGCTCATTCTATTAGAGGACTGATGTACAACCCCTTAAGGTAATTCTTAGATTATCTAGAGATTTCAAGATGATTATTGAAATGGAGTATTGAGATGAGCCAATATAAAATCACTTATCATTCTAGAACTGCCACCTAAGGAATAACATTAGTTGATTTCACAGTCATGTCTACAACCTAACAAGATGGAAATGAGGATGCAATAGTAGAATTGCCTACTTGGCATTTATATGTTGACGGAGCATCCATAATCATGATTCTAGGGCATGCATCACTCTGATAATCTAGGAGGAACAATGAATATTTTATGCTTTGAAACTGAAAATCCGGGAACTAACAATGAGGTTGAAAATGAAGCCTTGATTTTTGTACTTAAGATGGCTAAAGAATTGGGAACATGCAGCTATAGATCCATGGAGATTCCCAACTTGCGGTGAGTCAAATTTTAAGTACATCTGAGCTAAGGAAGTTTGATTAGAATCTAAATTGGCAAGGGTCAAGGAACTCTTGAATGAAGTTTACTACTACGCAATATGATGGATAATATGAGTGGAGAATATGAATGTCGATTCACTCGCTGAACTTGATTTTGGGGTCTCGTTATTTTTAAAATTGTCCTAGTGGAAACATTATCAACTCTAAGCATTGAAAAGTTGAGTATGTGATGAATGTAGGAAAATAGGAGCAATGGATTATGCTAATTAAAGACTATTTAACCAATAGGCCTCTTTGAAAAGGTCATAAAGAGGTCAAGGGACAAGTCGGGTATGCTTCTTATACCTTGATCCTTACTATATCGACTCATACGGTAATTTTTGATTCACTTATAGCTCATATCAGACTATTGTCTAACTCGAGGCTTTATGCTTATCTCAAGTCCCCTTAAATGAGTAGATTAGATAGCAGGTCTAGGTGATACACGGTGGCTATGTAGAGGACAAGCTAGATGAAGCTTTCTTATATTATATATGGATATACTATTGCTTATTCCACTGTGAAACATAGTGGAGCCTAGATAGTGTTTGCTTTATTATTGAGACAATTTTATTTGAGTTTATTTCCACTTGTATAAACTCTATTATCTTGCTGTATAACACTTTGGATCTATGCTCTGATATTTAATTTACTTAGTTATTACCATCTCTTTTATTTTGTATCTATAATGTATATTATATTTTATTCGATCCGTCATGGGATATACAATAGGTTTTGTGATTTTTTTTCTATTTTTTTACCCTTTGCAATCATCCTACATAGGTCGGGCACCATAGTCATGCACTATTTAGTTATATTTGGTGCCATTGGTGTAGGTTGGTGTCACATTTGGTATGAGGTTACACGATGAACTTGAGGTTATACGATGATCTAGTAGAGATAGGGAAGGAGTTATCACCCTATACTAGATTAAGAGCACATATCTACGAAAAAGCACGTACTTATTGTATATTTTGGTTTTCAAAAACTATATAGTAGTATATAAATCGCATGCACACGCGAGTACCATAGGTGCAGTTTTCTTTATAAGAGGTTGATCAATCTTGTTGTAGATCAAGAATGAGCCGGCATACAAGAAATGTAGCAAGGAACTTAGTTTCTAGAGTCGAGGTGGGAGTTGGTTTGGGGGCTACTAACCCTGACTTGCATGCAATGTTCAACACGATGATGGCGTATATGCTGCAAAATGCCCAAGTAGCTGCTCCAAATAATGTTGTAGGTGGTAGTTCTCAAGGCAGGCGCCCAAAGACAATTTTTCTATGATGAATAAGGACTTTTCCAGTCTTTGTGTCAAACCATTCCAAGGGACGAAATAAGCTACGGAAGTGCAGGATTGGTTGGACACCTACAAAAAAAATTTTTTATGACCTCAAATTGGATGATGCAATAAGGAGGAGGTTGGCTTCTGACAACTTCAAAGGAGGGCCATGAATTGGTGGAATGCTAATAGAATTGCTACTCCTAAGGATCTATTTACTTTCACTACACCAGAAAAGCAATTTCCCCACGGCTCTAGGCCGTGGCTAAATGGGGAGTGGAAAAATTTTAGCCACGGCTCCGAACGGTGGCTAAATTCAAATCAGCCATGGCTTTGAGCCGTGGCTAAATGAATATCAACCACGGTTATTATAACAACCTGCACCTCACTTAACGCAGATATTGTCCACAATTTAGTCACCTCTGCCTCATGGGCCAAGCCAAGGTATGGGGTTATATTCCTCAAAAGGCCTCGACGTTATTATGAGGTGAAGGCTTTGGTATATAAGAACCCACTTCATAGTGTTTTTACGCGACGTGGGACTATTATTCCCATTTTGAAATGGTGCTACAATCTCCCCCTCTTTAGATTCCAATGCCCTCGTTGGCTCAAGAGCATAACACCACCCAAGCATCATGGCCGTAATACGTACATACCACAATTCCGGCTGGGTATAGCTCTGATACCATTGTTACAGCCCGTACCTCACTTAACGCGGATATTGTCTCCAATTTAGTCACCTTCGCCTCATTGGCCAGGCCAAGGTATGGAGTTTTTTTCCTCAAAAGGTCTCGATGTTATTATGAGGAAAAGGCTTTGGTATATAAGCACCCACTTCATAGTGTTTTTCCACGATGTGGGACTATTATTCCCATTCTGAAGGAGTGTTACAGTTATGAGTCGTTGCGTAGAATTTGAGTCAAACTATTACAAATTTGGTCATATAGAACAACTTGGTTAGTTTAAAAAAGTATGGAACCGAAAACAGGTAGACATTTATACATAACAGTTCTGAAATGGATATTGATGAAGCATGAGAAAATAGTAACAATAACCAAGAGCAAAATGATATTAATATTTAGACCCAACAAATATGGAAAACAATGAAGAAAGTGTTCAAAATTCAAGACAAAAATCTAGTTTAGACCAAGTCACAAATTTATCGTCTGCCAAAGTGGACATAGCTGATAAACATGTTCTGAAATGCTTGAATGGACAGAAGATGTGGCATACACTATGACAGGGCTGGTATATTGCAATGATGTCTTCTTATTTCTTTGAACTCTCTTTCTGCTCTTCATTTCCTAAACAAAGTGCGCAAATTTTTGGCAATTTTAAACATGTAGATATACTAAAGAAATAAAGCCGCAAATTATTTAACATGTAGATATACTGAAGAAATTGTCTTGGTCTAGCACGGTGAACATTGTCCTTTTTAAATACTTTGTGTAAGGGTAATTATTTGATAAATTTTGATACTTAGTACACAGGTACCTACATAAACTTGATACTATATACATACATTCATGTACATATATGACATAATGACAATTTTTCCACAAAAATGCAAATAGACCATTAGTTTGGTCCCAAAAAATTGAAACCAATGTAAGTAATGATGCTAATTACTCCTTGGTTAATAATTTTCATTGTTTGTTATAAATTTTATTTCTATATAAAAGTAAGATTTTATTATAAACTTCACTTCTATATAAAAGTAAGATGACTTCTATTCTTGTTAATATTAAGTTGGGCCGAATATAGAACTAAAACGAAGATTTAATATTTTCTTGACTTAAATTAGGGGAGGAAATGAGTTTTTTAGCTAAGCCTTTTTAGAGATACGACGGAATGTGAGTTTACAGAGAATGTTAGCATAAACAATATGCTAATATGATATTTTGAGAAGTGACATTTCAGAATAACTGTGTTTAGCCACTAGCCAAATGGGTATTGAGTTTATTGAATGGTTGACATTTGCTATTGACATTCAACTTGTAAAACATCCTACCTGACCCAACTTAATATAAGTTACACCCGTTCTCTCAAATAATCTTCGCAGGTAGATAGGGAGAAAATAATCCAAGTTGTAGTTGAGTGGGGTGACTAGCGTAATCATTTGCTATCTGCTCAAAATTAAAGTATCTCTCATATATGTAAATATAAATATGATAGAAAACTTGAAATATAAATAAAAAACTAGAAAACTTCAAGCTATAGTTTCATGTAGCTGAAGTATCAAATTCATACATGAAAAATTGCAAAAGACCCATCCACTAGATTTTATCATGGTGGAAACCCTAGCCTAATATTTCGCCTGCTTATCTCACGTCGCCTCCTTCATTCGAGGGCTCACTCTTATTTCCTTTTAATCATCGCTTCCTTCCTTTATGTAACGTCCATCCTTTCTCTCCTTTATGACATCACTAGGTTCATCTTCTCCACGATTCCTTAAGACCCCTCCACCAGATCCGGACCCCACTCCACCAGACCCTCCACTGGGATTCAAGGCTTTGCCTACTGCTGCTCTTCCTCGTGTTGAGGATAGTGGTTTTGTGACGGTTAGATCCGAAAAAGTGGAAACGCCAAGCCAAATTTCCTCAATTGTCCACAGTTTCATATTCCACCTCTTGTAACTCACTGCACTCTAATATTCATCAATCACCTCACCAAAAAGTGAATTCCGATACGACTAACCCTACCCAGACCATTATACTTCGCCCACTGAAATTAGACCGAATAACAACCAATGGAAATTTTCAACAACCTCAAGTCGAGCGTGGAATGAAGATGTTAAAGGCAATAACATCCCGATCTCTGTCCCGCTAAAGTTCTATCAACCATGTAATTTTAATTCAATGAACTGTGCAAAAATGTCAGCTAATGTGGTTCAAACGCTAGAAAACAGTGGGATAATGCCATTGTGACTTACATGGCTAGTCCTAAACTATACTATCCTTACTTTAGGGACTACTTAATTGGAGTCTGGAAACCTGAAAGTGATTTCTCTATCTACTCTAAGAAAAATAGTTTTTATGTTATTAAATTTAATAGCAAAATAGACTGTGATAAAATTCTGGAAGGAGGTCCTTATTACTATAAAAAAAATTGATGATGATGAAGAGATGGTCTCTTAGGATGCAACTGAGCAAAAAAATCCTCGATTCTATTTCGATTTGGATTCGTTTTCCTAATCTACCTCTTGACTACTAGACGAAAGAGGGGATTAGTCGGATCGCCTCGGTTCTTGGCTCTCCCATCAAGTTGGATAAATTTACTGAAGGTATAATTAAAATCACTTATGCAAGAGTTTTGATTAAAATAAATAACTCTTTTACCTCTCTGAATAGAACCCCTATTTTATCAGAAAAGGATGAAATGATATGGCAAGAGGTATCTTATGAATGGAAACCATCTATTAGCTCTAACTGTTCTAGTTTTGGCCATAATCAGTCTCAGTGTCGATTTACGAAAGTATGGCATCCTATTATCCCTCAAGACCAACCAATTGAAATCAATGATATGAATATTGATGGCCCTAACCAAGTCAAAGACAATGTTATGCCTATGCCAAATAACATAGAGTTACAAGGTGGTACAGTTCAAGGAGATACTATGAACAACCCTCAAAATAGTGATATTAATAGTAATATGCAACTGCGATCTACAAATAAGAAACATACGGTCCAGTATGAGATCGATCTCTCGACTATTTATACAGACTCAATGCAAAATAATAATTGTCTAGCTACAGAGGAGTCTCCTCAAATTTTTGAGGAAAATAATGAAAAGGAATCCATCATGATAGATGTTGCACCTGGTGAAGCCATCGAATCCCCAATTGGTGTCGAAAGTGCTGAGCTTACTCCAAATCCACAATTGGTTATCAAACCCAGAGCCATGCGCAAGACCATACCTGAAGACGCCCCTTTCAAATTTAAAGCATTCACATAAGCTGATGTGGTAGATAATCCTGCATGGAATTTACTAGTTAATCAGTTGAAAGGAAAACATAAAAAGACGAAAAAGCCCAAGACATCCGGGGTTGCTACTACCTCCATTGATAGTAGTAAAGCCAATAACTCTTAACTTATGGAGTTCCTCTTCTGGAACATTCGGGGTATGAATGCCCTATCTAAGCAGTCAGAGATCAAGAATCTGACTAATAGTAAGTGGTTCTCTTTTGTTAGTATTTTGAAAACAAACTATCTACTGAACTCATTGATAGATTTATATCTTTAGTTGACAATAAATGGAAATACTCCCACAATTTTTCTTCCAATCCTAAAAGTAGAATCTTAATAATGTGGGACTCATTGCAATGGTCGAATATTATTATTCATTATAGCGATCAGTTTATTACTAGTAGTCTTCACAATGCTAATGGCACTAGCATATTGTGTACTACGATTTATGCTTTCAACAAAGAAGCTAAGAGAAAGGATTTATGGCATTATATTATTAAGCAATCAAAAAATATTAGTCTCCCTTGGGTTGTGGTGGGGGATTTCAATTCCATTTCATCACTGAATGATAGAATAATGATGGTATTTATAATGCAGTGGAAGATCAGGATTTTAGTGACTGTGTTACCTTTTTGAACCTTGTGGAGCCTAATTTTACCGGTAATTTTTTACATGGAGGGGAGGCCAAAGTCTTTCCATACATAGCAAAATTGATAGAACGTTCGTCAATTACTTATGGCTAAACACTTTTGATCAATTTTGGTATTAATTTTGCTCATCATTCGTTTAGTGATAATTCCCAAATTATTCTAAACTTAGTTATTCATAATGTCAAGAAGAAGAGAATACCTTTCAAGTATTGCAATTCTTGGCACTTGCAAAATGGATACCAGTCCGCTTTCAACCATGCTCTTTCTCTGGAACTTCGTTAAAATCCACTTTACATCCTTCTTGGCAGATTAAAAGCTGCTAAATCTGCATTAAAAAATTAGGCCAAAAGGAAAATGAGCTTTCAAACTACTATTACTGCTTTGAAACAGGAAGCGAATGAAATTTACAGTCAGCTTATCAAACAACCATTGAATGACAATTTAAAAAAATAATACATGATGAAAGACTCTAAGATTCATTTTTTGATGATAAGAGTTGCGATAGATACTGAGCAGAAAATGAAGTTCAATTGATTGATAAAAGGAGATAAGCCAAGAAATTATTTTTACAATAAAGTTAATGTTATCAAACCAACTCGAAGTAGCAGTTTTATGATTAACTCAAATGGCAAATGGACTTCAGCATCAGATAAACTAGCTTATGAAGTAGTATGCACTTTTTCTGAACAGTTATATTCAACAAAGGCAACAAGTCAATTTCTAAATATTACATGTAAAAGAATCCTCTCTGAAAATGCCAAAAACAATCTATGCAAACTATTTCAAATTGAGGAAATCAAAACTGCTGTTTTTTAAATCAATGATAATAGTTCTTCCACACCTGATGGCTTTAACTCAAAATTCTACAAAGTTCATTGGGATCAGATGAAAGAGGAAATTTTAAATGCTATGAATGGTATACTTCAATATGGCAAAATAATAAGAGAAATCAACCATTCTTTTACTTGCCTCATCCCAAAAAAACCTGATGCTATCGATATCTCTGATTTTAGACCAATTTCTCTTTGTAATGTCTTATATAAGATTTTAGCCAGTCTTCTTTGTAATCGAATAAAACCTTATATGAATGACTTGATCTCACACAATCAGAATGCTTTCATCCCTAAAAGAATTATTACGGATAACTCTCTTCTTGCTTATGAAATGGTTAGAGGATTCGATAGAAAATATTCCAATAACATTTGCTTGAAAATTGACTTGAATAAATCCTATGATAAAATAAATGGAGATTTTAGGGCTTCCCTATGTTATTTGCAAAACTATTATATGAGTGTATTTCTACTCCAATTTTTTCAGTGCTAATCGAAGGATCTCCATTTGGTTTCATTGAGAGCTCAAGGGGATTAAGGCAAGGCGACCCCCTCTCACCATATTTGTTTTCTATAGCTATGGAGTTCCTTTCAATTAACCTCGAGTGGAATATTTGAAAGGTAATTTATCCCTTATTCATGATATTAATCCCATGATCACCCATTTATTATACATTAATGACATATTAATTATGCCCAAAGCTAACGTTTTAAATGCTGAAAGTATCATGCTGACTCTGCATAAACTGAAGTGCTTCTCTAGTCTAGATGTTAATGAGTATAAATCTACTATTTTTTTTATTAAAGGGACTAAAAAAATAGCAATTAGCTGACACATTAAAGTTTAATGTTAGTCAGTTGCCAGTGACTTACCAAAGCATCCCATTATCCAGTAACAAGCTAAAGACTAGGGATTTTGGTTGTTTAATTGAAAAAATAAACAAAATATCTAACCACTGGAATAGTGAATTGCTAAATATAAATGGAAGAATTGAGTTAGTAAAAACAATCATTCAACTAATCATTCAATTTCGGCTTCAATTTTTTCAATTGCCTATTAATGCCCTTCAAAGAATCAATTCCATTTGTGCAAACTTCATTTGGAAATTGAAAGGGCACAAAATGAAGTAGGAAGGTGCCTGTAAAACCATGACTGAGGGGGGTTTGGGTATAAGGAAATTTGAGGATATGGCCAGAGCAGTTGCGGTGAAAATGGTCTGGAAATTCTTGCAAAGTGGTTCTACTTGGGCTAAGTGGATGTATAATAAATATTGCAAAAATTCTAACTTTTGTGCTGCTGTCACAAATAATAGTGCTTCAAACAGTTGGAAGTTATTACCTAAAGTTAGACAATGGTGCTCAGGGCATATTGATAGGAAAATAGTTAATGGGGAGACCACAGGAATTTGGCTCGATCCTTGGATCAATGGGAGTTCTTTGGTGGATAAATTTGGTGAGAGTTCTCTATCCATTTATGGTGGTAACAATAAAACAATATCTACTCTCATTTAAGACAATAGATGGAAATATCATCTTGAACATATTCCCATTGAATGTCAAAATTTTGTGCATAATATTCAAATTCAAAATCAAATGAATCATGATTTTTGGTTTTGGCTACCTACCAAGAATGGTCATTTTACTTTAAATTGGCTTGAAATAACATCAGGAGCAAACACAATGAATTCAAATGGGCTAGTGTTATCTGGGATAACAAGTGTGCACCAAAAAGTCAAATTGTTCTCTATTTGCTATTCTAAATAGATTGAACACTAAGGAAAGAATCAGTAAATGGAATAACAACATTGGTCAATCATGTGTCCTCTACTCTAAAACAAATGAAGACAAAGACCACCTGTTTTTTAGTTGTTCATGTTCAGGCTTGTTCTAGATGACATTATGCATAAACTTTGGATTAATATCGGGCATTCTACTAACATCAACTCTATTTTGGATATGTTATGCCAAAATTAGAACAATAATAGCATGCACAATCACATAATGAGCATTTCCTTCACTTTGATGGTACGGCATATATGGTGTGAACAGAATTCGAGGATGTTCAAAAGTATAGAACTTCCAATTTGTATTAGAAGTACTCTTATCTCGCAAGATTTCAACAATCTAAACCTAGATAATTTAGATTCAAAGAAAATTAACAGAGAAATTGAACTTATCTTATCCAATTTTGGAGTGAATACTGATAAAAATATGGAGTTTCACCCTCCTTGAGCTGGTAGCTTCCCTGTCCTTTCAACTTCGATCAATTTGCTGCGGTTTTCAAACTTTGTGAAGCTTCTTGACCGCCATTAGTTTGGTATATTAAAGCTTTTATTAGATCTACTTTTAGTTAAGATACTTATAAGATGAGTCTCTCTCCTTCTGATCATGTTGAAGTTACTTTTGGGTGCAGCTATCTTTTGATTGGTGTTTGTTGTTCTGCAATACATGTCATGCTTTTGTTTTTTTTTGTTTTTTTTGGCTTTGTGTTTTTTTTTTTTTTTTTGTAATTGTTTTTGCTCCCAAGATGAACTTATGGATGACTTTTAGTACGGTTTCACTTGATTTCACTCCTCCATCTATTTGTCATCTTGGCTTTCGGGCTTTTCCTGATATACTGTTAATATGTGGACATGGTACGTACTATTTTCCCTTGCAAGGCACCCATTTAAGTTAGGGGGATAGTAAGATTTTAATGAGGCATATTATGGAAACATATATCCTGTTTGTAATATAAAGTGCCTTTTTAAAAAAAAGTGCTAAAGAAATGTGCCACAAAAAATTTTTCTACTGTGATTGCCCAACTATATTCAATTCTTAAACTGGCTTCTTGGTTATGCTTGCAATTATATTTAGCTTCGTACATAGCTGAAACTGACTTTACTACCTCCATTGTCTAATTCTTTTACTAATAAAGATTGTGGTAGTTATGTAAAAAACAATACTGTACAATGAGGACAGCCGTTGGAAATAAATACTAGTTATTTCTTGGAAAAGTGAGTGACTAAACTGGCATATGGTTGTGTCCAATGCAGCTACTTGAGTGGAGTAAAATGCCAAAACGGTGTTAAGAAATTTTAGAAAAGATAATAAAAAGGTACAATATGTATTTTCTATTCATGCTTACGACTAGGGAAGATACTGTCATGGGCATACAACATATGAGTTATTGAATACTGCATTTTATAAATACTAAATATATTCTTGAGTGTGGCAGCCAAAACATATTGCTATTTGCAATACAAAAATAATAAATATATGACAACACTGTTGATGTGCAGGTAGAAATGCAAAGTACAATTGATTTGCAGTTATGCAAAGTACAATTGAAATACAAAGTACAACATATATGACAATATAGCAGGTACAACTAATGTGCGGGTAGAAATGCAAAGTCCTTGACTTCACTGCTCAGTGCACTTTTGTGTCTATGTGTATGCACTATGTACTCAACAACTATAAATGTTAGTTTAATAGGTTGGAGTTACAGTTTTATCAAATACCAAATGTTTAAATCATTAAACACAGCAGAAGTGTTAGGAAGAAGGAAGACATATAATATAAGTAAAAACAGTAAGAAAAGATTTACCAAAACATCTCGTAGCTCAGCAGCAGGACTAAGCTCTCTATGTATATATGTAGGCACACCATAAGCATTTAATATTAGCTTAATCCACTAGTTTAGCAACAAAAATAAACAAATTCTTTTAGAAATACCTGTAAGAAACATAGATTTGGAATTGCATCAACGAAACTATCATAGAGTAAAAATTCAGTCAATAATCATTGCCTTTATACTTGCAAATGATGAACTATTATAGGATTATTATTATTATTATTATTATTATTATTATTATTATTAAGTTCAGTATTTATAAATCTTAGTTAACTTACAATTATTATAAATCTTAGTTAACTTACTATTATTATAATAAGTCTTAGTTAATTTTTATAAAGTTATTTATTTATTATTACTACTACTATTATACTTAGTTTATTTTTTTACAAAATTTATTATTAATATTATTAAGTTGCTGTTGTTATTTTATTATATTTTTATAATAATTCATTAATTTTATCAAATTTATTATTATTTTTGGCAAGGCCGATGGGGTTGAATAGGCTCCAACCATTTTTTATTATAACAAACTAGTACGATGCTCGTGCTTCGCACGCGGGTTGATCTTGGCGGATTGAAGGATATTCATGTAGAAACCTAGAACCTAAGTCTTCGTTTGAAATCCAAATAGTGAAAATTATATTGAATGAGACAATGCATAATGATGATGATCGATCTGTCATATGTAAGCTATGTAGTAGATATTTCAGTTTAAAGAGTTACACTAATAAATACTCTTAATACAATATACTGCATTTGATTGTCCCAGAAGTGTACTAACCTTGCGATATAGGAAATGGAATTTGCACAACCCATCAATGCTAGAAAGAATGAACAGTTATTATAATGTGCAGAAGCAGCTACATATTTTGACAGCGACAGGAAGGTTCATAGTTAATAATGAAATTGTGTAAATTAGTGATCATCATATTAATTGGTTATTATTCAACGATATAGGTTTGTTTGAACAGGCAGTGAGTTTGTGAGGGAGATATAAGGTTTACAAACATGCATGCTGTCGAACGGGTTATTCATGGTTTTAAAAATATGATAGAAGATGAAATGGGGATGGGTTATTCTGAAATTCAGGTTTATGTTTGCTTGATTGAAATCAATGTTAAAGGATATTTAACTTCAAGAAAGAGACCCTGTTTCTGTAGGTTGATTGTATCAGAGTAAACAGAACAATGTATAATCATACAAACTATTAAACATACCTAATTGTCCCATATCGTCCAATATATATCTTTCGTTAGTGTATATAACCTAAGAGATGAATTAATGACCAGAAGATGTTGAGAAAACAGGCATGCCACTTATGTGGATGGCACAATGCAAATTAAGAAATGGTTAATGCATTTTTTAAAGTAATTTCAGCTTTTTAGCTCGCTCATTTTCCCTTCACTTCAACTGAGAACTACTATTACTACCATATTTGTCAAAAGGGCATTTTTGGAATTTCAAAAGGATATATCTAAATCTACTCATTGAATTCTCTTTATTAATAGTAGAGATAATAAAAACATGAGGTACGGAAGATAGACAGATTGTCTATCTACTAGAAAGCTGGGTTTTAGTATCTAGATCACTACACATACAAAACAGAAGAGAGACAAAGCGCCTCAACAACTAAAAAGGAAAACCTAACATTCCTCCATGGAGGGAGAACCACTGTCATCATCAGCTGACATAGGCCCGAGGACATGGATAAAGCTAGAGAACTGAGCCGCAATATCTGAATCAAAGACCTCTGAATCAAAGGAATAAAAGTACTTTCGATCCCAAGAATCATCCACCAAAATAGCGTGATTGACATCCCCAACCTTGCCATCGGACGAAAGAACAAGACCATCCCCTTCTACATGATAATATAAACACCTACACTCCTCTTCCCCAACAAACATGTGATAACTCGCCGGTAGTGGACAATATCTCATTTCTGATTTCATATGTACCGAAGATCTCTCCCTACTGCTCCAAACAATGACTAGTCGAGCAATAGTCTCCCCTACAGTAGAAGATGGAGGGGAAACAATAGCCGCAACATCGATCGGAGTAGAAATAACTGACGTAGACTTGGGGACCCATTTCCTAATAGGAGGGCGAGATAGCGGTTCCTTAATAGGAATTGGATCCTCAGGAAGAAGCTTGCAATCCGAAGAAGAGTGACCGAAGGAGTGGCATGTCAAGCAAATATTAGGTTTACAAATGTAGCTAACCTCAGCAAGAGAATCATGACCATCCGCTAGTCATACCTTAAGCTAAGACGGAAGAGTTTATCCAGAGTAATTTCGATCAATGCCTTGGTGAAAACTAGATTGTTTCTGCAATCGTGTTTGCATCAAAGCATTTGAGTTTGCCAATGAGGCAAGCAAGCCAATCAAGGTCAATCAAAGGCTGAAGAACAGAAGGTATATGAGAAAAAGAGACCACAAAAGGAAAAACAAAACCTGATTTCTTGCTCTGTCGACATTTGGGCTCTAAACTGAAATAATGAAAGGTTTGTCTTTAATAATGGGAGGAACCGCCACTAGAACCTGTAGCCGCTCTTCCGCGATAGTGAATTTGAAATAGAACATCCCATCTATATAATTAACACGAAGGCCACCACTAAGTTACCAAATAGAATGACAGTGATTACGAACATCCATATAAGAAGTTTTCGAATCAAGGAAGAACCCAACCAAATGACCTTTCCAAAAATTAACACCCTCCAAAAGGACTTCAGAAGGTGGAATCATTGCACCATCAATTTCAGTTGTTTCGAATGATCTGGGAGTATAGCAACCTATGTTTGTTGGCAATGAGGAGAACAGTGACGACCGGATGGACCGCTGTGGCTAAAGAGTTGGCTTAAGAGAGGCATGGGAATCAGAAATGCAAGTTATAGGGAGTAGTGATGGCGCACTCAAAGGTGCACTCATAGGAGAAAAATCACAAACACCTACAAGGCGTACAACTATGGACGAATTTCCACAATGATCACGTTCACAATCACCAGCAGGAATAGCACCATCAACAGCTGTATTACTAACAACACACACTGCACTATCACCATCCAATGAATTAATTAGCAACACATTAGGCACTCCAGACATTTGAACAGAGGCAGATTCCAACATACTAGATATAGGTGAGTTACCTATAACTGCTTGATTGGGAAGGCAGAATGTTGGTAGAAAGGGATAATCCATTTCATTCAACAAGGTAGCCATGGGGTTAATAATTGGAGCTGAAGCAAAGACAAGGGCATGGTCTTCATATTCAGAGAGATCTGCAAAAATTAGAATGGTTGTAGATTCATGAAGATGAGATAGAGGATCCACTGCACTATGCGACGAAGCTAACGGAGTTGAGAACGATCTTTCCAGATCTGGTGGTAGACGTGGATTGAGAAGGGCTAATAGAAAAACGAGGCTTACGAGTATTGGCCAAGAGCGATGGAAAGACAACGAACGATGAGAGGGAGGAAGATGGATGGGATAGGGGAGAAGCGGCCCAATCTAATCGGCAGGAGAAGACGCCATTTTGGACATACTTTTAAGATAAATATAGCTTTTAAAAAAGAGGATTCAAATTTATCATTATTATTAAGTCGTCGTCGTCATTGTTATTATTTAGTAATATTTTCATAATACTTGGTTAATTTTTATAAATTTATTGGATTTGTATAAAACTTAATTAATTTTTATAAACTTAGTTAATTAATTATTATTATTATAGACTCGTTTAATTTTTATAAAACATAGCTAACTAGTTATTTATTTATTTATTACACGGATCAAGTAGGTTATTGCCTGTATTTATGGTTGTAATTTTTATTATATAATTTAATTTTCATGAAACAAAGTTAACTTAGTTAAATTTTATAAACTTTATTATTTTTATAAAAATGTTTAATTTTATAAGACTTAGTTAACTTATTTAATTTTTAAAAATTTAGTTATTTTATAGTAAAACTTAGTCTACTTGGTTATTTTTAATATAGTTAATTTATTTTATAAAACTTAGTCAACTTTGTTCATTTTTATGAAGTTATTTAATTTATCTAATTTTTCGAAACTTAGTTAGTTTTTATAAACTTAGTTATTTCTATAAACTTATTTAATTTTTATAAAACATATTTAACTTAGTTAATTTTTGATATGATAGCTGCATCATCTACCTCTCTATCCCTTGATAGAATTTCCTTACGGGGTTTGAGAAGATTGCAGTACTGTTTTATTAAAGAACATACCGATGACTTCATGAGGATAAAAAAGATGTTGCATTTTCAATGAGACATTAATTTTCTATTATTGAATTCCAGGTTAGTGCAAAAATAGATGTAAATTATATAATTGCAATATAAAAGGCAATATGTTTTACAACCTCAATTTTACGGCTATTGAAGATCCTCTATGACTTGTCTACCTAGAATTTTTCTTTCGGTATTTTGCATAGAACTTGCATTTAAATGTGTAAATTTTGAAAAATGAAAAATTCATGTCTCTGACAGTTCAATTGGTTGAACCATAAATATCTTAAATCATGAGTAATCAAAGTTCTCCTCAAGATCTGGTCATGATAATTATGGTCGGAACAGACTGATACTTCAACTTATAGTAAGCTATCTAACTATCATGATCTAATCAAATTTACTAGAATATAAAATGCGGCTATATATTATATCATTATTTAAAGCCAAAGATAACTTGGATAGCTGTATTTTTCCAATCATTGACATTTCACCCTGAAATGATGTTTAAGTTGTCGAATTACTTTTACATAGTAGCATCATTGGAATTCACAAAGTCTAAGGTTGTCGCTGCTATTGCAGGAATATTCGTCTATATTTGTTATGCACCACATAAGCATTGACTAGCAAAAAACACCTTGGGACTCATTTTTCATTCAAGTTTAGTCCATTTTTGCCAGATAGTTTTAACACTAACTAGTTTGTAAAAAATAACAAGCATTTAAGTTTAGTTCATAAGCTAGAGTAGTGATATAAAATGTTTGTTTGGTCAAAATTTAATAATATACTACCACATGCAAAAAAAATGGTTTTGGATTGTTTTATGATTAAATATGTTGAAGGCCACTCATTGATTTTTGGATATCATGAATCTCGGTTCTTAACTTCAAAAATTTCAAAACATTTACAGTTTCGAATCAGTCTTTGTTTTCTATCTAATAAAAACAAAAGCCCTACATGTATTTTGTAGTTCTTTGTAGCTAAAACTAGAGAATCGGGTGGGTTATGTTTATTATTTAATGGTCTTTACGTATACATGATTGACAATTACACAAAACTGATTTTTCATTATCCCTAATATCAATTTGACCTTTTTACCGACTTAATGTAATTATTAAACTATACATCAATAACAGGTTATAACTTATAGCATGATTTTTCCCATGTTATATATATGTAGGCATGTACGTTGTAAATACCAAAGATACATGCATCTATTTAGTTATTTCACAATTCCAGTGTTTGAGCCTCCTCACTGAATGCTTAGATCTAAAAATGCTATTGTTTAAGAAGTTTCATCCCATCTTAAAGTTGATAATACAATGGAAAAGAATTGTGTAACATAACTATCATGTTTTTAGAGGGAATTGAAATGTTGTCTTTAAGCTTATTTACCATTGGTGCTATTCTTTTGGTGATTATGCCGGTATGTTTTATGAAGTACCAATAGTTTATTTTCCTCGATACTGCAATTCTTACTTAACATCTTCTATTCACATGATTCGTGGGATCGTCTATCACATGATTCCTTATATCGGTAATCAATATTTCAACACATTCAATTATAAGGAACCTCATAAGCACAGATGGAGAAAATTCTGAAATATGGCTCGTTTTTTTTTATTTCTACCATATTTGGTTGCTATTTATTTGACAGATTGGACTGAAACCTAATTTGCTTTCCATTTGAAAAGAAAAAACGAACGAATATGTATTATATTTTGTCAACATGTTGGATAGTGCTTACAGTAATATGCTGGCATATATTGAAATAACAAAAATAAGGGACAATGCCATGTTTACTATCTAATTCTCCTTTATCCTAGAAATTAAATCACAAAGACTTTAGTATAATTTTGGACATGGAGAAAAAGCAACATATATATTCTCATATAACTATAAGAGTCTTATGAGTAAAAGATAAAAGAATGAAAGCTTTAAGCTAGAAGGTAACATGAGCAGATTGACCTCAAAATAAGTAAACAATAAACAATAGAAACACAATACAAAATAACAGTACGGAACAATAGCAATAATAGTCAAGCATCCTCAGTAGTGTTTGATTTCTAGATAATTGGGCTTGATTTTGATGAAAATAATAGTTCCATGCTACTATTTATTTTGCCTAACAAAAAATGCCAAAATAATTTTCATGAGTGCATTTAGAAGACTTCTAACTTCAAATTCAAATGTAAGATAGAAACTCACCTTTCTCGAGATTACTGAACAAAATTTCTTGATTAGCGTTTTGTAATAATCTGTTGGCTAAAGATTATTGATTCCTTTTGTTAGAGGGCTGAATGTATTGATATCATTGGTACAACTATTTGGTATAAAAAAAAACCTTCTCTGCTAGTAGCAAGACGCATTATGCTGGACCTTTTTAAAAGGCCTCATATCCTTCTAATCTGTCAGTATATAGAGTAGTTTCGACTGTAAAGAACTAAGGAGTTGGTTGAATATTCAAGTATATTAGTCAATGGGGGAAATGACGTAGTTTATACACGTCTCCTAAGAAAAAAAATGTTAATTGAAGGGCTATTCATTTTCTGCTAAAGTTCGAGTATGCGATATTTGGTTACAGATGCCTTATAATACTTCTCTCTTCATTTAACTTTATCACTTAAAACTCATAGAGGAGCTACTATATTATTGTAACTTTTGACATCTAAAAACTTCTGATATGATCCTTTTATAACAAATGTACATGGTTGTACGTCTATCAGAAAACTCGTTACTGTCATAATCAGCAAATAGTTCAAGTAGAGTTAACAATCGAGGCTATCAATAATTGGTTTTTGTACTGCACTCACAATTAAATCATAGTACTTTTGCCTGTTGTGCTCCTTTTTGCTACTTTAAGCTAATTAACTAACATATCTTTTTTAACCACTCATGTTCCTTAAAATTTGTTAATGTGCATCAATCCGTTGTTTATATATATGTTACATTAAAGTATCTTGAATATAATGACCCCTATATATAGTTCAGATCAATTTGATAAGAAACATGAAGGAAGATTCCAAATATAAATATCTAAATAGCATTTTCAGTTTCGTTTTGTTTAATATTGTTTAATAGGATACTTAGTAAGGGTATTTTAATCTAATGGAAAGTAAATCTGGAGACATGATTGAACACTTTCCTTTTAAAAGATATGAACAAAATTTAGTAAGATGTGAAACAAATATCAATTACTATGCTTTTACATATTTAATTTTATGGACAGAACTGGAGCACTACACCTACTATTTGCTACTTCTCATAATACAACAAAGAATAAAAACATACTTTACTTGTAAAAGCTAAATGACCATGACCTCTGCTGGTCTGCACAATAATAAGTTGGATTCCAAATTATTTGGCCCACATATAACTCTCGAAATTACTTCATCAAGCCATCAACAAATCAAATTCAATGATACATAATAAAATTAGCTATAAATTGTAAATATGTTTGTAAGTAAAATATCCAACACTATATTCTAATGTGTCTGACATATTTGGTTTCAACTTATATCAAATGGAACAATACAATAATAAAAAGGAGTATTAAATTCATGTTTATGGTACAAACAAAGTTCTACATATTAACACATATAAAGCTATAGCCAATAACTTACTTTAATTCCTCAATTAATTATGATCATGAAAAATGTAAATATGATATAAGATGAATGTACAAGTTAGTTTTGAGATTGTATGTTTTCTTTCCCTTAGTCGCATTTCACAGAATTCAAGAGGAGCAAATGTCGATGGTGAATAAATCAATTAGTTAAAGTAATTATCAAAATATTATTAAAGAAATACAACATTGGAAAAAGAAGTACCTAGAGCCATAAATCAATTTACAAAGAGAAAAACCAAACTACAACGCCTCTGCTTCTATGTTTATATGCTGAAGTAGATCAACCAATTTAGATTTTCAACTTTATTTTGTGATGGGTGTAATAGATGAAATGATCAACATCCATGGAATCGTGGAGATGAAGGGAGAAGAAAATCAATTTGATGATATATTTTTAATGTAATTTTGGTTGATGTGTCTTTGTCCAACCACTACACTTGTAAAATATAATTCCCCTTCTTCTCCTGTTACATCACACAAAAGTCATAGGTTTTGATGAATGTTTTATATATGAAATTTTGTATAGATTAATAATGTATTTCAGCAAAACATGGGCATGAAATCAGTCCAACAACATTCATTCCAACAGTGATGGCCTAGAAATAATAGGATGGCTATTAATTAAGCACATAATTCAAGAATAACATTTAAAACGATAATTGGACGTTTGAAGACATTTCACATATAGTCAAATAAGAGCATAAAAAAGAACATGGAGCAAGAATGATCATGCACAAACTGATTAACTACTTGCTTGAATCACAACTCAACAACATCATGTGGAACCTATGCAATTTTAAAAGGAATTGCAATAACCATGGATGCTATTGAGATATAAAATGGTGAAACACTTCACAACTCATCATTAGACCATATAAGGATAGGCTTGAACTGCTACAACTAGCAACTCGGTAACATCCTATTAATCGCTGGCAACGACATTTTATCGCTGGCAACAGCATCAACTCGGTAACATCTCGTTCATTATCATGTCTCATTTTTATCTGTTTTCATCAGGCAACGAAAAGTTTTAATTATTATGATCGTTTCATATGCTTTTTAGATCTAAAACCTCTTATAAATAAGAATCAAAAATCAATATTTAGGGTGTTTATTGCAAAAATCAATACAAAGAGTATTGAATTCCAACTCATTTGATAGTTTTTTAGACGATCGAATGGAAGAGCTTAATATTGCAACATAAGAACTAGATGAACTAAAGAAACAACAATGCGTTTTAATAATTCTATAAAGCCACTTCCTATAAAAAAAATAATCCCATTTCTATCCCATAATCTATAACAAAAATTGGCATTAACATATGTGGTGTACTGCAAATTATGGTTTCTATTGAAACAACCATTAATACCTGATCAAAAATATACTCCGGTGAACAAAATCTATCAAATGTTATCACTATATCATATGTGAACCTAACCTAAATTAAGAAAGTGAGTATGTTCCTTATGTTATCATATTCTTATATATTTGTATGCTCTTAGTATGTTTCTTAGGTTATTATATTCTTATGTATTTGTATGCCCTTTATACAGCTTAGCTTGACCATAGTACATTTCAGTTGTTAAACTTATTCCATTTTTAATTGAATTCTCCTTCTTGTACGTATAAAAGAATGTTGTCTAGTTTCTAGCACCCCAGGTCCCAAAAAAATCAGGCCTAACCTGTGTGCTTAGCATAGCCAATGGCTAAGGCATGTAGAATTATAAAAGCTACTGGTATTTTTTTCCACGATAAAAACTAGATAAGCAATGATTTTGTTTGTTAACTGGATTCTAGCAAAAAATTATGATTTTGATAGGCAATATATTATTAACATTTCAAAATTATGGTTACAATTTGTAATCTACTTTTGCAAAAAATGCAATACTCTTAATTTTCTATGCAAAAACTATTCTATTCATTCTTTACTGAAAATTCTAGCATATACACAAACTTATGAAAAAATATCTAGACTCGATCACCGTTTTGCATTCATCTCAATTCTCTACAAATCAAGAAACAAAATAAACCTATCTTAATTTACACCGAAAAAGAAAAAAGAACGGCAAAAACCAAAATTAAAAAAGAGAACAATTAAAACAAAAATAAAAAAGAATTAACATAGCTTGGTCATTCCTCTACATTGATGCAGTGCATTTTTTTACAAACACAAAGCTATCACTATTACATAAAATACACATACCTGATGGACACTTGTTTAGCATATACTTCCTTTAGCAATAAAACCACAAACCAAATCACAAATTCGTTGTGTTCAAATCTGCCATCTTACAAAGCATCAATCTCAAACATTACATAAATACTAGAAAAGCTAACAAATTAACCATTTCTATTTTTGTATGAATACCTCGAAACCAAGAAGACCTATTTGAGTGAGAATCTAGATTTGTACAATCTGATTGAGAATACGAGCTATTCATGTTCACGTCAGAGCGGTGGGGATTTAGTGAAAACTGATGAGAGTTAGGGCACGAGATGGAAATTATTTAGCTAGGGTACGTGGGTTAATTTTGGAAGCTGGCGTTCTTTTTTTAAGAAGGATGTGAGCTTCATTGAGATGTAAACACGGTAAGGGGTGGAAAACAAATTTGATAACATTGGAACGGTTTAGGGCTGTCGCTAAATTGCTACGGCCAGAAACCATTGTAATTTATTTTACCACGGCTCAAAACCGTGGCAATTTTTCCACATTAGGTTGTGGAAAAATGGATAGTATAGTGTAGTGTTGGGACTAGTTCAAAACCCGATTCGAGGAGAAGTTTTTTCGACAGATTAGAAGTCATTGCTATTCAGGAAGTTTGCAGACTTGAAGCAAGGTGACATGTCTATCTCTAAGTATGTTTCTGAGTTCGATGCCTTGTCGAAATATGAAATTTCTTTCATCGACAGTCCATTAAGGAAGGATGAGAAGTTTCTTATGGGTTTGGATGACAACTTGGGGATGAAGTTAGTGGGTAACATCGATAAGCCATTTGAGAGACTTTTCGAGGAAGCTCTTCACCAAGAAAGTTTGTATCCCAAGTCCAAATCAGCCACTGTTGCTAAGGAAGAGCCAAAATCGTAACAAGGCGATGGAGGCAAGAATATATGAAATGGGAAAAGGAAGCAGCTGTAGGGCAAGGGTGGCTAAAGAAGGGAAAATGAGAGCCTACTTGTTACAACAGCGGGGAGAAGGGTCACCTTATTAAGACTGTAAGGCTGAAGAGAGGAAGTGCTACAACTAGAACAAAATGTGGCATATTCTAAATAATTATCCTGAACCAGTGAATCAAAAATTGGTGGTGAAGGCGTATGCATTGGATGTTGTCCCAAGTTCATCGAGTGCTCTCATGGGAAAGAAGAAGAGAAAAGTGTCGTTATTCAAGGTATGCTTTCCATTTATGATATTTCCATACATGTTTTTTTCTATACTTGGGCTTTACATTTCTTCATATCTAGTGACCAGATAGATAGGTTAGGATTGACACCTGAAATTGTTGACCGACCTTTGATTATGACAAACCCTATTGAAGATCTTATTAGTTTTTGTATATTTGTTGTGGTTTGGTCTTATTAAGTAATGGATTCTTTTTCGTTTAAAATTTCTTTGTTTTGAGTTTTGTTAGGTTCGGGATTATCTTGGTATGGACTGCCCGAGGAAGTATCCAGTAGTGGTGGATTGCAAAATGCTATTGGTGACGATTGGGGCTGTAGAGGAGCGGACAGTGGGGTTAGCTGGCTTCTAGAGAATGGAGTTATGGTTAGCTTCCTATATTCGCTCGAGGTCTCATATGATGAGTTGTCATCTATGACTATCGTTGGAGAGTATCCAGATATATTTAAGGAGGTGACTGGATTACTGGTACATTGAGAGATTGAGTTCCATACAGACTTAATATAGGATGCCAAGCTGATAGTTATGTCTTCGAGGTGTATGGCACCCAGACAACAGAAGGAGTTAGAGGTGCAAGTGAATGACTTATTAAAGCAAGAGTTCATTCATAGGATTATATCTGAGTAGGGCGCATCTGTAATATTAACCACTAAGGCGGATGATTCTCTGAGGTTATGCATAAATTACCATGAACTAAATAAGGTAACAAGGAAGTACAAATATGCACTTTCGCATATTGATGACTTGTTTGGTCAGCTCCATAGTTTGAAGGTCTTCTCTTAGTTGGATCTTATGACGGGATTTCACCGGTTGAGAGTAGCAAAGGAGGGTACATCGATAACCACTTTTCGTTTGTCGTCTGGTTACCAATGCTTTCGCATACTTTTTTGATCTCATGAACCGTATCTTCAAGGATCAGCTGAAAAAGTTCTTGTTTGTGCTTGTGAATGATATTATAGTCTATTCTAGGATAGAGGAGGTACACAACATGCACTTGAGGATTTTGCTTGAAGTATAAAGGAAGCACAAGTTGAAAGCAAAATTTTTGAAGTGACGCTTCTGGAGGAGGGAGGTGAGATTCATGGGTCATGTCGTCTCTAGGTAAGGAATGGCAGTTAATCCTGGGAACGTGGCAACGAATAAATATCGGAATCAATCTAAGAATGATACCAATGTGAGGAGTTTCCTTGGACTAGTGAGATACTATAAATGTTTATCACGGACTTCTTGAAGGTAGCAGCATAGTGAACCAATCTGATGAAGAAGAATCGGACTTTTATTTAGGACGTGAAGTGTGAGCATGTATTTTGAGTTTGAAGGAGAAGTTGACGAGTGCACTAGTGTTGACCATTTCGAGCGGGAATAAGGATATAACGATATCCACCCATTCTTGTGGTACCGGAGTGGATGCGGTATTGATAAAGGGAGTTAAAGGTTGTTGCCTATGCTAGTCGATAACTAAAGCCGCATGATAGGAGGTATACGTTCCATGATTTAGAGTTGGTAGCAATAGTGTTTACTTTGAAGATTTGGAGACATAATCTATTAGGAGAAAGGTTCAAGATATTCATGGACCATAAATCCTTGAAGTACCTTTCTCCCAGTAGGATCTCAACCTTCGCCAACAACGATGGTTGGAATTCCTAGCCTTATATGACTTTGACATTTCCTATACGCCCGATAAGGGAAATGTAGTTGTCGATGAATCGAGTAGAAGACATGCCAGTTTGGAAGCGATGTTCCTAAATTTAAATCCGAAGATGTTGGAAAGATTGACGATCAGACCTATTTTTATTGAGCGAATCGGTACTAGTTTGAGTAGAGTCTGAGGATATAAAGTAGTATGGACTCGATTGAGATGGTTGGCTCTGTAAGGATGGGGGATTGTTTGTTCCTGATGTCGAAGGATTGTGAGATGAGGTGCAACTAGAGTGCCATTACTCTAGATTGACTATACATCCCGATGTTAATAAGATGTACCATGATATGAAGCACACATATTATTAGGAGGGGATGAAGAAGAATGTTGACATATTCATCTCGAAGAGTATGAACTTCCATTTGGTGAAGGCAGAGCAGAAAATCCAAGTGGATTGATGCAACCACTTGATATTCCCCAGTGAAAATGGAGCAGGTTTCAGTGGATTACATTGACAGACTACCAAGGACCAGAGTAGGATACGATAGTATTTAGGTCGTTGTCGATAGATTGATGAGGAGGGCCTGATTCATACTCATCAAGTTTAGTAGAATGACATCCAAGTCAGCCGAGTTGTATGTGAAATGGGTAGTACGATTCTACGGAATAACAAAGAGCATTGTAAGTGATTGAGACCCTTTACTCACTAGTGTGTTTTGGAAAAGCGTACAAGCGGTATTAGGGATAGAGCTGCATTTCAGTACAGCTTATCACCTGCAATGGGCAGACCGATTGGGTGAATCATACATTAGAGGATCTTTTGCGAGCTTGCATTCTTGATTTTAGAGGCTCATGGGACAATTGTTTGCATTTTATAATGTTCACATATGACAATAACTATCAGGCTAGTATCGGTATGGCACCTTATGAAGCATTTGAAAGAAATGCAGATTATGGATCTTAAGGCTAGGATTAACACTAGAGGGGGGGGTGAATAGTGTTTATAAAGAATTACTAAATCTTTTTGAGTTTACGTTAATTTAGACACAGATGTATGCAATCTATAGATACAAGGATAATCACAGAAACAAACACAGATGCAGAAATAAAATAAAAGCAGTAAAGGAAAGAACACACCAGATTTTATACTGGTTCGGAGTTACCCTACATCCAGTCCCGCAATACAAGTACGGATTTCCTTTCAAAATAAATTGTACAATTACACCCTCGATTTCAAGGCTACGAGGTACACCCTCCAGAACTTCAATCCTCTAGGTAGAGATACTTGATTTCCGGGCCACAAGTTTACCCAATTGATTTACCAAGGCTACAATCACACCTTTTCTCACTTGATTGATTTTTAAGGCCACAATCACACCTTTTCTCGCTTGATTGATTTTCAAGGCCACAATCACACATTTTCTCGCTTGATTGATTTTCAAGGCCAGAATCACACCTTTTCTCGCTTAATAGATTACAAAGAAGTCTATAACTCTGAATAGCACTGAGAACCTTTAATTGAGTATGATTCAATATTGATTTCGACAGATTAATGGTAAGAGTATGTATTAAGAAATGTGGAAGAAGAAGAAGAGTGAAAAACTAGAAAATATAATATAAAATTCATTGAAACTAACCCCTATTTATAGAAGAACAAAAGCCATGTCCATTCATGAAGAGTTATGGGGAATAGACACTTCTTTTGAAATTTAAATTTTGAACTCACCTGACACCATGTCGACATGGTCACCATAGGCATGTCGACATCCCAAAGCAATTTTTAATGATTTGATTTTCTTTGAAAATAACCTTTGTCTTATATTAAAACTATTTTAAACTTTTCTAATATACTTGACTATAGTTAAAATTCATAAGTAAATATAGAGAATAATATATATATATATATAATTTAACTATAATTTTATATTTAAATCTTAAGTATAAATATTTAAAAGTTAAATATATTATTTTAAAAGATAGTTTAAAATCAGGAGTAATTTTGACTTTGAAACTAAAAATAATTTTGAGGCTAAAATAATTTAAAATCAGGATAGAGGTTTTTGATGCTTTTAAAAGAAAGGTTTTGAAAACATTTTGAAAATAGGATATAATTTTGAAAAATCATTTTGAATAAAAAGTTAGCAGATACAAAACAATGTTCCACTAGATTTTTCGTAGGTTCCATCCTACTTAGAGATCCATCCCTTTAACAGGCTCGAAGTGGAATCTATTCCACGAATAAATTGGAATTAAAGATGCTAGTGCTTTTCTATGAGTTTTAACAAAATTTCTAATTAAATAATAAATTACTTCAATTCTTGTACTCTTGATATTCTTGATACTCATGAGTCTTCAATCTTGATATCTTGAATCTCTATACTGTACAGTCTTCATTTTGATACCTGCATGGTTAAAACCTGCATATACATATATATCTAAACTTATAATGTTAGTATTTATATTTTATAATCTATTCTAAGGTTGTTGTCATCAAAACCATCATCTCACGGACTAACAATCTCCCCCTTTTTGATGATGACAACCTTTGTTTATAAAATATTACTTCTATCCTAATAACTCCCCCTTAATCTATAACTCCCCCTTAATTTATGCCTAACTAACTTATTTTATATTTCTCCCCCTTTGTCATCAACAAAAACAAACTCTAAACTTTATAACTCCAAACTATATAACTCTCCCTAATTCTAATATACTATGTGATTATAATAATAGTGTTATCATAAATAATCAACATTTAGATCTAATAATAAATCTAATCCTAAACTACTAACTATCTTAAGTATATAATAACCGTATAGTTATATGTATTAACAAGAAGAACACATATAAGAACACGATTAATTTATTAATCATATAGTTGAATGTACATTTTTCGTTGTAAACGTAAGAAGGAATAAACAATAATGGTAAAGAAAGATAAGAAACTAATGTGTGTTTTTAAACATATGAGATCTATGAATCGAACAGTTTGGATAGTGGAAACAGAAATTTCCACGTTGTTCGACAAGATTCCCATTCTTGTCAAAAAACACTTTTCCAACACACATGACTTGGTCATCATCCTCCGCGTGCGCTTCTTCCATGGTTCTTCTTCTTTTTCTTCTTCGTTGGCCTCTTGATTGAGTGAAGAATCTTCATCAATCAAGACACGGTTGGCTTGATTATCCATTATAAATTTTTGCAAAATCCTAAGGATCTTGCCTTGCTTCTCTTGTTCCTTTGCCATACGAAGTTGAATCACTTGAATTTTAGTCATCATCTGAAGTGCATCCTTCAGAGAGTCCTCTGTTTTAGTCACACGAGCGAGAGTAGTACGTTGAAATGGACTAGACGTAGGAGAAGGGAACGAAAAGGTTGATTTTATGTTTGATTTGAAAGAGGAGGCCATTGATTATTTGATTTCAGAGAGAAGAACAGAATGATAACAGAAATGATGAATAGAATTTCGAAAATGTGAAGAATATATAACCAATTATTTTGAATTTTGGTGGGAAAAGAATTTAAAAAAGAAAAACGTTGCATGTCGACATGGGTATATGGGGGATGTCGACATGGTCCTTTTTATTTTTACTATTTGATTTATTTTAATGTTAATTATTAATTATACTTATTATTTATATTTTATATTTCAGTTATAGAACAAATACCTAATTCTCTTCTAAATTTAGTAAATATTGATTCATTTAAGGGTTTTGTTAAGATATCAGCAATTTGATTCTCAGAATTGATATAATCGAGAGTAACTACTTTCTTACTTATATTATCTCTGAGAAAATGATGTCTGATATCAATATGTTTAGTTCGAGCATGTTGAGTAGTATTTTTGGATAAATTTATCGCACTCGTATTGTCACAACAAATCGGTGATTTTGAAAATTTTAAACCAAAATCTTTTAAAGTTTGTTGCATATATATTACTTGAGAACAAGCCAAAGCAGTAGAAATATACTCTGCTTCAGTTGTTGATAAAGAAACTGTGTTTTGCTTTTTACTAAGCCAAGAAACCAGAGAACGCCCCAAAAAGTGACAAGTCCCACTTGTACTTTTTCGGTCTGATTTACAACAGCATAGTCAGCATCACAGTAAGATATTAAGTCAAAAGAATCATTTTTAGGGTAAAATAAACCATAATCGGATGTGTGTTTAACATATCTTATGATTCGTTTTACGGCTTTTAAGTGGGTCTCTTTAGGTTGGGATTGATATCTGGCACAGAGACAAACACTATGCATGATATCAGGTCTATTGGCAGTAATATAGAGTAGTGATCCAATCATTCCTCTATATAATTTTTGATCTACATCTTTCGAGAGATCTTCTTTACTTAGGTACTCATTGGTTACCATGGGAGTGGGTTTTCCACTCGCAGTAGTCAAACCAAATTTACTAATTAGGTCTTTAGCATATTTTTATTGACTAATAAAGATACCATTATCTAATTGTTTTATTTGTAATCCTAAAAAGAAATTTAATTTACCCATATGACTCATCTCAAACTCTTTTGTCATTATTTCAGAAAATTCTTTATTCATTTCAAAATTAGTTGATCCAAAAATGATATCATCTACGTAAACTTGTACTAGTTGAATATCATGTTCATGTCTTTTAATAAAAAGAGTATTATCTACTTTACTAATTTCAAAATTAGATTACAATAAATAAGATCTTAGTCTATCATACCAGGCTCTAAGAGCTTGTTTTAGACCATATAAAGCTTTCTTAAGTTTGTAAACATGATTTGGTAATTTATCATTTTCAAAGAGTGGTGGTTGTTCAACATATACTTCTTCTTTTACAAATCCATTTAAAAAGGCACTTTTAACATCCATTCGAAATAACTTAAAATTATTATGATTTGCGAAAGCAAGTAGAATCCTAATGGCTTCCAATCTTGCTACGGGAGAAAAGGTTTCATCAAAATCTATTCCTTCTTCCTGACAATAACCTTGAGCGACTAATCGAGCTTTATTTCTAACTACCTCTCCTTGTTCATTCATTTTATTTTTATAAACCCATTTAGTTTCAATTATAGTTTTATTTTCAGGTCTAGGAACAAGTTCCCAAACATCATTTCTAGTAAATTGATTTAATTCTTCTTGCATAGCCAAAATCCATGAATCATCAGTTGATGCTTCTTTTGGATTTTTGGGTTCAATAGTTGATATAAAAGCTACATTACTCATTTGACTTAGTTGATTTCTAGTTTTAACAAAAGATTGCATATCTCCCAGTATATTTTCTATGGGATGATCTTTTAAAAGTTTTGTCCTTTCATTTGGATGATTAATTTCATTATTAGTTTCAACTGATTCTTGTTTTTGAGTGATTAAATCCTCTTCATCATTTGTATCTTTGAGATTTTCATCAAATGAAAAATGCATTGTTTCTTCAATGGTGTTAGTTTTTAAATTAAACACTCTGTATGCTTTACTTCTATTAGAGTATCCAATAAAGATTCCTTTGTCGGATGTAGGATCAAATTTATCTAAATTATCTTTTGTATTTAAAATAAAGCATTTACTTCCAAAAATTCTGAAATAAGATACCTTAGGTTTCTTTGAATAAAGAAGTTTGTAAGATGTCTTATCAGTTAGAGGTCTAATTAAAATTCTATTTAAAATATAACAGGAGGTAGCAACTGCTTCTGTCAAAAAATTCTTTGGTAAATTACTATCTGAAAGCATAGTTCTCGCACACTCTTGAATCGTCCTATTTTTACGTTCTACTACTCCGTTTTGTTGTGGAGTTCTCAGAAATGAAAAATTGTGAGTTGTTCCATTTTTAATGCAGAATTCCTCAAACTTTTCATTTTCAAATTCACCACCGTGATCACTTCGAATAGTTATAATTTTTAGAGAAAAATGATTTTGAATTCTTTTTGAAAAGGTCTTAAAACATTCAAAAGTATCACTTTTATGTTTCAAAAATATTGTCCATGTAAATCTAGAATAATCATCTACAATTACAAAAACATATTTACTATGATTTATTGACAAAATTTGAGATGGACCAAATAAATCAAGATGAAGTAATTCAAGAGGTTTTGAAGTTGAAATCATATCTTTTAATTTAAAGGAACTTTTTCTAAGTTTTCCTAACTGACATGCATCACATAAACTATCTACTTTAAAATTCATTTTAGGAAGGCCTCTTACTAGATCATGTTTTGACAGTCTAGATAAGAGTTTGAAATTCAAATGTCCAAATCTCTTATGCCAAATCCAAGGGTCACTTGTATTTGCCAACAGACACAGGTTATCATTTGAAACTTTCACACTAAGAATATAAATATTCTTTTTCCTGACTCCCTCAAATATTATGGTTGAATTATTATCTTCGATGTAACATTTATCATTTTCAAATTTAATTTTATGTCCTTTATCGCAGAGTTGACTTATACATAGCAGATTATGTTTTATATTCTTAGCTAGTGAAACATTAGCAATAATAGGAGTTTCAGAATTACCGACTTCGCCGATGCCAACCACATATCCTTTTGAATTGCCTCCAAAGTTAACCAGTCCTCCGTCTTTGTATATAATATCATTCGGTATTTCTGGATTGCCAGTCATGTGTCTAGAACACCCACTATCAAGTATCCATTTGTTCTTTCTGATCTGCACAATTTGTCCGTTGTGGATTGATTCCTCAACAGCTATAAAGCATGATTCATGCACATCTAACAATTTTGATAGATAATTTGAATTTGAATATTGATTATATGCAGACTCATGAAACAATGATGATTTGAATATTTCTAAACTAGTATTAACAAATATAGCCATTTTAAAAACTTTTTTCAAAAATCAGATTATGAAACATTGAAAACCTTGCTCCAATACCAATTGAAAAAAAATGCGGATTACGGATCTTAAGGCTAGGATTAACACTAGAGGGGGTGAATTGTGTTTATAAAGAATTACTAAATCTTTTTGAGTTTATGTTAATTTAGACACAGATGTATGCAACCTACAGATATAGAGATAATCATAGAAAAAAACACAGATGCAGAAATAAAATAAAAGCAGTAAAGGAAAGAACACACCAGATTTTATACTAGTTCGGAGTTACCCTACATCCAATCCCGCAACACAAGTACGGATTTCCTTTCAAAAGCAATTGTACAATCACACCCTCGATTTCAAGGCTACGAGGTACACCCTCCAGAATTTCAATCCTCTAGATAGAGATACTTGATTTTCGGGCCATAAATTTACCTAATTGATTTACCAAGGCTACAATCACACCTTTTCTCGCTTGATTGATTTTCAAGGCCACAATCACACCTTTTCTCGCTTGATTGATTTTCAAGGCCACAATCACACATTTTCTCGCTTAATAGATTACAAAGAAGTTTATAACTCTGAATAGCACTGAGAACATTGTTGAGATAGTGATAGAGAATTAAACTAGAAGTAATTGAGTATGATTCAATATTAATTTTGGCAGAGTAATGGTAAGAGTATGTATTAAGAAATGTGGAAGAAGAAGAGGAGTGAAAAACCAGAAAATCTGATATAAAATTCGTTGAAACTAACCCCTATTTATAGAAGAACAACAGCCATGTCCATTCATGAAGAGTTATGGCGAATAGACACTTCTTTTGAAATTTAAATTTTGAACTCAACTGACACCATGTCGACATGGTCACCATAGGCATGTCGACATCCCAAAGCAATTTTTAATGATTTGATTTTCTTTGAAAATAACCTTTATCTTGTATTAAAACTATTTTAAATTTTTCTAATATACTTGACTATAGTTAAAATTCATAAGTAAATATAGAGAATAATATATATATAATTTAACTATAATTTTATATTTAAATCTTAAGTATAAATATTTAAAAGTTAAATATATTATATTAAAAGACAGTTTAAAATCAGGAGTAATTTTGACTTTGAAATTAAAGATAATTTTGAGGCTAAAATTATTTAAAATCAGGATAGAGGTTTTTGATGCTTTTAAAAGGAAGGTTTTGAAAACATTTTGAAAACAGGATATAATTTTGAAAAATCATTTTGAATAAAAATTTAGAGGATACAAAACAATGTTCCACTAGATTTTTCATAGGTTCTATCCTATTTAGAGTTCCATCCTTTTAACAGGCTCGAAGTGGATTCCATTCCACGAATAAATTGGATTTTAAGATGTCGGTGCTTTTCTATGAGTTTTAACAAAATTTCTAATTAAAAAATAATTATTTCAATTCTTGAACTCTTGATATTCTTGGTACTCATGAGTCTTCAATCTTGATATATTGAATCCCTATACTGTACAGTCTTCATTCCTGGTACCTGCATGGCTAAAACCTGCATATACATATATTCTAAACTTATAATGTTAGTATTTATATTTTATAATCTATTCTAAGGTTGTTTTCATCAAAACCATCATCTCATGGACTAACAGCATTATATGACCAACCATATAATGCTCCTTTGTGTTGGTGGGAAGCGGACGAAAAACTAATACTTGAGTCAAATATGATTAGAGAGACCTAAGAGAAGATTGAGATCATTCACCAAGGATTGAAAGCCACTTACAATAGGCGGAAAAGTTATACTGATAACAGATGTCGAAATTTAGAGTTCTTTGCGGCGATATGGTATTCTTGAAGATTCTCCATTGAAGAACATTATTGGATTCGGTAGTAATGAGAAGTTGGCACTGAGATTCGTAGGGCCTTTTCTGATGGTAGAGAGGATTGGGAACTTAGCATATAGGGCCAACTTACCTCAAAAAATGGCGGGCGTGCACAACGAATTCCACATCTCCCTTTTGTGGAATTTCATGCATGATTTAGGTGTGACAATTGCACTAGATCGGCTTGATGATATCAAGATTAAGCTAGAAGCTTGAGACCTCGTAGGTTGGTTCGTATTTTCGAACATGATACAAAATAGCTTAGGAGGTAGACGATGGAGCCGGTGAAGGTTCAATGGAGCAAAAGTGAAGGTGATTGCATATGGGAAACCAAGAAGAGCATGAGGGCAGCGTATCCGGAGATCTCTGCATAGTAAGGCCGGTTGCTTATGGAATTTACTTTCACCATTGATATCATATAGGATAGTTTAGTATCTCGCATGCTAGGATAAGTTTACCTGTATTAATGATTGTATGGCTATCTGTTTGAGATGTTGATGGTTGCATGTTAGGCATGCAGGCTAAATATGGTTGACTATACTTTGACTTATTTGGGGATTTCAGGGCGAAATTCCTATAGTGGGAGAGAGTGTAATGATCCGTATTTTACATATCGGACGATGGAAAAATATTATTACTTAATTCATAAGGGGTCATATGACTCTAAAACTTCCATCTTTAGAATTTTGTCGGACATTTTAAGTCCAAAAATTATTGTAAGGCCTATAAATTTTGATAGGGATTGAATTGGGATCTGAAACTACTTTCATTAGATCGGGCTTATGGTTTCACTTTCCGTAGAATGGTCATAATAGGAAAATAGACTTACTATTTAGGATATATGACAATTTTAAATTTTGTTTATTGCTGGAAAGATTAGTGGGCAATTAAACCGAGCTCATACTTAGACCCACTAATGAATTTTGGGAATTATGCCTAATTAGGGGAGATGAGACAGAATTAGATCATTTTCCAATTTCCCAAAAGAATTTCAAACCTCCGTTAACCCTAATTTCATCAAAAAGCTCATCTTCACCTTACTAGTTTAGCCAAATCTATCATTAGAACTGTAATTAGCAAAGGGGATCATACATTTATCACATTGGTGCTTGAAGATTCGTGATTCCTAGTTGTTCATTTCAAATCTAAGATTAAATTAGTATTTCAAATACTAGGTGAGTGATTCTTGATCATTCACTATTCTATGCTTGTCCATATAGTTAAAATTAGTGTTTTTGAAATGATTTTCATGTTAAACTGATTTTAAACTTTAATCTAACCTCTAAGAATATTTATATCTGAAATTAAAAAGGAATGAATTTGACCTTAAATGGTTTTACAACATCTTTTGGTCATATTATCAAGCTAGTGTAAAACCTAGATGTGGGCCAAATCTTGTATCCTAATCATAATGGACGTAATAGATGTTGAATGGAAACTTATGGATGATATTTTTGTTTTGGTTGTATTGCTTTGATATGGTAAGTTATTACTATAGTGAACGTAGGAAAGAGGTCGTTGGTTTGGGTAAAACGAAGGCAAAAGTGATCGAAAATGGATGAAACGTTGAGGAGAGGCTCTATAGGAGGAGAGGAACCTTGGATTTCGGTCATAGAATATTTGAAGTCGATTTAGGTGGCTAACTAGTGGTTGGTGATTTAGGTGGCTAACTAGTGGTCGGTGATGAGCTGTTTACTATAGGATGGAAGAGCTACATATCTATTCTGTGAGGGAGCAAGGCTTGGGGACTTAGACTACAAAACTTTGGAGAAAACTTTGGGTTGAAGGTAGGAAGTAGTCCAGAAGCTTATATGTGGAAATTTGGTTAAGCACGGAAGTCGGTACTGACCTCTTTTGGTTAGTATCAAGCTCTTTTCCAAGCAATGGAGTAGCTTTGGGGACTTGGGAGATTAAGGCATGGAAAGGGAGAACTTCAAGGACTCAAAAGGATAGAAGAGATTACGATGTAGACACTTAGCCAAAATTGGGTAAGTAATCAGACTGGTACTGACCATTTTTGGTCAGTACCGACCTAAATTGCTTTGGCCAGTGTAGGCCAATCTTTTGGGGAATTTTGAAGGGTCCCTATTGGTCGTGCTGAAGATGTTTGTTCATATGTTTGAAGTTCGGTTGTGCTGTGGAAAGAAAGATTGGATGCTTCGATGCATTAGCTTCGGAATTTTGAGCTATTGGTTCTATAGCTGATGGGAACGTCTAGAAGTGTTCCAATGATACTGGCTTAATGAATGGAGTCAAGTGATGATCCAAAGGGCGAGTTTAATAAGGAGAACTCGCAAATGAAATTATGACCGTGTTCCACTATAGCTATGAGTAGAATAGGATTATGACTATGTTCCACTATGCAGGCATGTGTGAAATGATCGTCGATACTCGAAAATTTCCTATGTATTCATGCAGAGGGGGTATGTAAGGACGCCCACCTGGATTATGACCGTGTCTAGATTTATGACTATGGATTACCTAAACCTTACGACTGTGAGTCTATCTCATAGCCTTACGAAGTGGCATGGATTGAGCACCATGGAACTAGATCTGATTAAGTCTCTGGCTTATGATCATGTTGTACGAGTTGTCTTACATCCAAGCATATTGAGTGATAGTGAGGATTGTTTGATGGATGTTATGTTTTCAATGTTTGCTTCCCTATTTTTTGTCACTCTAGGAATGTTATATGAAGCGGGTAGTCCAAGAGACCGACGCCTAAACGTTCAATAGTATACTATGTTGTTTTCATGCTAACGGTGTTAGTAGAGTAGCATACTATGATGTTATGTAATAACTCTTTGGATGAAGGGATAGGTCAGGTATGACTCTTAAACCTTGTTCCTTACTATATCGACTCGTATAGTATTTTTAGATTCATTTATCCCTCAAACCATAATGTTGTCTAACTCGAGGTTTTATGCTTTGCTGCTTATTATCTCGGATACTTTTAAATGAGTAGACTAGATAGCATGTCTAGGTGATATGCGATGGTTGTGTAGAGGATGAGTTGGATGGAGCTTTCTCGTATTATATGTGGATAAACTATTGCTTATTCCGCTGTGAAACATTATGGAGCCTAGACAGTGTTTGATTTATTATTAAGACATTTTTATTTGAGTTCATTTCCACTTGTATAAACTCAGTTGTAATGTAATCCGACTCTATGGATCTGTGCTATGATATTTAGTTCACTTAGTTGTCATTATCTCTAGTATTTTATATCTGTAATGTATATTCTATTTTATGCAATGCACTGTGAGATATATGCCCGTTTTTATCATTGTTTCTATCCTCTTCACCAATGGCAATTGTCCTACATCAGCCGAGCACTCAAGCAGTGCACTATTTAGTTATATTAGGTACCAGTGGTGTAGGTGGTCATCACACCATTTGCTACAAAGAAAATCTTGTAGATGGCACATTCAAGCTAGTCATCGTAGATTAGTGTACTGATCCTATGAGCATGGAATAATTAGCTTCTTCATTGCAATTTCACTTAGCTACGATTTCTTTATATGTGTTTTTACCTCATGTTATGTAACGCTTATATGGAATGTAATAACCTCACTTAATTACATCTTTAACTGAAGGAATTTATCTTTTGAACCAACAATTTCATTTCCTACATGATATTATATATTGAATGAATAAAGTATATCAGCTTTAGGGTTGATTTCGCATCCGTAAGATGATTTGGTCCCATAATATAAGTTCTGCTGCCTTATAATGAAAGGATACGTAGGATTGCTTGGAGTTTCACATTCGAGTGCGGAATCTTAAAGGAACGATTGTATTTATAAATGTAGAAAAACCCCACTTAACCATGGGAGGATGTATTTACAAGGGATCCCATAATCGAGCATGATAGTTCGACGGGATAGCTATGATTTTAAAATGTGGGTTTGCTCACATGATTGTAAAAGGAATGGCTTAAAAAATACCCAATGGTCGAATGTGATTGTTTGGAGAAATAAATGTGATTTTGGAATGTGGGTCCCATCATATGATTGTGAAGGATGGAAGGGTATCTTGTGATCGAACCTGATATTTATATGAGATGTCTAGTTTTCGCGATGAGTCCCCCATTAGGCCATGAGTGGATGGATGTGTCTTTCTTGGTTGGCATTCCAATTATGTATGAACATAATGTCATAACTAAGTGATGCATCCTCGGTTGAACCACTTCACTTGAAAGTGAAAGGATGGACTGTAACATGATAATAAACTAACTATGTTTAAAATTGTTAGCTAGCTAATGTAACTAAGTAAAATACTAAAATCATAAACAAAGATTGAGAAAAAAAATCTTTATTTCATTTAAAGAGAAGTTGTACATTCGAACGACGAATAAGATATATGGGTATGACCCTTACAAAAAGCTTAAGGTAACAAAAACAAAAAATCCTAATCCAAATGTTACTATTTTTCCTTCAAGACTTGGATTTTTTTGTTAAGGCAGCCTAATGCTTTATTTCTTCTTGTTTGCTTCCCTCCATTTTATGAGAGAGGAGTCGAAGCTCAATACTTCCTTCATATCAAGGAGAGGTCTTTCACTATCGGAAATTGCTGTGGAGGTCACTAGGATTGATAAAGGGGCAACCTTAATCAAAACCAGAGTTGGATCATTAAAATCAATGAAAATTTTATCTATATATTAGAATTCAGAAAAAGCATCAATCATGTTATTGCCAGTTGATTTCACAATTTGATTAGAAAACATCATGTCAACCTCAACATGTTCTACAAAGCTTAAAACTAAATGAATAGATGAATCAATTAGGCCACGAGGAAAATATTCTGTGGCCAAGTCCATCAGAAAAGAATCAAAAAAGATGTGATCAATGGAGGGCTTAATAGGACCATGTTTCCAATCCTGAATTTGTACTAGAAGTTCCTCTAGTAATGGGAGGAATTAGCATAGATGCAACCAAAGTTTTAAGTGCATTGCTTAAGGTTGATCTTCCAAAAGTTAAGACAACTCGGACTTCGTGAGGGAAGTATCCCATAAAGGTGCCTTGATGATTTAAGAATTTGGTGCATAAATTTGGTATATTTAATAAATGAGGGCCCCGCCTTAGCATTGTGGTAGTTGTTGTTGTGGGAGCCTCATTTTCTCAATCAGCTAAGGCTTCAACAATGGTGGCTAGTTTGGTCGAGTGAAGCGCTTAGACACATGTCCATCTTCATTAAAGGGCTTATTCAGCCTCTCCGCTTCATCCGTAGCCAATTTAACCTTTGTACCACTAATCAACGACATTATGTCCTTATGATTATTTGTCCATTCCCAATTCCCTTTATCCAAAACACCGTAAGATGATGTTTTGAGTATAGACTTTAATTTATCGGTGATAGTTTGGTTCTCCATCGGTTTTTTACAAAAATTTAAGTACTATGAGGAAAGATTATTATTTTTCTTATTGATGGACTTGGAATTAGATATTAGGGTTTGAGATTGCAAAAAGCTCGTTATAACACTTTGAGTAAGATTTTTGTTGCTCGAGCTTAGCCATTTGTTTTTTATATGAATCAACTTCTATGTTGAGAAGAGAAAATTAAGCTTCAATCTTTGAGACCTTAAACTCAAGCACTTTTTTAAATGCTACCTCAATCTCATGTTATTCTTTTAGGTCACTCTTTTTGGGCATAATCTAAGAATTTAGTTCAGTGACAGTTTTATTATGAGGGTACACTTCATCTCTCGCTTGGTCCCTCTTAAGTATTAATGTATTCTTTTTCCTCCTCTACTACTTGTAAAGGATATCTTCATTCTATTTAGACTTTTGATGAGAAAATCACTGCTCTTCACTTGTAGCATGAGTAGGTTAATGGTGCAATCTTTTTCCATCATCGTTTTAACTGATTCTCAGGAAGATACTTTCATTTTCGTAATGTGTAATGATGACTAAGAAACTATTTATAGCTTATTGGATCAGCTTGCATCTAGTGGAGCTAGTGCTGCTTGAAGAGAGTTTTGAGCTATGAAATCAAGTGATAAGGTAGTTGATTGGCTGAAGAACCAGCCACTCCCTTCTTCGAAGAAGGAATGTTGCTTGTAAAGGACGAGGACAAAGTGGTAGTAGTTGTGATGAAATATTAATTCGTAATCATTAATTTGTTCATTAGAACTTATGCAGACACCCCCTTTGATCCTCGGCGTGAGGAGGGCTTGCTTGCTTATCGCTCTTTGGCATTTTCTTTTGCTTCTTCTTCCTCTACTAGGGGTAGCTCGATGTTCCTTACCACTGGAGCCTAAATCTAAGCAAACCTATCTCTGTACTCGCCACTCGTAGGTCATCTAGTTTGTTGAGATTAATGGAGAATCATCGTGAACCCAGTGAACATAATAATTACAACAGTGATTCTCATCCAAGCTTCTTATACATCCATCTCCTTATTCGCTGTCATTAGTAGATGGTGGGGGGGTCTGTTTTGGACCTAAGTAAATGATCTTTAGAAAACCAATGTTAATCTTTTTTTACATTACACCTACATAACTAAGCTAAATAAGAGTGTTGAAAGTTGAAATAATAACTATATGGCTTAAAATGAAGTGCATGCATGAATGTGATTGCGTATGTATGTTTTGTTTTAAAGGCAAGAGACAAATCCCATGAGTGAGTAACCAAAGATATGGGTGCCCTATAAAACTTATCTGCTCGGGGGTTCACGGGTATCTCTAGATCTGTTTAAGAAAAGTGAGGAGCTAGAGGCCCTTTGACAGGTAGGTTATGGTCGTGACCCTAATGTTAGAAAATTATCCTTTATTTCACTACCCGGGTTGATGGTGAAGCTTCCTCTAGACTCATCATATGACTAGTCACCTTAGTCGTTAGACTCCCCTTTGGTGATAGCATCGAGGGGTCTGCTAATTCCAAAAAACAAGGGTGAATAATTACACCAAATTGCTCTTAGTTGGTATGTTTCTCATGCTCCCTCTCAATTGATTCATCTTTATGATCCTAAATTTCATTACAGGAGGATTTGGTCAAGGATTCACACCTCATTCTCCTTTGACCATCGGCCTTAAAATGACCACTTGTCATGGAGGACCGATGGACGCGAACAATTAACTTATGGTTCAGTAAAAATTTATTAAACGTCGACACTATAACATATCTTTCCTCAACTGAAATATTATGGAGTCTCTAAAGCACATTGTCCTATTGGTCATCACGCTAAGGACGAATGAAGATACGTGCAGAGAACCATAAACTGTTAAACCTTAGGACAAGTATGAAAAACTAAGGAATATTCAGAAAAGATGCTAAAATCCCGAGTGGAACATATGGAAGTAAAGTAATCATTATGGATAAAGAAACATTTCTTCTTTAAATTGATATATTTAGACTATATGCTTTCTATCTTGAAGTATGTACATGGTTCTAAATGGAAGTGGGTTGGGTGTTGTTAAGAGCTTTTAATCTTATATAGATATCTAATTTCTCTTTGAGTCAGATCTCTCTTGAGTTCCACTCTAAAAGTATAAACATACCGGCAAGAATAGCAAATGCATTTGGGTGAATCTAGAAAGGAGCAATCCAAGACAACTCACAAAGTTTGTGTAAAAGCCTAAAGAGGAGAGGAGCTCTTGCTTGGTAATGGTAGTGAATATATGCCATATGCCTAATCGAAGGAAGATGAGTTTGATCATCATGGCTAGGCAAGAGAAGGTCCACTCAAGGAAGATGATGTGTGGTAGTGACAAGGTCGAGATCCTACTCTCGTCATGACAAAGCCACGACCTCACCTAGATTATGGTGGACGTAAGAAGTTGATCTAAAACCAAGATTATGCCTTTTAGAGATTCCTATATAGAGCCGAATTTGGTCAGTTGAAGAAGCTAAAGCGGGATCGTTAAGTGGTGGAGAAAAACGAAAATAATGCCCAATATCATATTGGATAAGAGTAAAAAATAAACACAATACAAATAACTTGGACATAGCCAAACAATTTTTCTCGTGTTTTGCGAGTATGGGGAACATGATAACAATGCCCACTGGCTTATGATGTAGTGTGTCGCAAATATACAAACTCTAATCGATAATCATGGAAAAAGTTGTTGATTATGTTCACAAGTACTATAGTGAGGCATCAATCATCTTATGCCTAAGATTAAGCCAAAATTATCTTGACTTGGGTAGCTTTCATGTTGAAATCAGGCAGAAATAATGGACTTGGTAGCAAACTTATGCCATAATCCAAAATGTTGACCACTTTCAATCATCTTAAGGGTCAAATCAGTCAAAGTAATAAGATAATTGAAAAAAAAGAGATTTTGAAAACTAGCTTGGTTATGGATCAGAAGCCGTACTCTATGATGAATTAAGGCATAAATTTAAATGGGTTAGGGTAGAAAATCACTACTTGGCATGAAATAAGAGATACGGTTGCTGTTGAAGTTCATTTCGATGAGGAGATGCTCTTGCATTTGCATACTAGAGCTATGTACATTGTAAGGTGGAGTTGGAGAAATAAAATGAAGGGATTATTAAAGAAGAATGTGGACTTAACATCCCATGTATTGGGTTGGCAAACATAGGAAGGTTTATAAAACACTAGTCAAACCATCCCACGAACCGACCAAGTTAAACCGAGCATTCCAACTTTGATTGTACAAGTAATGCACATGAATTGCCGACATAGATCACTATCTAAATAAAACTGAACTGTTGCTCTTTATACTTGAATAAGGTAGAAAAAAATATCTCTTGAAAATGCCAAGTGTTTTAATCAGATCATAGATCACTGATAGTTTGTTCAGGATAGCTACAATGATTGCGATTAATCTTTGTATGGCGAAAAGAAATATATTACTGGCAAGTATGTTAGATCGATCCCCGTAGACATTTTCTCTTAACAAAGCGTACTTTGTTTACGCAAAAGTACACTTTATGGGGTTAATGTTAAGGTGAATTGTAACCAAGTCCCCAATCAATCAAAGAATAATGAATTGTGGAGCATCAACAAAAAATTCCTAGAAAAATAGTGTAAAGAGGCAGAGCCCAAAGAGGCGAGGAGGCACAAGAAAAGATGGAGAAATGAGAGAACGACTAGATCAACAAAACCTAGCGGGATAAACATGTTTGGACTAGGTTGGAAAGTCTTAACTTGGTCGGTAACATATGACTAAATTAGCTAAGGCAGGGTTGACAAGTGTTAATTCAGTCATCGGTTGGATCGGCTAATTGACTTAAACTAGTGGACCCTCGAAATTGGGTCCGTTTAGTATTTGAATAACCTACATGGTACACGTATTCGAGCCTATCTTAGTCGACCTAAGTTTATCGACCCATAAGTTGCGACCTTCTTTTGACTTGATTTCGCTCATGCTTTTACAAACCTTGATTGTTGGATTCTCAAACTACTTTAAGAGATATTTTTAAGGATTTCTCTCCAACCTAGGCCTAAATGAACCAATTATAAATGCTCCAGATCCATGGAGCAAGAATGGATAGATTTCAAAACGAATGCTCCAGATCAATGGAGCAAAAATGGATAGATTTCTTAAATACTTCGAGATTTTGGCAAATTCTTCATCATTGTAATCAACTGTTTGTAAGTTGTATCTCAAACTGCTAATAAAATAAAATTGAGCGTAGTCCTACATTTGACGAATAATTATAATATTTATGTTCATTCTTATTTGTTGTAAGTTTATTGGATTTGTGTTCTTATATCCCAATAATGTAAGAGATAAAACCTCCTAAATAAAATTATGATCAACTACATTCAGGATGACAACTCTACTTAATCTCTTAGAGGTATTTGCCCAAAATTTAAGCAAATAGTATTTTTGTACATAACAATGTCATCACACATCACATCTTATCTAAAATTGAGCAAATAGTATTTTCGTATATAATGATGTCATCATATATCTCATCTTTTGGACCATTTCTCGATTTGTGTGTGCCATTCTAGAACATGGGCCATGCTAATCTTCAATGTATTATTCCAATTTTATTTGATGTCCCGAAAGGGACATCATACATCTCATCTTATAACTTAATGAAGCAACACTGAGAAAGAAAAAAGATATGGTTATCTTAGTTTGAATTGAATTCGTAGACTAAATTTAACCACTTAGGTTATAATTGTAGTACAATTTATTTTATGAATATACATGTATTACAAATGGGTCGATTACCACGTTCATCTCTCCTTTCTCTTGCCTTACATCTCGACTGTCCTCCTCCACTCCTTTCTTCCATCCACAAGTCGCTCGTCTAAGGATGGCCAAGAACAGAAAATTGAAGCAACCTTCGGCCGTGTTGATTGAGCATCAGCGTCCGCCACTAGATCTAGTCGCATCTTTGCGGTACCCACTCCAACTCCTATTGGCTCTGCCTGCTTCGAGTGTTATCATTGCTCCAGCTGATGATGCTTTCCCAGGTACATTAATAGCTACTCTACCTGCTTTAGACAATTTTTTAATACCTGACACTTAATTGATATCATTTATTCCGTTTGTTAATTTGGGTATTGATATTGTGATTTTCATGATTGTTAATTCTGAAGACGTAAGGGATGTTTCTACAAATCATGTGAAGATAACTACTTTTAGTGGTGTTAATCACCTGTCAAAAGCTTTTTTGCTTGTACAATTTTCCATAATAAATTGCTTAACAATGTGTCGTCGAACCCAATATCACCAATCAAATCCAGTGGGAATTTAGGGTCTTCAAATCCAATTACTGAGGCCTTAAACCGCAGTTCCAGGAGCCGCTATCCCAGCACCTTGGTCCTCCTTGTTCGACAATAAACCACGTAATGGTTGAGTTTACACTCTGAGATTATTTAAACTCAAGACGGTTAAGGAATTAATATTCCTCAATAGATTGTTGATGCACGAAAAAAAATTGGTGCGGACAACTTGTTTGTTCCTTCTTAGATAGTAACCCACCATTTGCTGTTGTGAAATCCCATTTACGGAAGTTTTGGAGATTGAAAAGAAAATACCATGCAGTTTGATAATTCTACCTCAAAAGATTTACGGATTCGCAGGGAGCTATTCGCCCTACTTAGTTGACTGACAATGACAAAGGCTTGCAAAAGAAGGCTTCCTATGCCAGTATATTAATTGCTGCGATAACCAACCCTATATTAATTGGGTCGGATCTCACCTGGTATAAACATTGACGCCTAGCATACCAAGTCCAGTATATTAATTGACGACCCCGATCAATTGGGGGAGGAGGGTGTTCTATTTCACTTTCACATGTCCTGAGGATAGACTTTGCATTCTTAAAGCATGACTTATTGTTATTCTGAGAAAGCCGTTTATTGTTACCAAATGGAGCTTATCAGTTGACACTACACGTGAACATGTACTCTCGATTCCTGTTTAGGTCCGTTTCTCAAACATCCATTCCATTTTTCAATCTATGGTTGGTATTGATTGGTTGGCAAACCTAATTGGTGAGTTGGTCTGTTTTGATGAGACGACGGTGAGAAGGGACAGATTAGGTTATGCAAGAGCTTTGATTGAGGTAAACATGATTGATTATTACCATCAATATTACCAGTTGAAACGGCTCCTGGTCTTGTTGCTTTATGGATGTTGGTTATTAGCGGAAACCGCCAATTTGCATAAATTGTAGATCTTTTGGTCATCATGTTGCGTCTTGCAAACATTCCCATGCTCTTAAGTCATTGCCTGATGTTGAGGAAGTTGTGAAACTTCATATCCCTCGAAAGATCTCTCTTTCAAAATTCATGAAGTGTGTTTGGGTTCTCAAACACCCGTCTCCTCCTGCCCATGTAGATGCTGCTATTGCTTCTGTTCCACCTAGCTCTAGCACAAGCTCTATTGCCGACCACTTCTATTGGTACTCTGAAAAGAAGACCTGAATCCATGAAGTGACGCAAATTCGCTATTCCTCATTGACTAACGCATATTTTAAGTTCGTCCCTAATCGGGAGGACGAGCATAGATCCATGTTTTATCACATTTCCGGTGGTTCCCTTAACCTGCATGTGGATGAAGAATAAGATGAACATAATAATGAGATTTGAAATGATAACTTAGGACTAGCAATACATATTGGACTAGGATTCAAAGGTGTTTGATTCCAAAATTGCGCTACTATTTAGTATGTTAATGTTATTGCGACTGACTCGTCTGAGGACGAGTATGACTCCTCCTCTGCGCAGAAGGATTAGTTTTTCGTAGTTGCTTAGTAGTTTAGGCATGTTGTCTAACTCCTATGTTGTAGTTAGTTTAGTCGTTCTATTAGGCATTGAGGCGCTTTAGCCTCAAATCTTTATTTCATTTGTGAAGTGATGCCACTTTGCCTGTACAAAATAATAATACTTTGATTTGCTTAAATAAAATGGTAGTTTATCCTCACTATTAACAATTTTATTGATAGTCTATTTTAACTATAGCAATAGTGATCAACATGAATTTAAAAATGGTTAGCAAAAAAAGAAATTACCAACACCTTAACGAACCCACAGGATATTATTTAACTATCTTACTGTCCACATAACAATCATTTTTCATCATGATCAAAAATGAAATAAAGTTGTTTTCAGCACGCCTCTGTTTGCCACATTGTCCCACAATCACAACCACGTTTCTTCACAATTCCATTGCTTTTACTTCAAGTGCGGTTTAATTTATGCCATCTGCTTTAGTTGAAATACAGGTGGCCAAATGTTCTTTCGGCTAACCAACAATAATTCTTCAGTTTATTCATTTATCGACTAAAATGAGGATAAAAAAGAAACTCGTCCCACGAAGCAAATATTTTGGACAATTTGAGTTGCTATTTTCGGTAGCTAACGTAAAATTTACATGCAAATGAAACTTTACCGACCGCAAATACAAGAAGGTAGAACTGCAAAAAAGAAAAAGGAAAAAAAAAAAAAAAAAATTCAACATTGCTCAGCAGTGTTACGTTGAATAAGAGAGAATGCTGATTGAAACAAAGCAGCATGTTTCATGATACTCAATGAATAAAACATTCGAATGATGAAAAAAATAAAAAATAGTGGCTTTAGTGTGGCCATATCAGATGGCTGCAGACAGCTTTATATCAAGAATATATTTGAATCAGGTTTTAAAACAAAAAATTACAAAACCGAAAATTTCTTATCTCATCTAAACTCAACACAATTATAAACTTGGACTACTCATAAATTGCATCGTAGGATTGCCATTTTAAGTGAACCAAACACGAATGGTTCGACCTTGAGAAAAGATGATACTACAAAGAGAAGTTATTCGCCTACGGTCATTCCAAATCCAAATTTGTAGTCTTTCTTCACATGATCAATCTGCACACAATTTATAAATTTTAGGATGAATGTTAAAAGCTCGTTCAACCACCCATTAGGGTATGTGTGTACATTTTATATTGCTATCAAATTATAAAGGATGGGAACAATGTATTTGTCTTTTTCACCTCGGCAGATAGGATGAAATTTACACCCATACTTAGACGCTCTTCCAAAAACGAAGCTATGCATCCATTAGAGTCGATTTTGCCTCGCAATCGACACTGCATTCAAGGCCAGTCAAAGGAAAAAAAATATGTGTTCAGCAAATTATAAAATGATTATATAAACGAGTTCCGTTTATACGGATAACGTAAGCAGTACAACTCTTGTTAGATTGCCAGTTATTTCTTTAACGTTTCTTTTATCTGAATTTAATTTTAAAGCAAGTTTTCAATCTTCGCTGCATGTTAAACATTTTTATTCAATTTTTCAAGGCATTAAAAATTTCACTGAAGATGATTACATGCCGATGATTTCATTTAAGTGATCATGTTTCATGTACTTAACTTCTAGTACATATAAAAAATTAAATCGATGTGATAACATAATTGCACGAGCAATACATAAAAAATAAATATCTTACGGAAAGAAAATTGTGTAGCTACACTATAGAAGACATCGTGTAGAACAAGATGGCAGGCATAATTTTTAAGACTTCAAGCATATGTAATTGTGGAACAAAATTAACTACTCATGAACCGCTTTATGCCAATTTTCTGAAAATTCACCCCTAGCATCCAAAATAAGATTACATCGTATAAATGTAAAACATATGATGACTAGATAACTGTGCACCTTCATTTGGGTAAAAAAAATGGAGAGAGTACAAAGTATAAACTTAGTGGCAAATCAAATAACCTGTCTTAGCATGTAATCATAGCCAAAGCTTGCAGTTACATCTCGTGACATGTGATTGTACATAAAATCTGATGCAAGGGAAACCTGTATGCAATAAAATCATTATTTGCTATCCTAAACATGCAATTGAGTTGATGTTTGAACAAAACGTTCTTAAAACTTGAGATTAAAATACCTTTTCAGAAACTTTCTGCACATAACTTAGTGCAACTATTCCGGTACTTGCAATCTGAGCGGTTGCAACCTACAGCAGTTAACAGATAAAATTTAAGCATAAATCATAATTATCATGCTAAGCAAGCTAATATGTAAGAACATGAGATAGTTCTTTGCTGGCCATAAATATAACTAACTATTGTTCCAAGCATTGACAAACACAATTGTACACAGAAGGCTTGAACGTGTAAAAATCTTCCCAAATATTGACAGTGTGCATTTGTCGTTTTACACATCGATGCCATAAGCAAAAACCAATACAACATGCATATGATATTTAGACGTAAAACACAAAATACATAGAACCTGCTGAAACAAAAAGTTAAAGGAAGTCAGCTATATATGGTCGACTGCTATAAAAGGAAGAATGAACAACAACAAAAGCAACAATGAACAAGATAAAAAGGTAGCAATGATACTGTGTTGCTTACGGTGTGCATACAAAATTGACTACTTCTAATCCTAAAAAGGAAACAAGCATTCAAGGGCAAGCGATGGAAATAATTAGCACAACTTCAGGTCTTGCCATGTTCAAATGGCAATTCATACAGCACACAATTCTGGTATAAACAATAAAAATATGAAAACAGTACCATCTTCTCCGTGTTGTATCGACCAGCAAAACCTAAACCAGATTTCCTCTGATGACCAAGCCAAAAGAATTCAGTTCCTAAAGACAAGTTTGGTGTGACGCTCTGTAACGAAATGAAAAAGAAAATGAAATAGAGCTTGATTAGTGGTTAGTGCTATTGATGATATGACATGTATATCAGGAAGTGTGTATACAAAAAAGATATGTTTGAACAAAACTTCCACGGGATAAATACATTATTCAATTGATTGTTGTTGCTATACTATTTTATACTTTACAAGTAGCAGGGTTAGCTTGCTGACTGCATGATGAAATGATGGTTCAGTGTGAAGATGATTTCTTACTTGGATATAATTGCCGCCGTAAAATGCATTGTTTCCTATCTGAAATTGAGCCCTGTAATCGTGACCCTGAATAACAGAAGGAAACAATATTACACAAAAAGAGACACAAAAAAATTCAGCATTGCTTATGTAAAGGAGGAAAAACAGTGAATTGTGCACAATAAGCCATTGTGAGATAGCTGAAACAATAAAGGGAGAACAAGACGTATTACAGATCATTAATGTCAATAATCTTAAAATCCTACGATTTGATTCTCATCCCATTTCAAATAGAAACTTTCCACATCAATTATGATTCGATTCTTACAATACGATTCAAAACTCAATCAACATCCTAACTGGAAAAAATTACTCAAACTAAAATGAAATTAAAAAAAATGACAAGATACATATGAATTTAGATTTCATACTTTAATGTTTTTCTGAATGAAACAGTGATAAAAGCAGAGATAAAAATAAGTTTTAGTCAGATGTAGAAGCTTGAAGGTCTAAACTGTTTTCAAAATTTTAAAAATTACTACGAAAAAGGAACCAATGATTTTACATACTTAAACGCTATTTGATTACCCGCATAAAGAAAAATTCCAACATTAAAGCATCTACAATCATCAAAATATGAATTCACTGAATCTACAGTTCACGATTTAAATCCACTTTCGATCAGAGTTTGATGTTTATTACGATTTGAATCCCATTTCAAAAACATTGCTACAGAAACATTGTACATTAAAATGATGCACAGATGACATCAGTACGACACGGCACGCACAAAGATGGCAGAGTAGACAAAGCTGTTATATGCTCAATAATGTCATAAATAATCAGCCATGCAATCTAATTAATTAAATATTTTGAGAATAAGTATTTCATTGGGTCCATACGCATGATTTTCTTCGGAATTGACTCATTTCTAAATTTCCCATATGTTTCATATTAAGCTTGCAAACTTATGAAATGAATAAACAAACATCTTCAATAATAGTTGTAATACCGTTGGCGTACACTTTTTTAAGTCAAAATTAGCCACAAGGGCCTCCTTAGCAAGTGAAATTAGTTTCTAGGACACACAACTGAAATAATTACTTTTAAGGATAAAATGTAAAATAATTAGTTTCTAAGACCAAAAAACTTTGAAATTATGTCCTTGAAAGTAATTGGACAGCTGGCTTTGTCCTTAAAATTAATTATTCTTCCAATTTTGACCTTGAAATTAATTTATGTGGATGTATGTCCTATAAACTAATTGGACCGTAAAATTTGTCCTTGTAGTAAAATGCCCCATTTTTTAATGTCAGCGTGAACTACCAGAAACATCTCTGTAATGATGTTATCAAATCTTAATATCACTTGAAAACAGGATCTAACAAAAAAACTTTCTTTATAAATTTGTTCTTTATTGGTTAATAATGTAAATAAAAATTCAAACTAACAAAAAAAATTAGCTGTTGCAACTTAAAAATAAATTCAAACTAACTACATAATATTTCAACGCAAAAATATGACTGAGTGTTTATGCAAATCATTTTCTTTTGAATATGCTAAACATATACAACTTGTAGAAAAATAGTTCATGCACACTTCGCACGTGCTAACATCACGTGCGAAGCGCATGCAGCAACGCTCGAAATATAATAAAGTACTTCAAAACCAACCATTTCGTAACTTGAGTTCATCAATTGTATTTTCTTGCAAAGAAGAGTTAATTGGTATGTAAAATATAGCATCAAAAAAATGATGTAATGCAATTTTTTTTCTCCGACAAATGTTCCTGAAATACCTATAGAAATACGGAAAATGACTTTACTAAATAGAGAACGAAATACAAAAATAAATTGTGAAGTTGTGGTTAGTATTCTTTGTGTGTAATAGTTTATTCACTATACTATGTAAGTACCATATATTAATCAGGGTCGAGTCGGCTCGGTGGGCAGTCCAAAAACCCACGGGCTAGAGCAACCCACCAGGACTGGGGCAACAAAAATTTAAAAAAAAAAAAGTTTTTATACATATCATTGTGATTATAAAGCTCATATACATTAAAATTAAGCAATAGGTGTTTGTCCACGTGGTTAGTAATTTAGTATAAGTTGATGTAATTAAGAGGTTAGGAGTTCAATTCATGACATCGCTATCACTATTGATATATAGATATTCTAACAAAAAAATTAAGAAAGAATTTTATTTTGATCTTTGCAAATAGTGTTACATTACTAGAACGACTTAACATTGCATTACATTGCTCTCTTTAATCTTTATGGAATTTAAACTTTAATGAAATATTCATTAAACTCAATACACGTACTTTGGTTAATCACAAGGTTGTATATGTCCACAACACATTTTAGTTTAAAGTTATATTGACTGTAGATTCTAATTTTAAAATAATTAATTACAAAAATCATCCAAATTCTTATAAATAATATATTCGTTGGTTATGAAAATTTCATGAGAAGTGCATATACTAATACCTTTCCGGAAAAATAAAAAAATTACGAAAAAACAAATTATTTTAAAAAAAATATCATAAAATTACATACTTTATGTTTTTCATTATAATCAGTGTTTTAATGAAATATTGAGAACCGTGTTCTACAAATATTGTTACAAAACTAGAAGGACGATAGTTTAACATTACGTTATTGCATTTTGTTTTCATGGAGTTCCTAGAAAGAAATGTAAATGCTATCTTTTTACTTCCTTTAAAACAAAAACCCTGCTCTAGAGAGTAAAGCTAGGGAACTCGACTGCCTGCCACACCGGTTCCCCTTTTTAGCTAGCCCAATTTTAAAACTTCAGTTCTCCACTATTTTTATTCGGTATTTAAGGGAATAACCGCCTCAAGACATTTGGGAAACACGGCTCAATTTACCAGGACTCAAACTCGCAATCTCAAGAAACTTTGTTTCATAGTCGCTAAGCAGCCCTGACCAACTGAGCTATGCTCTAGTTTGAATAATTAATAAATAATCTATAGAGACCCTAGTTTTTTTTCTTTAAATAATTTAATAGATTACTCATTGGCTTAAGAAAAATCTATCGGATGAGAAATTTATCAAAACTATTATCAAATACCATCATGTTTTCTTATAATTAATTTTTCACGAATTCAAACATTCAACTTATAAAAAAATGTTATATGTGTGTGTATTTGTATGTCTATTATAATATGACAATGTATTATAATATGACAATGTGGAACTTATGTGAATTTTTTGGTATAAACTAGTTTGTGTTGAAAAATTTGGAGCAGCACAATTTTTTGGGGTCAGGGCAACCCACTTTGTTGGGCCGCCACTGGTAGTAATATATTTGCACATGCTAGCAAAGATATACCAATAAATGAACAGCTGATACAGCCTAGCCATCTTTCTTGGCATACATGCAACTATGTGACTCATACACATGTAAATTGAGTGATACAAACACTACTGGAAGAAGAGTATATACTTAAATCAGTAAATCAGGGGGACATAGTTGAAGTCAAAATAAACCAAAAATGGAAGCAAAATAATTAGAAGTTGTATGCCATGCTCTCAAGATCATCGTAGAAGGGCTATTTTCTACTTTAATGGAAAGAAAATATTGTATCTGGAGTAAATGTTGGATCAAATGATGTGACAAAGAAATTCAAAGTTTTGATCTCCTTCATATCGTCCGAGATCTCATTTTTGCACTCGAGCGAGATGAGATTTCAACTATAATTTTTAACTTGTTTGACACTCATCTCATCGAGATATTAAGATATCAACCCAGGATATGGAGCGAGATGTCAATCCAAGATTTCGTTTGAAATCCGAGATTTAAAAGCTTGGAAAGAATTGATATATATAGCAGGTAACAGGGACATAAGCATATACTGGGTGTCCCCACTTAGATATATGTTTGTATATATGTATGCATATGTGCGTGTATGATGAGCGTGTTCAATGACACCCCTATTTTGCAGCATTCCTGTAGCCCTCTGATTTCTGTCACACATTTCGATTTAAATAATAGCATTCTTTTTCTTCCACGTCGTACTATTATTTAAATCGGAATGCGGGGTGGAAATCAAGGGGCTACAAGGGGTGCTGCAAAATAAAGGCGTCACTGGAAGCTCATATATATATATACATATATATACATATACATATATATACATATACATACATATAAATACATATACATATATGTATTTATACATATATATACATATGTATATATGTATATATGCAAATTAGTAATTGCGATTAGAAAACAGTCTACAAGTTTGCGTTCACAATATAATGTAATAATAAGATAAAGAATCGCAAACAAACATAACCATGCTTCAAAAGCAGTGATGTAAACTACCACATATTCAATGGTAGAGCCAGAATTCACATGGGCACTTTACAAAATGTACATTTAAGATTCAAGGGTGAAATATTTCATTCGGTAAAGAATAAATATTGGTTGTGATGTAATGACATATGATTTTGAATTTTTGTATGCAGCTTTTTTCAATGTCGTATTTGACATTCATTATGTCCTCTACTCTTTTCTCATCAGGAACATACTTTCCGGTAATAGTCATAACTATACAACGAATTCATAGTTATAGCACTTGTGAGCGAAGAAAAAATGCATGGATAAAATTTGATATCTGTAAAATATTAATTGTTAGATTTACAAATAGAATATCACATTTAAATGACAGTTATACATTTTATCCTATGAATTCCAAAAATTCAAGTAATGATCATATATAACTTAAGCTTTATTAAATACACAAAATTCAAAGGACAGAATTAAAATATGTAAATAAAAAAGAGTTTTAATGCATGGAAAATGGAGATAAAAAGACTTGATGTAAATAGTACAAAGATATCCACGTTAAAATTTTGACCCTATTCCCGGCTATAGCCGCTTACTTTTCATGTATCTCCCCTTCCTTCATGTTCTCCATCAAACAAACCAAATTTTATAACCTTTTTCTCATTCTATTACCCAAAAAATAGAGTAGGCACTCGCCCACCTCAATTACAAAGCAGCCCCGCTACTGATATTATAGGTTAAATGTTGTTATAGATGTAGAATACCAAAAGGCACCAATGTTTCTTGCAAAACGCAAGAATCCAGTAGGCAACATTACCAAAGTTGGGATAGAGTACAATGACACAAATAGGTGCTTTGATGCCGGCTCAAAAAACTAGAGCATAGACAGAGAGTAGAAGCCTTTCACGGCATAATAATGAGATCAAGCAAGTTAAAAAGTAAAGAGAATAAGGCAGAAAATAAACAATCACTAATTGTCTTATTTCAAATAAATTTTGCAACAACCAAATTATGTGTGTCAAGAGAAAACAAACCTTGTAATCAAAATTGAACATGCCCTGAGAGTAATGAGGTTCATTTGTCAGCTGGAAAATTGAAACAAACAGTCACATCAATACTAGCATCTTAAATACAAGTTAAATCAACCTATTCTCAATAACATTACCTGAGCATTGACCTTCAAAATAAGATTGTCGGTCAAATCACACTTGACTCGTGCATTCAATCTTCCATCAGTCATTATTCTCCCCACAAGCATCAACTGTATAATAAACATAAAAAAAAATTGCAGATTGTACGTTGTAACTCTCAATGCAGTTCAAAACAGAAGCTAACCTTTGGGTCAAGAAAATTAGCACCAAACTCATAGTTGGCAGTAGGAACTTTAATAGTGTCAGATGATTGTGATGGAACTTCCATTGACCCCATGAAGACACTGTTTGTAATTCACATAAGCAGTTCCATCATTAATATATGTGTGTGTGTGTGTTTATATGTATGTACATACACACATGTGTGTGGAAAATCTATTTGGACACAATATGGTGACAAATTGGTGACACAATATATCTCAATCATTATATCTCATTGTGCTTTTAGATGTGATGAAGTTCCATTATTTTAATTTCATTCTGTCATCCATTGTGTTTTCAGTTTGTGTCCTAACGGGCATTCTCATAAAAATAGTACCTGTGACTAAGAGAGAACTTCTGGCTCAGCCCCTTTGTAAAATCAAATCGTAATCCTTCAAATAGCTCAGGTTTTAAAGACACTGCACAATATTACACTTATTATTCATGCTGCTGCATAAAAAATAAACATAAAAGGATTTTTGCTTCTTTTTCACGTTAGGTTACTTACCCAAATATATACCATTTCAATAAGTATTATGACAAAAAGAATATTAGTTGAAAATAATGTTTAAAATCATTAGCACTGTTTGAAATCATTCTTACATATTTCAATAGGTTCTTTTTTTCCAGCGAAGAATTGAAATCATAAAGCTGCTAAAAACAGTAGCATTATTTGTAATAAGTTTGAAAGGAGTTTGCTTTTGTGATGAGCATTTAAATAGCATCTAGGTTTGATCAAATCTAACACTGATGAGCTTTTCCTAATACACTAAATTCACAAAAACAGATGAACTCGAAAATCAAAAATAGAACCATATTAAACAAAATAAAGTAAAGAATCTAACTTAAAGCTTCTCTCTGGATCTCCTCAAAAGGGACAGGCACAGGCAAGTTAAAGTAATCAACTTTATTCGCCATAGGCATCTCCTCTTCCTTCTTCGGCGGAAGCGCCACTGCAAGGCCTAGCGGCGCCGCTATATTCGCTGGAGGCGGCGGAGGAGCGGCGGCGTGACTCACTGCGGAACCCATATATCAAAATTTGATTTCGAGAGCTAGGGTTTCGAAATGAGCGAAACGATCCGAAGGACTATGGCAGTCAGTTTTTTTGTTTTTTTTTGTTTTTTCCGTAGAATTGAATGTGGATTTTGCGGCTGAGGGTTTAGGCAGGGTTTCGTTTGTCCGTTTGGGCCCTTTTAGGTTGAAGGGCAGGGCTTCTACAATCTTTATATCCATAAGTTAGTGGCATTTTTTACCTCACAACTCCCGACTGAATACTACGTTCTATCCCATTGAGTCCTTGCATTGACGGGGTGTTGAAACAAAAAATTAGGAAGTCATTTTCGTTTTCCCATTTTCCATCTTAAAATTAGAGATTTCCTATCATGCTACATTGCATTTAACTGATATTTTCTTCATTTTTTTACCTCTTGATCTATTTTTTTTTTGGTCTTAAGAAAATCATATCTATTCAATCATTAAAAAATATCAATCCTACTTCGAAAATGAAAAGCACGACCGGAGGCAATGTCATGAAGGTGAAAAGGCAGACGTAAACAGATGACGTGGTCTATGCTGACTGGCATTCCTCTTTGCGTTGTTTTTACATCTCAATGAAATTAAACCATCTTTTAAATTAGTTGTTATTCCACGTTATTTTGTTCAAAGTTTGTATAATGATTTGTTTAATTTTCTTCTCTGTTTTAGGTACGATGACCATGAATTCTAACAATGGCAAGGATCTACCCATCAGTCTCTAAAGTCGAGCACGCATGCTCCTAATATGCCTTCAAGCATTCTATTTACCCTTTTGATTCGACTATCGATTTTGGGGTTATATGCAATACTCAAATTTAATTCCAACATCAATGCTAGTTGCATGCTCTATCAAAAATCCACCAGTGAAGAGTGGATCTATATCGCTCACAATGATCTTCGAAATGTATGCAGTTGCGCATTTTCTTTCACCTATACAATAGTCAATGATATTGCGGATCTTGTAGACTTAATCGTAATGAAATGGACATTATTTGTCAATCAATCATCAATAATCCAAATAATCTCATTTCCTTATCAATTCCTTGGTTGTGCATCATTAAATTCAACGGAAATTTGTTCCCACTTCCATTTTGTAACGACCCAGAATTTTTATTTATTAAAATTTGAATATTTAATTAATTTTAAATATTAACATGTGAAATTTTTAAGTCGAATAAATTTTTATTTGAATTATTGGATTTAATTGGATAATTAAATCGATAATTTAATATGTTAAATTATGAAAATAATTGAAAATTGAGTTAAATATGATTGAAAATGATTTGTAAAATTTTATTTTATCATATGGAAGTTAGAACAATATTTTAGAACTTTTAAAATCGAATTAAAAGTTAATTTGTGAAAATTGAATATTTTAATATTAAAATCGACTAGTGAAAATAGTCAATTTTTGAACAGTCTCAGAATTGAACGAAACCAGTTCCATTGGATCCGTAATAGTTAGTTATTACCGGATTTCAATTTTCGTGTCAATCGGAGTTATCGTTTGATCGTGGCAGCTCGAAACGCATCGATTTATTTTTAATTTAAATTTGGCGAGTTAAAATAGCCATTTTTCAAAAAGTCTCGGATTTCGACGAAACTAGTTTTATCGGATCCGTAATGTGATATCATTGTAAGGTTTCAAATTTCAAGTCAATTGGATTTACCGTTTGTCCGATACAAATTAAAACGCCTAGAAAATCGCTTAAATCGGTTTAATTTAAATTGAGCGTTTACAGCCATAACTCGCACAGATGTCCGAATTAGCTTCCGAAACCTGTTCCATTGTGTCCGGAACGCGGGGTAAACCTTAGAAACGCTGGTTACGGCGCGTAAATCGGAGTTCGGAATTTACGAATGAATAGTGTTTCGATTTTCTTCTATAAATAGCACCACCATCTTCATAATTTAAAAATAAAAAAACCTAATAAAACCCTAGCCGCCTCTTTTGTATCAATGGCCAGAAATTGATTTCCCTCCCCCCTCAATCTCTCTCAATTTACAAAGATTTAGCCAAGGTGTTCAACACGAAGGTTGGAGAGCATGGAGAGAGCTTTCAATCCATACGGATATGATCGTAAATGGAGCATCGTAGGGGGAGAGAAGGGGGGCCGTTCGTGACTTGTCACGCACGCAATTCGAGCATGGAGGTGAGGCCGAGCTTCGTATGGTTCAGGCCGTGCATAGGTGGTGGAAGGAGCTTCCTATTGCAAGTAGTTTGATGAAGTATAGATGAGAGATGGTGGTGCAAGATCCAACCCTAGTTTCTAGCTCTATGGGTTCTTATGCGTGTGTTGATCTGTAGATAATGCGTGAGGGAGATGAAGGTAGGGGACGGCCAGATTTGCATGATGAAGGATCTAATGGTCTGAAATGGATGTGGGTTTAAAAATTATAAGTTTTGTTGTAATTTGTTAATATAAATTCGTGAATCTTTAAAAATTCATAACTTTTTCATACGAGGTCCGTTTCGGACGAGATTTTTTGCGTTGCAATCGTATGGACGAGCACTACGCGATGGAGTTGGTTTGGAGTCGTTTGGAGTTAGTGAGAATTTCGGGTAAAATTAAACGCGCGTTTAATTTTATTCGAAATAAATCGCTAAAACGGAAAATGAAATCAAGGTGAGAACTTCTCACTCAATCGAATCAGTTTCGATTATTATTTTAAATAGTTAGATTTAAACTATTTGAATGCATGTTTGAATGATGATTGATATTAATTGATTGTTAAAATAGACATTATGCGCCGTTAGTAAGCGGATGTTATTTAATAAAAACATATACCGCGAATATTTCATAAACAGTGAAATTGGTATTATATATAATAGTAATATATATATATTGGCATATGTATATATTGGAGTTATTGATTTCTCGCATCTTTTTGTTTAGCGGATGAGACCCTATTACGCCGTTATTAAGCGGATAATATTTAATAAGAACATATACCGCGATAATTTCGTACTGGAGCGAAATTGGTATTGTGCTAATGTTTGTGGATGCAGGAAAACAGGTTGGAGGGATCCAACTGGATTCCTCAACAGTATTTATTTAATTATGAATATTTTGATATTTGATGGTTTATCATATCGATATATGATATCGTTGTAGTCGTGATTGACTATTTGGTGTGTAGCATCATTGGACCAAATTTTGGGATTTTAAAATGATTTTTAAAGTGATTTTTGAGAATATACTATATTTTGGAATTGATCCATTATAAATAAATAAACGTTATAATTTTTAAAGTTATAAAAATTATGATTTTTAAGAAATATAGTTAAAAGCTGATTTTTGAAAATAAGGAATTAATGACTTTATAAAATAGTTAAATTGGGATTTCTGAAATAATTGTGAAAAGTTTAAATATAGGATTTATAAAATTTGATTATTTTATAAATCAAAATGATGAAATTATAAAGGAGTTTAAAGACGTTTTTAAAATATTAATATGAATTGATTTATATAAGAGATTTATAAATAGATATTTATGAATTGAAATATTGACATTATAAAACGAGTTTTTATAAGTGTTTGAATGAAGTGAAAATGAATTTCATTAAAGAATGAAATTTATAGAATTATAAACTGTGAAGTTATAAATAAAATTTATAAATAGTAAGAATTATAAATTTGTGAAGTTATTTGAAGAATAGATTTGGTTAAATAAATGAATCTTATAAGTTATAAGATTTATGGTTTGGAAAGTCTTTAGAGGAACGATTTTGTAAAATAATCGTTTTATAAGTATTTAACTTATAATATGAACTTTTGTTTATAATTGAGTTATAAACTGGAATAGGTTAATAAAAGAATTTATAAAAAGGAAGTTTTTATAAATAAATAGAATGGAATTTATAAACGTTGTTTTATAAATTCGCAAACGACTTATTTTGATAAGTTAATTGTTATAACTTAGAAATAGAGTTATATTCACGTTTTAGACAGTGAATAATCCTTTGAAATAAAATGCATAGAATTGATGAAATTTGTTAACAAGATATATTCACGTTTTTGAATAGTGAATAATATGTTAAAGAAATGTTTAGAATGTGAATGTTTTAAATAGAATTAAAACGATCTAACGATGTTTTAAATGTGTTGAAATTCGAAACCATAGATTTCAACATTCATTGTTGAAATAGATGTTTCGAGAAATAAAAGGAAATAGTGGACTATAACACTGTTGTTATAGTAAATGATTTCCGAAAGGAAATGTTTTGTATAGCATTGGGATTTATATATCTATTTTAAATTCGAATCCCTATACTAGTGATTTTGGGTTGTCGTAACGATGTTTTACGCAACATTCGTTTTGGCCCAAATAAATATGTTAAGAGAATGATTTCCTTAATAGAATGAAATATATACTTAATCTCGATTTAAGTATATTGAATATTTTCTAAGTGTTGAAAATAAAAAGATTTGTGAATTACTTATTGAATAAGTATGGAATTGTTTTTCTAATATAAAGTGAATATTTAGAATTTATCTTTTTGAAGATAAATTGAAATGAATAATTGAAATCGAATATCCATAGATATTTTGGATTATAAATTCACTAAGGAATTTATAAAAGAAAGTGGAATTGGTTTAAAAATAAATGTTGATTTATTTTTGAAGTATTGAAATTATGTATCTTGTAAAGATATTTTGTGAAATAAATAATTTGAAAAATTATTTGGAAACTGGTGATGTTGTGCATATCAATTGATAGTTCAATAACTGACTATCAATATTTCCCTTTGAATGGGTATATGATGTGATTTGATTGAATTTGAATGTCACACTTATTTTTGAATAAGCGCTCACTATTCGGGTTAACCGGGAAAGGACCATGGGGTCGTATAACCCATTCCGAATATGTGATACGTCGTTGTGAATTGCATTGAAGATCGGTGTTGAAGACCCGGTATTTGCGAGAGCGATAGGATGACCTGTCGATTTACTCTGCACCGAGTTGCTCCGGTATAGAGTTCTCCATATGTGATGGTGAATCCGATCAGGATTGTGAATATCCGGATTGCAAGGACTTCTTTGTAAGTGCCTTCGGTTTTGTTCGATCCCGGAACAAACTTGTATGGATTGTATGTCTGACATTACAAGTTGAGATATAAAGCCGATTTCATTCAAATATATTTCTGTTGGTGGCGAAGAATTTATTCTTTTAGCTTAACACCCTTCTCTGAGACGTACGAGCTCAGAGGTTATATAGTTGAAGTTATCAGCGATATATTCCCAATTTGGTAATGTGACATGCTGAGTGTTGCTGAAATGATCATTGTGTTGATTATTGTGATATGATCGTTTATTTGATCGTCTATCTTGGTGATCATTGTGTTGATCATTTGTTGACCCAAAGCATGGCTTTTGTATAAAGTATGTTTTTGTGGACGTGACTTCGTCGAACCTCACACCCCGGAAATGGTCAAAACAGGAAAGATGCGGCAAGGTTATGAGGGGTAGCACCCTTTAGGATATGTACATTTCCTTCTGGATAGAGGTGGTATCATGGTATGGAGCCTAGATATTTAACCTATGTGGTTACTACGAATTTATTACTTTGTGGTTGTTGGCTATCGGGATCTCGTGAGAAAGGTCGTTTACGATCGGGGAATGGCGTGCTCGTGTCAGTAGTTACCCAGTTAGGGGTAACCCGGCCTTGTGTTGGCAGAGTTCCGGTTTGGTTCTCGGGGATGTCTTTCCAGAGGCATTCTCATGTGACAATGGGAAGTTCCTTGGCCTGACCATTTGTTGGAAATCCAAAGAAACAATACGAAACTTGTACGGTTTTAGTTGTAGAACCTGCCATTTAATATGGTAGCTATTAGTAGGCATAATATAATGGTACCTATGCTGGCTAAGATTTATATTCTACTTTTGAAATGAATTTCTTCTACACTATGCACTAATAATAATATCAAATGTTCTTTTTAAATGCGTATCAAGCATCTTTGACTATCATAAGGAGAAATCTCCTCCGATTCTGCGTTTGCATTGTGTGTGTGTGCGGGAGGCCTTATGGTAGTCTCATTTTTAAAAGCATTGCGAATTGTATTTAAAATATCCCTCTATTTTGATTTTTAAAGATAAATAAACTGTTTTGAGTTCTCACACCAGTCACATGACTGACTTGGAGTTTATTGTTTTCCTTCCTAAACTCTGGGTGCCCACCAATTTCACACGGGCAGTTAAGAGTAAGGTTTATCAGGATATTCTGGAGTTGCTGGAGGCAAGCTGGATGGCATGGCGTATTACTAGTTTATATAGTATTTCTTTTTCCGCTGCATTGTTTGTTGTTGTTGATGTTGTACACTCTGATGATATGATGTAATGTAATGTATAAAATGTAATAACTGATAGTTCTTTGTTTAAAGATTATTCATTTATTATTATATGTTGTTCCGCTGCGAATTGTGAGATTCTGATGTTGTTCTGTTGTTTTCTGTTCCGTTCTATTTTGTTCTATCTTTCTTCTCTTCTATTTTCAAATTCTCTATTTTCTTTATTTTCTGTTTTCTTTTCCCTCTATCTTCTACCTTCTAATCTCTTCTTCTGTCTTCTTCTTTTCTTAAATTTTTCTTAAAACCCCTAAGGGTTCGTATTTTCGTTCATCTTGAATTAATCAATGGAGATTAGTGTCTATTCAAGGAGTACGGATTTACGGGTCTTTACACATTTCAAAACATCAAATAGAATCGTTAGACTTCTTTTGCTCTACCATTACACATTTACAAGTCAAGCATCTGCCTATGAACTATGAGATGTAAATCTTTGATAATAACTTTAATTCAAATTCTTTAATTATGTCTTAATTAATTACTTTCTTTAGTTATTTTATTAATTAAGGATATTTTCTGTCATACTGTTTAAATTATATTAATTTGAAAATTCATGGGAAAATCCCAAAAAAATTTAAAAAATTGAAGACACGTTCCTATAAATTTATAAAAAAAATTTGATATTAAAATACTAAATTCTATTATTTTTCAATACTAATTTGCAACCAAAAATATCTGTCTAATTCATATTAATTCGAAAATTCATGGGTAAATTTCCAAAAAAATCAAACAAATATACTAACACCCTGCTTTACATTTAATAAAAAATTTAGGTTAAAATATTAGATTATAATATTTTTCAATATTAATTTACAGTCAAACCCGCACATATAATTCATATTAACTCAAAAAATTATGGAAATATACCCAAAAATTCATAGAAACTCAAAGAACCTTCCTTGCCTTAAATAAAAAAAAGATCAAATTAATAAATATTTTTATTTATTAATTACATCCAAAAGTGTCCGATTTCAACTTAGAAAATTTATAATAAATTATTTTCTCACTTGAAAATTATAAAAATAAAAAATCGTCTCTGTTTATTGTTAGAATGTCGTATTAAAATTTCAAAGCATTAGGAGAAGGATAATTCTTTTTTACTCTTAAATAAATCAAAAGAATGATATTTCTCACCCAACACGTGTGTGTGTCTATATTATACACACACACACACACAAAACCCTACTCCGGAGAGTGGCGCTTCAAATTGTCCACCAAAACTGACCCTATTTTTAGTTAGTCCAACACAGAGCATCAATCCTCCAAGCTTTTTCACTCTTTCGAGAGATAACCGCTCCACGTTCTAAGTGTTACACAACGTAGCTTGCTAGGATTCGAACCCGTGACCTCAAGGAAATTCGTTCGATGATCGCTAAGCAGTCCTGACCAACTAATAAAACGATGTATTATCATTTTAAAACATTAAAACACAATAAGATATGAACCTCAATGGATTTGGATGGAAAATAGGTAATTATTATCACCTAAATTAGTAGCTCAATCGAAAAAAATTTATTCTCTTTAAAAATGGAACTTGAATATTTATTGGTTTGTTTTCCTTATTTCTCTCCTTAAAATTGGCGGCCTTGATTATTGTCTCTCTCTCTTTTGTTATGTTTTGGTGGCATGGAATGGATGAAAAGAAGGATGCACACACATACACATACATATATGCATATATAATACATACATACGTACATACATATATATTTAGACACACACAGATATATGTGTATATATATGTATGTATGTACAAAAGTTAACAATTTGGGTATGGGATAATATCCCTCCTTGCCTAATCCTATTAATTCCTTTCACTTTATATAAAATCCCTTAATTAAAACATTATGTTTTATTCTTTTAATTAATATATGAGTTTGATGATTATAATTACCAGTAAATAAGAAGAAAGATATTATTTCGTGTGTGTGCACGCATGCGAGCATGTGTTAGTGGTATAAGAGTTAATGGCTTGGGATAATATCCCTCATTGCCTAACCTTATTAATTCATTTCTGTTGATTAAAGAATAAGCCAGCCTTGAATTAGAGTAATGCATTGTGAAAAAAATGTTGCCTACTAATCACTAAGCACACTTAAGTACACTATGATGTATAGTGATTCGGCAAGCTTGCATTTGTCCCCTATGAAGGATCTTTTACTATGTTTCTGTTACACCCCGTAAATTTACGTTAACAATTTAATAATTAGTTAGTCTCCAAAAATAAAATTTGTACAAACGAGGAAATTTAGCCACAAAACTTGCACCACTGCGTTTGTGGTGATTTTCGAAGCAACTTTCATATTTGGAGTTTTGCGATAGGAGCTCAAACAAAGAAGTTATAGATGTTTAAAGAAATCAGAATGGAAATAATTAAATAACAAAATACGGTAATAAATATATAATTAAATAAGGATCCCACCGATCAACCCCTGCTGTAGGGCGGTCGACCTCCAGCGGTCAACTGTTCATAGGTAAGCGGTCGATCGATCGAGGAATTTTGGCTATAGTTTGAACCTCGACCAATGGTCCTAATTTAATAATTTTAATCTAACAGAAACGACTGATTTGATAGCCTATAAATACATGTCTAACCCCACTTTTTTATTCTTATATTTTCTGATCAAGGGCAACGAAGCTCCGTCGTTTCCTCTTCTCAACTATTCCTCCTAACTTTAAAATAATTTGTATTTATACAAATTGGAGAAGAGTTATAGGCTTGGATTAAGTGCATAAAACACCGCCTATATATTATGTAAATGAATAGGAATGTTGTTTACACCTAGATCTGGAAATCTATCCCTGAGTTATTGAAAATTAAATATGGATAAAATATAGAATTTGTTCCAGATCTATAATTGGATTGTAGAAATGTTAGTATAATTTAGATTTGTTCTAATTCTATTGGAATATGAATTTTGTATTTTAATTTGTCGGAAGTATTGTCCATTTAACCTCCATGAATTTGTCCGATATCTTAGTTTCGTAAAAAAAGTGCAACATTTTATTTGACAAGGAATATACACCAAAAGAAGAAAGAGATGGGTAAAGTATGGATTTCTTTTCCATACTTTACATTGACTATTCAAATAAAGAGGAAATATATGATTCTTTGTAATTTCAAACTAATAAATCCTCTTAATCTATGTTAATTTATGGAAAATTATAATGAAATTTTTTTTTGAAGGATAATTCTAGCAAATTCAAATATAGAATGAAATATCCTAATTAAGGATTAATAAATGAAAATGTAATAATAAACTTGTAAACGCATATAACCGTGCTAAAACGTCCAAAATAAAAATATAGTTAATATAGCGTACCATACATTAATGTTCGCATTAAATGTAAACTGAACTTTAGAATAGATCGTGTAATAAATGGTAAGATTAGGAAGTAAAGATGGAAGGATTTTAATTCCAAAAATGGATAGACAATAAATGTGCAATAAATTGGGAGTTACAAGAGTTTAAATATGTTATAAATGAATGAAATACGATTGATTAATGTAATTGTTAGGTTAATTATGGAAAGGACGGGGGAGAATGGTAAGATTTGAACAAGTAAATAAAGGTTTTTAGGAAACATCCGTTAAGATAATAATTATTTATTACGGATAAAAGGGACATTTATAGAGATAATAAATAAAACATGCTAAGTGGTATTGGAACATCATAAGGTAGGATAATTGTCATAAGAGTAAATTATGTAGCCTTAAATATGCAAATAGTGATTAGTGGATTTGTCCAATAATAAAGCTTAGGAAGCTTAATTGAACTTAGCAGGTTGAGATGTGATGTCAGTAGAGTTATATAGCAGAAGTCTGCCCTTCACTCAAAGGCTACCAGTGGTTATGTACGCTTACTACTGATGTGAGACATCTTCAATCATAAGACCCATGTAAAAAGGGATATGCGAAGGATGTAAGACCTGCTTCTGGGTCGGAGGTATTAAGTGGTTGATTGAGGGGCCATCTCTTTTCTGTTTAAAAGGTATTAAATGGTCAAGGTTAATGGTTAGGCACGGTAAAGGATATCCCATAAAGATCCTCTTCAATAGAAAGTATTAAGTGGCTGAAGAGATTTTCATGTAATGTCAACTAGATAGGTACCAGTGAGGGTCCGTATTGGAATTAAGTATTAAACGATGGGGACTTACCTTAAATAAGGTATTAAATGGTCAGAGTCCGCCTAATTCCCATTAAGAAGGTATTAAGCAACTTGGGTAATATCTCTCACATGGCTATGGCATTATTAATGTTAGGTGTGGCAATTATATATTATAAATCCATATATAGAAGTCATTGGTCTTTGTAGTTAGGACCGATAAACGAGCGTTGATAATGCAAAGGGCCCGCTTCATATTTAACAAGTATTAAGTTATCGGATTTTGGGTAGCGTACGCACACTAGGCATATTTCAGTATTATATACCTTGGAGAAGGTTGGGTACACATATCGTACGCGCATATGAAATTAAAAAGATTAACCAGAAATAATAAGACATAATATTTAAGTGGAAACCAAATAGTATAAGTTTGTGCTATGGATAAACTATGCAATTTTCCAATCACCAGAATGTTGTTCTAACCCATCTACATTACAACCCACAAGATAGAGGAACAAATCACTGGAGTAAGATGGAACAGTTGATGAAGAAGTCTTCTTATTCATGCTCGGTACTGGCAAGGAAATTAGATGCCCAAGGAATTCCATCGATTCCAAGGTAGTGGCATCGGTCAGTATTTATATCCTATTATATTTTATTTTCCATTGTGAGTTTAGTTTGATCGATCTCTAATATGCTCATGCTTATTACATGTTAGCAAAAGCAACGATTCATAACCTAATGGACTTGGATTTTGATTTTTGTTCGGAATTCTAGACTATTAAGATGCGAGTTGTTGCATTTGGTATCAGATTCTAAATTAATCGATCATAGGGATCAGATATACTAAGAGTATGTATTTGTATTTTTCTATCTAAATCAATGTCGAACTCAATAAATTCAGACCACAAAATAGCTGCGACCATATTCTAGAAGGACGAGTAAGGCAACTATGAGTTGGAAATTTTTTATAGAGTTACGAATTACATGCCTACCCTGATTACCCCACAGAGATTGGATGTACGTAAGATATTAACTTTGAAGAGCATGAGCATGACATATGGATGGATCCCGGAGGTTGGATGGTTAACTTGATTGTTGAGACTTAACTATCTTTTTATTATGGATTTTGATGGAATGACGATTGAAGGTGCACATTATATCCAGGAAAGTAAGATTTAAGAATCTCTATGCCGCAGGCATCCGGAGGTAAGTTCTTGCAAGAGAATGTCCATCAATCACCATAAGATGACAGACCAGGTTTTTTATTGAAGAGAAGTAAATATCATTTCTCAATCCGACCCCATGTGAGAATACCTTGAAATATTCAAATGAGTTTTTCAAAAAAAGGAACAAAATAAAATAAAAAATTATAATATTTTTCCAGAGGGTCCATTTGGAAACCGTTGTTTGAAAAGCAAGATAGTTTTGAACATTAATTTTTATGAGAAATGTATACCAATGTATTTGGCCATGTTGAAAAGCTTTGGTTTAAAAAGTATATTTTGGAATTCTTAAATATATATAAAATAAACTTTTGATTTTGGTTTAAAATGTTTTTGGGTGAAAAAGAGTTTTCCGTTTTGGAAATAAATTAAAAATGAAAGTGAGCATAGGTATAGCTCGACAATTTTTCCTGTTTAAAGAATTGAAAACTCTTAAAACTCTCTTTCTAAGGGGCGGATAAAATAGAAATGACATTAAAATTCAGTTTGGGGTATGTTGTTAGGAAGTGTAGAATTATCCGCCAGCAAATAGGAGGAATATGCCCGTATAAGAATAATATGGAGAATAGTAGCTGGAATATTTTCAAGTTCTTAAAGTTATTGATGGTAGGAGCAGTATAAGTTAGGAATACCGTGAATAATTGAGGAAAGGGTTCAAACAGCTAAACGATAAGCTAAGGCACCATCGTGAAGTGGACATGAATTTTTTGGATCGTGTCACGGTGCAAAATGATAATAATTATTATTATTGATTAACCCGTCCCGAATAGGATCTAGGTTCAACCTACGTTCGAAATTCGGCACTCGGTCGACCCCTAGCGGTCGACCGGTTAATGATTTTAGGGCATGATCTGAACCTAAAGCGCTACTTTACAAGTCACGTCCATTCGACCGCCTCTTCCCCATCGTTCCCCCCTCTTCCTCACAGCCGAACCCAATCCTCTCCTCCCCAAATCAAGGTCGCCAATCTTCCACTCCCTCCCCCGCGACGCTGAGCGACATCACCTCCCTCTCCACTACAGTTGGCTCTACTCCAACAGTAGCTTCCCTTCGCAAGCGCCAATTGTTGCACGCCGGACCTAGCCCTGCCAAACCCATTCTCCACGCTCCGACCTCTACTCAGTCCATGCACTACCTCGAACCTCAGGCTCTTCCTCACATCATCTGGGTCTCACCTCTCAAAAGATCGCTTGGGTCGGCCAGAGCAACCAAAAAATATCTGTTTACTTGGCCTCGGAAAATTTCACCTTTCTCGATGGACGGTCCGTCAAATTTGAAGATTTCGCTGTCTTTGGACTCGAGGAACTATTCACGATAGCAGGATTAGCACTGATCCTCCATTACGACACTTTTGAGCTGGAATGCTACATGCGTTGCATGCATCTATTTGAGACGAATATGGCATATAACTTTGATGAAGGTGTCAGCAATCTCTAGTCAAAAGGGGAGTAGACATCGATTTATCCGATGACAGATATTTTAGGGATAGCCGCAGAGGGAGTGAATTTGGATGATGTTAAGATGACTGGTCCAGAGATTTTGCAGCGGATATTTTCTAGAGATATCAGTGTTTAAAGGTCAGACAATTTGCGACTTACAACCTGCCCCATCATTTGCATAGCTCAGATAAACATCTTTCCGAAGATGGGGAGCTTCGATCAGATTTACCCGCTTGAACAGAAAGCCACCTACGCCATCATAGGTGATATGGGTGTCAATTGGGCTCGTGCTGTTATGAGCTAGTGTATTAGTCCTAGAGTTGGTACTCCTCGAAGCTACTTTACGTATTGCCATCTCTTCACTCGTGCCTTTAAGCAATACAAAGTGAACCTCTTTGGAGAGCTGGTCCAGAAGAAGGTCCCTTCCACATTCGATAGCGCCTCTCTCAAGAGGATGGGAATCGCTGAGCCACTAGTTAAGGTAGCAATGCCAGTAGCAGAAGAACATCCTTGATAGGAGTAGAGGAAGAGAAGGGCATTGGAGCATACTAGAGCCCAGAGCTAGTCACTATCCAGTTGGTCCAAGCCGAGATCCGGGAGAATCGAACCAAGCAGCAGCGCCAGAGCTATGAGATTGGGTGCATAGCTGCCATGCTATGCCCATTCTGGGGTCGCGACAATGGCTTGAGCTCTCATAAAGGATCACGACCGTCCCATAGCATGTAGGTAATATTTTGGGTATTACTGTGTTATGTTGTCATTTCTCTTCCAACATTTGTCCTTTTTACCTTTAGGTTATTTGGGTTGTAATGCTTCTTGTATAAAAGACGTGTATGTTATGTGATATGTTCCTATTTATTCACCATATTGTTGTTTCTGGATATGTAGACCGCTCTTATATGTATTTTGAGAAGAAACGGCATAAATATGGAAAATCTCACAAAGACATTTAACTAACGGTAAATGCAATATATGACTGGAAGTTTATAACATAATGAACTTTGGCAAGCGAATGACAGATAAAGGTTGTTGTAGAATTACAGATCATTATTTATGTTGCTTGAAAAGCTAAATTTTACAATCGATCAATGAGTCGTCATATTAAAATAAAAGAATAAGTTTAAATGTCTTGAATTACTTATGAAATGCTAGGACTGAACATATGCATTAACTCGTAACTGATTTTCGACTGGATTGAAATGTGGCTTGAGTTATCTAGATGGAAATGATGAATGCTTTGAAAAATTCCGTTCAAAAAAACAAAGAAAAAAAGAGAGAAAGATTTTAGTATTTAAATTATTTTTGGCATTCAAATAATCTTTGGATGTTTTTTGTCGAAAAGGTTCAAAAGAAAGTGATGTTTAACAGTTTTGGAAGTTTGACTTTTCAAACCATGTGCAAATCTGATTGAAAAGTGGCAAAGATTTTTAAGAAATTTTTATAGTTTCCTAACGCTATATACAAAGAATAGAAAAATATAAATTTAGTGGTGCATTAAGGTTAACGTTAGGATAAGCACATAAAGATAACAAGAGAAAAGCTATTTTTTCTTGTAATTTATATTTTCATACCTTGTCAAAGACGTACAAGAATTCATTTTTGGATTCAATTCTGTTTTAGAGCTTCAAAACAAACTTCCTTATACGTATTGTGCGTAGAAAAAATTGAAAAAAATTCGGAGCAATGAGGAAATTTCCAATCTACAACGGGATTTGTACCAAACAGAGGGGTAAGAATGTAAAATTCTCCACTTAAGTCCCTTTTCCGCATAGGAGTAAATGTTTAGGATACAAAAATATGACATGTTATACTTTTGGATTGTAGGAATTCATTAGATGCAAAATTGATTGAACCGTGCTTCTATTAGTAGGGGTATGGAATTTTTTTTTTGAAAAAGATTTTTCAAAACCTGCATACATATAGAACTGCCTGTATTAATAGCTTTTTTCCATCATATTTTCAAAAATGTTTTTAAAAGAGTACATTCATATAGGACGGTCCGATTTAGAATCATTCTGGATACATGTTTTCTATATTGTGATACACTATGCATTTGTGCACTTTGGCTGTAAAATTGTGCACTAATTGGTTGGATAGTGTTGGGAGTTTACTACATTACCCCATGATTTAATCATTGGATTACTTTCGAGAATGATATTCTTTTAAGGGAGGAAAAATGTAACACCCTATAATTTACATTAATAATTTAATAATTAATTAGACTTCAAAAATAGAATTTTAACAAACGATGGAATTTGACCACAAAACTTGCACTACTGCGTTCATGCTGATTTTTTGAGTGGTTTTCAAATTTGGAGCTTTACGATCGAAGTTCAAACGAGAAGTTACGGGCGTTTAAAGAAAGGGGAACGAAAATAATTAAATAACAAAATATAGTAATAAATATATAATTAAACCGAGACCCCACCTGTTGACCTATGCTACAGGGTGGTTAATCTCCAACGGTTGACCGCTCATAGGAGAGCGGTCGAATGGTCAAGGAATTTCGATTGTGGTTTGAACCTTGGCCAATGGTCCATATTTAATAATTTTAATCTCACGTATACGACTAATTCGAAAGTCTATAAGTATAGGCTGGATCCCTCCTCTTCTCATATTTTCTGATCAAAACAGCAAACTCTGCCATTTCCACTTCTCCACTATTCCTCCTAACTTTAAAATAATTTATGTTTAAACAAATTGGAGAAGAGTAGGAAATAAAATAGAAGAAGAGAAGGAGTGGATCAACATTGTGCAATAAAAGTTAAATTTCAACATTATAAATCTATATTCCCTTTTTTTCCAAATCTTTTCTCAAATCTATAATTTTAGTGGTATGTATATATCATTTTATACATATTTCTTGGGATTAAAAAGGAAATGGAGTTGATTTGAGGAATCAGATTTAGAGCTGGAGATTTGGAAAGCTTTTAAAGGTGAGTAGGAAATTATGTAATTTACTTATAACGTTGTAACTTATTTCATTGGAATTTTATTTGATGTTTATACCCAATAAAGATCTAAAGAGTTGTAGATTTGAACTAAGCGCATAAAACACTGCCTGCATATTCTGTAAATAAATAGGAATGTTGTTTACACCTAGATCTAGAAATCAGTCCCCTTATTAAAAGTTGAATATGACTAAAATGTAGAATTTATCTTAGATCCACAACTGGGTTGTAGAAATATTAGCATAATTTAGACTTGTTATGATTCTATTAGAATGTGAAATTTGTATTTTATTTTGTTCGAAGTATTGTCTGTTTAACCTCCATGAATTATTCTATTATCTTAATTTCATAGAAAAAGTGAAATGTTTGATTTGACAAGTAATATACATTAAAAGAGGAAAGAGATGTGTGAAGTATGGATTTCCTTTCCGTGATTTACACTGTCTATTTCAATAAAGAGGAAACAAATGATCCCTTGTAATTTCAAACTAAGTGAATCTCTTAATTTAGATTAATTTATTGAAGGTTATGACGAAAAACCCATTTGGAAGGATAATTCTAAAATATAGAATGAAATATCCTAGTTAAGGATTAATAACTGGGGTAATAATAAATTTATAAACATATATAACCGTGTTAAAACATTCAAAGTAAAAAATATAATTAGTAGAGCGTACTATACGTTTGTTATCCAGTCCTTTGACCAGGTTGTACCTGAATGGACTAGACAAGGTGAATTTGATAGATATCAAGGTAGGAAGCTCAGAGAGATAGCCTTAAAGTCCAGAAATCAAGTACAGCCAAGATCAAGGGATAGAACAAGACAATCCCAAGAAATTACAAAGCAAAAACCATCAAGGAAATGGATCTCTATCGATCATTATGGATCGGTATCGATCCATAGAACTACATTAGGTAAGCCCCATTCCCTCCCACTATCAAGTCTCCATGCCAAAAAACCTATTCCCAACTCTATTGATCGATCACATGTTGTTTGGTAATGAACCCCTTAAGCACTTGAAATCAATAATCACATTGCTCCACCGATCCATCTTATTGGCCCAAAAATAAGCTTGTAACCATACAAACAAAATAGAAATCATGAAGCAAACAACAAGACGACATCATACAAAGCAGCATAAAGGTAAGATCTTATGGATCGGTAGCGATCCATGATCCATAATTGCTTGCTGACCTAGCCACGTTTTCTCGAGAGAAACTGCTGTTAGATAGTGGAGATTGTGGAGGAAGAGGTGGTGGAGCATTTCCTGCCAACCTACAGCTATAAATAGGAAGCTAGTGGCTCATTTTCGGGGGTCTTTTCACTTCCTTGTAATTTTAATATATTTTTTTGTAATTGCCTGTGGAGTGGTACCGAACCAGAAGAAGTGTACCTATAAACAACAAGATAATCAATAGAAATCTCAAACGGACATTGGAAATGACTTAGCAAAACCACTATAAACATTTGGTGCCTTGTTTCTTACTCATTTTCATTTACTTATCTTTAATTTCATTTTCTACTTAAATTCTTGGGCGTTTGTGCCACATTTTAGTACTATCATTTTAGTCTTTCACCATGAGTGTGATTCTCAATCTTTTTGGATCCAACATCTACTATTGGATTGCTTAAATCTGAGAGATAAATCAAGTTTTCTTCATCTTTGGAAATTTTACGTACTCAGGTTTCAAATAATCTACATAAGGTCGATCTACCATTTCATGTGCGGCTTAGAATGTCGAGAATGCTAGTTCCCAACGTGTTGAGGAGGTTGTGTAGCCAACCATTAACGAAGGTCAGAACCCAACAAATGCAATTACAAGGGTTGAGATGGACCGTATGATGAAGCAAATGAAAGAGAATCTCTAGGAAAGCCACAATGAACTGAATCAGCAAATGAAGCAAAGCTTGGATTTGTTGAATCAATTGACAAGCAGTCACAGAAGAAGCAAGAGAGACATAACACCTTTCAGTTTAGAGCCTGACAATTCCTCATCAGTAGAGCAAAGGTAAATGAACGGAAAACAAAAATGGTTCAAAAGGAGACCGGAGCATCCAAGAAAAGGTGCAGACCAAGCCGAGGAAAAGAGCTATGGTTCCGGTGCTTGATTTTTCAATGAAAGTGTTGACTTAGCTTCTAGTCATGCTGCATATGGCCAAAATGCTGGAAATCAGGCGGCTGTTGAGGACCCGCCTCAGAGAAGTCATCAACTATTGAACGAATGGTTCTCCTAGAGTCAGGAGAACTTAGATATTATGAAACAAACCGGTATCATTTGTCAGACCAAACACCTAGGGCAGATCATGATTACTATTGTTCAACGGACCAGTTGAACCGGATTTGACTGAAATGGTCAGGAGACTTATGAGTGAAACCCAGCATCGGACTAATGATGATTGAGGTTCCTTCTTGAGTCGATACCCAAAGATATCCTATGCGAGGAATACTCAAGAAGGTTTGTGACGTTGACAATGTCTTCGTATAATGGGAAGACGGATCCCTGGCAACATTTGATAAAGTATGACTGGCACATGGATTCTTCCAGAGCTATTGATGTTGTACGATGTCATTGTTTTCCGATTTTCTTGAATGGAGTGGCAATGATGTGGTTCACCCTACTGCCGCCAAGATACATATTGCCTTTCGAACAATTGGTATAGAGGTTCATTGAGAAATTCCATATGCATAATACCCGTTCAAAGAACGTCGAGTCACTTTATAACATCTTTCAGGGAGTGGGAGAATCTTTGAAAGATTTCTTGTACAGGTTTAACACTGTAGTGACAAAGGTAAGCAATGCTCAAGAAGATATTATATTAATGGCACTGATTAGGGGGATTCATCTCGAGACTGATTTCGGGAGGTGGTTGAAGATGAAACCCCCACTGACGTTGGACATATTCTATAGCAAGAAGAATCAGTTCTTGTGCTTGGAGGAGGTAAGTACTACCACCAGGAAGGCCAATGCCAGTCAAATAGTCGTAATGATATAGAGAAATGTGGTTGTAAAGTGGTATGGAGGGAATTTCGAGAATGTCAATGTTAATGTGGAAAATAGAAGTGGCGAACGGAGCAAGAATGACAATTAAGCTAAAGATAAGAAATCTGATTCAAAGAAGCGTCTAAGAATATAAAGTTTGATGATTATACTTCATCGAATAACTTGATTGAGAATATATGCTTGGCTACTCAAGCCAAAGAGTAGTCAGAAAACCGGCTCCGAGGGACTCAACTGAAAAGGAGAAAAAATCTTGCAAATTCTTCAGATTTCATGAAACGTATTGTCACAACTTCAACTAATGTAGACATATGCATGATGTGATCGAGGAGTTAATAAGTAAGATGAAATTACAACATTTTGTGCAAGCCTTGCAAAATGGCGCGCAAGGGACTTCAAACGCCCAACCAAGGCAAGCCATGCCTAGTGCTGATGAGCCCAAGTGGCTTGAGAAGCAATTAGTAGTCTGGCCACTTCCAACCGAGAAGAGCCGGAATGAGATGGAGCAGTGTGTGGTAGCATTGAAATACGCGGTTAATGAGAGTTGTTATGCTATCGAGGATGAGTGTTCTGACAAAGCAACTCAGAACTATGACAGATGATATTGTGTTTCGAAATAAAGATGCTGATGGGGTAGAGGCCCCGACAATTGATCCGTTTATGATATCGGCCATGATTGGCCCCGCTATTGTGAGGGAAGTGTTGGTTGACTATGGGAGTTTAGTCAACATTCTATTCAAGAAAGCCTATGACCAGATGCTTCTAGAGGGCTAGACTTAAAGCCATGTAAATCTCGGATCTAGGGATTTAATGGGACTGCTATTAAATTAGTGGGATGCGTGGATCTACCGATGGTACTTGGAGAAGGCGACTGCAAGAGAGTGTGGGTTATGCCTTTTGTTATGTTGGATATTTATTCTGCCTATAATGCTTTTTGGACCAACTGGCCCTTGCTAAATTTAGAGTGGTCATCGCTCCGTGGTGCTTGACAATGAAATTCCCAATCGAGAATAGCGTGGGAATTGTTCAAGGAGATCAGGGGTTCGGTTGCGAATGTTACGTCGCTCAGCTGAGGAAGCGAGGCGAAGGGAGAAAGGAAAGGGTGTGCAGAGGACTCTCTATATCAAGGCTCTGGACACACAGCAACCACCGCCTAAGCCCTGGCTCGGGCAGCACTGTCGGTTCCATAAGGATATGGATCCACGAAAAGAGCTGGAGGTCGAAAGAGCTGCACTAGCTGAGTTGACAATCAACATTTCGATTAGCCAGGATGATCCCATATGGGTCTTGAAGGACGGATTGCAGCTTGGCTTGAAAATGATGAGAGGGTTGTCGGTTTTCTCTAGGAAAACCTGCATATTTTCGCTTGGACTCACTTTAGAAATGTGTGAAATATTATAGGATATAACATGCCATGCATTGAAAGTAAACCATAAATGCATCCCCATGAAACAGAAATGCCACAGCCTGGGTCTGGAGAGATCCACTACACTCAAAGAAGAATTGGAGAAGCTAAAAGATAATGACTTCATCCATGATGCCCTATATCCAGAGTTGGTATCAAATACGGTCTTGGTCGAAAAGTCAAACGGGAAGTAGAGGAAATGCATCGACTATTTTGACCTGAATAAGGCATGCCTGAATGACAGCTTCCCACTCCCAAGGATCGATCAGCTGGTGGACTCAATAGCCGGACATGAATTGCTCTCATTCATGGATGCATACTCTGGATATAATCAGATTCCAATGCATGTCCCCAACATGGAACACACCAGCTTTATAGCTGATCTAGGACTTTACTGCTATCTTGTAATGCCTTTTATATTGAAGAATGCCAGAGCGATTTACTAAAGGTTGGTGAATAAGTTGTTTAAAGATTAAGTCAGACGCTTGATGGAGGTCTATGTGGATAATATGCTTGTAAAGTCACGATGGTCGAGGAGCCATGTTGATGACTTGGTAGAGATGTTCAACGTTCTCGGAAAGTACGGAATGAAGTTAAACCCTTTGAAGTGATCATTCGGTATTGCATCAGGGAAATTCTTAGGCTTCATCACGAACTCCTGAGGAATCAAAACCAATATCTGAAGAAGATCGAAGCCTTGAGGAACATCGAAGCACCGAAATCGATTAAAGATGCTCGGAGCTTGAATGGAAGGTCGCCGTCCTTAGTCGATTCATCTCTAAAGCCACAGACAAATGTATCCCTTTCTTTAATGTTATCAAGAAGGAGAAGAGGAATTTTGCTTGGACGCAAGAATGTATAGACGCGTTCTAGACTCTGATAGATTACTTAGAGAGACATCCATTCTGTTAAATCTACTGGATGATGAGGACCTGTTTATTTAATTAGCAGTGTCGGTCCATGCTTTGAGCACTGCACTCGTATGTAAGGAATCCGAAATCCAAAGACTGATGTACTACATCAATAAGTAGTTGACAGGTACAGAAAGAAATTACGTGAAGCTGGCAAAGCTAGCATACTGCCTGTCAATCACTTTAAGGAAACTCCACCCCTATTTTCAAGCTCATCTGATCAAAGTTCTGACCAACCAGCCTTTGAGATAGGTCCTGCAACGATTTGAGACCTCGGAACGCTGTTGAAATGGAATATTGAATTAAGCCAGTACTACATAACCTAGAATCCCCGGAAAGCAATCCAGGGTCAAGCATTGGCAGATTTCATTGCTGAATACACTGCGCAAGATGGCACTCTAGAGAGTAGTGGAGAGAAGAATGTCAGATGGAAGATGTAAATGGATGGTGCATCTAACGAACATTGCTCTGATGCTGGTGTTGTGTTGGTGACTCCCGAGGGACATTCGATTTGTTATGCCCTGAAACTCAACTTTCCCATAACAAACAACAAAGCAGAGTATGAGGCCTTGATCGTAGGACTCAAGATCGCCAATGAACCGGGAATTAGAACTTTGGATATCTTCTATGATTCCCTGCTAGTGGTACGCCGAACTAGGAAAGAGTTTTAGATGAAGGGAGCAAGGCTAGCTCATTATCTAAACAGATCCCTTAAGTTTCTTAGTGGTACTGAACATTACACCATGATGCATATTCCTAAAGAGGAAAATGTGAAGGCCAACTCACTGGCTAAGTTAGCCAATTCTGGAGATGATCAGCTCACAGGCCTGGTTCCATGGAAGTGTATTCGCTCAGAACATCGACCAGATGGATGTTGATTGGATTTTAGAGACCGAATGCGAGAAGGAGCACGGATGACTCAGATAAATAATTATCTTCAAAGAGGAATCCTTCCAGACTGAAAGAACAAACGACATTAGCTCTATAGCAGAGCTTTAAGATTCATTATGCAAGTGAAGTACTTTACGGGAAGGGATTCTCAATTCCTATACTTCGTTTATGTTGCTAAGGATGAGGCCAAGCAAGTCCTAAAGAAAGTAAATGAAGAAGCCTACGAGGACCACACCAGCGGCAAACCCTGGCCAAGAAGATGCTTCATTACAAGTATTTATAGCCTAGTGTCAATCGAGATGTAGTTGATTACACCAAAAAGTATGACAAATGCTAAAAATTCGCTAAGATTCCAAGACCCTGTCGATGAAGATCACTCAAATGGTCGGTCCCTGGCCATTTGTAGTATGGGTAATCAATATAATTGGCATGCTATAAATATCTAAAGGTAGCGTGAAGTAAGCCATCAATGTTGTTGATTACTTCACCAAATGAGCTAAGGCAGAGTCGTTAGTCACAATTACCATAAAGAAAGCAATCAAATTCATGGTCAAAAACATCATTTGTTGGGGTTTCACAAATGATTGCTTCCGATAACGGGACCAAATTTGACAGCATCGAGTTCAAGTATTTCTGCCCCAGACAACGCATTGAGAAGTGATTTGCAGCGGTGGCACACTCTCAGATGAATGGATAGGTTGAAGCAGTAAACAAGATTATCAAGTCTATTCTTAAGAAGCGGCTGGAGAAGGCCATGGGTAAGTGGGTTGGCAAACTTCCATAGTAAAATGGGCTTATCGAGTGACCTATAAGTCCATGAGCAGTCACTCTCTATTCGTCCTAGCTTACGGGTTAGAGGCTATGGTCCCAACTAAACTTGAAGTAACTTCTTATCGAGTAACTCAATATAATTCAAGGACAAATGAGGAACTCCTGCTGGAGTCTCTCGATATGATTGATGAGAAGCGTGATGGAGCTGACTTGAGGGCAGTTGCATGTTGAAGCCGAGTCGCATGATACTACAACACCAAAGATAGGGCTCAGACCTTTAAAATTAGGAACCTCATTCTCAAACAAATCTTCCCAGGCCTTGGGAACTTGGGTCCGAGTTGGAAAGATCCTCACGCGATTGGGTAAAAGCTTGGAGATGACACATTCAAGCTAGCAACGGTGGTTGAATTCTCATACCCATGGCCGTGGAATAGCGAGCACTTACGATGCAGTTTCACATGAATGTAAATTTGTGCATATTTAATCAAAGCTGTGTAGCCAGACATAATCTATCATTTCTAAAGTTTATGAAAGAAGTGACTTCTGGAGCTTTTGAATTACACTTGACTTTACATTATGAATAATGTTGTGTTTAAATAAACCTGCATGTGCAAAATGCAGGTGTGAAGGTACCTAAATATTGATGCCAACTAAGCTTTTACGGTCCATGATTGGATGCATGAAGCTTAACTACACTTGGTATCCGAAGATAGATACCCAACAACTTTTTTAACTCGTGACATGGGGGCAGGAGTATAAACATCCAAAGGCTGAACGAGATAGTTCGCTTTTACAACTCATGCCCAGAGCCGGGTAGAGCATCCATGTCTTGCCCAGAATAGGCAAGATGAAAGGTCTGTGCTTGAATTTAGGAGGGATCTCCTACTAACTTCGATCAATGGCCGAAGTTAGACACGATCGCAAGTAAACATCCTAAATAGGGATATTCATACCACTATCCTAAGTGGTTAACTCTCAACCATCGCCTGTGGTTTGGTGTGGTCAAAGTATGCACCCGAAGTAGGATGCCCAAATTGTAATCTAGAAATGAACCGTTTTGATTGACGTCCAGAGTTAGGTGCTATCGCACTCAAAACATCCTCAAAAGGAATGTTTAAGTAATTACTCCAAGCGATCAGAATTTAACCAAAATCCATAATTGAACATGGTCATGTGCGAATGGATACTCTGATAATCATCCCTTACCTACCTAAATAATGAAATGGACTAATAACTTAGTCCGATAATGATAATGAGAAGTGGATCACAAACATGTTGAATATAAGGCTTATTTCTTAAATATATAGACAAATTCAAACAATACTTAAGAGAAATAAAAAGTCTATATTATTCACAACTAAAATAAGACTTGAAAGAAAGAGCACAAGTGTTATTGATAACTAGACTAAAATCAAAAGCAGGGGCCGAACCTGCATAAAACTGGCCTGAAAACAAAAGGCTTGTTCCTACTACTATACAAACAAAAAACATGAAGGAGATAGATGATCACTTCTTAGATTTCTTCTTCTCCTTCGCTGAAGACAACGCACTGGACCCCTCTGATTTCTTCCTTATTCTTTCTTCGCTTTCTTTTCCCTTCGAATACGAGCTAAGCAACAAGGTGATAGACATGCTTTGAGGGCTTCCATTCATAGGTAGCATGACCGAAGAAAAAAAGTCTCGTTGGGAAAAGCTATTAACAGAGGAGGAGGGAAAAATTCAAGCTTCTCTTGTTTAATCTTTATAGCAGACTTAAGCTGCTCTTCGAGAAGTTTGCTCATTGAAAGTCCTTCGGTAAGGTCATGCGACCTGGTGATCTAAACATCATAATCCATGTGTATCTCTTGCAAGTCATCAGGTCCCTTTTCTTGTAATGCATTAATCATTTGCACACTTGGACTTAGGGCATTACTAACCGGGATGCTAGGGATCGTTCCAAAGATAGTCACAACTGTTGAATTGGTCGTTGTTGCTTGTAGTTCTAGTTGGGAGCTCTCCTTCGGAAGACTTGGGATCATAGACCGACCTAAAATTTGAGAAAGATAAAAGAAGAGATCAGCAACGTCGACCGATGTCATATGTGCATTCTAAAATATAGGTGAGGAATACCTTCACCAGATTGAGGCTCCATGTGGACGAGCGTACCATTTGAATATCCCTCCTAGATAGGGAATAACATGCTCATCTTCGGCAGTTGCGGCGCATTCGATTGTATGGACCAATTGACAGAGTGATGGATACAGACGTAGGCCCGAAAGTGAAACCTGTAGTGATGTTCCGAGGAGTGGTGTCAGAGCCTTCGATTTGATCTTTCTGAACTGTAACAACCAATTTCGAGTGTAATATAAAATCACCCGCTCTAAGCGTCTCGATTTCTGCAGGACTTAGAATTTCAATCACTAGCTTTGTCAAATCCACTTCGCCTCCTTTTGAATGTTGTCGCACTTTCCATATGATATTCTCCCTACCATCGTTAAAGCATGAGGATAGCCTTTGTCGAGCCATGCCAAATTTTTAAGCTTGAGCACACTGGAATTTTATTTGGTAATAAGTAGATCAAAACTATCCTTAGCTTACCTCTTAGCAGCTGCCACCAACTCATCCGTTTTCTTGGCCTTATCCAATTCATCGTCTCTCTGTTTATGAGTTTTGATTGTTTCTTTTGTACTACCCTTGAGCTGTTTGAAGGGGCTCGACTTTCTCCTTCTTTTCCTTTTCGAGTTGTTCCTTTAGCTCCTTCACCTCTTCAGCCAATTCATGATTTCTATGGTGAATAGACTCAACTTGGCTTAAATGATTCTTTCTTTTTTGCTCAATAGCCACATTTAAATCCCTTTTTTCTGATCGGCGACAATCTATGCCTTCTTTAGCTCGATGACTTCTGCATCAAGATGAGCAATAGTCTCATCATTCTGACCTATTTTCATTTGAAGTCCAGTGGTCTCAGTCTCTAAACTCTCGACATATTTCAAGATCTGCTCAGCCAACCTTCTCGAAATAAAGTACTGATCATACATGTCACTAATGTGTGCTACTATCTGATCCTTAATATATGAAGGAATATCCCTCAGATTTGGAACAACTTGATGCCTTTAAAATTGATCTTCGGGAAGCGATGTTGCAATTCAGCTATTTGAAGATATTGAGGGATTGACTGCTTTATTTCGATAACAAGCTATTCGATAGGCGCTTTATTGGCTCTATGCTGCGAGGAATCGGAGGCGGTGGATTTCGATGGATAGTAAAAGTGTTGAGAAGTATGAGACGATCCTTTTTTGGTAAAGAGGAAAGCACGAGAAGGGTTATCACGAAGAACATCATCATGGTGACTAGAGTGCTTTTATGAACCCTTAGATAAGGGTGACCTAGATCTAGATTTTCGCCTAGACAACAAGTTATGTGGCCTATAGTCTTTCTCTTTGCTTCCTCGATCATGAGTTAAACGTCGATTAGAGGTAGAATCATGGCTGGACTTGTAGGGGTACGTGCTCGGTTGACGCCTCAGTTAGTACCCCATCTAATCTTGAAATCCTTATAGAATCTACGTCATTCCATGGAACCTATGAATAAAACAAAAACAAATCAACTTTGATAAGAGAAGAATGCAGCGTAAGCTGAGCAAAGTGCGATGCATGTGCGTGTGTGCAAGTGTCCTAATGTCCCCCCAGCGGACCGTGGGTTTGAAGTTTACTAACAGCGGTAATCTCCCATGCTTTAGCTGAAGGCACATCTTCTTAGAAGCGAATGAGGGACCCAATGCCCCTAATTCTCATACTTCCAAGACCGTGTAAAGGAATATTATCCAGAATCAGCACCAGACCGACATAAGGATCTTCCAAAGTATGCATGGGAGTTTCAAATGTAGTTATGGATGGCAGTGGCGGAGGTGGAATCACAATATTCCTTTTATCAATTTTAATTTTACGACTTCTTCTCCGGAGAGGTTGATAGTCGTCATCCTCACCTTCATTAGCAGATGGATCACGACCTATATTAGTACTTGCATGGCCTACTCCTTCTCCCTCAACCCCACCTCTAATTTCACCTTCTTCGGCGTGCTCTTGAATATCGCCAGTATCAACTAGTAGACTTTGAACAGGGGCATTGGTAAATGGTCTTTGTTATTTTTGGATGAGGAATCATCTTTATCACTATCAATAGCTTCAAAAACAAGACCGACACTACGAACCGGGTCCAACAATTATATGCTCGTAGATTCTTATCGCCAAGCAGCATCTTAACCTCTCTCTCTTCCACTAGGATTTAATGAAGTTGTCGGAAGATTTCTACCAGAGTTGCATTACCGGGCCTGGATGGTATATCTGTAAAGAATGAAAAAGGACGTTCAGTGATAAGTAGAATTGTAAACCTGGGATTGTACGTAAAGGTCAAGAATAGAACTTGAGGGAAGATAACCATTGCTATGCAAATCCAAGAGGACAACGAACAAAAAAGAATTCATCCTTGAAATAGCTTAATTTATTCTAGGCGCCCACCACTATTTGGCAACCCATGGACGACTCTAAGAAAATAGGGAAGGATTTCCCTTGTGGTGCTTGAAGCCGAATAGATATCGGATCTCTAGATTGTTAGGGACTCGATCGAAATGGTGAGCAAGGATTATAAATAAGCTGTGAAGGAATGCATAACTATTCTATGGAGCTCAACTAGAGCCAGTCCCATAAAGTGCAGAACTTATTGGATAAACTGATTAAATGGTAAGATACATCCTGCCAAGCACATATACTTATTACATGCTGTATACCCATCTAGCGAATGGTGTGCTCTCTAATGGCAAATTGGAACTAACACATCCTCAAATGGGATTCTATGCTTCTCACAAATTCTCCTAAGTGATCCTTCCAAGATCTTTAAAGCGGTGGAACTGGCATGATCATCTAATATGATGACATCAACAAGAGTGTCAGGAGCGACTTTGACTTCCAGGCCTTCTGTAGGCTCTATTGGTACTTTTGGAATAAGTTGTGCTACTTCTGGATTTTTGATTGAGGTATAGGCAATATCAGAGTTTGTCGTAAAGATGGGGCCAGAGTCGATCTTGACTCGATATCTAATTCAGTGTATCCGGAAGTTGACGGACCTACAGCTCGAGTGGAGGGGCACTCGGAACATTTATGATCCATAACTATCAAAAATCGACACATAATTGATATTAGATTGGTTAAAAGTAATGCCTCATGCCCAAGTGAAAGGCTAGTGTAGTGTTGTGCAATGTCGTGTAGTGTCGATTTCTGATATTGTGAAATAATTCATTTAAAAGTCTGGACTTTATCCGAAATGATCGCCATCGCTAACCGTCCTATGAGGCTTCATGTCAGCGCTCGTATATTCAAAATATCATGGAACTTGAAAGATAATGTTTGGGAAAAGTTCAAGTATGATACACATTGCATTGCCGTAAAGCAAATGAAGAACCAAAATCCACCAAGGTTTGGATCTGTACCGATCCATCCCCTTGGATGGAATTTTGATTGCCTTGTATTAACTCCCTCCGATCCCATGTGTAAACATCAATGTGAACTCCACTGGCCTTACCATTAACGACATCGACTACCTATGAGAATCGGGACTTAAAGAGACAATCGAGGCTTAGTTCTAATTCAAGGTGGATTGGGTACGATCCAAACGCAACATTTGGCGGCATCGAAGTCAGGTGAAGATTGAGCGGTGGTGATAGCGGTTTAAATGTCAATGAGCGGTAGGACAAAGTTCAACTTTGGTTTAAAGGCAAGGCACTTTAATGACGAATAAGAGCTTGAGCTTGGAAAACAAGGATAAAGTAAAAATAAGAGAAGATGATTTGGGTATAGAGCCTACGAACCAAAGGAATAGGCAATAGAATCGCCTATTTCCAAGGCTTGGGTAGGTACCAATCCATTTCCATGAATCGATACCGAACAATCTAATAAAAAATATAAGAGTGCCTGTATACGCATACACGTTTATAACATGTATGTATGCATGTATATATAGTGTTTCATAGGAATATGTGTGCACTTGAGATAATGGCAAAGATGAATGCTTAGAGCACATGAGTGTACATATACTCAACATTCGATAACTAGAGTCGAAGGAAAATAGATTCAAACTTGAAAAATCCGAAGAAGGAACCAGTTCAAAATTACAGATCATGAGAGCACACTCCAGTTTTATAGTCCCGGATGCTGGCAAAGCATAGACGAGGAATGGATTTAGATACAATACTATACCGAAAAGGTTCGGAGGAAGGATAATGACTATTTAAATCATAAATTGGAGTACGATTTGGCAATCTCGACTTGTCTCGATTCAAAGCACATCGTGTTTGAAATAAGGTGAACTTTGGAAAGGCAAATGTTATCCAGCCATTTGACCAGGTATATGAACGGACAAGACAAGGTGACTTTGCTATCAAGGCAGGAAGTCCGAAGAGATATCCATAAAGTCAAAAAATCAAGTACAACCAAGATCACGGGATAGAACTTGACCATCCTAAGAAATTACAAAACAAAAACCATGAAGGAGATGGATCGGTACGATCCATCCCCATAGATTGGTATCGATCCATAGAACTCCATCAAATAAGCCTCATTTCCCTCCTACTATCAAGTCTCGATGTCAGAAACCTATTCCCAACTCCGTTGATCGATCGCATGTTGTTTGCTATCAAACCCCTCAAGCACTTGAAATCAACAACTCGATTCCTCCACCAAACCATCCTATTGGCCAAGAAACAAGCTCATAACCATACAAACAAGATAGGAATCATGAAGCAAACAACAAGACGATATCACACAAAGCAATATAAATAATCCATATGATCTTATGGATCAGAACCGATCCATAGCTGCTTGTTGACCTGGCTACGTCTTCTTAAGAGCAACTACTGCCAGATATTGGAGATCATGAAGGAAGATGTGGTAGAGCATTTTCCACCAACCTACATCTATAAATAGGAGGCTAGGGGCTCATGTTTGGGGTTCTTTTCACTTTCTTGCAATTGTAACATAATTCTTGTAATTGCTTGCAAAGTGGTACTGAACCATAAGAACTGTACTTGTAAACAACAAGATGATCAATAGAAATCTCAACTTGACGTAGCACTGACTTAACAGAACTACTATAAACGTTTGGTGTTTTGTTTCTTACTCATTTTCATTTACTTATTTTCAATTTCATTCCCTACTATACATTAATGTTCGCATTAAATGTAAATTAAACTTTAGAATATATCGTGTAATAAATGATAAGATTACAAAGTAAAGATGGAAGGATTGTAACTCCAAAAATGAATAAGCAATAAATGTGTAATAAATTAAGAGTTACAAGAATTCAAATAGGTTATAAATAGATGAAATAAGACTGATTAGTGAAATTGGTGTGTTAATTATGAAAAAACATGGAAGAAAAAAATAGTAAAATTTGAACAAGTAAATAAAGGTCATTAGAAAACGTTCATTAAGATAATAATCATTTATTATGGAAAAAAGGACATTTATAGAGATAATAAATTAAACATGCTATGTGGTAATTAAATATTATAAGGCAGGATAATTGCCATCAAAGCAAATTATATAGCGTTACATATGCAAATATAGATTAGTGGGCTTTGTCCAATAATAAAGCTTGAAATAATTAATTGGACATAGTGGGTGGGATGCGAGGTTAGTAGAGTTACACAACAGAAGTCCGCCCTTCACTCGGAGGCTACTAGCAGTTGTGTATATTTACTATTGATGTGAGACATCTCGAACCATAAAAGCCATAGGAAAAGGATATGCGAAGAATGCAGGACCTGCTTTTGGGTTGGAGGTACTAAGTGGTTGATGGAGGGTCTGCCTCTTCCCTGTTTAGGAAGTATTAAATGGTCGGGGTTAGGCATGGGAAAGGATATCTTGAAAAGGTCTACTTCAATAGGAAGTATTAAGCGGCCAAAGATATTTCTATGCAATATCAGTTAGATAGGTACCAGTGAGGGATCCGCCTTGGGATTAGGTTTTAAATGATGGGGACCTGCCTTAAATAAGTATGAGCCTACGTAATTCCTATTAAGAAGGTATTAGTGGCTTGGGTACTATCTCTCATATGGCTAGGACATTATAACGATAGATGTGGCAATTATATATTATAAAGTCATATATAGAAGTCATCAGTCTCTATAGCTAGGACCGGTAAACCAACGTTGATAATGCAAGGGCCCGCTTCATATTTAAGAGGTATTAAGTGGCCGAGGTTTTGAGTGGCCTACGCACAATAGGCATATGTATTATATACCTTATAGAAGGTTAGGCGGATATATCATACGCGGATATGAAATTAAACGGATTAACCACCAATAATAAGACATAATATTTAAATGGAAACCAATTGGTATAAGTTTGTGTTATACATAAAATATGCAATTTTTTAATCACCAAAACTTTGTTCCGACGCTCTCCTTGTTACAACTCATATGATAAATTTAAAGGAACATGTCACTAGAGGAAGATGGAATGGTTGATGGAGAAGTCTTCTTAGTCATGCTCGGTATTAAAAAGGTGATTGGATGTCCAAGGAATACCATTGATTACAAGGTAGTGACCTCAGTATGTATTTATATCCTATTATATATTTTTTCCACTGTGAGTTTAGTTTGATTGATCTCTGATATGCTCATATTTATTACAGGTTACAAAAACCAATGATTCATACCCTAATGGTCTTAGGTTTCAATTTTTGTTCTTCTGGTCCATTAAGGTGCAGGCTGTTACAGTTTCTCTCTTATAATCACAAGGAATGATAAGGGAATAATAAAAAATAAATCACTTAACATGAAAAGTAGCTAATCTCTGGGCCTTGGGGCTTTGATTTATTATAAGGAATGACCAAGTCAAGAGATAACAGCTTAAATTTGACTGGCAATCAACCCCTTTGAAGTTTCATGGCTAAGGGTTTTTATAGTTGCTGTAGAAGATGATAGATGGTTGAGGTCATGTAGGAAAGTAGGTGGGAAGGGCAGTTGGTCGTTGATCTAGTTACTTTAGCCGATGGAAGACAGTTGTAAAGGAAGGATGGAATGTGTGGTTGAGAAGCATGCCAGTCATCTCATTGTACTATGCGCATCATTGCATTTATTGCATATTAACTGTTGATGGCGAGCCACATGAGTAAGTATTCTTTCAGATGCTTTGCTATAGTACCTAATACAATATATTTTATGATTTGTCATTTACTTTAGGATATCTATGTGGCAAGGCAGATGAGTGGTTTCCCCCAGGTGATGATGGCCAGTCTACTGTTGATGATACTTAAAGGAAGCTGAATAATGATAAGGATCAAAATGCAAAGAACATGTTGGGTCAGTTGTGATATGACGGGACATGCTATGGTGATACCAAGGCAGAGATAGGTCATGCCCAAGCCAATCTTAATGGATGAATTGGCTATTGAAGTCATCTTGAGTTGTGTCGACATGCAATGGAGCTGGTCTTGACGTGTTGGCTTGGATCCAGATTGGATTCGAACTGCCATGAGTGGGCCGGTTGTTTATTGCTAAAGTTTGCTAAGAGAAGTTAGTGCTAAGGAGCAAGTTGCAAGGAAGGTGTCAGATCGGCTATAAGGGGCTACCTAGGTCCGGTAGGAGGCAAGTTGTAACGAAGCTAGACCAAAGACAGGTTGTGCTTGAGTTGGTCTTGCCTGGTGAGTTAGCCGTTGGAGCTATCATAAGTTAAGTCGGTTAGTAATATACCACAGAGTTGTTGATTATGTGGAGTGTCTTGGTGCCAAACTGTTCTTGGGTCAGTATATACTGGCTGGGGCAAGTTGTGCTAAGCCATCTTTGATTGGGCTTGACTGCGCCTAATCAGCTGGCTAATCGTACTTGTAAGAAAATTGAGCAATAATTTCCTTTAATATAAAATCCCTTCATTGAGTCCATCTACAAATGTTAATTAATTAACTATTTATTTTCTCCAGTTAATGGCGGTGTTTTTTTCAAAACCCTAACTTTTATATCATCTCTTTTCTGTAATCTCCCCTTTTTTCATTTCATTTCTTTTATTTCCTAACATCTTTCTAGTTTCATCCAACATTATGTTGTTGGACGAAGAAGGATAGGAGGAAGTTCGTAGGAGGATGGGGAAGTTTCCATCGGTTGGTGATGGAGGAGGCCCGAGATCAACGGGAGGAAACACTACAAGGAGAAACAGAATTTCTGACGGCCAGAAACCGTCGGCGGCCGCCGGAAGCCGTCGGCCGCCGTTGGAAAAAGCCGTCGGAAAAGACTGCGTCGGGGAGCAGTACTTTCGACGGCTTCCGACGGACGGCGCCGTATATTATTTCGACTAAGTTCGACGGTTTCCGACGGATTCCGACGTGCGCCGAAATCCGTCGAAAAAACTGAGTTATAGACCGACTCAATGCGCCGGAAGCCGTCGGAAATTTTGACCGATAAGCCGTCGGGAGCCGTCGGGAATCTGCAATTTTTTTTTATATTCGCTGCAAACATAGCCTCCAACCACATTTCTCTTCCAAATACTCTGATATCAATATTTCACAACCCAATATACAATAATCCAATCAAAGATCCAAACCTAAACTACAACATATTTAACAAACGCACAAATAAATAAAAATATAATCAAAATAAGATAAAAAACATACATATCCATTTCAACATTAACAATAACTGTTCCACCATATTGTTAATACATAAATTTATCAATATTCTCATGCATATGTCCTAATAAAACTAGAAAACCAAGTGTATCATAAATAATTATACAAATCAATAATTACCCTCACCGTCTATCAAATCATTCTACACAAACAAAACATACCTGAACGACGAACAAGCAAGCAATGAGTCAATCTCCTCCAGATCCAGAGCCAGCCGAGGAAGGGAAGCGGCCACCAAACTGCTGTATGTACTCTAACAACTGTGCGGTCTGTAAGGCATTTTGGCGGTTCTTCTCCTCCAATTGGGACACTCTAGTCCGCAATTCTTCTATATTTGCTAAATCGCTCTGTGGTCTGCTCCGCCGTCCCCTACTATGACTACTGGACTGCAATAATTGAAAAATAAATAAAATCCAAGTTTATTGTTTTGAAAAAGTAAAAATATCATATTTTAAGTATTTTAATAAAAAGTAAATTATTTACCGCTAAATTGCCAAATCCGTATCGTCGACCATGCTCAGCTGGAGTCATAACGGACTCAAAAATAACGTCCTCCTCATCGGTCGTCAGCTGTTCTCGACCTGTATCAGCAAGAAGTTTCTGCCGCTGCTCCATAAACATCTCCTGCATTAACAAATTAATAATATCATATCTTATTTCATCATAATTTAACAATTAAAACAATTACTAATAGTGAATAAAATGAAATATGCTTACATGGCTTTTGCTGGATTTATCGTCCTGCCATGTGTACGAAACAGTCCCGTCTGGATTAACATGCTCGACAGCATGCGTACGGGTGAACACGTCCATATAGCTGACAGGACCCTGTGCCTCGGCTTCCTGAATTTGATTGTTACATACAATTATTATACATTTAGAATCATATAGCATAAACTATTTACATTTATTATTCAGTAAATTTACCAACTCCTGCCGATACTGCTGAAACGACTTCGATCCTCCGCGATGAGTGACGGGATTTTTATTTCTATTTGCAGAGTTTCTATCCGACTCTGCCTGTACATTCAAAATTTGATACATTATTTTTCAATCACGTCAAATTAATAATTCAAAAAAAAAATAGTATACTTGCCTTCGCCTCGTCCGTCTCCCAGTAGCTCAACCAAGCTTGATACACGCTCTCTCCCATCCACTTTGGTTTCTTATCAGATTTCTTAATCTCAGATATCGTGTCCCTGTAGTTCTTGCGCATCTTCCTCATCCAGTATGCTCGTGCCAGCATCATATCGTCTGTCTGAATGTCTATCTCAGCCTGTGTGAAGAAAAGATTACACTTTAAACGATAAACAATAGAAAAACGACAAAAACGAATTAAAAATGGAAAACAGAAAAATTATACATACTAGAACATCCTTCCATATGCACTCTATGATGTGAGGAGGGATGGAATCCCACTTCGGCCAGCATGCACTCATCCTACTGCGATATGCTGCTCGAGAGACGTCCAACACAACCTTAGAGGGAAGTAGGTCGAACCCCCTGTTTTTAAGTACGATATAGATAAGTACATACATATATCATAGAAAAAATAAGATGCTGAATAAAATTAAATTCTAATTACCCTTCTGCTCTAGGGACCAAAGATACAACAGCACGCTGTGGCTCTTGCGATGGGCCACTGCCATCGCCTCCTGAAGATCGGAAAGAGCTCCTACCTCTATACGACATACTGATAAACCTGTGACATATACACATCATTATATAAGAGTATAAAAACATGATAATGAAATATATTTCATATGAAAATGACATCAACGGTACAAATTGCAGCTTAATTAATGACTGAAATGGAAATAGAAATGGAAGTGTGTTATACCTGATTCATAATACATCAAGAATTCAACATGCAATAGTAAACGGATTTGGTTTCATAGTTACATCAATTTAATAATACATCAAGAATTCAACATGCAAACAATAGTAAATGGATTTGGTTTCATAGTTACATCAATTTCATAATACAACAAGAATTTAACACGGTTACATCAATTGCAAAAAAACAGATTCAGATTTGTATCAGTCATCATCGTCTTCTGATTCAGATTCGGTCTCGTTTTCGACGATATTTTCCTCTGCACTGTCAAACGCTTCTACCAAAACATTTGACTCATCGATCAAGGGACCAAAATCTGTATGATCGTCTGTAATTATTATTTCGTTATTTTGCTCAAGATTTGCCTGATAAGCTTGTTTGTCGGAAATATTCTTCCCATCGAATGTGAATCTGGCCTTTGTTTTAAAAACTGCAGACCAATCTGCTTTATCTCTTTTTAGAGACGGATAAGGAGCGTAATAAACTTGCAATGCTTGTTTGGCTAGTACAAAAGGATCATACTTGTGATAGTGCGATGTATGCTTTATTTCGATAAGATTATAATCCTTATGCACATTAATTCCAGAACCTGGAACATTGCTAAACCAATTGCATCTAAATAGAAACACCTCATCCGCGGGTCGTGAGAAATATGTCAGTTGCAAAATTTGTGTCAGAACGCCATAAAAATCATTTAAATGATTTTCTGGATCGTCACTACCTTTAACAAATACACCAGTATTATTTGTTAATTTTTCTGCACCGTATTCTTTGGTGTTAAATTTATATCCGTTGACGAAATATATTGGATATGTCTTGACCACTCTTTTTGGTCCCATCGCAAGATGTTTCAACCCTTCGTCAACAACACAATTTCTCGGCTCATAAACGTAATTTGAAAACCAACCGGAAAATTCTTTACTGAGATCTCTGTTCGGATGTTCACGTTCATAAACACTGTTTATATAAACAAATTGTTACATTAGGTTATACACGCGCATGCATATAAGAAAAGAATAAAACACAAATTATTATTTCAGATTACCTAACAAACGGTGCAACCTCGGCACAATTTAGAAGAATATAAGTGTGTGCTACATGAAGATCTCTATCGTCTAGCCATATTTCTATACATTTTCCAGAAGGCCGACCATGTTGTCTAAAAATAGATAACATTGCTTGAGCGGACTCTTGTTCGTCGCCTTCGTCATTACGAGGAACACTTTCAAATGAAATATTCACATGGTCACTGAAATAGTGAGAGAAAAAGAACGAAGCTTCTTCTTCGATGTAAGATTTACATATCGAACTTTCAACCCGTGCTTTTTGCCTCACTTTTTTCTTCAGGTGATTCAAATATCTACGCAACATTAATTTATATTAACTTCATCTTTCAAATGCAATTAAATTACGTTATAACATATATATTACATACCTCTCAAATGGATACATTCATCCGTATTAGACAGGACCTCGAAGTCGTGCTTCAGATGGGAGATGGACAGGTAAATGTTCCATCACATTAAAAAAACCAGACGGAAATATTTTCTCTAATTTGCAAAGCAATATAGAAATGTCCACTTCAAGTTTACGTAAACGTTGCACTTTTAAAGTAGTCGAACAAAGCTCTTTGTAAAACATACTAAGCTCCGTTACTACTTTCCAAATTTTTAACGGCAGTAGTTCTTTGAACATTATAGGGAATAAATTTTCCATCATTATGTGACAGTCGTGACTTTTCATTCCGCTTAATCTACCATTTTTAAAGTCAACACATCTACGAAGATTTGATGATATCCCATCAGGAAATCTTAACCCTTCCACCCATTTTAACACAGCTTTAACTTGATTATTATCTAATTCGTAACAAGCTTTGGGTTTTTTATTGTCATTTGATTTCATATGAAGCTCAGGACGTTTGCATAATTCTTCTATATCACGTCTTGATTTCAAATCATCCTTCGTCTTCCCTTTCACATTCAAAATTGTGTTAAAAACATTATCAAATACATTTTTCTCATTGTGCATCACATCTATGTTATGGCGAAGCAGAAGATGTTTCCAATACGGCAACTCCCAAAAAATAGTTTGTTTGCACCAGTTATGAACAACTGATTTGCCTTCAATTTCTATTTGCTCGCCAATTTCATATATCTTTGGATAGTCCTTAACAAGTTCATATATGTCTTCGCTTGACCATATCGTCGGTGGTTGTCTGGTTTCTACTCTATTGGCTAAAAAGTTTTTCTTGTCTCCTCTGAAGGGATGATTTACATGGAGAAAATATCGATGACGGTCAAACCATGAAATTTTCTTACCATGAGGTAAAGAAAACGCTCGTGTTTCATCCATGCAATATGGACATGCTAGGCGACCGACAGTACTCCATTCCGAAAGCATTGCATAGGCAGGAAAATCACTTATAGTCCACAACAAAGAAGCAAACATACGAAATTTTTTCTTCTTGGACACATCGTATGTTTCTACTCCTTCGTTCCACGGTATTTTTAACTCCTCAATCAACGGTTGTAAATATACATCTATTCCTTGTATCGGATCGTCGGGGCCAGGAACGACAACAGTAAGAAACATATATTGCGTTTTCATGCACATCCATGGAGGTAAATTATACGGTGTGACGATAATGGGCCATGATGAATATTTAGAACCAAATTGAGAAAATGGAGAAAAACCGTCCGTACATAATCCTAATCTAACATTTCGACTCTCCGCTGCAAAATTTTGATACGTTTTATCGAAATGTTTCCATGCTTCTCCATCGGCCGGATGTGTCAACGTACCCTCTTCCTCTGTTCTCACGTTATGTCATCTCATATTAGACGCAGTTACAGAAGATGCATATAATCTTTGAAGTCTTGGAGTTATGGGTAAGTAGTGCATACGCTTGTACGGAACTTCCTTCCCCTTCTTTTTTCTTGGTTTGTATCTCTCCTGGTTACAAACTTTACAATTTCTAAGGTTTGCGTCTTCTTTCCAAAACAACATGCATCCTTTTAAACATGTATCTATTTTCTGATACGGTAAACCAAAAGCCGACATAAGTTTTTTAACTTCGTAGTGATTTTCACACATTAGATTATCGGGCGGCATATGTCTTTTTGCAGCTTGTACAACAGCCGTAAACCCAGCTTCAGTGATGTTGTATTTTGACTTCATCGCAATGTATTCTGCGATTACTGACAGCTGAGTGCCGCTTTTACAACCATCCCAAATAGGTTTCTTAGCTGCATCTAGTAAATCGTAAATTTTTTTAGCTTCAATATTTGGTTCTTCAACATTTCCATCATCGTCGTCAACTTGAACCATAGGAAACATTGATCGTGCTGCATCTTCGACCATATTTTCTATACGGGTCGTTGAAACTATTTCGTTAACGACACTTTCAGACTCTACAGAAGTATTTGCTACAACTTCTCCATGCCGATCCCAAACATAATATCGGATACGAAACCGTGTTGGCACAAATGAACTTTCACAATATCTGGTAACAAATACTTCAAATGTCTACACCTACTACACGGACAACGAATTTCTGGATCGTTTCCGTTATCACTTAAAGCGAATTCAACAAACACGTTTATACCATTATAAAAACTTCTTTTATTGAGCCTACATCCATCTCCTCCGATCAACAAAATAATCAATCGTTTTTCCTATTTGACAAAATGAGAAGTTCAAAAATTAATATTTATTTTGAAGAATACAAATTCAAAAAAGATTATTTTCATGGTCGTATAATATTTTGAATTTAAACAACTTCACAAATTTAAAAATATTTTCAAATATGGCACATTTCATTTTTTAACGTACGTAACGATTAAAAATATATATATGATTTTTTTTCATTGGTCAGACATCCTACTTCCCATTACAAACACAGTAAGTATTTACATTTCGTATATTACTTCGTCTCAAACGATTCAATAAAATTTCGGCAGCACTTCCCTTTTGTTCCCTGCATATATTGTACACAAATGCATGTACGCAGGAAACAAAAAAGAAAAGTTAGGGCGAAATTTTATGAACCGTTTGAGATGAAGTAGTATACAAAATGTAAATTCTTACTGTGTTCATAACTTGTCCAATACAGGAACAAATCCGACAAACATTGTACCAGATGAATATAAATGGTCGTTTTTCGAAAAAAACGACTATTTATACAACGATCATGTACAACACTCGTCAGACGGGGCCAAAAACTCTCTAAGGGACATTTGTTGGTTAACATGCGCGCATTTTACTCAAAAATACAGTTTTACTCACTGTTCACATTTACAAAAATATATATAAATTTAACACAGTTATTCGACGTATTACGCATCAAAAAAGCTGGTTTAACATTTTTGTCTTTTTTTTAATACACACAATTATAATTTAGAGTAATGCATTTTTTTGTTTCATAAGTAAATATGTGCACAATATAATACTCCTAGTTCATTCAATCATTTATCGTATGCCAAATAACGTATACAATCGTCGAATCAGGGCATACACAACAATTTACATATACATGAACAACCACAAAGTATACGTGTTTTTCACAATTTCACGATAAAAGATGAAACATGTATGCCATGTGATGCTATAAAACATTATTACGCTGATGCAAACAATTGCAATCACTAATTCGTCTTAATTTATCAATTTATGCAAATCTAAAATTAGGGTAAAAACTGAAATTTTCAGAAAAATAAGAGATTATACCTGAGATTGAGAGCAAGAGGTGTTGAATCAGCAGCGTGGAAGGAAAAAAAATCACGAAATTGGCGAATGGAGGTGGAAAATGTGGATTTGGGGGTTTTTGGTGAGATTGGGGAAAACTGGAAAATGAGGAAGAAAGGCTCGGCCAACTGCAGGTATTCACGAATTTCCGACGGCTTCCGACGGCCGCCGACGGCCCGTCGGAAATTAACCGTCGGAAGCCGTCGTCCCCACCCGTCGCTATTTCGCTTTTTTCTAGTAGTGAAAGGAATGTGATGATATGGGGAGAGGTGGCTCTAGTATTCTGTTGATTCTGGGCATAAAAAATCATCTCATGTGTCAGGATTTTAGAATTCCAATTTCTCAAAAATAAAACAAGCTCGGATTCTTTATTCCTTTAGACCGAAATGACTATCTACAATAAAGCTGTCAATTCCAAGGCGGGGGGAAGTGGCTTGGCGATAGACATAGAATTTGTTGAACCAATGATTGTTGTGAGGAGGAGGAGACTGTCAGGAAGCTATTAGAGAAGCGGAGGATGGTTGGGATAATTGTATTCTTCTTTACATGGTAGGTCGATGATCGTATTTCAAACTTTTAAGGCGTATGCCAAGAGAGTATGGAAAACGAACATACTGTTTGATGTTTAGTCTAGGGATAACAGTTTCTTTGTGATTATATTTGAGAAGTATGTAGATTGTTTTAAAGTTCTTGATTCGAGACAATGGTTCTTTGATAGAAACTTAATTATAATGAAGAAACTCGCTCCATCTATAAGATTGGATGGTGATTTACCAACTACTATGCCAGTTTGGATTAGACTTCTGGATCTGAGTTTTAAACTATGGAGGAATGAGGCTATTAGTGCATTAGTCAGCATAATTGGAGTCCCCATTAAAATGGATGAAGCGGTTAAGAATAAAACTAGGACATCATTTGCTAGAGTTTTGGTCGATATGAAGGCAGAGGTTGGATTTCCGAACTCCATTGAAGAGATAGGCGAGGATGGGTCGATCTTCTCTTAGGAAGTAATTTACAAAAAAGCTCAACTAGGTGTGATAACTGCTGTTGATTTAGCCATGTTATTAATCAATGTCCTATGAGGAAAATGTGGATTCCGAAATGGAAGGAGAGTGTTGATGTGGTGAATCAAACCTAGGATAAATCTGACAGTGCTAATCATAATGACATGCTAGAAGAAGCTAGTCCAGTTGGGGGGGAGTTAGCGTCAGAAGGTCAGTTGGTGTGACTCATAAAGGTGATGAAGGGAAATCAGATTATACCAAGATGTAGGTTACACGAAAAGCAAATAATGGCAGTACGTGTGGGACTATGGATGGTTGCGTTGAGTTCAATTTGCATGGAGCAGTTGATAGTGATAATAAAACTTTGGATGATACTAACAATGCTATTGAACAATTGAACATTGTTAAGCAAGCTATTATGGATGAAAAATTGTTGAAAACTGGCTCTGGGGACAAGACCGAGTTAGATTGTAATAAAGCAAAAATCGTTGAAAACTAGCTCTGGGGACAAGATCAGGTTAGGTTGTAATAAAGCAAAAATTGTTGACACCAGTAGTATGGTCCTTGTTGCTGCATCATTAACAAAACGACTGTTAGGGACTACTAGCCTTCTAGATTTTTTACCCATCTTTAACAGGGAAAAGGGTGCAACAGGTTCATTTCAAAAGGGTCTTTCATCACCATTTTCACCACTATAATTACTTAAGCGAAGTCATTCCTCATCGGCTGCGGGAGCATTTCAATCTTCATATTTTTTAGTTAACTTGGTTTCCAAAAAAATTCCAATGTTTATGATACTAATAATGAGTTTGTGAATTTATTACAAGGTTACGGAATATCCCATAACCAGCAAGGAGCCGAATTGGAATCAGGGGCCAGTTCTTGCATGGTAAACCCAACAGAAAAACCATTTTAGATAAACTAGTCAACTTTGAGCCATGATGGAAGGTGGGGAATTTGGAAATAAGTCTCATGTTATTGAATAGGAGAACAGTCACTTAGAGAAAGATAAGCTTGTGGTTAGGAGTAATGTGGCCAATAAAGGCAGGGTGCTTAGAAGTTTCTTGAAGAATAAACAATAACTATAGCTAATTGGAATGTTCAAGGGTTTCATAATCTTAATCGTCTAGTGGAGGTTTTGAGTTTTGTGAACCACTACAAAGTTATTTGTTTTAGGATTCTTGAAAATAAGTTAAAATGAAGTGAACTGGAAGCCTTAAGGAAAAGTTTCCTAGTAATTGGGAAATTATTAGTAATGTTTCCTTTTATTTTAAATGTTTTATTTTTGTATTAATTGATCGTGAAGCTTGGGATTATAATATAGGCAACATGGGTGATCAACATATTACATTATTTTTTCTTAATGCTGGTGGTATGAGGTGTAACTGCTCTTTTGTCTACGCGCAGAACTTTGAGTCTTTAAGGAAGAAGCTTTGAAATAATTTGGTAGAAGATGCTTACAATATTTTTAGACCGTGGATTATTTTGGATGATTTTATTTATGTTTGTCTCTTGAAAGATAAACATGGAGGCAATCATATTCCTTTTACCAAGTTGATAGAGTTGAGTAATTGGATTATTAAATCTAGTGTTTTAGAAATGCAAATGCACGGCTTTAGTTTCTCGTGGTAGTCGAGTCCGGATAGAATTATTTTAACCAAGATTGATAGAGTTTTTTGCAATATTTAATGGTTGCAAACTTTCACGATCTCGAGAGCGGATTATCTTCCTTCGAGAGTAAGCGACCATAATCCGATTATCTTGTCCTTTATTAAAGATAAGAAATCTTTATCCAAGCCTTTTAGATTCATGAATCATTGGGTGTAGTATGAAGATTACATGGATCAATTCTTTCAAGGTTGGTGTTCTAAGGTTGTTGGTAGACCCATGTATATTTTTCTTCGAAAGATTATGGCTTTTAATTTTTTTTTTTTGATTATTTGGTCAAAAGGTAAAAATGATACTAAAAAACACGTAGAGTAAATGCGGACCGAATGCACCAATCTTCAACGCAAAGTGGAACTGAATATTTCTCCTTTAGCCATACATAATTTAAGATCCATGAAATGTCGGTTGAAATTAGTTATTCAAAAAGAACTTACTAATACAAAAAAATGTTAAATGTGATTGGATTTTATTTGGAGATGAAGCCATGACACTTCTCTATGCGAAAATGGCGACTAATAAGCACCATAGATGTTGGAAGAAGGATACCTTTGTGGATGGTGATCTTTGTAGTGACCTGATGACGTTGGGAGAGAAAGTGGTGGATTATTATGTTAAGGTGTTTAACCAAGATCATTATGGGTTTTTTTTCCTAAAATTATATGCAAAACTTAATTCCTGATAATGAAGAAACTTTTAAATGAGAAAAATGAAATCCACAAAGTTAAAAGTGCTTTCATGAGTTTTAAAGATGATTCTTCTCCTGGGCCAGATGGTTTCAATGCTAAATTCTATAATACTCACTATGCTCAAGTTAAAGACTTGCTTTTAGATATGGTGAACGATGCTTTTTTAGCATGATAAGATTCTTAAAGAAATTAATCACCCTTTCATCCATCTTATCCCTAAAAATACTAAAGAAGAGGCTATTTAAGAATTTAGACCTATCTCTTGTAAATATAGCTAAGGTCCTAAACAATAGGCTAAAGTTGTTTATGGATTTATTGATATCATAAAAGCAATATGTGTTTATTCAAAATAGGTTTAGTGATGATGGTACTTTGTATATGCATGAAGCTGTGTGAGAGTTTGGTAGGAAGGATAATAGAAATATGTGTATCAAAGTGGACCTCTGTAATGCTTACGACTCAATTGATAGATTCTTTGAGTTACATATGATGCGAAATTTTGGTTTCACGTATAAATGGATTGACATCATTAAGGAATTAATAATGTCTCCCATAGTTTTAAAGAGAGATAAGATATTTTAAAGTCAAACATTTATAAAATGATTTTCTGTAAGAAATTGAAATTATATAAGTATGGTTTATTAATAAAAGGATTTAAGCTAAGAATTTGAGAACTTAAATCCCAGTGTTTTTGAAAATTGTTTTTCATATTAAATAGTATTATTTGAAAGTATTTATGAATAGAAATATTTTAAAAGGATTTAAAGGAGATAAAAAAGCACTAAATTCACTTTTGCCGCTAGAAAATAATTCTGGTGATGATTACAACATCATCGGTATTCATTTTCGAGTTTCTAAGTGGGGGATGCTACCATAGTAATTTGTTATAGCGTTGTTTTGGAAAACATATTTTTTATTTAATTCCAAAAGTATGATTTGATATACAAAAGGAGATATGTATATTATTATTATTAAATCAAAATGATTTGAAATAAAACCCAGTTTTAGTTCTTAATTTTCTTGTTAAGTTCTTTTATGGATGCATGCAACCAATGCATTAAGGTAGTTTAGTTTATGTGTCTCATTAGGATATGTTATTCGGTGGTTTTCATTTGTCGAAATAAAATGGAATTTTCGACGATTTTGGACAGTTGAAAACTTCCAAGTTGTTATAAAAATTAGAGCTAAGTGTTTTTGTTAAAAGTATAAAAAGTTGAGATTTTATAACTCTTACATTGAAGGATGATAAGAATTTAAACCAGTTTTAAATTGTTGAACAGTTATGTTAGTAAACAATTCTAAAATTATATATACGAAAATCTATATGAGTGGATCGTATAGGATGTATATGCAAGTATATGCAACTAACTATATAATATAACTTGATAGATGATAGTAGCAAAATAAATTAAAATAATCACGCCAGGATTTTATACTGGTTCAGACCTCCCGTCCTACGTCCAGTCCCGAAGCTCATCTTCAGAATTTCCTTCCAACTCACCCTCACTTGACCCGGAGGAACAGGTTTACAATAGCAGAGTTTCTTTGTCAAGAATGTGTTCTATAACACGGATGTTGACTATTAAGTACAATTGCTTCCAATATATATATATATATATATATATATATATATATATATATATATAAGAGTCAATTACAGGTATTTTGATTGCTTAGAGAACATGTATAAATCAGTGTGTAAGAGTTAAGAGCGTAAGTAAGTAAGGTATTAAACTTCTCTTGAATTCCCGATTCTATTTATAGTGGTGGAGAGATCCTTTGTGTAGTTGCAACTGTTAGTAAGTTCTCTAAGGTTGCTTTTCATGGCGATGAAGAGTTGCAGTGAAGAGAAGCGAACGTGTCCTTTCGGATGTGACAGTTGTTCTTTACATTTACATAGCCGAGTTCAAAATCAGACGTCTGGAAAATATTTCAGACGTCTGGTCTTCATATATTTTTTGTATCTGTTTATATTTCAGACGTCTGTGTTCATTAACCAGACGTCTGGCTTTCATATATTTTTTATATCCGGATGCTTTTCAGACGTCTGAGTGTATTAACCAGACGTCTGATTCTTTCTGAGTTTCAAACCAGAAGAATCAATCAGACGTCTGGCTAGTGTAACTAAACGTCTGAATGTGTGCATGTTGCTTTATCCATGTATATGTCATCCCTCTTCCACTTCAATCGACTTGAAGTCTTTTGATACTTCTTTTGAGTCTTGTTTTTGTCTCTTTGGTGATGTTACTTTATCAACTACCTGTAAATATAGATATATATATATATGTATATTCAATTCCCATTGTATAGTTGTTATCATCGAAACCATATAATTGATTTCCCAACAATCTTCCCATTTTTGTTGATGACAACTATTCAATGTACTTATATATAGATTATAAATCTCCCCCAGAATATGTGCTTATTTTTAATGTTATATGATTCTACCAATATTTCTCCCCCTTTGACATTATCAAAAAGAATTATAACAGTGAAGCCAATCGTCAAAAATTATAAAAAACTACAATGTCCAAGTTCTAGATTTCCTTCGGGGAAGCTTTATTTGGATCATCTTCCTTTGGTTCTTTGTTGTCAGAAGTGCTATCCTTTAAAGGAGATGTCAAAGCTTCCTTTGGAGGTTCATCCTTAGTTAGTTTTGAATGTTTTGCGGGAGGAGAAGGAACAAGGGTTGCCCAATCCTCAGAGGGTGGTGTTGGACCATGAATTAACCCGTTGTAATACTTCTTTAAGAACCGATAAAACAGTCGAAAGGGATTCTTCAACTGTGGCAAGTCGTGTAGAAAATGAAGTTTTAAAACTGTCAATTCGCTTAGCCTAAATTTTCTAATTTTGAGATAGAATTTTTTGGTTCCGAAGAGTAAGATCTCGAACACTTTCATTCGGATTTGTATCCACTCGAGTCTCCATAATTTCATCATGTCCCGGATAATCAAATGGTGCGAGAGGAGGAGGAGTGACTTCTCGATGTTGTACTTCCTCTTGGGATGGATCAATGTTTGGTTGAGGAGGAGGCTCAACTCTTCGAGATTGACGATTGTGCGTCCAATCTTCAAAGGACATAAACTCTGTAGGAATTTCAGGTAGATGCATCAGAGAGAAGAATTTGGTGGAAGCATATTTAGGCGAGATTTCTTCGAATGTCGATAGGTAGGAAGGAATATTATGTGCACGAAGAAGTCTCATAATATAAGTAGGGTAAATGATCGATGGCCGTGATCGATTCCAAAAGTGCTTGAGCTCGTCGAAGATGAATTTGGCACAATTTACCCGAGTTCCACTAAAAAGAGCATATAGAGCTTTGTGCTCCATTTCTGTTATTTGCTCGTGACTCCCCATACATGGAACAACTATATTTATTATCATTCTTGTCAAGAGTCGAGCTTTTGGATGTAAAAATTTCGAAGCAAATTTTGGCATTTCGTCCTCCCAAATTTGATGAGTGATACTATTCCGTGGCTTGAAGCGCATATCCGGAATGTTGTATAAATCTTCTCCGGTGTCAGAGCATCCCAAAGTTCTACCTATTATCCCCGGAGTTAACCTAATTGTATTACCATAAACACTAGACCATAGCCAGTTGTCTTTATCTTCAGTATTCCATACTGAAGTACTGTCTAGATTAGCGTAGAATAAAAATATAGCAATTGGTCTATTTGAATATCATTAGGAGTAAAGGAGATTAGGGTTTCTAATCCAGCATTTTCACAAAGTTCATCTAGATCATACATAGGGAATTTAAGAAGATTGTAGAATGGACCTATGTGAAGTTTTTTCTTTTGGATGTCTCGATACCTTTTGATGGAATGCGGTGCTTTATCATCCATCTCTCAATTTGATCATCGGAACACACCTGAGGGTTTGAAGATGAAGTGGGCTGGTCTTATTTGCGTTTTGGAGCTTTGATATTCTTTGTTCGAGGAGGCATTTTGATTTAGTTATGTAGAAGATGTTGATTTGAAAGAAAAAAATCGTCACGAAGTAGATTATAGAGCGGAATAATTTTGAGATGGAAAAAATGATGTTATCTGGGTGTATTTAAATGGTCGATTGAATTCCAGACGTCTGGATTTGAAGGCAGACGTCTGGTTTGCCTTAAAATTGTTTACAGAAGATACAAACAGATGTCTGGTATTTTGAGTAGACGTCTGTTTTGGTCGAATTTGTGAGTTTTAATAGGTAGATACTTTAAGCAGACGTCTGGTTGTATATGTCAGACGTCTGGTTTAGACAAATTTGTGACAGAAGACTTGGTCAGACGTCTGGTTCAATGTGTTAGACGTCTGAAATTTTCTAAATTCTATTTTTAGGAGGCAGAACTTAAATTCAGACGTCTGGGGGATATATCAGACGTCTGACATATGCACAGTGCTAAAAAATTTTAATTGTGTCAGACGTCTGGAGGATGTAGACAGATGTCTGAAATTTACAGTTTCGCTAAAAATAGCCTGAAGTTTGATGGTTTTACTTATTTATCGAAAGTTGATAGCAAATATTTTTATTGTTGTAAAATATAATAACACATAAGTATAGATATATACAATAATTAATACGATTTATTTATTTAGACGGCGACGGAGTTTTAGGATTTCCTGACTCGTTATCCTTCCATGGTCTAAGTGGAGACCATATATTTCCACGCTCGTAGGTCCATGGGGAGCCAGAATATCGTCTTGGTGAGGGATCTGAAGGAGTACGATATGAAAATGATGGATCCAATGAACTACAAGGTTTTGGTAGCGGTTCATGAACATCTTTCTTTCGTGACGAACAAAACTTCATCGCCACTTGCTCAAGAAAGCTTAGCCGTCGTGCCGTAACTTTTTGTCCGAAATAAAGTTCTCGTTGAAGATCTACCTGTTGTTTCTGGTAATGATGAATTTCGTCAATTTTCTCCACTGTGTTAGGAGAAATAAACAGAGATCTTTTAGTTTTCTTATTATCTGGAGTAAAATCCGTATGATACGAGGACCACCTATTTGTTGGCTCTTGTTTTGGTCTAGGCATAGGAAGACGCTGTGGTGTGTCAACCGAGCTATCCGTCGATGGTGTTGAGATGGAGATGGATATATAGGAGTTCCTAGAAGACATTGTTATATTTTATTTTAAAAAATTGATTGTTTGTATATAGTTGTTATGTAACTATGTATATATATAAGCTGAAAACATTATTTATAGAACATCTAATTGTCTAAAATTTTAATGGTTCAGAAATTAGTAAGTATAATTTGTGGTAATAAAATAGATAACTAAACTTAGTCTTTAATTGAATTTTTTAAGGAAGAAGATCATGAAGTGAACAAATACCTAAACTTCGTCCCTGTTTAATGAAAGTTTATTCATTTAATGGTTTTGTAAAAATGTCGGCTACTTGATTTTCGATATTTACGTATTCTAAAAAAATAGTTCTTTTTTGAATATTGTCTCGTAGAAAATGATGTTGTATATCTATATGTTTGGTTCGTGAGTGATTAACAGGGTATTTTGATAAATTTATAGCACTTGTGTTATCATAATATATTGGAGATTTTTTGATAATTTTACCGAAATCCGTTAGTGTTTGTTGCATGTATATCACTTGTGCACATGCTAGAGTTGCGGAGATGTATTAGGCTTCGCAAGTAGATAAGGAAACACAATTTTGTTTTTGCTAAACCATGAAACTAACGATTGTCCGATAAAGTGATATGTTCCATTAGTACTCTTACGACCTGTTTTACATCCGCCGAAATCCGCATCGCTATATGAAACAAGTTCAAACGATGATCCTTTAGGGTGAAACAAACCGTAATCTTTATTCTAGATAGATAACATAAAAGACGCTTAACAACTCTTAGATGAAATTCTTTTGGTTTTGCTTGAAATCGAGCACATAGACATACACTCATCATAATATCAGGTCGACTGGCCGTTAAATAAAGTAAAGAACCAATCATGCTTCGACATAACTTTTCATCAAATCTTTTCCATTTTCATCTTTTTCTAAGTGAATAGTGGTACTCATTGGTGTTGGTTTGCTTGGTGTTTTATCCATTTCAAATCGACGTAATAAATTGTTACAGTATTTTTCTTGGTGAATAAAAATTCCATTTTCGAGTTGTTTTATTTGTAGACCTAAGAAGAAATTTAATTCTCCCATATGTGACATTTCAAATTCATTTTTCATAATATTTGAAAACTGATTACATAGATTTTTGTTAGTTGAACCAAAAATGATATCATCAACATAAATTTATACAACTAAAATATCGTTATTTTCTCTTTTAATAAATAAAGTTGTATCTATTTGCCTATATGAAAACCAGATGTTATTAAGTGATTTTTAAGACGTTCGTACCATGCACGAGGGGCTTGTTTTAATCCATATAGTGCTTTATGTAATTTAAAAACATGATCGGGATATTTTTCGTGAACAAATAATGGTGGTTGTTCGACGTATGAATTTTCTTTAATAAAACCATTTAAAAAAGTACTTTTGACATCCATTTGAAATAATTTAAAATTGTGATGAGTTGCAAAGGCGAGTAATATATGAATGGCCTCTAATCTTGCTACTGGAGCAAAGGTTTCATCGTAATCTATTCATTCTTCTTGATTGTAACCTTGGGCAACTAAACGTGCTTTATTTCTAACGATATTTCCATTCTCCTCTGCTTTGTTTTTAAATACCCATTTTATTCCTATTACCGATTGATCTTCAGGTCTTCGTACTAATTCCCATACGTTATTATGTTCAAATTGATTTAATTCTTCTTGCATAGCATTATTCAAAAATTATCATTTGAGGCTTCTTTACAATTTTTTGGTTCAAAGTTTGACACAAATGCTATATGGCTTATTTGATTGAGTTGATTTCTAGTTACTCTTGAATTAAGATCTCCAATAATATTATCTATTGGATGGTTCTTAAGAATTCTAGGGGATGAAATCAAGGTGTTATTTTGCATTTTTGTTTCATTATTAATAGAATTTGTTGAATTTGTTAGTGGAATAATTTCTTCTTCATATTTAGTATGACGGTTAAAGAGATTTTTGTCGAAGGAGACATGTAAGCTCTCTTCAATAGTATTATTTCGTTTATTAAAGATTCTATATGCTTTGCTACGTTCTGAATATCCAACAAAAATACCTTCATCGGCCTTTGGGTCAAATTTTCCTAAGTTATCTTTTGTATTTAGTATAGAACATTTTGAACCGAAAGTTTTAAAGTATGATACTTTAGGTTTTTTACCAAAAAATATTTCAAAACAAGTTTGTTTAGTCATGGGACGTATGGTTACTCGATTTAATACATAATAAGATGTCGCAATAGCTTTGGCCCAAAAGTGTTTTGTTAAATCACTACTATTTAGTAATGTTCATGCACATTCTTGTAATGTACGATTTTTTCTTTCTACGGCACCATTTTGTTGAGGGGTACGAGGAAAAGAAAAATTATGCGTTATTCCTTTCTTATTAGAAAAGTTTGTAAAAAGGTCATCTTCGAATTCTCCTCCGTGATCACTTCTAATATTTTTAATTTTAAAATTCATTTGAGTTTTAATTCTTTTAGCAAATATTTTAAATATACCAAAAGTATCGCTTTTGTGTTTTAAAAATAAAGTTCATGTATATCTCGAAAAATCACCGACTATTACGAAAACATATTTATTGTGATTTATAGTCCTTATTTGTGTTGAACCAAATAAATCTAAATGTAATAATTCTAATGGTTGTTTTGTGCAAATATTATTTTTAGATTTAAACAAGTTTTCTTTAGTTTTCCAATTTGACAATCGTCACATAAGTTTTCTACTTTATAATTTATTTTAGGCAATCCTCTTACCAACTCATATTTTGTTAACTTATTAATGTTCTTAAAATTGATATGACAAAAACGTTTATGTCATAACCATGGATCATCATGTTTGACCGTTAAACATAAGTTTGAATTTTTATTTATATTCATGGTTAATACATAAATATTTTTGTTTCTAAATCCTTTAAAAATGAGTTGTTTGTTATTATCTAAAATTTTACATCTATCCTTTTTAAAATTTATTTGAAAATCTTTATCGCATAATTGACTAATGCTTAGTAAGTTGTGTTTTAATTTTTCTACTAATAAAACATTTGTAATAATAGGAGAGTTAGATATACCAGAGTTGATGACTTCTCCAGTGCCTATGACATATCCTTATGAATTATCTCCAAAGGTTACCGTTCCACCATCGATGTATGTTATATTTGATAACATTTTTGAGTTTCCGGTCATATGTTTGGAGCAACCGCTATCTAGTATCCATTTCTCCTTATTTTTTATTTTGGGTACCTGCAAAATAAAGAATGTTTTAATTGATACCCATATATTTTATTAGGGTCCTAATTGTTAGAGGAAGGCAGCCATACCCAAGATGGTTTGGTACCTTTATAAATATAATTTTTGTTATAGACTACTCATTCTAAGTAATTATTAATATGCTTTTGTCTAATCAAATTATTATTTGTTTTAGGAATCCAAATTTTCATATTTTTTATATTTAATTTCGACTTAGAAAAACTTCTAGTTTTTATGTAACTAATATTTTTAGCATTATTTTCTTTTTGTTTAGAAGAATTTTTAAATCCTATTCCATTTCTATTGCCTGATGGTTTTGAAGTTTTGATAAGATTTTCCAAATCTTGTTTTCCTTTATTAAATTTTGACACATTGTTGGTAATTTAATCTAATTTTTCTTTTAGTTCTATATTTTCAATTTTCAATGATTCAATAATATTTTTAAACTCAATATTTTCATTTAACAAATTTTCTTTTACTATAGTAATATTCTTACTTTCTATTAATTTATTTTTGATTTTCTCTTGAGATATTTCGAGTTCTTCTTCTAGAATAATTTTTTCATCTTTCAACATTCCTATCTCAAGTTCTAATCTATTTATTTTGACTATATATTCTTTGTTCAATTTTTTATTTGTCTAAATTTATCATCTAATTGCATGCTAAGTTCTAATAATTCATCATAGCTAAGTTCAGGACATACCTCTTCAGTTTGTGCCATAAAACATACATTAGCCTGTTCTCCATCACTATCGCTATCACTTTCAGAGGATGAAGAATCCTAGTCATCCCAAGTTACTTTGACAGCCTTCTTCTTAAAATTTTGAACTTTGTTATTCTTTTTGTCATTATTGAGTTTAGGGCAATCCTTCTTCATATAACCGTATTGATCACATTCATAGCACTTGATTTGAGTTGTTGTGTTGGATTTTCCTTCTTTTTGAAATTTGGTCATCTTTCTAAATTTCTTGAATCTATTATAACTCTTAGCAATGAAGACTATTTCTTCTTCATCTAAATCGGAGTCATCATTTTTTGTTGCTGCAAATGCTATATTCTTCTTCTCCGAATTTAGTTCTTTTCGAGCCTGTAAATTAGCTTCATAGGACATTAAATTTCCTATTAACTCTTCAACTTTGAGAGTAGAAAGATCGTTAGCTTCTTCAATTGCTAAAACCTTCCCTTCCCAATCTGATGTTAAAGAGTTGAGTATTCGAGAGACTAAATCAAAATCAGTAAATTTAACTCCTAACGCCATAAGATCGTGTTGGATAGTTTGAAATCTAGAATACATGTCAACAATAGTTTCATTTTGTTTCATTTTGAATAAAGAAAATTGGTTTTGTAAAATTGAAATCTTGGTTTGTTTGACCTTTGTTGTACCTTCGTGTGTAATTTGTAAGGTACGCCAAATATCAAAAGCAGTGGTGCATAACATGACACGTGAAAATTCATTTTTGTCTAAAGAGCAAAATAAAACATTCATAGCTTTGGCATTATTTGATGCTAAGGTTTTTTGTGCATCGGTCCAAGTGTTCATAGCATTAGTAGGTGCTTCATATTTATCTTGTGGCTGACCAAATTTCAAGACCATTAGCTTCCATAAAAATTCTCATACGTGTTGACCAATATGCATAATTAGATCCATTAAAGAGTGGGTATCGTGCTGTGGATTGTCCTTCTTGAAAAATACTTGCCATATTAAATTGATTCGAAAAAACGTGTTACTGTTATTTGATCAAAACCTTGCTTTGATACCAATTGAAAATCTATATGAGTGGATCATATTGGATGTATATGCAAGTATATGCAACTAACTATATAATATAACTTGATAGATGATAGTAGTAAAGTAAATTAAAATAATCACACCAGAATTTTATACTGGTTCGGACCTCCCTCCTACGTCCAGTCCCGAAGCTCCTCTTCGGAATTTTCTTTCAACTCACCCTCACTTGACCCGGAGGAACAAGTTTACAATAGCAGAGTTTCTTTGTCAAGAATGTGTTCTATAACACGGATGTTGACTATTAAGTACAATTGCTTCCACTATATACATAAAAGAGTCAATTATAGATATTTTGATTGTTTAGAGATCAGGTATAAATCAGTGTGTAAAAGTTAAGAGCGTAAGTAAGTAAGGTATTAAACTTCTCTTGAATTCCTGATTCTATTTATAGTGGTGGAGAAATCCTTTGTGTAGTTGCAATTGTTAGTAAGTGCTCTAAGGTTGCTTCTCATGGTGATGAAGAGTTGCAGTGAAGAGAAGCGAACGTGTCCTTTCGGATGTGACAGTTGTTCTTTAATTTACATAGCCGAGTTCAAAATCCGACGTCTGGAAAATATTTCAGACGTCTGGTCTTCATATGTTTTTGTATCTATTTATATTTCAGATGTCTGTGCTCATTAACCAGACGTCTGGCTTTCATATATTTTTTATATCTGAATGCTTTTCAGACGTCTGAGTGTATTAACCAGATGTCTGATTCTTTTTGAGTTTCAAACTAGAAGAATCAATCAGACGTCTGGCTAGTGTACCCAGATGTCTGAATGTGTGCATGTTGCTTTATCCGGGTCTGTGTAATCCCTCTTCCACTTTTATCGACTTGAAGTCTTTTGATACTTCTTTTGAGTCTTGTTTTTGTCTCTTTCGTGATGTTACTTTATCAACTACCTGTAAATATAGATATATATGTATATTCGATTTCCATTATATAGTTGTTATCATCAAAACCATATAATTGATTTCCTAACAATATATACTCTCAGGATGAAGCAAACTATTATATGACTAAAATGGAGTGAAGTACGTTTTTGAAATGTTTTATAAGTGAAGATAAGTCTTTGTAGAATGTTTACAAAACAAAGGTAACGTGTTTTATGGAAATAAATATTCATAAATGATTTTAGTGTTAAATGAAATACTATTGGTGTAAATAAATGTGAAATTAAAGTAACGGGTACAGTTAAAAAACCAATAGAAGAAATATGTAAGTTGCATATAGATCATTTTATTCGCATAACCGTTCTTGATTAAGATTCAAGTACATGACTTTGAGGTTATTTACACCGATTCGAACGACGATTTTTCACCCGATTCTTATCGGTGGACACTTGACATGGATTATTGATATGATTCTGAAGTTTTCTACCTTATGTATATGGCTATGTAAGGAGAACAAAGATTTCTAATCAAGAAACTTGATCGGAGTCCGCATTAGGAAAGCATGTGAGTGACACTAGTTTGGAAGAAAAGTTTATGTGATTGAGTAAATGATGGGATTGATATTGCATACGTATGACATACGTACATCATACAAGCTTTAATATAATTATATGCTTCTTACATTAAAAATGATGTTTACATTGTTTGATATGACATGTTGACGTGACATGATGGTTGTTATATATGATTTAGCAGGCTTAGATTCATCTTTAATGATGGATGAGTTGTTTTATTTTTTCATTTGTCGTGTTTATATCTCTTTTGGGTTTTGTAAGTGAGATATAGGTACATGGAAGCAAATGCTTGCTTGTTGCTTTTGGTTTCACGAGTAGAGTTTGATTGCTTGACAAATCGGTATGTTTATTTCTTAATGGGTATATTTGCTATTTGACATGCACACTCTATAAGATATATTATAAGTTCATGCCATTGTTGATGATTTATGCCCCGGTTATGGAAGGCCATTTTTTTTGCTTTTGTTTTCTTTGTTGATTGGGCCTCATACCTAGCCATGCAAAGGAGGTGCCACCGAATTTTTTTGTAACATAAGGGACTTTAAAGCCTAATAATTCATTTTTATTAATTGACTTTATAAATCTAAGGATGTGGAGACATTTTTCTTCTTTTGGAGATCTTGGGAAATTTTTTTTAAAGGGAAAGAATCAAACGGCCCGAAATTTTTAACGTTTCGAATGGAAGTATTTAATTTATTTAAATATTCAAATTTGATTAGAATGCAATAAATAATAAGAAAATCAATTGTTAATAAAATGACTTGATTTTTAGTGACATATTTTAGATGAGAATTTTCCATAATTTTTAATTTGAAAAATATTTAAATTATCATTTGATGTATATTTCGGCAAATTTTGGTATTTTTCAAATTTCATATAATAAGATAACCAGTGTATTTTATTGTTGTTTTCAGATCATAACGCATTGTTGTGCGCGATCATATTTTTATTTTTGTCATTCGCGGTTCGTACGTGGACAAACTACTATAGCGAAGTGCTTAAAATTTGTAAATAAACCATACTCTACACTTATACTTTTCTCCATCTTTTTCACTTTCCCTCTTTCCTTTTTTCTTCTTCCCTCTTCTTCCATTTATAGTAAAAGACTTTAACCTAGCCTCCATTAAAAAATCAAAACCAAATCATTCACTCAAGGATAAATTACAATATTGGATCCGTTGAATTCGCGAGGAGGAGAGCTTCAAAACTTGTGAGATGAGTGGGCGTGGCATCGATTTAGGGTGAAGTGATGCGTTGAGGCAAACTAGGGTTCCAGATTTTGGTGGCTAGAAGCAAAGATAGGCGACGACCACGGTTTCATCGCATTTGATCGTGCGAAGGAGTATCGGTAGAGAGAGTTTGAGGTGGTGCGGTGGTGTGTGGTGAATTGCAACTTTGGGAGGGTGAGGGAAATGTGCAGTAGGTCGTGATAAGGAGGAATGGACCGAGCTTGATGTGGTGAGGGGAATCATGCGGAGTGCAGTTCGTTGGTGAAGGCAGTGCGTGATTTTGAGATCCGAGGAGGCGGGGAAGGTGAACAACATGCATGGTTTCGGTTCATGCATCTCATTCGTGCACAGGGAGGTAATTATTGAGGGAAGGAGAAGGATTAATAATGGAAATCAAGTTAATTTAGTAAATAACTGTTTTAATTAATCCTAAAACTTATAAAATGAATAACTTCTTCATACGATGTTCAATCAAGACGCAATCTTTTACGTTGCAGTCGTAAGAGTGTTATCAACGCATTGGAGTTGATTTCTTCAAGTTTGGAACAAGTAGAATTCTGAGCTAAAAGATCAAACCAGAACATGAAGCACCAACTGAAATTTCGATGACTTATCTCTTTGAATGAATACTATAATAACCCTATTTTCGAAGCCGTAATATTATATAAATTTAATAATAATAAAAGCATTTGAATTTTGATAATTAGTATTTTTGGAAATAAGTTTTTATTTAATTGAAATCCAGTTAATAATAGATTTTTGTTTTAACAAATAGAATTAATTAATAAAATAATTTTTAGAAGGTGTATTAAACTAGATAAAGTGTTAATGTTAAACATAAAATAATTAAAGGTATAAATAATTATATATATACTTGAAATAGATGAACTTTTTTGTTTAATATTCAATAAAATCAACAAATCGACGAAGATGAAAAATTTATTTTAGGGGAATTTCACCAGAAGGACAAACTTTGTAGTCCAATTAGTTTCTAGGACACACATTCAAAGAAATTACTTTTAAGGCCAAAGTTAGCAGAATAATTACTTTCAAGGACAAAGTCAGTAGTCCAATTACTTTCAAGGACATAATTTCATAGGTTTTTAGGCCCTAGAAACTAATTATTTTTTGTTTTGTCCTTAAAAGTAATTATTTCAGTTGCGTGTTCTAAAAACTAATTCCACTTGCTAAAGAGGCCCTTGTGGCTAATTTCCATTTTATTTTATCAGTTCAATGAATAATTAAATAGTGTGAGATAATATTGAAATTTGAATAGAATTGTGTAGTCATCGAATTATATTTCTTAGAATGAAGTGTAAATCGGTTAAAATAAAATGGAAAACAAAAATATAATTATACAAAAATTAAAAGAATTCCTTGAAAAAGAAATAAAAAGGGAAATAGAAAAGAAAATACATTCTTTAAACAATTAGACCTAACCCATTCTTCGAAAAAAAACACCCAACCCATATTCCATCTTCTCAAACATGTATACCCCAACTTAGGTTATTTCCACCAAGCCCTAAAAATCGAACGAAAATAATAATAATAAAGAAGTGGACACAGAAAAGAAAAATTTGGGCGAATGAAAGGTCATGACTAGGGTTTGGACGTGAGGCCAACGACAACAGCATGGGGCGAAGGCCAAAGCGAGCTGAGGAGAGGCGGAGCGTTGTACTTCCAAGCGCGGCTCGCAAGCGACGGAGGTGGAGCCAGCGTGATCAACAACATTGATTGAAGCCGGTTGCATGGACCTGGGCAGCAATGCGTGATCGTCGGCATGGGGCAGAGAGCGATGAGGATGTCGCTGGCATGGGCAGTTCCCAGTAGTGGTTGGTGGTGTTTGTGAAGTGTTTTGATAGTTATGGTCAGGGTTCAAGATTGCTATGTTCTTATGGTTGACGCAATGAAGCTAATAGATAACGCGAGTTGTTAAACCCACGAATTCTTAAGTTATGAAATTCATAAATATTTGGTAGTGATTGACTGATATGATTGAAATAAAATTGCATGCTATAGTTTTCCAATTGGGTTGGTGTTTTAATCGGTTGAATTACATGTTTGAGATATTGGATTTGAATCGATATTCGAAATTGAATTAAACGATTAAAATAAGGTTATATGTTAAGATTTATATTGTTGACTGTAAGTTCAACACCTGAAAATACATGCATTATTTGAGTGATTGGAGTTATCAAAAAGCATCTTGGATTGCTATATAATTCCATATTATGAAATGATATTTTATAGAGCGATAATGGCTCTAGAAGTTGAATTTTGATGAATTTATTGTTTAAATTATTTAAATGTTTTAAAAAGATTTTTAAAATGAGATTTTATCTATTTTGATCCTTATTGGAATTTAGTTAAGAGAATATAGTTAAATTATATTATTAAATTATTTTGTATTTTAAAATTTCCAATTAAATTTTTTAAAGATGAATGATACGTATTTATAAAACCTTTTTAAATTTACCATTTATAAGTATATTAAGATTTTGGAAATATTTTAGAGATAAAAGATAAAATATAGTATTATTTTATACAAACTATTATAAAAATAATAATTTCAGTTTTAATCATTTTAATTATAAAAGAGGTATAAATAATTTTGAAAGTGTTCAAAAGCCTTTGTAAAAAACCACTTCTCCTTGAAATGAAATTAAGGGTTTAAAAGTAATTTTGGGAAATTATATCTTCCCGCATATAAAAGCAAAATTTAAAACTCTTTTGTTTTATTTATTATGGACTTGAGATTTTATTGAGATTTTGTGCTTTTCCATGAAACAAAGAATATTAAAAAATGATTGAATTATCGGATTTGTATGAGACATTTTGTGTAATTCTCTCGCTTATTATTATAATTTGTTATATAGAGTTTAGTGAAAATTACCAGCTTTCAAGAATTGAATTATAATTATAAGAATTGAATTTCACGGCTACAGGCGATTAATTTCACGCCCTCTTGGCTTCGGTTTTTCGCTCCGGCTTTCTTCATCTTCCCCCCTCCCCCTCCCCCCCCGCCTCTGCCGTAACCTTTCTAGCCTCCTCCCCTTATGGCCGATCCTCCATCTCCTCCTTCTTCAACTCGGAGTGGCCGTTTTTTCAAGCCGTTGAACCTTATGTCAATTCGACCTCCTGCTCTTTTCACTTCATCTGAATTTCCTCCTCTGCTATCGTCTCCTATTCGCCCTCGTGCTTTGGATGAGATTGTGTCATTGGGTGCTGACCCAGCTGCCGTGCCACGCCCTAATGTGTGTGTGCAGGACCCGAGCTTCCTGAAACAGATGAGTTGTGTTGTGGGTAAGAAATCCTTGTTGAATGATCACGATTCCAGTAAGGATGTTGGTGTGTCTGGCCTAGCGCAGGGGAGTAGTTCTGCTGTTTTTTCTTCTTCTGTTTTAGGCACTCAATGTGTTTGTGTTATTTCCCCAAAGAAATCTGAGCCTACTGTCAATATTGATAACCCTGTTGCTAATTTACCCACTGCCCCCAGATTTGTAGATAGCCGTGTTCCTGATGTTACGAAGCAGAACTCTAAATCGTGGTCTTCTCTTTTCTCATCCTTGCCCCGTAATGCGGGTGCCTACATCCCGATTGAATTTGAAATGGTTGAGGAAAATGGAGTGATGATTCCTCCCCCTTGTGTTTTGCAAGCCGGTGTGGATTTGTGGTCAGACTATTTGGTTGGTTTCTTTCTTGACCCTCATCACCGTCTTTCAAATGCAGCTTCAGTTCTTCGCAGGGCTTGGAAGATACGTGGTAATTTGGATGTGAAACTGATTGATACGATGTACTTCTTAAAATTTTGCTCTTCTGAAGATCGTCTGCGTGTATTAGATGCTGAGCCTTGCATCGTTGATGGTCGGCCTTTTATTGTTACCCCCTGGTCTCCTACTGTGGCGTGTGCTCATGAGCAAGTATATTCCATCCCTGTTTGGGTATATTTTTCTCAGATTACCTCAGTTCTTCAGCCTCTTATTGGTCTGAATTGGTTAGCTTGTAATGTTGGTAAGCTAAAATGTTTTGACTCTAACACGGTGGACCGTGACAAGTTAATGTATGCGAAGGCACTAATTGAGATTTCCCCTTCTAAGCCTCTCCCTACTTCTATTCCTGTACAGCTTGCTGTTGGCCATATTGTGGAAGTTAGGGTTCGCTATGGCTGGGTACCAGATATTTGTACCTACTGTCACTCCTTTGGACACCTAGCTCGTGATTGCCTTCATTCTGAAACTTCTGCGGCTGCTCCTAAGTTACCTTTGCCGCGCCCCCGTCCAAGGATCTGGGTCCCCAAAGTTTCTGTCCCTCCTGCTCCTCAGGCTCCGTTGCCTGATCTGCCTGTCCCATCATTGCCCCTTGATTTGCCTGGTTCTCCGCCTGGTTCTGTGGTTCCTGGTGCTGCTCCTGTCATCCCTCTTGATGCTACTTGCCCTCCCTCGCTCCTACCTCCTGTTGCTTGGGATGAGGCCGAAGGATGTTGGATTGATCCCAATTCTGATATGAGGTATAACCCGGAAAATGAATCTTTCTTCCGGTTTGTATCTGATGATCAGCTGGACCTTAGATGCCTTCGCTACAAACAATCTGGAGATTCTATTGTTCTTGATACGGACGGGTTGGATGCGGCTTCTAATGCGGACTTGCTTGCTGATCCATCCTGGGATAGATCGTTTATCTACTGTTCTGATGATGCGGTTTATGACCCTTGTCTTGCACTGCGGTTTCGCCCTTTTGTTGGCCTTTCTGGGTCTGTCCCTTTGTGATCTTCTTTGGTGATTTTGGTTCATAGGGATTCTCCCACCTTGGTGGTGTGTTAGTTTTATCATGTTACTTTTTGTTACTGTGACATAGCCGTCACGTACCTGTGCTGTATTTTCTGTTTCTCCTTTTAGTAGTTAAGGTGCTTTTACCTTGCTCCTGTACTTCAAATTTTTATTACGTGCGTAATAAAAGTGGACGGTCCACTATAAAACCGGCTGGCTTTGCCAAAAAAAAAAAAAATTACCAGCTTCTAGTAAATACTTGAATTTACTTTCTAGTATGGGACAATTTGTTAAATTCTAGTGGTTACTAAAGTGAAAGTGATATATACTCTAGAGTTGTATTATCTTAGAGTGTTCGAATTTCAGGTTGATAGATCTCCGAGAGAAGATGACTCATTTTTCATCGATCTAAGAGTCGGTATTTGAGTAGCGCTTGACGAAACTGCTTGTGGAGGTGTTAGCGACCTTGTCATTCGAGGCGAAAATTGTTTAGAGATGTGTAGCGACCTTGTTATTTAGGGCGAAACTGCTTAGTGAGGTGTTAGCGACCTTGCCATGGTCGACGAAACTGCTTAGAGATGTGTTATTGACCTTGTCATTCATGGCGGAATTGCTTGAGGAAGTGTTAGTGACATTGTCAAAGCTATCATAATCTTTTCGGATCCGAGATTATGATTATTTATTAGTGATGATTGTTTCTTCAAAGATTTTTGGATGGATATTTATTATCTTTTGGCTCTGGAGAAATTTTGAATTGTTATCACCATATTTTTTATGATAGTCCATTTGAGATTTAATATGGTTTTATGAAATAGTGATTCTGATTGATATACCTTATTATGATTATTTGGTTTTAGGCATATTTTTATTATGGCTTATTTTATTGTTAAGCCATTTATTTATGATAATGGATTTATGAAATGGGAATTTTGATTGATATGCCTTATTATGATTATCTGGTTTTAGACATATTTCTATTATGTCTTATATTATTGTTAAGTCATATATATTATGATATTAGTATCTCGCCTTTTTGTTAGTATAGTCTGACTCGTTTATTTTATAATACTCGGGTTAGGCTGAGACTCTACACATACAGGGACTCATTGATCTCTGGATTTTGGGCTAGCATTGATGTAGACTATTTTGACCATTTTAGTTTACTTCATACTTGCGTATCTTGACAATTTGGAGTTTATGTCATGTATATTATCTAGTAGTCATTGTGTATCTGATATAGTACTTTTGGATGCGATGTATATATTATGTGGGTCTAGTACCAATATTTTGTAGACTCGTATTCTATTATGTATGTGATGTGTATTATTCTACCGTGCTCTGTGATTTTGATTTTGGTTTATTTATATTATATACAATTCTGAATATTTTAATCGATGTGTTTATTACTTTGTATTAGTAATGTACACATCAAAAAAATTCAATTCAGTTCCTAAAAGATAATAAAGACATGTCAGTGTTAGCATAAGATATATTCACATACGATCACCCTTAACCAGTTGTATTCTCCGTATTATTAGACGACATTACTTATAATTTTCTTTAATAATATGGATATCGTGATGGGATTGTTACAGCTTGGTATCAAGCTTTGTTCAGAACATTGTAGAATATAATTGACACAAAGTCAAGATTTGAACCTAGATGACCTAGTGTTATGCCTATTAGGTATTTGGTAGTTAGTAATTTAATTAACTATTAGGGATAGAAATATAAAATAATTATTTGGGGATAATCATTGGGACATATTTATAAAGTTTTTGCAACACTATGTAAATTATTGTTATGATAATGATTTTAAATTTGGAACTGACTTCTGTAAAGAGCAAGATTTAATAGATAGCATAAATGAGACCTTAACTAGCTTAGAATTGAATTGTTGTGTCTTGATCTGTTAGTGATCAGAGTGCACAACGGAAGCTTGAAAATAGCTTTCCGCTAAAGGCAATCATTTGTTTTTTTGATTAAAATATATGTTGTTTGCATCACTGTTTATTTTTGTTTATTGCTTATTTTAAAATATGAAGTGGAATAAAATATCATAATATAATTGTATTATTACCATAATATAGTACAAAAGTGTTAAAAATATCAATATATGTTATGTTTCTGACCATGCGGTCGATGTATATGGTTCATAATATAATTGTGAAACTACAAATGTCTTTCCGTACGAAGGAGACTCTATCGAAATTTTTCGAAAATTCTAATACTTAGAAAATTTTCGGTAAATTTTCATTTGTGAAGAAATAAAAGTTAATAAATTAGTCTATATTTAATTATAACTTATGATAAGTTTGATTCCAATATTAACTACTTAAATAATTGAGCGAGTTTTAATTTAATTGTAGGTTTCGAATTTAGTTAATGTTTGAGTGTATGCGTGTGACGTCTCCCTATAAGAATTACGAGGATGCAATTTTCATAAGCGGACAGGTTTGTAACAACCCTGTTTTTGAAGCCGTAATATTAGACAAATTTAATTATAATAAAAGTATTTGAATTCAATTTTTGATAATTAATGTTTTTGAAAATAAGGTTTTATTTAATTAAAATCTAATTAATAATAGATTTTTGTTTTAACAGAATGATTAATTAATAAAATAATTTTCAAAAGATATATTAAACTGGATAAATTATCGTTCAATATAAAATAATTAAAGGTGTATACATATATTTGAAATAGAAAAAAAGAAGTTTTATTTGATATTAGTAAAATCGACAAAGATGAATAAATTTACTTATCAGTACAATGAACAATTCAATAAAGTGAGCTAATTTCGAAATTAAATAGAATTGTGCAGTCATCGAATTATATTTCTAAAAATGAAGTACAAATCAGCTAAAATAAAATGAAAAACGGAAATATAATTATACACAAATTAAAATAATTCCTTGAAAAAGAAATAAAAAGGGAAATAGAAAAAATTACAACCTTTAAACAATTAGACCCAACCCATTCTCCAAAAAAACATCCAAACCCGCATACCATCTTCCCAAACCTATATACTAGGGCAGTTACGGTTTAACCGTTCAACTGCACCAACCGTTCATGCAGTTACCGTCTACAACGGTAACTGTTACGGTAACGGTTAAAAATTTTGAAAACCGCGGTTAACCATACCAACCGTACATGATATTTTTGTGTAATATTTAACATTAAATATAAAAATTAGTAATTTAAGTTAAAAGAATAGCTTGAAAGTAAGGGGAAACTTAACGCCCTGTTTGGGTATAGTTCTCTACAGAGGTAGGAAACTTAACGCCCTGTTCGATCCTCTTACGGACAAAGTAAGGGGAAAGATTATCCATTGGAATGCGTCTCTTCTGTCTAAAGCTGGAAGATTAGTGCTCATCCAATCGGTTCTGAGCTCTATGGGTACTCATATTTTCGCCGCTATGACCCCTACTTCCTCTTTTTTTTCGCTCTTTCCAATCTTTGGCATCCTCTTTCTTCTGGGGTTCGAAGGGTGACAATCGCCGACACCACTGGGTGTCTTGGGATGTTATCTGCCGTCCTAAGAGTGAGGGTGGGTTAGGATTGCGTAATCCGAAGGACATCTGTTCGGCTTTCGCTTGTAAGTTGTGGTACAGGTTTGGTACTAACGACTCCTTATGGGCAAAGTTCCTTCATGCTAAGTACCGGAGACTGGCGTCTTCTGGATATGCAGGCTCTCCATGTTACGCCAGTGAGACTTGGAAGCATATGCAATCGGTCAAATTGCTAGTTGATTCTCATAACGGCCACTCCGGATGGGATGGTGGTCCGTTCTCTATTCTTAAGGCCTGGAGCTCTTCTCGTACTCCCTCTCCAGTGCTTCCTCTTTTTTCATTTATTTGGGACGCTCGAATCCCTCCAAAAGTCTCTCTCCTCATGTGGCGATCCTTCCATTATGGGTTACCGGTTGATGAGAACCTCCAGCATATTGGCATTCCGTTTGTTTCCCGGTGCAGGTGCTGCGGCTACGGGGAAACAGAATCGACGAATCATTTGCTTTTCGTTGGCTGGTGTGCCAGATCCTGCTGGAATTATTTCGGTAATTTATTGGGTGTCCGTGGAACCATCTCCTCGCCATATGATTTGCTGTCTTCTTGGTGGTTAGTTTGTTCTGGGAAATCTCTTCGCTCTATCATCTTTCGCTTGATTCCATATCTGATTTGCTGGCATGTCTGGTGTGCGCGAAGTAAGGCAATTTTTGATGAGATTCCTATGGATCCCCTATCCGTTATTCGGCGGGTTAGAGATGATGTTTACTTAGCATTTCGGGGCCGACCTTTCAGAGGATCGGTTCTCGTTCTGGTCGCTTAGTGAACCTTTTGTCTATATCCTGTTCTCAGTCTTCTTATAAAGCGGGAATTGGATGATTGCCGATCCGGAGACTGGTGGTTCTGGCTAACTAGTCTCCTCCCTGTCCGTCTTCCCCCCTTCCCCCCTTGTTTTCTAACAGTCTGACTATTGCTTTCAGGCTATTGCTTTTCTGGGCTGGTTATTATCTTTGTGTTACTCTTCTGTTTGGAGTTTGCTTCAAGGAATTACGTTATTCTCTTCCAACTGTCGGCCTTACAGTTGTTGGGGTGTTGGCCGTTTCTTCCTTCTATTTTGAAAGGTCGGCGGTTGGGCTTGCTTTTCTGTTCTTGGTGGTCCCTCAACATCGTCGTCGGGCGGTGGCCTTGCCGGAGCTCGATTACGATGTTGGATGGGCGGTGGGTATCCAGGAGCTCATCGGATGTGTTGTGTGGCTGGGCCAGAGATCCTATGCCTTTGCTTCTCGATAGTGTCTATTGGTTTCCCTTTTAGGTTGTTTCGTTTTTACCTCTGTTGTGGGTGCTCGGTGTTGTATTTCTTTTTTGGGATTGTTTTGGTTACCTGTCAGGCGTGTTGACAGCTTTTGGTTGAGATTATATATGAAAAGCTATCTTTCTGTTAAAAAAAAAGAATAGCTTGAAAATTAATAATACGTGTCTAAATGAACTAATAACATGCGCATTCATATTGATCGTTTTATAAACAAATAAATAAATTTGCAAAAACTAGTTAGAGCAATATTAATTTATCACCAATAATGCACATAATTGATAATATATGTATGACATGCTTCAAGATCGAAAATACGACGGTTAACCATCATAAACGATTGCGGTAACGGTTATAAGAATTTATAACCGTCAACAACGGTTACAGTTACAGTTGGTAGTGATAACGACGGTTGCCGCAACCGTAACACCCCTACTATATACCCCAATTTAGGTTATTTCCCCCAAGCCCCAAAAATCGAATGAAATAAAATAAAATAAAATAAGTGGGGGGAGGGGGGGACGAAGGAATTGCTACTAGAGTTTGGACGTAGGTCTAGCGGTATCGCCATAGGGTGGAGGCTAAAGCGAGCAAGGGAGAGGCGGAGGTTGTACTTCCAAGTGTTGCTCACAAGCGATGGAGGTGGAGATAGCGATGATCGACAACATTGATTGAAGCTGGTCGCATCGACCTGGGCAGCGGTGCGTGATCGTTGGCATGGGCAAGGAGCGACGAGGATGTCGCTGACATGGGCAGTTCCAGGTAGTAGTTGGTGGTGCTTGCGAAGTGTTTTGATAGCTATAGCTTAGGTTCAAGATCGCTGTGTTCTTGTGGTTGATACGATGGAGCGAATAGATAAGTTGAGCTATTAAACTCACGAATTCTATATCTAATTATTTGAATTCCTATTGCGTGCATTGCTTAAATTATGAAATTCGTGAATATTTGGCAGCGATTGAATAATAGGATTGAAATAAAATTGCATGCTATTGTTTCCAATTGGATTAGTATTTCAATTGGTTGAATTATGTGTTTGAGATATTGCATTTGAATTCATATTTGAAATTGAATTAAATGGTTAAAATGAAGTTACATGTTAAGATTTATATTGGTTATTGTAAGTTTGGGTTAATGGCTGAATATACATGCATTGTTTGAGCGATCAGAGTTGTCGGAAAGCAACTCGGATTGCTAAATAATTCTATATTATGGAATGATATTTTATAGAGCGATGATGACTCTAGACGTTGAATTTTGATGAATTTATTGTTTGAATTATTTAAATGGTTTTAAAAGATTTTCAAAATGAGATTTTATCTATTTTAATGCTTATTGGAATAGTTAATAGAATACAGTTAATTATATTATTAACTTATTTCTTATTTCAAAATTTCTAGTTAAAGCTTCTAAAGATGAGTGATATTTATTTATAAAACCTTTTTACATTTACTATTTATAAGTGTATTAAAATTTTGGAAATATTTTAGAGATAAAAGATAAAATATAGTGTTATTTTATAAAGATATTATGAAAGTTATAATTTCAGTTTCAAGTGATATTAATTATAAAAGAGGCTTAAATGATTTTGAAAGTGTTCAAAAGCCTTTGTTAAAAAACAACTAATCCTTGAAATGAAATTAAGGATTTAAAAGTGATTTTTGGAAATTATATCCTCACGCATGTAAAAATAAAATTTAAAACTCTTTTATTTTATTTATAATGGATTTGAAATTTCATTGAGATTTCTTGTTTTTTTATGAAACAAAGAATTTTAACAAACGATTGATATGAGACATTTCGAACAATTTTCTCGCTTATTATTATACCTAGTGCGTAGCCCGTGCTACACATACGAGAAGTTGTGAGGTTCAAAAGTGCGGCCTCTTACCGTGAAGGACCTGATGTTATGTCATAATTTTTTTTTATTTTATTTTGTGTAAACTGTATTTTCATTATATCTCGTGTAAACCTTTTTTTGTCACTATAGCTCAAAACCAATTACTAATTGCATTAAATTTTTATAGAGGGTGGTGTTTAGTTGATTCATATTGTAGGAAAATTTTTTAGGTTGTCTATTTGTTGGTATGTAGAGAATCCACAATATGCATGGATGTACCATGTTTTTAACTTGTGTTGCTTCAATGGGATAAATTCTTTTAGTAGAATAATGGGGAAAACAACATCACAACTATAATTTAATCACCAAGAAATAATTCGCAATGTTAGACGAAAATAGAAAATAATGTTAAACTCCACTATTATATCCATCATCAAGGTTAGTAGCATTGAAAAATTCAAATTTTTTTAGTCACGGGAAAGCATTGCATGGACAAATGTAATAGAAATACATGCATGATTATTAAAAGATCATGAACCACATTTCTGTCAAACATACTTGTGTTTATTAACTTGTGCAATTTTGGTCATTTTATTGTAATGTGTGTACCAATTGGTTTCTTCACATGTAATTCTTATTGATTATTTATAGCAGTATGAATCGATACCGTATAGAAGTTTAATACATAATAAGAAAAGTATACTATTACCCGTCCTAAAAAATATTTCAGGGAAATAGTTTAACTTAGAATGCGTACTCAATCAATGCCTAAAAATTAAAGATGAAAATGTCAACTACTCAACCGTAGAAAGATTTGAAAGTCACCAAGCGCAGAAACAACTTGGAAACATTCAGTAGGCATTAATATATTGATACTGAATGTTGATTTCATTTCTTCTAAAAAGAAATCATTGGAACAGTTGAGAATTTATTATAAAATATCCAAATAAATAAGTAGTCACGGTATGTGAAGCTTTTTATTTTAAATAAGTTCAGAAAGATAAATCTATAGTTACTCATCAGTGCATTCTAGACCAACCAAATTCAGCATTATATTACAGACCTTTATAATTCATATGCAATACATGAGTTTTACAAACCCATGTTGTTATTGCACACCACTACAACAGATTTACCTTTTAACAGTGCACGAAAAACGCTATTATAGATTTTCATAGCGTTATTGATGACGCTATATAACGACATGTTATAATAGCCCTGACAGATCTGATAGCACGATGTTATACGCTATTGAAAAGAATATTTTATAGCACTTATTCAGCACTATTGAATCCTTTTGATAGCGTTTTATCTATATCGACTTTCATAGCGTTTTTTTCATGCAATTTTATTTAACTACTAAAAATCTCAATTTTTAATTTATAGCGTTACATATTTGTCATAGCATGGATTAAACGCTATAAAATTTATTTTCCATAGCGTTTGCCATTATTATAGCTCTTTTCCTGTGCTATTATATTATTTCCTATAGCGCTTTTATTTGTTTCTATAGCGTTTTACTTTCGGTTTCCGTAGCACCTTTTTTGCGCTATTAATTTTATTATTATGATGTACTTTCTATAGCATCCTACAAAAGCTATCTTTCATCTTATCTGAATTGCTCATTTCAGTAGTAATCAGAATACAAAACTACATTTCTAAAACCAAAAATCAAAAGCCAAAAATGTAATAGCAAAATAATATACTACCAAAGCATATTTGATTGCAAATGACAAAATATATATGATCTTACATAGTTGATAATGAATACATAAGTTTAGAGTACGTAATTTCAAAACAAAACATTACATGAAAAAACAATATCCCTTGATCTTCCGCTTGTCAGCTCATGCACATCAAAGCTGCAAAGAGTAATCACTAGTAATTTGAAGCACCAACGCAAAAATTTTGAAGAAGCTAGCGTTCCTGCATCAAACCACTTCCTGCAATGAAATGAAGAAAAATTAAAATAAACATTTGATGGTATTGTTCATATATACTAGTATTCTACTATCATGCTTCAAAAACTTATATGGAGGGAATAAAAATCTAGCAAACAATAACAATGATACCAAGAACAACAATCTCAAAATTATCCTTGTGCCCATTGCTGTTGAATCAAATTTTTAGATACAACATCACCAATACAACAAACACACTTCACTGACCACTTGTGCACACCTCCCTGACCACTACAACAACCACCATCTCACTGTGCCTTCTCTAAGCTTGTGCACACCTCCCTGACCACTTGTGCACATCATCACATACCCATCATCTACAACCTGCTTGCTCCCTAACCCATGCATTTCCAAACAAAACCTCACTGCCCCCATCAATCTACAGTTCACCGTTAACACTCCATCACCATACCTCTATAAACTTCTCGATTGTTGCCCATAGTCACTCCACATCTTCAACCTCTACTTGCACTTCACATCTTCAATTTACTTCACATCTCATATTCATCTTCAATCACAACACGCTTCAACTTCATCCCTACCTTAAACTGCGACAGCACCCTATATCAGCTCCACATTCAGTCACACGTCAAAACTGCCTTATTTGTTGTTGCAGTTCAAAACCAACAACACAAGCATCACTACATACATACAAACCCATCAACATACAAACTCACACTTCAAACTGTTCACTACTGTGCTGTTGCCACTCGACACTGTGCACTGTGTGCACATATTATTCCCTGTTCAAAAAAAAAACAACATCCAATCCATCAAAACATCAATACACTGCACAATTGCCTACCCCATATCTGCCTCTGTTCAACTCCGACTTCCCCACGTTCATTGCTGCACATCATACTCATCACTGCATTCCTTTCCCACAAAGTTCCCCATCCAGCCAATAAAACATTCTCTCAACATTGCAACTATCAAATTCCTTCAACCATCACTGCCAAAACCATCTATGCACTTCAATTCAACACTTCATACCATACAATTTCCTGTCAACCTCTTCTCCGACCATCCCCTTGCCTTTTGTTTCAACCAAGACCATTTCAAAAAAACCTCCCACCTCTAAACAAACATACCCACAGCAGCCGCAAAACTACATCAAAAAACTCTACAAATACATCACCTAACCCTTACTGACCATCTGCCACCATTTCATACGACAACAAGCCATATTTTCATCTTCAAACGCACATTATCCTACACATGCAACCTCATCTCACTTATGTCAACATAACCTGACTTCTGCACTACCTCGCTCCACTTTCCCCACCTGAACCCACCAAAATAACAATCCAATACTTGCTACATTCAGACATACCAAACCATCTTCCATTGTGCACTTATCTGTGCACTGTGCATCATTACTTCCCTGCCACATACCTGTCTGACCACCACTAGCCTACAAATTCACCTCTCAAACAACCACTGTCAACCAAACATCATCACACCTCACTGACCACAGTTACAACACCATCATAATTATCACAATTACACTTATCAAACTTTTCACATACCCCTGCAAAACTTCTGCCAACAAAACAAACTGTCATCTTACTACTTCCCCTGCACACCACTACCACTAACCAATATACTTCCCTTCATCACCCTAAAACCATCCATTCATCTCCTTCAGACAGCTCCATCTCAACTTGCAGACCCATCACAGTGCAAAAACACAAGACTCCCTACTGCTACTTGCCTTACCACCTAACAATCCTTCCACAGCATTCACTACTTCAAATTCTACACTGCCACTGCCTATAGAGCTACTTCTCTGTGCACATCACTCCATTACTGCCTGCACCTCCATCCCACACTTACTGACAAACTTCATCTACTGCTACATCCAACAACAACTTCGCATCTTTTCAAGCTTCCCTCAATCAAATACCAACATCAAGTTTCCCTTCCATCCACTGCACTACACCTTCCTGTCACTTACCTCTCCACAAAATCACCACCAAAACAGTTACACATCCATCCATACTACCACCCCTATGCATTTCTGTGCATCACAAAACTGCCACTTCCATCACCGAACAACCACTTGCCTGCTACTGCACCTTCCTCTGCCAATACAAACTTTGTCACCAAATAACCAAAATGCTGTGCAAATCACAGCCATACCCCAATGCCTGTCGGCATTGCTGTTTGTATACTAAAATTTCATATGAACCATGAATTTGATAACCAAGTATACATTCATTTTCAACCTAATTAAACAGTAATAAAATATGCTTACTATAAGTTGATTCCGTTACAAGATTCGTCGTAGGCCAAGCTATTGTAGAGCCAACGACATCTTCAATGCATTCAAACTCGGTAGTAGGTCTCCACAAACGTGCGGTTGGAACTTTTGCAACATCAATCCAAACTCTAGCTGCACCCTCTCCCAATGGAAAAAAATGGACCGTAATGTTTGGATCAGTTGAAGCTACGCGTCCCTTGGCAACAATATTTCCAGTTCCAAAAACATCAATCAACTTACATTTATTCGATGCAGAATTTGCAACCTACCAAGTAACATAAACAATTGTTTTCAACTATATATTATATGAAGTATTTGAAACATATTGCCTCACGAACAAACTTGAACTATTTATTTGAACAATAAATAATATATTACCATAGGAGTTGATACACGGTTTGTCGAAGGACTGAAAGATGCTTCGGTGTTTGCTTTATCAATGACTACTTTAGATTCTGGCCAAGCTACTTTGCTACCAACCGCTTCTTCGACATATCTCATATTAGCAGTTGGCTTCCATAAAAATGCCTTCACTTTTTTGGGATTGTCTATCAACACTAGCTTGGCGGATGGTCCAAGAGGAATGCCATTAACAAGTTGTTTTGGATCACTATGACATATTCGTCCTTCCGCAACTAATTCTTCACTTCCCAACCAATCAAAAAGCTTGCATTTGTTATCTTAGCTTCCACTCTACAAAAATATATATTCATGCTCATATATGCCATATCAAGCTCTACTCTATATTTCCAGTCTCATTTGCTAAGGTACAGCTACCACTAAAACTAGAGAAAAATAAGAACAAATTAAATTAAAATGTTACCACATTGTCTTCTTTCTCTTGTTCAATCGTGCGTACAACTACTCTATCAGCTGGCCATGCTACTATCATGTCCTTACCTTCTCCAACACGTGTCATAGTAGCTGCGGTCCTCCACAAATAAGCATCCGTTATCCTTGGAAATTCTATCAAAATTTTCATAGCATTTGGTCCTAAAGGAATTTGATGTACAAGCTCATTCAAATCACTTGATAAGACTCCTCCTTCAGCAACTATTTCATCACACCCATTACAATCCAATAAATCACATTTTTCATGTATTTTCTCCGAAATACCCTACGATTAATTAAAAACCAAGTAATCATTGAATTATATATAAAAAACAAAATGTTGCAATGTAATTCAATGTTACCATTTTAGATGTGCCTTCAACAATTCGATTTTCTTTACCCTGGTAAACCAATAAATAAGTTAGCATTTTATCACTAAATTATAATAAAAACCATAATTCGGGGGCAAGCATGCTGCTTGGAGTTAAACACATATCATTGTTTTTTTGTTACTTGACAAAACTGACATGTACTTTGAAATCTCCATATGCTAAATTGTTCTCATTGTTGTTAGCGGTATATATATAAGTATAGATTCAAGTGTATATTTCTTAGTTGAAAAGATAACATGACTTACTGAAAAGATAACTCTCACCAAGTTAAAACAAATAAAAAGAATATACCTGATTCTTCACTAGCATGTGAATCATCTGCTTTAATTCCATAATTGTATTCTGGCATTCAGTTAGTTTCTTATCATTAGCCCTTGATAAAATAAACTTGGTGAGAGTCATTCCTCTTCCTATTGCTCTTAGTCGCCCAGGTTTGTCTTGTCCTAGCACTTGTGCAAGAGCATCGTTACTTGGTGAGCTAGATTGTGATTCACTTTCACAACTTTTTATCTTCTCCTGTAATACGAGTGTCAATTTATACTAATAACCTTACCGACATATATAATGACTTCCTTTGTAAAAAAAAATTTTGAGGTTCGATAATGCTTTTTAAAATGCTAATAGCCTATATCCTCAGTCAACTATTACTTGGTATTACTACACTAATTATATGTGAGGAATTTCATACCAGTTTTTTTTGCTTATTATTAACAAGTACCAGTGAACGATGCATTCTGCCCTCACAAGTAATTGCATGAAGCAAAAGCAACTAAAAATATATATAGAACTATCGTTTTTTATATTATTTTATTCTTTATTCAAAATGATGAATTTTAACTTCCAGGGAACAAGAACTTGTGTGGTCTGCCGACCAAGTTACAATGTCAACATTAAAAGCCTGCATCCGCATTACAATGCTTAAAGTGATCCATGAGTTGTTTTTGCTCTCAGATTGTTGTTATTAGTTCATTTTTGGTAGAATACAACCAGAAAAAGGTCAAGTTGATGCTGCATCTGAAGTATTGGACACTAGTATATACTATAATCTAGTTAAATTCCAAAAAAATAAAATATAACAAAAAATAAAAGCTACGATCAATTTATATTGCATTAATTTGATGAAAGATGATTTACAAAGTAGAACAGATGAGGACATAAACAGTTTTATGTAAAAGGGTGGACTTTGAATCTTGGAACTCATGAACTCTAGCAACAACTTAATCAAGCCTTGCCATTACAATGACCATAAGATTTTAAGGCAGTTCATATCCTGTTAAATAAAGATAAAAACTAGTTTTATCTGTTCATATAATACTTGATGAAAATAAGGCTTCTGCCCGAATAATTTGATGTGAACATAATAAATTTGTCTAGTGTACATCAATCACAAGCATGTATTTCGAACAAAAATGCATGTTTTACAGAAAAACATACATAATCACAATCATGTAAATAAACCATCAAAAGCGGATGCCCTTTCACTTCTTGAATTAAAGAGGCTCGGCAGTAAGAATATTTTAAGCTTGAAATGGAAGAAAGTTGCTTTTCATCTAAAAAATGAAAACTAAAAGCTAGCCAAAAATTATAAAAATAGCTAGCTTTCTGCATTCACATAATACACGATGAATACTCATACAATGAACACTCAAATTGCATTGCCCATGTAAGAAATTTTTATTGATTCATGTACTAGCAATCCCAGGGTGAATTCAAGCAATTCTTTTCAGATTTCAATATTGTTTAGCAGTTTCCATGTGAACACAATAAAAGATATTGTTAAGTATATACTATTCGTGTAGGTTCCAAACTATTCGTGTAGGTTCCAAAATATATCAATAAGTATCAAAAGGCCTTACAATAACATCTGCAACAGTTGTATTCACCGGTTCACCGTTTTTTCGAGTGCGAGATTTAATCCAAACTCGAGCTCTAGAGATGGAAGATGGATCTTCACTCTGCTCTTTCTGCATTAAAACGAAGACTAATTTATTAGTGAGATATCTTTAACATTGATAAAAAATGAAAGAACGAAGAAGTCTAAGTCGTATAATTTTGAATCCAAAATAATTTCTCACCATTTCTTCAGTTAATCGAGCCATTCCTTTGCGGCTGCATGTGTGTGGGAATTGCTTCCGTCTTATGGCTTTGTATTTCTCACTTTGTGTCTACAATAAAATGTGATTATTGTTAATCAATAATAAGGATCTGATTAATGATTAAATATATTTTTTTACCTTAAAGGCTGGACTTGTTTTCAACTTAACAAAATCTCTCCACTCCTTCATACTGTCGATGTTGTCTGGTTTTAACTTAAGCATTTCTTCTTTGGTTTTTGCTTTTCCTAACTCCCTAACGAATCTGCTTTTCGAGGCCCTCCAAATAGTTCCCATTTGACGAAATATAGACACTTTTTGCCAGTCTTCGTCTAATTTAAATCTAGCCTAATATCAGTATGAAAATATTCAGTATTGCATAAACTGATTGTAAATATAAACTGATTGCATAAACTGATTGTAAATATATTCAGTATTGTAAATATAATAAATTGCTTAAACTGATTGTAAAGTGCCTACTGCTGTGATTTATGAAAAATGAAAGCAAGATAGTTATGTACATACAAATTGCAACTTTTTTGGTCACAGCTAATTCAGGTAACACACAAACACATGGACATCAGCAAGACAATACATCGAAACATTAAAAATATTCAGCAAAATAGTTTCTTCTTTGTCTATTTTAATTGTTCAAAGTACAAATATTCAGTATTCATGAATTATGATTCATGAATACAAACTGTTTCGATTTATTTTTCCAACTGAGTTTATAGTCCAAGAAATATAGTAGAACTTGTTACTATTGACAGTATTAGAAGTCATATGGTATTCCCACAAAACAGTCAAGTGTACAAAAGATTAGTAAAAAAAAATAGTCAAGTGTAAGATAAAATTTAAAAAATCATCGTCTCATACCTTAATGGATTCCCACAAAACAATTTTTCTATCATCATCGAGTAGCCTCCAATCATCAAGTGTAAACGGAACAACCCCTCGGACTAGCGGTCCTAAATATGAAGATAAACTAACTGATCCAGGTCCTATTGGCTCTGCCGTCGAATTAAATTCTACTTCAACTCTACTCATAGCATATGAAGGAAGCCTTTTCATTTTTGTTGGACCTCTAGTAGTTCTTTTCCCGCTTGGATTTGCATTTTCATGAACCAGTCCATCATCTTCCAATGAAGCTTCATAATTTTCGCCAGTTTGCATTGCATTGTCTTCAGGTGCTTGCACGTTGTCCTCAAGTGCTTTAGCTACTGTTTCATCTTCCATCACATTCAAATGGCTACGGTCGATAAGCTCTTCCTTGACTGTAGACTGATTCAACGCAGCTTTTGGTACCTCAGTTTCTTTTTGTTTGACGTTTCCTCTCTTCCTCTTTGCCATTATTCTGCAAATAAAAATAAATAAAGAGTTAAGTTGATGTAATAGTATTAGAAGCAACATACTGTATACATAATATTTACAGAGAGTAATAGTGCTTAGGGCTGCACTCAATCTTAGAGCTGCACTCAATCAATATTAGACAACTCAACTCATATAAACCTAACTCAACCTAACTTAATTTGTTATGGATATTTGTTATAGACTGTAACTCTAACTATATATCTATCAGATGTAATGTTACATTTAATCCAACAATTTTTTAACCTGGTTCAAACTTTAGTGAGAATAACCTATTTTTAATTTTTGAGCACACGTCAAACATAGATTGATGACTATGAAAACATAAAATGCCCACTAATTACATAGGTTACTGATCCATTATGATTTATTTTTAATGGTAATAGGATTTAAACTAGTGGATGATGAGTTAACAGCCACAAAGCCTCGTCTGCTTTTAATAGAGGCATAACACCAAAAAACCCAAAAAATACAAGTCATGCAAGATTATCAGTCATCACATTAACAGTCTTTGTTCCATATGGTTCGCTATTTATGTCACATCACATTAACTTCTGCAGTAGCACTAGAATTATTCTGTCAACAAACATCGACAGACTATAAAAGTGAAAAAGGGGAAAAAAATTAGAGTACTGAATGGATCTAATCACTTGAAAAGATAGGCAAGCATGCTACAAAATTTCACAATAGACAACTGAAAATCACAAAGCACAATTACTGGAGAGGTTACATTATATAATCTAATATTCAATTTCCCTTTTCAAAATATACTAATAAATGCATTTAATGTCTATTAATTTTTGGATTATGATATAGCATAATTAATCCTGATATATTATTCAAATGTGCTGTTACTTCTGTATATTTATCTATTATGATTCAGATGGTTAAGATCTAACATATGCATATTACCGAATGGCATCTTGTGTTAATTATTACTGATCCTATAAATGAATTAACAAACCTTGTTTTAACTACTCAAATATGCCTTCGCAATCCTCTCTAACATAGCTAACATCGTCATTAGAATCATCAACATCCATATCGATTTCTCTGTAATCTTCCCCAATATAGTTAACTTCATCAACCGATACATTTGTCTATAACTCATGAAAGCCTCTTGGTGGTGTCTTCATTACCACATACCAATTAGAGTCATCATTGTCTTTTAAATAAACAACTTGTTTTGCTTGAGATGCAAGAATATATGGATCTTTTGAAAATGAAGCTTGATTTTGATGTAAATTTACAAGAGTGAATCCATCTTCAACCTTTACACCGTTTCCGACATTTGCCCAATGACATTTAAAAATGGGAACATAAAACACATGATAATCTAACAAAAATATATCGGTCAATATCCCATAGTAAGTAACTACGTCAACCACTTGAGATATATCTTTTGCACTAGCTATACACATGGTAGTGGCATCATAAGTAACCCCACTATTTTGAGTTTCTCTGTCAATGTCTTTTGTGTGAAAACGTTGTCCATTGATGATATATCCCTTATAGGACAAGACATCATTCTTTGGACCGTATGCAATCCATTTTAACAATTTATCATGATCTTCTGAGCTAATAGGTATCTGTAAAAGATATTTAATATATATGTCACAATGTTCTGAAACCAATGTAAGTTTATTATAAAATTTAACCAACCTTCTTTTTAATCCAATCGGCAAAGTTATCTGTATGTTTTTTCCAAAGTAAGGTTGCGCTTCTTCCTATGCGTTTGTCTGAATCTTGCAACTCCTTCAAATGCAAACTGAAAAGAAAAAGTTGTGTCGACTTATACTTGCAATTAAGTACATCAAAACAATATAGACATACTATAAAATTCACTTACTCTAAAAATGGTTCAACCATTGCCATATTCATTAACACGGCCAAATGAGCATTTTTTTTCTCATTAGAAGATAATGTAACTGTCTTAGACGCAGAAATTGGACGTCCTTCAAGTATTATAGAATTTTCGTAGTCCTCATTTCGAACACCTTTCTCTTCTATATGTCCTGTTTTTTTCAAAAAATCACCAAAATATCTCATACATTCTTCAGCAAGATAGGATTCAGCAATACACCCCTCAGGTCGTGCGGGATTTCTTACATAATCTTTAAGTGTTTTCATATATCTTTCAAAAGGATACATCCAACGAAAATGAACCGGCCCACACAACCGTGCTTCTCTTCCAAGATGAATTGTCAAATGTATCATTATATCAAAAAAAGAGGGAGGAAAATATCTTTCAAGTTCACATAATATTATAATAATATCATCATCAAGTTGTTGCAGATTTTCTCTATCAAGCACATGTTGACATATTTTATTAAAGAATGAACATAAACGAACTATTGCTTCCCTTGGTTTCCTTGGCAATAGTCCTCTTATTGCAGCTGGCAACAACTGTTGCATTAGAACGTGGTAATCGTGAGATTTTAAACCACTAACATTGTAATCCTCCAATGAAATGCAATTTTTCAAATTTGAACAATAACCATCAGATCCCTTGAAATCATACAACCCATTGCAGAAGGTTTTTTTCTCATAATTTGATAATGTATATGGAGCCGGCGGAAGATATGTTTTTTTTCCGCGAGGTTGTGCATAAAGTCCATGTCGAATTCCCAAATCCTCTAGATCTTTTCTCGAGTTAATTCCATCTTTTGACTTTTTATCATGCAGTATCGTGCCCAAAATGCTTTCACCGACATTTTTCTCTACATGCATCACGTCTAAGTTATGACGTAAGGGAAGCTCCTGAAAAATCAAGAGTGTAATACTTCAACGATATAATATTTTAATGTTAATCAAGTGTAAAATAATAAAACTTCACACTAACCTCCCAATATGGCAAATCGAAGAATATTGATCTTTTTTTCCATCTTGATAGCTCCATTTTCATAGGATCATTAGCTTCGGTTTCTCTATTATGGCAACTCTTCCTTTTCTTCATTTGTCTCTTTTTATTTTGCTTGCTTTTCTTCCCTTTTTTATTGTTTTTTTCATCTTTAATTTCTTTTCCAAAATTATTTGGAAAGTCTTTTAAAATATTAGAGATGTTCCTTCCAGTTAAAATTCTAGGCCTGCTTCCATTCTCTACAGTATTATCAAACCAAACCTTTTGTTTTCTCATTTGATTAGAAGGATGTAAGAATCTTCTATGACCCATATAAATAGTCTTCCGGCTATGATTCAACCACCGATGGCGAGTATTCACCCCGCATGATGGACATGCTTTTTTACCTTTTACGCAACATCCGACGAGATTTCCATAAGCTGGAAAATCATTTATCGTCCATAACAAAACTGCTTTCAGATTAAAAGCTGTTTTAGTAAATGCATCAAAAACTTCAACTCCATTATTCCACAAATGATGCAAATCTTCTACCAATGGCGCCAAATAAACATCAATATCGTTCCCCGGTTGCTTCGGACCAGGAATTAGCAATGTTAACATAATATTCTCCTTCTTCATACACAACAAAGGCGAGAGATTATATGTTGCAAGCATTATTGGCCAATAACTATATTTAGAATTTAACATAGAAAATGGATTAAAACCATCAGTAGCAAGACCAAGTCTGAGATTACGTGGATCCATTGAAAATGATTCCCATTTCTCATCCACTACATTCCACGTTATAGAATCCACCGGATGGCGCATTTTTCCATTGTTACTTTTGTTATTAAAATGCCATCTTAAATCTTCTGCCATTGTTTGCGATCTAAACATTCTTCTAAATCTTGGAACTATTGGAAAATATCGCAATACTTTTACCGGGATCCCTTGCATAACCTCTCCTGTACGTTGATTAGTCTTCCAGCTCGAAAATCCACATTTTGGACAACTATCCAAATCTTTATACTCTTTTCTAAAAAGACAACAATCATTCTCACAGGCATGAATTTTCTCAAAACCCATATCGAAAATTTTAAGAAATTTCTTCACTTCATATATGGTTTTAGGAAGTACATTATCCTTTGGTAACAACGACTGCTGCACGATTAGAAGCTTATCAAAACCATTATCAGATAACCCAGTCTCACATTTAAAGTTATATAAGGCAATAATGGCATATAACTTTGTTTGATCGGGACAATCAGGATATAATGGGGTTTCCGCATCTTCTAAATTTTTTAATAAATCATCTTCTTGTCTCTGCACATTATCCTCATCGTTATCATTAGTAAAAAAAGAATGATTGATGAAATCTTCATCTTCGTAGCGAATGCCTTTGAATAAATCATATGCACCGTCCAACTTAATTTTTTTCCCTGTGTCTATTTGCTTGCTGTGATTGTACCATCTACCTCTTTTATATTTAGGATCCATTCCCCTTATAATCAAATGCTCGACAATGGTGACTCCAAATTGGTGAGTGAGGTTTCGACAATCCAAGCAAGGGCATAACATTTTTTCCATATTTTCTAAACTTTTCTTTGCAAAATTCACAAAATTCCAAGCCCCTTGTTCGTACTCGCTACTAGTTCTGCAATTGCAAAATTAACAAAAAATACATATATTTTTTCAAAATCAAAACATATCTTTGCTCATAGTCACTGGTAGTTTACCTGTGTAGATGCACCCAATCCTTATCCATCTTGAGATGCGATACTACTTGTTATCCCACTTTTTGGCAAAGCCGCGATACCAAAAGATCGATCAGAAACGGAGAACGGTTCGTCTCAGAGACCGGCCATACTTCGTCTCGCTATGGATATCACTGAATTTTGTCCAAGATCAGATTGAGCCACAATTGATAGGACACGGCAAGAAAGACCATAGGAATCAACGTCTCAAGTTTCAAGTCAATCCGAGTTCATACGCTCAAATTATGATCGATTCAACTTGAAAGAAAAGGCCTGAGATTCGAACCCATCAGGTTCGAAACCATCACCTTCGAACCCATTAGGTTCGAAACCATCACCTTCGAACCCATCAGGTTCGAATCTACCAAGTTCATAACAATGGACCTCGAATCCATTGGAGAGTAGCTGTTTCGAACCCACCACAAAGCCTTGTTCGACTCCAAACAAGCATCCTTGTTCGATTCCATCATAAGACGTTGTTCGAACCCAAACATGGAACCTCGTTCGAAACCATCCGTGATGCCAAGTTCGAACCCATCCTGTGTAGCCTCATTCGAATCCACTGGGTCAACCAACCATGATGACGTGTCTTCCATCGGTTCAAATTCGCCAAGATTTATGGAGTCGAAGCGGTCAACTCGGAGTGAAGACTGGGTTGGTTCGAAGTTTGCGCTCCACGCCACCATGAAGACACGTGCCGTGATGGATTCGAAACCATCGGTTCGAAAGCATAGTTTCGAACCAAACAGCCATGCAATGAACCCCATTTCGAATCCATCATATCTCCCAATCTACTGATCCAAATGCCATGAAATTTTCACAGAAGCTTGCATACATGTTGAAGAATGTCCACGCCAAATTTCACCTCGATTGGATGAATTCTTGATCGGTTCGAATGGAGTTCGAACTGATGCCAAAGTGGGCCCAAACTTCCCGAGACCGTGCGTGTGGGCCCCCTCACGTGCCAGAAATGGTCTCCCGAGTTTTCAGCGAAATATCAGCAGCCTACGCCAATAAATAGAGCCCCATGGCCAACTTGAAAAGGGACTTCTGATTTCTGAAGCATCCAGACTCTGCCGGATTGAGATCTCCATCATTTGATATCATAAACTTGCTGTTAAATTCGAATTCCTGACTGTAATTCACTGTTGTTTGCTGTACCGACTTGTAATCATCGAAAGAAAGTCAATAAAAGTATAAAAACTTCACAGTGGACGTAGGCAATACGCCGAACCACTATAAATTGCTTGTCTACGCGTTTATTTACATGCTATTTGGAGTTTTTGTTAGATAATCCTCTGTTTTAATTTGCACTCTTCATTTATTATCTCTTCAAAAACTTCCGACGAGTGTTGTGCCCAATTTTGGTGCAAACACTTTGGTGCTTTCACCGAGAAAACCCAGATTTTCTCCCGCTCCACGGATCTGTCATCAATACCGGATTGCATAAATCTAAGAGAGAGATCCGAATCTCAAGCTTCGATTCCTTCCATTCTATTCAGGCTTGATAAAAGTCTAGGAAAGAATCTTACTATTCACAATGGTGAGTACTAGAACCACTTCTAACCTTGGTAACCAGGAAGGCCGGGATAGGCCAGATCCCGCGCAGCTACCATCTACTCAGGACGTCGCCGGGCCTTCGAAGTCATCCAGACCGGTAACGAGGCAAGAGTTTCAAACGTTGCTCCAGGAGCTGACCCAGAGTCGGCAACAGTTGACGGAGCAACTACGCGCTAACGCTGAATTAACCCGCCAGCTACACAGTCATAAGCGTAGGCGGTCTAGGAGGGATTACGCATCCCAGTCTTCCACGGAGAGTTCGGCTTCCATCGATTATCATCACCGACCTTCACGACCCCGAATGGATGGGAATTATGTACAGGCTACTGGAGACCTTCCGGCATTGACGGTTGGGCAACTATGAGTCGGCCCATCTGCTAGCTTCCATACAGGGCCTTCCTCCCGGGGAGGCACTGTTCCTCAACACACTACCGACAACCGTCCTGCAACCATTGCTACGGAGCCAGGGGTTGACATCCATACTTTGTCAGATCAGAACCACCACCGACGATGGCAAACTCCTGAGCCGTATGTACCATAAGATGTCGAACCAAGGAGGCGAGATCCGGACCGTCGACAGCATCCGGTCCAGTCCCGCATTATGGAACCCGACCACACCTTGGCTTGACATGCCCAGAACGCAGCTGTAACGGATCTTTCGAAAATGATCAGGCAGATGATCCGTGAAAGTCAGGGGTTTACTAATGACGATTGGGGAATCTCCCGGAGTCACACCCCATTCACAGACGAGATTCTGTATGCCGAACCCCCTCGACGATTTAGGATGCCCACGTTACCGATGTACGAGGGAAACTCGGACCCCAATCAACACATACTGAAGTATGAATGGTCCATGAGCGCCGCTAGAGCAGACGATGCGGTCAAGTGTAGGAGCTTTCCTATCTCTTTGGGGGGCATTGCTACGGTGTGGTTCACGCGATTGCCACCCCGTTCTATCTCTTCGTTCAATCAGCTGGCCAGGAAATTCGTGGAACAGTTCCGCATGCATGTTGCAAGGCCTAAGGATGTCAACACTTTGTCTAGTGTTACCCAAGCCCCAGGAGAAACTCTTAGACACTACTTGGAGAGATTCCATAAGGCCTGTGTGGAAATCACCAATCCCAATGACAACTCGATTCTGATGGCATTGATGAAAGGGATTGACCCTGATTCAGATTTTGGAAATTGGTTGGCAGGAAAACCTCATGCGTCGTTGGATCGCTTCTACTCCAAAGCCGCCCAGTTCTTGAGGCGTGAGGACGCGAAGCAGTCTAGGAAACAGGACGACGCAGGACCCAGTGGAGAGGGGATTCAAAGTAATGTGGCTGTTAATCAATCGGGAGAGAGTTCTGGGAAAGTGCAGCTAAATATCCAGAACAAACAATCACAACCGAAGAATAATGGGAATCAGAGCAGGAAGCGGAATCAGAACCGTGGGCCGAGGCGTAGGGCCCCTATGTTCGACAATTATACTCCGCTGAATACATCGTTGGAGAACGTATATCTACAAACTTGTAACGCCATGCAATACAAGAAGCCTACTCCGAAGCCGTCGTCGGAGAGACAGATTCAAACGGGCAAGTTTTGTAGATTTCACGACAGTTACGGCCACAATACCAATGAATGCAGACACTTGCAGGATTTGATTGAGAAGTTGATCAGGGAAAGAAAGTTGGACCAGTTTGCACGGGCGCTGCAGTCTGGCGGTGCGGGTCCGTCAAACCAGAACAATCGGCAAAATCAGCCAAGGCAGGAAGAACCTGCCCGAACGGGCGGAAGGCTAGTGATAAACACCGTCAGTGGTGGTCCTCATCCGGCGGATAGGAGTTGGAAAGAGATGGAGTCATATGCTAGCTCGGTTAGGCATATGGATTTCGAATGTTGCAGCAGTTATGACGAAGGGGCTCCGGCAAAACAACAAAAGATGATGACAGATGACACCGTGTTCCGGAACCTTGATGCAGACAAGGTCGAAGCCCCGACTATTGACCCACTTGTTATATCCGCCCAGGTTGGTCCTGCTTAGATGAAGAGGATACTGGTGGATAGTGGGAGTTCAGTCAATATTTTGTTCAAGAGAGCTTACGATCAGATGGAGATGGAAGGCAAAGATCTGAAGCCCTGTCAGTCCAGGACTCACGACTTCGATGGAAGTGCTAATATACCCACGGGGGTTGTGGAGTTACCTATGGAGTTGGGGATCGGTGAGTGCAGAAGAGTACGCATGTTACAATTTTTTGTTTTGGACATACATTCACCGTACAACGCGTTTCTGGGCCGACCGGCCCTTGCTGAATTTCGGGCGGCAATCGCCCCGTGGTGTTTGACTTTGAAATTTCCTACCGATTGTGGTATCGGTGTGATTCATGGAGATTAGGCTGCTGGAAGAGCCTGTTATGTTGCAGAGCTGCGAGAGGCGCAGCGAAGGGAGAAAGGGAAGGGTGTAGAGGAATCTCTCTGCGTCCGTTCTGCCGATGATTGACAATTGGTGCTTGGGCCTCGGCCCGGGCACCACAACCAATTCCAGAAAGACCTTGACCCAAGGGATAATGACAACAATGAGGAATCTACAGAGAGTCAGGCTTCTCCGGCTGAGCTAACTATCAATGTCCCGATCGATAATGATGGCGATGATTCGAGAATGTTAAAAATTGGGTCTCAATTGAGCCAGGGGGCACAACAGGAATTGGTTGAATCTCTCCGGGCGAATCTTGACGTGTTCGCCTGGACGCACTCTGACATGTGTAGGATCTCGCCGGATATCGCAAGCCACACTTTAAACATTGACCCGCGGTATATCCCGGTCAAACAGAAAAGGCGTGGTATGGATCCAGAGAGATCTGCCGCCCTTAAGGAGGAGGTCGATAAGTTGAAAACAAATGGGTTCATTAGAGATGCTTTATACCCGGAGTGGGTGTCCAACCCGGTACTTGTTCGAAAACCGAACGGGAAATGGAGAACGTGTATCGATTATTCTGACTTAAACAAGGCTTGCCCGAAGGACAGTTTTCCACTTCCTCGAATCGATCAGCTTGTTGATTCAACCGTCGGACACGAGTTGTTATCCTTTATGGATGCTTACTCGGGCTACAATCAAATACCCATGCATGTGCCCGACCAAGAACATACGAGCTTCGTGACTGATCTGGGACTATACTGCTACAAAGTCATGCCTTTTGGGTTAAAGAATGTCGGCGCAACCTATCAACGTTTGGTTAACCGGATGTTTTCCGACCAGATCGGGAAGACCATGGAAGTTTATGTGGATGACATGTTAGTAAAGTCACGGTATTCTGTTGATCACGTAAAGTACTTAGGATTAATGTTTGATATCCTTCGGAGATATGGGATGAAGCTCAATCCGCTAAAATGCCATTTTGGAGTTGCGTTCGGAAAATTCCTTGGGTTCATCGTCAACGCCCGAGGGATAGAGGCTAACCCTGAAAAGATTTGGGCCATCAGGAATCTTCAAACTCCAAGGACCATAAAGCAAGTCCAGAGTCTCAATGGGAAAGTCGCAGCATTGAGTAGGTTCATCTCGAAGTCAACTGACAAATGCATCCCTTTCTTCGATCTGATCCGAAAAGGGAAACGAAACTTCGAATGGACCGCAGAATGTGAAGGTGCATTTCAGTCACTGGTTCGACATCTTTCTACACCACCGATTCTTTCGAAGCCTGTTGATCACGAGCAATTATATCTTTACTTGGCGGTATCTGAAAGCGCAATCAGTGCAGCATTGGTCCGGGAGGAAGACCGAGTGCAAAAACCGGTATATTACATGAGTAAACGGTTGACCGGAGCCGAGAGGAACTATCCCAAGCTAGAAAAGTTGGCATATTGCCTAGTCATTGCCTCGAGAAAGCTCCGTCCATATTTTCAGGCTCATCCTATCACCGTGTACACCGACCAGCCGTTACGACAGGTCCTCACGCGGCCTAAGACGTCTGGTAGGCTACTAAAATGGAATATCGAATTGAGCTAGTTTGACATTGCCTAGACTCCGAGAAGGGCCATACACAGTCAAGTTCTAGCAGATTTCGTTGCTGAATTCACTGTACCCGAGGAATTACCTGAGAGTAGCGAACCTCCTAAACGCATGTGGAAGTTATATACTGACGGTGCCTCCAATGAACGGTGTTCGGGAGCAGGGGTAGTGCTTGAAACCCCTGAAGGCCGATCTATATGCTACGCCCTAAAGTTCGAGTTCCGTGCGACTAATAACGAGGCTGAATATGAAGCTTTGTTCACTGGGTTGAAGCTGGCCCACGACCTGAGAATTGTCGCTGTAGAGATTTATTGTGACTCCCAATTAATCGTATGTCAAGTCCGAGGTGAATATCAAGCTAAGGATCGAAGACTAGCTGCTTACTTATCTCGAGTCAGGGAAATCCTTGATCGTTTCGATTACTATGCCATTTTCTATATCCCCCGGGAGCACAATCAGAAGGCCGATTCATTGGTGAAGTTGGCAAGTACGGGCGAAGCCCAACAGTTAGGGCTTGTTCCCGTTGAAACCCTACCTTCTCCGAGCATTGATCAAAGTGAGGTCAGCCATGCATTCGAGGCTACCACAAGTAGGGAGTCGTGGATGACCCCCTATCGAAATTACATTGAACATGGGACACTGTCTGAGCGCAGGAGTGAGAAGAGGCAGGTCCTTCGAAAAGCCCCACGGTTTGTCATTCAAAACGGAGTTATGTACAGAAGGGGGTACTCTGTCCCTCTACTCCGATGTATCGCACACGATGAAATCAAGCGAGTGTTACACGATGTACACGAGGGAGAATGTGGCGATCACACTGGGGGGCAGGCACTCGCCAAGAAGGTACTCCGATACGGATATTACTGGCCTACCGTTAATCGAGATGCATCAGACTACGCCAAAAAATGTGACAAATGCCAGAAACATGCTCGGATTCCTAGAGCTCCACCTACCGAAATAACCCAAATGGTTAGCCCCTGGCCGTTCGCGGTATGGGGAATCGATATAATTGGAGCATTGCCTCTGGCCAAAGGTGGCGCGAAATACGCCATCGTCGCGGTTGATTACTTCACTAAATGGGCCGAAGCTGAGCCTCTTGCAACGATTACAACAAAGAAAGTGATCAACTTCGTAGTGCGCAATATCATCTGCCGATTCGGTCTCCCGCATACTATCATCACCGATAATGGAGCCCAATTCGACAGTACCGAGTTCAAAAATTTCTGCCAACGATTTCGCATACATAAGAAGTTTTCTGCAGTGGCACACCCTCAAGCAAATGGTCAGGTCGAAGCTGTTAATAAAGTTATAAAGTCCATTCTGAAGAAGCGACTAGAAAAGGCCGGAGGCAAGTGGGTCGACGAACTCCCTATGGCATTATGGGCCTATCGAACAACTCACAAAACTGCAACTAGTCACACTCCGTTTTCTCTATCATATGGCTCTGAGGCCGTTATTCCAGTCGAATTGGAAGTGCGCTCTCATCGTGCGACGTATTATGATCCGAAGACAAATGCCATATTACTTGATCAATCTCTGGATTTATTGGATGAGAGACGTGAAGAGGCTGATTTGAGGGCAGCTGCATATCGGAATCGAGTCGCCCGAATATTCAATGCCAAGGTCCATTCGCGAACCTTTGAACTCGGCGTTCTCGTGCTCAAAAGAGTTTATCCGGTTCCTTCGCACATGAAGCCAACTTGGGAAGGGCCGTACGTGATTTCACAAAAGCTCGGAGATGGCACGTTCAAATTATCGACCGTTGACGGTCTCACCTTGCCGAGGGCTTGGAATAGCGAGAGTCTCCGTCGCTACTACACATGAAAGACTTTACTTTTTCTGTCAATTTATTCTTTTGCATTTTATTTTAGCATTCCGAGATTTAAATTTGTAATAAGGCAACTGACTTTGCCACATTTTCTCGTTTCAGCAATAAAATGCCATCTCTTCGGGCCAGAGCTGTGATTTATTGAGTGTGACGTACAATATCACGACGCACGGAGAGCTAAGTTCCATCATGCGGTAGGATTTATTCAAATAGGGAGTGGCTGCGATATGACCGGTCACTCGCTAAGTGAAACCCGAGCTCGGGGACAGGACACCATACGAACATTTACAGGGATTGATATACGACAATCCCTCCTTTAACTCCAAATTCCCAAAGTGTGAATTGGAGTATAAACATTCAATAATTCGTTCCCAGAGTGCGTACGGACTCCAAATTCCAGGAGTGCGAATTGGAGTATAAACATTCAATAATTCGTTCCCAGAGTGCGAACGGACTCCAAATTCCCGGAGTGCGACTTGGAGTATAAACATTAAACAATTCGTTCCTAGAGCGCGAGCGGACTCCAACTTCCCAGAGCGCGAATTGGAATATAAACATTAAACAATTCGCTCCCGGAGCGCGAGCGGACTCCAAATTCTCGGAGTGCGAATTGGAGTATAAACATTCAATAATTCATTCCCAGAGTGCAAACGGACTCCAAGTTCCCAAAGCATGAATTGGAGTACAAACATAAATTACAGGTTCCCGGAGCGCGAACCGAAGCATCCGTGCTAACTCCAGATTCCCAGAGCGTGAAGCGGAGTGTGAACATCATTTCCAAGTTCCCGGAGCGCGAACCGTGTTACAAGCATCGATAACTCTCGAGTTCCCGGAGTGCGAACCGGATTATCGATCTCAAATTATCTTAAGTCCCTAGAATGTGGACACGTGTTTAAAGTTTGCAATAAACGCACTCAGCCACCAAAACGCAAATGTTATTCCCCTAGACTAGGGGGCAAAAAAGCTAAGTGTTAATCGCTAACCAAAGTGATACAATGTCCGAAGTTCGGTTATTCATCGATCACAACTTGCGACCAAGATTCTCAGACTTGGCGAATAAAAACGAACTCCACTTGACGGTAAAAACACCACAAGTGCACCGGACCGAAAACATAACGCTATAAACACTTAAGCACAAAAGGAATGGGAGTTGGAACAAAGAAACTAAATTTTATTTCAACTAACTTAAGGCAAGGACTTACACGCAAATAAGTTCTTCCAAAAAAGAATGCCTACTAGCAGGGGCCGAACCTGCATCTATACACGGCCTACTAACAAAAAATGAAAACAAGTTCCTATCTACCAAAATATCTGCTTGGGGGGGGGGGGGGGCGCTCTATTCTTTCTTCCTTGGCTTCCTTATTAGCGGTTCGTCGTCAGAGTCACTAGGAACGGAAACCCTTCGTTTGGACGACCTCCTCACCGGTGGCTGCTCTTCGGCCGGGGGCATAATATCTACGTCCTCCTCAGAACTTGAGTCTAAATGAGGGCTCCCCGCCGGAGGAGTAGGAGGGATCGGACCCGCAACGGAAGATGGAATAGTGTCACCACCGACACTACCGCTTTGCCCCTCAGCTTCTAACTCAGCGTGGATTTCGGCCAAAATTTCTTCATCTCGAGTTGATGGGGCCTGGCTGGGGGCAACTCCGGTCTGCACGAAAGAGCTGGAGGCTGGCGGGAGTTCACTGATGATAAATGGCAAGTCCGTAGAGAAGTCTCCCTGTTGACCGAGTAGTTCTCTCACCATTTGTTCGTCAAGAGACAAAGAGCTTTCCTGCGCCGCTTCGGTAGACGCTGTTGTTGTCACGACAGTCGTTTCAGTAGTAATAGCCTTCTGCCCTTGACTCGGCTCCTGGGTCGAAGACGCCGGGGTAGTCCTGGTCACTGGATAAAGAAGAGAAGGGATTAAGAACAATCACTTCGAAACGAGAGTTCTAGCGAAAATGCACTTGAAATTTGTTCAGAATACCTTCCTCAGTTCGGCTTGCTGATGGTGGGACGACTTCGGAGACGTGTTCGCGAATTGGTGATAAACGCGGTTGCTCTGGGTCGTAAGCAGGAACGGTCTGTGAGCTAACCGCGGATACAGGCTCAGATGGAGGCGGGGTGGTGATTTCAAGAGCGGTGGCACGATGCTCAACGCCCGACCCTTCTCCGGCCTCCAAAGATCGACCGCCAACCATCTCTTTCTCATGAGCGATCATAGCATCATGGAGGACCTTCTTTTCCTCATCTGTTAGCAACCGGTTTTCGAGCCCGAATCGGTCGACCGATTCGTCCGGGTGTGCTTCCTCTTCCCCCTCAACCAATCGTTCCCAAGCACTGCGGAGATGCATTGGGTAATCCTGAAGCCAGGCCAAGTTTCTGTGCTTCAATACATTGGCATTGTAGGTGATAAGCAGATCTTCAATGTCGGCCTCTAGCCTGGCCTCGGCTTGCTGAACTCTCTCCTCATTCTCCGCCTCGACCACTTGAACTTTGGCCACTGCCTCATCCCGTTCGGCCCGGAGTATCACAGCTTGTTCGCACGCCTCCTGGGCTGCATTGTTTGCATCGTCCCTATCCTTGGCGATTTCGACGAATTTGGATTTGAGCTCATTTAGCTCCTTTAGCGCCGCATCCCTCTCGGCAGTGACCAGAGTATTCCGATGGCCCATGTCCTCAACGGTGGCGTAATGCTCACGCTTCATTCTATCCATCGTGAGTTGGGCTTCATCGGCCTTTTTGATGGCTTCCATCTCTGATTTTCTAAAAGATCCGGCCTCGGCGTTCAGCACATCGATAATACGACTCTTCTGGGCCAACTCCGCTTGTAACTTTTCGTTGGCGGCCCCACGCTCAAAGGCCAGCTCCGATGCCTTCTCCACCGCTTTAAACCATACTTTATACTGAGCGTAGAAGTCGTGCACATAGTCATGCACCACCTTCTCCGCCGACGGAGGGATTCTTTTCAAGTATGGGGGAAAAATGTAGTTGTCGAAGCAAATAGTTGGGAAGTCTTTTTTCAACCGAGCAAGCCTGAGCGCCCCTTCACCCGAAATTCCCACAGGAGGCTGTTCCGCAACTACGGCGGTCGATGCCTCACTTCTGGAACGGTGAGATTCGTGCCTGGAAGATTGGGAAGTGGACGTATGACGTGAAGGCTCAGAGGGGCGAGAAACATGGGCCGGAGGTTGTACGGGATCTCTGGGAGGAGGAGGGGTACGCGATCGGGATCGACGCTTATAACCCCTATCTGTGTCATATCTTTCACGGCTCGAATATCCGGAGTATTCCTGATCATAGTCCCTATCTCCTTCCCGTCTGCGCGAGTCGCGATACGATGGTTTCCAAGCATGTCGCAGACTCCCTAGCATCGAACCGCGCCTGGACATGGTACCTACAAGGCAAAGAGGAGAACAGAGTTAGTGGTTTCTCGAAACCGATGACCTAAGACTCGGGACTATGTAGTGTCGTGAAATGTGTATGAATATGCATTTCCCCCGACCAACCCGAAGTGTCGACTGAGCTAGTAATAAAAGGCTCGCTCAATTCAAGAGTACGATGAAACTCCTCCAACCCGGCGTCATGCTGAAAAGACACATCATCCGGGATTGGAAGGTCGGTAAGCCCTTCGTAAAGACTTTCGGTTCGCGGAGGAGACATCTCGGAAATTCTAACTCCGGGGGAGGATCGGGCTGTGACAACCGACTTCCATCTCCCCTTCTTAGTTGATGTGACGACGGCCGCCTTGCCTTTTCTTTGCTCTTCAACATCTTGGGCCACGTCTGTAGGCTCCAACAACGGCTCGTCGTCAGTGTGAGTTCTTTCAGAATCAACTTCCTCGGCTACAATGACTTTGGGCTTCTTGTGCTTGGCATGTTTTTTCGAAACAATTCTTTGCACCCCGTCGAATATTATACTCTGCCATCGTTCGATTAATCCACAGGCCCGGAGATTCCTATCCGTCAATAACACGTCGATATCCCTATCGACGCTCGGGATCTCTCGAAGCACTCGTACTATCTCCTTAAAGTTTTCACCGTCGGGACGCTGGATCATCGCTGTACAGAAGAAAAATATACAAGTCACACTCCGACTGCAATCGCCTTAGTAATTGTTTGGAAATTCAGCTATACTCACGTCTAAATAACCATCGCCTGGCGAAGCCCGGAGGGCATCTGACGTAGAACCATTCCATCCTATAATAGCTTAACCTAGTCCAGGACCCGGTGACCACTTGACAATTCCGTACTGCCTCCAAGAATGTAAAAGATGGGTAATCGTTTCGAGTTTTGAAGTTAAACAAGTATCTGATTTCAGTCGGGGCCGGTGGTCTATGAAGATATTCCATAAAGACGATGAACAGGCCGCTCACCGAAGCATACCCGTTCGGATGAAGTTGGGATGGCGCGATTCCCAAAAAAGATAGCACTTCTATTATATATTCATTGAACGAAGGAAGCGTCCCAGCCACGATTGAATGCGGTATACCCCTCCGACGGATTGTGTGGTCTGTCGTTTGGCCCCGGTAGTAACACGTCGTCTAGTGACAAACCGTGCCTCAGGCATATCCTCCCCAGCATATCTTCGGAAATATGAGATGGGACGGAATCTGATGGATTAGCAATGAATGACGCGTTGGGAAGTTCATCCGGCGCTGGGCCGATAATTTCAGGATCAATGTCCGGGACCTCTAACCTTGGGGGAACTATACTCTGAGTATCTTGTGGGGTTTCCTGCTGATGCGAACTCGAAGGCTCCATAACTGACTAACTCATGAGAAACCATCATTAGATGACAAGGGGGCCCGTGAATTCCCCAGTGTATAGTGTATGAATGTGTGTTTTGCGGTGCTGTGCATTACTTGGATGAATATCGCAGAATTAAAGAAAACACGCAAACAACAAAGCTACAAAGCCCAGTTGTGATGACCGTCGTAGCTGACCGTCATCGCAAAACCCTTCGCATAAGGAAAATTGATTCAAATAAAAATTGTTATTGTTCCGTCAACGAGCTTCGAAAGGTGGTCAAGTATGTAGGTTAGCATGTCCAAATATGCAGGAGTGAAGCTCGTCGGAATTATGCTCAGAAAATATCAAACTTTGATATCCACTATATGGAGTTTCGAACCGATCACAAGTGACTTGTTCGAACCCATCACCGTGCAACTTCGAACCAATCCGAAGGAGCGAGCTTCGAATCGATAGCCAGGCGCCGAGCTCGAATCGATCAGTGGGGGATAACTTCGAATCGATCCTTGGTTAATTAGTTCGTACCGATCAGGGAAGCCTCAACTTAACATCGATCGAGTTCGAATCGATACCTTTCGTATCGGTCGTAAATGATTGTTTCGTATCGATGCGAAGTTGAGAGCCTCGGACCAATCAACGGCTGCTCCTCGTATCGGTCGTTGTGCGCCGATACGACTCAACACCATGGTTAACTTGGTGCGAACTGCGCCCCCTCCAAGGGAAATCAAAAGGATCGATTCAAAATCTGAAAGAGAATGATGCTGCCCCCCCATCGATTCGAACACGAATCCCTACGTTGGTTCGAAATTCCTCTTAAAGCCAGATCTGGATTTACCAAATCCCCAGAAAGGCCGATCGATGAAGGAATGATAGGTTCGAGGTAGCCTTGCCATATGGATTCGAGGTTAGTTACCTGGTTTGGATGATTGGTTTGAAGGATTGAGGATTTGGATCTCAAATGATTCGAATACAAAACGCAGTGCCCTCCTCTTAAGAAGCTTCGAGACGATGCAGAAAATCAGTAAAAAAGTAAAAAGTGAAAAATGCCGAGGTCCTTGCTATTTATATGGGGGGTTGGAGATGGCCGGGTCGATTCGCGTTCCGGTAAACTTGACCGATTACAACAGGTCAGAATGCAGAACCGGTTCGAAATCTACTTTCGAACCCATACGTTTGAGGCTCCATCGGTGTGAAGCACACGGCCCACTGCCGCGAACGAAAGTTTCATACCCATCCAAGTCATCGATTCGAAGATCAGTTTCGAACCCACCATTGCATAAGCGTACGCCACCCATATGGATGTTGACTTCGAATCCATCAGAGCTTGCACCCATCGGTTCGAAATGTCACAATCACGCAACGCAGAGTCGTTTCCTTCAACCTTCTGCATCGGTTCAGGAGAGGATCGATACGAAGGAACCTTCCAAAACAACCATCGAGCGTTGTCTCAATTCAAATTTCAAAATCGGTTCAGGAGAGAATCGATACGAAGTTCAATAGCAAACAAAACTAACAATCGATTTTAAACATTTACAGGGATCAAACACTCGTCCTGTTACAAATGCAACAGCCAACGGCTAAGCACTATTATACAGCAATCAATCATGTCAACGCAAGGTTACAACAATACAGCATACGAGTTTCAACAAAAAAGAGAGAGCAATGATTGTTCAAAGAAATTGCAGCTGTTCAAAGCACGTCATGTTCCCACAAGATGTACTTTGGGGGGCAAAATGTTATCCCGCTTTTTGGCAAAGCCGCGATACCAAAAGATCGATCAGAAACGGAGAACGGTTCGTCTCAGAGACCGGCCATACTTCGTCTCGCTATGGATACCATTGAATTTTGTCCAAGACCAGATTGAGCCACAATTGATAGGACACGGCAAGAAAGACCATAGGAATCAACGTCTCAAGTTTCAAGTCAATCCGAGTTCATACGCTCAAATTATGATCGATTCAACTTGAAAGAAAAGGCCTGAGATTCGAACCCATCAGGTTCGAAACCATCACCTTCGAACCCATCAGGTTCGAATCTACCAAGTTCATAACAATGGACCTCGAATCCATCGGAGAGTAGCTGTTTCGAACCCACCACAAAGCCTTGTTCGACTCCAAACAAGCATCCTTGTTCGATTCCATCATAAGACGTTGTTCGAACCCAAACATGGAACCTCGTTCGAAACCATCCGTGATGCCAAGTTCGAACCCATCCCGTGTAGCCTCATTCGAATCCACTGGGTCAACCAACCATGATGACGTGTCTTCCATCGGTTCGAATTCGCCGAGATTTATGGAGTCGAAGCGGTCAACTCAGAGTGAAGACCGGGTTGGTTCGAAGTTTGCGCTCCACGCCACCACGAAGACACGTGCCGTGATGGATTCGAAACCATCGGTTCGAAAGCATGGTTTCGAACCAAACAGCCATGCAATGAACCCCATTTCGAATCCATCATATCTCCCAATCTACTGATCCAAATGCCATGAAATTTTCACAGAAGCTTGCATACATGTTGAAGAATGTCCACGCCAAATTTCACCTCGATTGGATGAATTCTTGATCGGTTCGAATGGAGTTCGAACTGATGCCAAAGTGGGCCCAAACTTCCCGAGACCGTGCGTGTGGGCCCCCTCACGTGCCAGAAATGGTCTCCCGAGTTTTCAGCGAAATATCAGCAGCCTACGCCTATAAATAGAGCCCCAGGGCCAACAGAAAAGGGACTTTTGATTTCTGAAGCATCCAGACTCTGCCGGATTGAGATCTCCATCATTTGATATCATAAACTTGCTGTTAAATTCGAATTCCTGACTGTAATTCACTGATGTTTGCTGTACCGACTTGTAATCATCGAAAGAAAGTAAATAAAAGTATAAAAACTTCACAGTGGACGTAGGCAATACGCCGAACCACTATAAATTGCTTGTCTACGCGTTTATTGACATGCTATTTGGAGTTTTTGTTAGATAATCCTCTATTTTAATTTGCACTCTTCATTTAGTATCTCTTCAGAAACTTCCGACGAGTGTTGTGCCCAATTTTGGTGCAAACACTACTTAAGCAAGCAAATTTCTAAAACTTAAAACAATATTTAGTTAGTTGTGTTTTGCTGGATACAATCATACTAGAAAGATGATTCAATGATATAGCCCTATGTCAATGATATAGCGTATTTGGCAATATTGACCTAGTAAATAAGTTCTCTCAACTTTCAGTTGCAGCCTTAAACCACTCTTCTAGTGACCATGCCCCTATAGTCCTAAAATTCGTAAATGACACAAAAGGAAGGGAGAACAAACCTTTTGAATTCAATAATTCTAGGACCAATTAACAAGATTACCGAGAAGTAGTTTCGAGAGGCATTAACATCAGAAGTAGAGATGACCCTATTTTAGTTTTATATCCAAGTTGAAATGCATTAAAGCTAGTCTTAAAACTTGAAATATGAAAAAAAAAAACTAGTTTAAGACAGATGTATGAGAGGATTGGGGAATGTATTAATTCTTTGTATGCCCAGATTATCACTAATCCTCATGATGAAGTTTTGTTAGAAAATTACAGGAAAAATCTGAATCTTTTACAGGTTCTAATGCATTCATAAGAAATTGAAAACAAGTACAAAGCAAAAACAAAATGGTTAACCCAAAGTGAGCAACATACAAGGTTTTTTCACGTAATGATGTCTTCAAAAGGAAACATAATGCATATACATATCCTTATTAATGAGAATGGTCAACCCATTACCTAACCACTAAAGTTGAAAGAGAAAGAAATTAAATATAACACCTAGCTATACAATTCAGATTGCAATGCCACTCGATTTGATAGTATTATTCGTAAAAGGGTTTCTTACTAAAAATGTAAAAGCAAAACTGATTCAAATAATCAACTTAGAGGAACCGGAGCTCAAAATTTCGGATAGACAACAACAGTTGTTGGGGCTTGATGATTTCAATATTAAATTCTACAAACATCATTGCGATCAAATCAAGGAGGAACTCCTACATGCCATGAACAATGCATTTCTAAAGGGAAGTTTAATAAAGAAATGAATCACACTTTTATTACACTTCCCCTAAAATCACATAAGGTTAGTAATATAAATGACCATAGGCTTATATCTTACTGCAATGTGTTATATAAAATACCGTCAAACATAATTTGCAACAGGATAAAGATCCCAATAAATGATCTTATTTCACATAATCAAAATGATTTTATTCCAGGTATCAGCATCTCTGAAGGCTCACTGCTGGCATTTTAGATGCAAGGAGCTTTAATAGGAAAACTTGCAAAACCCTAAATGATACTGAAAGTTGAGTGATTCAATGATATAGCCCTATGATTCAAATTTGTAGCGACATATCATAAACTTAAAGTATATATTTATTGTAAAACTGCAATAACATCATGTTTTACTAGCAAGAATACTAGAAGAAACGGTAAATGAAATTCTACAAGCAAGTAAATTCACAAAAGAAATCTTCTCTAAATTCACAAAACCAAACACAAAATCATTCAATGTTCCAAAAACTCCAGACTCCATCAAAAGGAAAAACCAGTAAATGAAGTTCAGTAAATGAAACCAGTAAATGTTCCAAAACTCCAGACTCCATCAAAATGTCAATACCAGCAAGAATACTAGAAGAAACAGTAAATGAAATTCTACAAGCAAGTAAATTCACAAAAGAAATCACCTCTAAATTCCCTAAACCAAACACAAAATCATTCAATGTTCCAAAAACTCCAGACTCCATCAAAAGGAAAAACCTTACTACGGAAAAACCGAACTAGTAGCAAGAAGAGTGAAAGAAAAGCATAGCAAAAACCGAACCACAAACTCAGAAACAACAAGAAGCTCACCGCACATTGCACGTGCAAGAGCACGCATCGGTCTCAAATCAAACTCGCGTATACAAAGAAGAGAAAGCATTACTGTACATAGAGTTTCTTCGAAGAACAAACCTTGGGTATTGGCGTTAATCGATGTGGAATCAACGACAGTTGCCAGAGGAATGACGTGGAAATCGATGTGAATCCAACCGGCTGAAGCGAAATCGATGTCGTAATAGTTGCTGAAGCGAAATCGATGTCGTAATACTTGAGAATTTTGGTCGACAGGGAAAGGGAAGAGGAAAGTGAAACGGAGGGAGTTGGATTTTACGCGGCTTTTTTTTTACTAAGTTAGAAAAGATGCCACGCGCCTTGTTCTTTTCCCCGCTTTTGTTAAAAATAGTAGGGTAATATAGCGGCGTGTTGTTTCCATAGCTCGTTTTGTAGTTATATTTTTTTAACTTAAATCGTTTTATATAGCACTTTAATTACAAGGCTATCATATAATGCTATATAAACCCTATTTTCTTGTAGTGCACCATTCACATGTTCCTTTTTCTTATAAACACATCTTCTAATTTCATACATACATACATACATACATATATATATATGTATGTATGTGTGTATGTATGTATCCTGTTACAGTGCACATGTTTTTTGTATTTGGCCAAAGTTAGAATTGGTTATATACCCGATCCACGTTACTCTGAAACAATGAAACAAATAATATCAGAACGTTGTTTTCTATCTAAGCTACGCGCACTACAAACAGTTCAAAATCTGATTTCATGTCCATCCCATTCGTTAGTGATCCTATTATATCTTGAATCAATAGCTTCCAATGGTCCCAAATTTTGGCTGTCGGTTTTCCTGCAATATGCAAAAAGTCCATTATCTAAAGCATGAAACATTAATAGAGGAAAAGATTAATGATCAAGACATAATTTACCTCTAGTTTGAATGAAGAATAATGCTTGACATTCCAACACAAACTTTGACATTAAGTTTTATGGACACTAATAAATTGATTTAATGTAATTGGACGATGAACGGATAGTGATCTTACCAATCATAAATATTTAAATATGTCTATGGATACCCAAAAAATATTAAATATGTCTGCATCGGTATTAGAAAACAGAAAAATATTAATTATCAAGAAAAAAGAATATGAATGCAGATATGAAAACATCTACATCCAAAAATTATCCATTCAGTTTTTATCAAGATTATAGTTTATATATTATGTATTTTAGTATTAATGAATGATATGCATTTATTATTTTATCATGTTAATAGTTTGTATTATGCATTTAATAATGTTAACTACTCAAAGCTATTTGTTGTCATTATATTTATTTATTGTACTTTTATAACCAACGGAACTGAAAAAAATTATGTTAAACCAAAAGTTTCTTTTTATGCTTTTAGATTTTATCAATTGCAAAAGGATAAATATTGGGTATTCGAAAATGATTTTGGATATGTATGCGGATATGATACTATTTGCATCCGAAAATATCCATTGATAGATCTACAAATGTTATTGGAGATATAGATTGCAATTTATTTATATGGTACAAATTGTATGTTACTGCAAAAATCTTGAATCTATATGGATAATTTATCAACAAAGTATTAAAAACTGCCTTTGAAATATTTATGTGCACTTGGTTGCATTCAGGAAAGCTAAGTTTTCATATTTCATTTATCTATTTCGAAATCCATACTACATTAAAGGTTGATTTACCTATATACCCCAATGTGTAAGGAACCACATGTCCACATCTAGTACTACAAATTGTCTTAGGAGTTGAGATTTTTTACTTTTTCCAAGTGGCCTTACTCGATGAATTTTATGGGTTAGTGAGTTAACAAATTTTGTTAATACATAATATATACTCTGAATTGAAATAGAATCCCAATATAGTTAGCAAAGCTCGAATGATTAGTGTTAACCCGCCTTTTGGCAAGGCCATACACAATAGATTTAACTAAATCGATTGCTCGGTTATCGAAGATGGAATACGATGGATATGAGTCGACTGGGTGGATAGACGATCAATCACGGATGATAAATATAATTATAAAGCCAGGATTCGATGTAGTCGATGGATAAAAGGCGTGGGATATTTAAAATATGAATTTCGACGAAAATCGAGTCACTTCGAGATGTTTGGAGTTTGCTTCGAGTCGCTTGTGGGTCTGCTTCAGGTTATGAAGCAGTTTGCCTCGGGTCACATGGGATCGGTACATTTCAAAAGGGTCGGTATCTCCTTCGGGTCGGCATGGGCTTTTACTCGGGTCGACACCGAGCACTTGGGGTCGACAGTTGTATAGGATCGGCAAGATCATTACTCCGAGTCGGGGAGGCCATAACTCAAGATCGACAAGATCACATCTTTGGGTCGACATATAGGGGATTGGATCGGCATATGGAGGCGCTTCATGGGATCGGCCTTTATGCCAACTCCAGATCGGCATGCTCAAGACTTCGGGTCGGCACCTAAGTCTCAAGTTGGGGTCGGCATGTTGAAGGCGTGGGGTCGGTGTAACATTGCTTCGAGTTCTGGCATGAGTTGCTTCGAGTCATTTGAGGACCTGCTTCGGGTCGGCTACAACGTTTCTTTGGATCGGTCTAAAAGACCGGGTCGGCAACATTTTTGAGGTCGGCGTGTTTTTTACTTCGAGTTCCAGCCTTATTTACTTTAAGTCAGGCGTTAGGTTGCTTCGGGTCATCACCTAGGAAAACCCGGATTGGCATATATACAACTTGGGGTCGGCATCGACGAAGTATATGGGCTCGGCTATGTCTGTGGTAGACCCATATCACTCATGAAGCCCTGTAACCCGGATTGTGCCTATAAATACAGCAGGCAGGGCTTCAGAAAAGTGATTTTCATTCTGTTTTCCTCCATCTTCTTCACTAAGGCTACTCTGCCATTATTATTTTAAAAACTTTGAATTGTAAGTGTAATTGATTCTCATATCGATAAAAATGAAATATCTGGAGTGGACGCATGCTAGAGTTAGCCGAACCACTATAAATCCTTTGTTATTACTGCTTTCTTTTTAATTTTTACCGCTCTTCGTATTTATACTCTCTACATACACTCTACTTGTTATCTGTGACTGTTAGTTGTTGCTTTCATCTGCGTTTGAGTGTTAGTGAGCAATTTTGACGCTTTCACTAAAAACGCTAGCACTCAGGGATTTTGGATTTAAAGACCTAGGGACTTGGATTCTGGAAACTATGGCAAAGCAATCGACAAGGAAATAGGAGGCGGAAAAGAGTCAGCAAGAAGGAAGCCAGGAGGCTTCCTCTGGAGCTAACCAAGCCTCAATCTATATTACTAGAGACAAGATGGAAATGATGCTGAAGAGACCAGAAGACACGATACAGAACCTACTCTGACAGGTTGGATAAGTTGGAGTGCAAAGCCAAGAAAATGGACCAACTGCAACTGTTGGCAATACAGAGCAGGGAGTCGAGCTGCAGAAATCTCTAGGGGTCAGATTTAGAACCAGAATGGAGAGATTGAAGGAAATCGGCAAAGGACTATGGGCAGACCCCAGGGATTGGATATTGGGAAGACCGTGAATGAAGCTCAGCGAGCTGGGGCCAACGCGAACGTGAATGAGCAACATGAGGAGTATTACCCGGAATATCCTCCAGGACATGAAAGGTGGGGTAGAGATGCAAACAGAGGTCCACCCTTGGATGGAGACGAGCGGATGGCCAGATTGATAAGAAGGATTATGAGAGGAAGGCTACCGAGCAGAGGCTTGGAGGAAGTCAGTTAGAGTCTGTTCACTTCGAATATCAGAAACACAAGGGACCCTTCAGAATTGAAATTGCCAACACTGGAGACCTATGATGGGAAGTCAGACCCGACCATGCATGTAACCAAATATATTAGACATATGGAAGTGCTGGGGGAATATGAGGAGATGATGACAAGATGCTTCCCTTTATACTTGACGGATTTGGCTGCGCTTTGGTTTAGGCAACTAGAGAATGGATCGATCAGGACATTGGATGAGCTAGTGGAATGCTTCATGAGACAGTTCAAGGTCCACGTGACGCGACCCAAGAATGTAATGGCGCTGACATCAATGAAGCAGAGAACCGAAGAGTCTGTGAGCGGTTTTCTAATGCATTCAATGCAGCTATGACTTTAGTAGATCGCCTGGATCCATCAATGATTTTGATGGCGACGGTAGCAGGGATTGTGGAAGTACTGAATTCAAGGATTCATTGACAATGGATACACCATAGGATCTTGGAGAGTTCTATCATGAGGCGGATAGATTCATTTGGCTAGAGAATTCACGCGTCGAAAGGCAAGAGATAAACGCTGTGCAAGGTGAAGTAACGTCTAGAGAAGGAAAAGAGGAATGGGTAAAGGAAAGCGAAAGCAGGACGATGAATATGGTGGTTCTGACAAACGAAGGGGAGGTCGACAACCCAAATTCACAACGTATATGGACTTGACAGTTAATCTGAAATAGATTTACTTGGAACACGGGGGCAGCTCCCTATCGGAAATCACCAAGGAGGGATTCCATAGGATAGGAACGCAGGAGTGGTAAGTACTGCCTATTCCACGAGCTGGAAGGGCATGCCATGGATGAATGCCATACTTGAAGGACGTGGTGGATGAACATGTCAGGAGTGACAAATTGCCATAGTATTTGAGGGATCAGACGAGAGTGGTAGAACATGAGCAACTACTGCCTGGATCAAACAGGAACGACCCTGGATTAGGGTCACGATTCGACATCCGCTGATCGTGATGGCAAGGGCAGAGTTCAGGATTCAGACTTCGGTCATTGAATAATTTTTTCTGATTTTGTTTTAAAAAATCAAGCAGCTACGCCACTTACACATGTAAGGGAACCAGAGCGATCCACAGGTATGCTCTGAGATGGTAATAGGCTGCTCTGCTAGAAGAGGCAACACTTAGTTTTTTCTGTTTTTCTTATTGGACATTTGGAACTTGGATTTAATAAATGAATTCGAATTTTGTGAAACAAATCCCTAACCGGAGAGTTACGGGATGGATATTGAAAGTCAGTTGGAAATTAATTGCTTTATGTTCATGTACACTGAACCGGAGTGTAGGGAGAGACGTCGCTTCGTCGGAAAGCGACAGGATCGGTTCGCTCGTCGTTGTTTCCCCTTCACTGGAGAGTGACATGATAGGATCCAGCAAGTGCCCGGAGAGGCTATAATCGATCTAGGACTTGGGCCATGGCATCGCTTAATGTTTAGGGATACCGAACCGGAGTGCAGGGAGTGATGCCGCTTCGCCAGAGCGCGATAGGATCAGCTCGCTCAACGTTTTTTCCCTTCACCAAAGAGTGACGCGATGAGATCCAGTAAAAGCCCAAAGAGGCTGATATTGGTCTAGGATACTAAACCGGAGTGCAACGGATAGGTTGCTTCGCCGGAGCGCGATAGGATTTGCCTATTCAGTCGTTAAGTTTGGATTGTGCTTAGCAAGAGTCTAGAGAGGCCATCAACGATCCGGAGAGATTACGGGATTTGAATACTGACTTTCAACATGTAATATGGATCTGGATAGTGGCTTTGAACAACTAAGGATTTGGCTAAGGACCCGGAGTGGTTTCGGATTTGGATTACAGGATCCAGAGAGATCTTGAACATGGATTTGGACCCGACAAGGTCCCGGCTTTGGATTTGGACTCGACGAGGTCTGGGATGTGGATTATAGGACATGGAGAGGTCTTAGACTTGGATAAAACGATCTGGAGAGGTTGTAGATTCTGTTAATGGATTTGGAATGAATTCAAACTTGGATAATGAATTAGAACAGTCGCGAATTTGGCTATCATACTCGGATGGAATTACTTGATAATTGATGGAAAGGAGCTTTGGATATCAGATTTAAAGCTATTCAAAACACACCTTCCAATAGTAAGGCATGTTTTGGGGACATATGTTAACCCGCCTTTTGGCTAGGCCATAGATAGGCGGATTTAACTAAACCTATTGCTCGATTATTGAAGATGTAATACGATGGGTTTGAGTTAATTGGATGGATATACGATCAATCACAGATGATAAACATGATTATGAAGCTGGGATTCAACATAGTCGATGGACAAAAGGCATGTGATACTTGAAATATGAGTTTCGACGTAAATTGAGTCGCTTCGAGATGTTTGGAGTTCGCTTCGAGTCGCTTGTGGGTATGCTTCGAGTTTTGAAGCAGTTTGCTTCGGGTCACATGGGGTCGGTACATTTCAAAGCGGTCGATATCTCCTTCGGGTCGGCATGGGCTTTTACTCGGGTCGGCACCGAGCACTTCGGGTCGGCGGTTTTCTGGGATTGGCAAGATCACTACTCCAAGTCGGCGAGGCCATAGCTCCGGGTCGACAAGATTACATCTTTGGGTCGGCATATGGAGGCACTTCTTGGGATCGACATTTATGCCAGCTCCAGGTCGGCATGCTTAAGACCTCGGGTTGGCACCTAAGTCTCAAGTTGGGGTCAGCATGTTGAAGGCATGGGGTCGGTGTAACATTGCTTCGAGTTTTGGAACGAACTACTTCGAGTCATTTGAGGACCTCCTTCGGGTCGGCTACAACGTTTCTTCGGGTCGGTATAAAATATCGAGTCGGAAACATTTTTGGGATCAGCGTATTTTTTACTTCGAGTCCCGACCTTACTTCGAGTCAAGCATTAAGTTGCTTCGGGTCATCGCCTAGGAAAATTCGGGTCGACATATATACAACTCGGGGTCGGCATCGATGAAGTATATGGGCTCGGCTATGTCTGTGGTGGGCCCATATCACTTAGGAAGCCCTGCAACCCGGATTTTGCCTATAAATACAACAGGCAGGGCTTCAGAAAAGTGATCTTCATTCTGTTTCCCTTCATCTTCTTCACCAACGCTACTCTACAATTATTGTTTTAAAAACTCTGGATTGTAACTGTAATGATTCTCGTGTCAACAAAAAAGAAATTTCTAGAGTGGACGTAGACCAGAGTCAGCCGAACCACTATAAATCCTCTATTATTATTGCTTTCTTCTTAATTTTTACTGCTCTTCATATTTATACTCTCTACATACATTCTATCTGTTATCTATGACTGTTAGTTGGTGCTTTCATCTACGTTTGAGCATTAATGACCAATTTTGACGCTAACAATAAGGAACTCATGACACAAGTTAAATTAATAAAGGAGGGTTGATGGATTTCCAGTTTTTTTCCTTTTTAAAATAAATTGATAAAAAATTAAGGTTTTTCATGCAACCCACTCGTCAAAAAATGAGCTTAAAACTACATTATGATATAGTAGCTGATAACGGAGAACTTTATAATTATTTCAACCCAATAGATTGCCTATACCCACTCTATAAACCCTTAATGTTTTTTTTTCATAAGTTATACACGCTTCTAAATAAAAAAAATCAATCTTTTGAAGACCGCTCTTCTATTTTGCTATAATTCCTTCAATTTTTTATGAGTTGTAGCTAGTCTTATGTATTAGTGGTTGACTTTCCATATGCTTCGTAATTTTCGCTGTAATAATCATGAAACTTCCTAAGTTTAGCAGTCCAAATTGATGATGACCGAAGCTTATTTCCATTTAAACCGACATTAAAGTTTGAAAATCTTGAGACCATTCTTCCATTTTCGCCCTTAGGAATAAATGATAACACAAAGAAGTATGATGCATTGGTTTTTGTTGAACATGTGCTTTACTGAAGTTAATTTTTTTATATATAAATTTGTAAAGTTCAGTCACATGAAAAATGTATTGGAATCATGTAGGATCACTATAAAGGAAACCCCCATCGACATTTGAGTGTAAATGAGCATCATTTTCATATACACACACACAACTAATAAAGAAAATTAGTTGAACTATTTTATTCGATGCCTTTTTGAAATTCCATAAATGCCCTTATTTTCCGTTTACATGTTTGCACTCAAACAAAATATTAACGTATACAACAATACAAACAGCCCGTGTGCGAAGCACGGGCCCATACTAGTATATATTATAAAATTTGGAAATCTTTGGAAAAGAATTTTGTTAAAACATGGTTCTATGTATTAATAAACTATAAGTTTATACGTGAAAATTTGCTAGAAATAATTTACCTCGGAAGAACCATCAAACCGAAATGAGTTAACATTACACTATTCTCGATACCAATAGATCGACACTATATGGTAAAAGAAAAGTAGTGTTATTGTAGGAATTTGTATTATCTCTTAAAACAACTCTATTGAAGAACCCATGTCTTCGAACCTAAAGTATGAAAGTAAAAACTAACAAAAAAACACGGTGCATACATTGCTCAATGACATTAGAGTAGAGATGAGAACAATCAGCATAGTATTTTCATAACCTACCAGCATGAATTTGAGATCCTTTCTTCCTATAACTTCACATTTCTATAATTGAAGTAGTTAATGATTGTGAATAAATAAAAGATTCAAAATATCATAGTTCCTGTAGGTATGCAGAAATCTCATGTACACTTTTAATAAATAATTATCCGTAAAATTATCCTACCAAATGAAGTATAAATAGATGAATACTTTTAATGAAGCCTAACATGATGACCATAAATAAGCTAGATGATATACTTTTTAAGATCATATATAACAGTAAAGACATGCACATATCCAAAAGGAATATCTAAAGATCATACCTTTTGGTTATCATCAATTTCTAGTAATTGTTACTCTTCCAGGCGAAATGATTGGGATACTGATCAAGAATCGAAGCAGTAGAGCAATAGTTTCACGAGTGGGGGAGAATCAAATAAGACCTAATGAATAAATGGAATACAAATGAATGGTTGAGTTGAGAGAATCAATTGCTTGATATAGCCTATTATGTTGGAAAAAAAAAGATTTGAGAGAATCGCATTTGAGGGATTATTATAAACAATTGTACCGACAGACGACTATAATATTTTTCCACTTAGGCACACCATATATTTTGCTCAATCAAGATATGTGATGAATAGTTTTGACTTTAATATAAGAAAGCTTTTTGGAATGGATGGAATGTATATGATCCGTGGTGAGCAGTCTTGATATTGATGAAACCTTTGAATCTGTTGGATATAGTCATGGATACTGAAGTTAAAACCCAAGGACTGAGATTTTACAAATTGAAATTGTGGTAAAAATCATCGAGTGTGAGTGCTAAGCCCACTCCTAGAGGAGAATAAATCATCAACGAACAATATTTCTGAACATCTTGCAAAATTTGGATTGATCTTGGTGGTCTGAGTGAGAATGTCGATCTGGGATTTTTTGCATTATTAGGTTTTCGGTCATTGTTTTCAGAATTGGTAGACTCAGGTACATGGAGAAATAATAACCGTCAGATGGATATGCTAAAGAGAGAGAAAATAAAAGTTTTAGTGCTAGTTTTTCCACTTGTTTGATTAGAAGATTGGACACGTGTCGAATAACTTGAACGTGGATTCTCATAGATGGATTTGTTAAATAGAATTTGGGTGAAAATTACTAGCATTTAGTAAATAGTTGAATTTACTTTCTGGTATGGGACAGTTAGTTAAATTCTAGCGATTACTAAAGTGAAAGTAATCTATACTTTGGAGTTGTATTATCTTAAGATGTTCTGATTTCATCTTGATGGATCCTCGAGAGAAGTTGACTCATTTTTCATTGACCGGAGAGTCGATATTTAAATAGCGCTCGACGAAACTACTTGAGGAGGTGTTAGCCACCTTGCTATTTGGGGAGAAACTGCTTAATGAGGTGTTAGCGACATTTCCATGACCGACGAAACTGCTTAGAGAGGTGTTAACGACCTTGTCATTTACGGCGAAACTGCTTAAGGTGTTAGCGACCTTGTTAAGGCTGAAAAAACTGCTTGAAGAGGTGTTAGCGACCTTGTAAAGGCTACATAACCTTTTTCGGATCCGATATTATGATTATTTATTTATTTGTTTTATTTTTTTTGAAATGGTACTTTATATACAACATGTCATTGGGATAACATATCACATGTCAATAAGCGTTCGAATCACGCTACGCAAGTTTTGAACTTGTGACCTCTCGCACCATAACTGAATCACTTAACCGCTTGACAATGGTGCTTGTCATTATTAGTGATGATTGTTTCTTCAGAGATTTTTGGATGAACTATTTAGTATCTTTTGGTTCTGGAGAAATTTTGAGTTGTTATCATCATATTTTTTATGATGATCCATTTGATACTTGATATGGATTTATGAAATGGTGATTTTGATTGATATGCCTTATTATGATTATTTGGTTTTAGACATATTTTTTTTGTGGCTTATTTTATTGTTAAGCCATATATTTATGATAATGGATTTATGATATGGAAATTTTGATTGATATGCCTTATTATGATTATTTGGTTTTAAGCACTATTATGGCTTATTTTCTTGTTAAATCATATATATCATGATATCAGTATCTTACCATTTTGTTAGTATAGTCTGACTCGTTTATCTTAAAATACTCAAGTCAGGCCAAGACTCTACGGGTACATGCACTCATTGATCTTTGGATTTTGAGCTAGCATTGATGTAGACTATTTAGACCTTTTTAGTTTACTTCATACTTATGTATCTTGAAATTTAGGAGTTTATATCATGTCTAGTAGTCGTTTTGTATCTGATATAGTACTTTTAGATGTGATGTATATATTATGTGGGTCTAGTACTAGTATTTTGTAGACTCACATTCTATTACGTATATGATATACATTATTCCGCTGTGTGATTCTAATTTACTTATATTATATATCATTCTGAATATTTAATCGGTGCGTTTATTAATTTGTATTAATATTGTACATGTCAAAAAAAATTCAATACATCCTAAAAAGTGATAAAGACGTGTCAACGTTAGTATAAAGATATATTCATGTACGATCGCCCTTAACTAGATGTATTCTCTGTATTTTTTAGACGACGTTACTTGTAATGCTCTTTAATAATATGGGTTTAGTAGTGGGGTTGTTACAAATGCTATATGATATATAGTAGATATGAATTATTGTTTTTGTGCTTGAATGATTTATTGGTTTGGTTTGGTCGAATTTCTACTTTGAAAAGCAAATAACATATAAAATGAAATATGGAGAATTTTGTAGAGGAATCTGAATTCCTCACCATTGTTGATTTTAAATTTCGGTTATATACTTGTATAAATTGTTGAATGCTAAAAGTTTGGTAGTTGGTCATATTGGATATGACATTGATATATGTTAACAGTTTAACCCTTTTAGTTATAAAGGTAGTAGCAGCATTGGTTAAGTGTCATGGTAGCTGTTTGTGCCGAAATTGGTCACAAACATCCAATTGCAGATGAAAGCGCCAAATCACAGTCACAGATCACATATATTGTATGTAGTAGAATCAAATATGAAGTACACTAAAAAAATCGAAAGGTAAGCATTAGAAAGACAAGATTTATAGTGGTTCGACGTTGTAGCCTACGTCCACTTTGAAGAGTCGATGTTTTATTGATTATAACTCACTGTTTACAGAGGTTTACAACAGCACAACAGAGTTACAACAATGATTCCAGCAGAATATCGGCATAGAAGAGCCAAAGATCCCTTTTCTGAAGCTCTTAGACTGCTATTTATAGGTGTAGGCTGCAAATATCTCGTTCAAATCTCGAAAGATTCCTTCTCACACGTGGATGGGCCCATATGATCGATCCTCTGTCATTTCGACTCGATCCATGATCGATATGTACCAAATTCATATCGATCCAAAATAGCTCTATTTGGGTTAGGATCGATCATTGGCATTCTTGAGGTTGTACGCAACCTCTTATGAAAATTTGATGGATTTGGACTTGTAGATTGTGAGATATGATCGATGCAAGTTTTCGTTTTTAAAGTACCGTCGAGCTCGTATCGGTACGGTTCGTATCGGTTATTTCGTATCGCTTCCAATTCGCATAGGTCAGGTGACGTGGTGCTATATTTTAGGATCAATCCACTTTTCATGCCGAGTGGCCGAGTCTTCCATTTGAACAAGTTCTCTTCGTATCGATTCAGGCAATGCTTCTCATATCGATGTTCCATGCTCTACTTCGTATTGATGATGTATAGCTACTTCATATCGATATTATTGGTTTCGTTTCATATCAATGTAGCCTGATTCTCTTCGCATCGATCATTGAGTAGTTGGTTTCGTATCGATGTTTTTAGGTGTTGTTTCATATCGATTGTTGGTGGTAGATCGATACAAATTGTGTATAAGTGGAAGCGATACGAAACATCTTCAGATGATGGATACGAAATAGAGAAGATGTGATGGATACGAAGTGGAACTGGTACGATGGATATGAAGTGGAACTAGTACGATGGATATGAAGTGGGGCAGGCACGATGGATACAAAATGGTGCTTGTGGGATGGATACGAACGAGATGTGAATGGATATGAAACCGACGTACACCTGATGGATACGAACCGAAGTATACCAGATGGATACGGACAGAAGTGTTCCACGTGAGACTTGATCAATCCACAAATTGAGTATATGAACTCCGATTGAATTGAAATCTGGAACGTCAGCTCTCCTAGCTTTGCTTGTCGTGTCTTACCAATTGTAGCTCGATCCGTGCTCGGACCAAATTTGGCAGTATCCATAGCGAACCTGTGTACAACCGATCTTTGGGATGGATTGTCTCCGGTTTCCAGTCAATTTCTTGGTGTCACGGCCTTGCCAAAATGCGGGATAACATTTGCCCACCAAAACATGCCTTGTGATAGGAAGGCGTGTTTTGTAATTCTATAAGCTGGATGTTCGTATCTTGTTGATGAACTGTAAAGAGATTAATGATCTTACCTGATAGTGAATGGCCATCGTTTGAGATCGTATGCCGTTCGGGGCGGTATGTGACTGTTCGAGGTCGGATGCCGTTTGACGCGAGCTGTGACCGTTCGCGGCCGAGTGCCGTTCGAGGCGAATTGTGACCGTTCTCGGTCAGGCGCCGTTCGGGGAGAATTTTGACTGTTCGAGGCAAGTTGCGTGCGCCCGGGGGGGACTTAGTATCATTAATGTCGGATTTCACGTTCGAATGTGTTTCCGAATTGTTTATTATGGCGGTTTATCGCCATCTCAAAGCATGCCTGACTACCGTTCGGGATCCCGTGCATGTGTAAGTGACTTAGCCGTTATGAAATTACAAATACTAGATTTGCATTCAAAATGAGTCTTACAACCAAAATGTCGAACCAAATCAATCCTAGATGCAAAAAATGAAAAAAAAGCTAAACAGAGACTTCAAAGTGCAGACACCAATGCTGATGCAGTTGATTGTCGTCTCAGAGCACGCCCGAGGGCCGTTCGTGATCCTGTACATGTGTAAGCGATTTAACCGCAATAGTGTGGAGTTTGCGACTTATTTGTCATTATTTCAATCAGTTGATGACAAGTTGATGCCTCGATCCTGAGTCGTTCCCAGTCGATGCAGATGGTGGTCGTTATTGCTCCACCGTTGTTGCTCGCCATCTCACGTATTGTAATAGCATGCCGTTCCGGATACTCCATTCTATCTCATCCCTTAAGTATCTGCAATCGTTCGTACTATGGTTGCTTAACTCGTGGAATAAACAGTACTTGTCTGATCTCCTCTCATTGTTGGTTGGATCCCTCCTCATTGGCCTACGGTAGGGAACCTGGCCCTTAATGTCTAGGTGGATTCGTTTCAAAGTCTCATTCAGCTCTAAATAAGAGGAGAATCTTGGCACCTTTCACGACCGCTTTGACTCACCACAGCTATCCTCTGCTTTCCATTTCCCTCTGTCCTTACTGAATCCTTTCCGGGCGGATCTCCTCTTTTGACTACATAAATATCAACTCCATCTCCTTCCTCTCTCTTAGCATTTGCGTCCTCTTGTCAGAGTAACGTTTCTGCCTCGTGGTAGAATTCTCCAAGATTTATAGTTGGGTGCCTTGTCAATGAATTCTTGAACTTTGTTCCATCAGCTATGCCAGATACAGCCGCCATCAAAACCATTGATGGATATGGTCGATCCACCAATGCTGCCGCTGCATTGAATCGTGTCAGAAAACTCCTCAAAGATTCCTCGATTCTTTGCTTCAGTGTTGTCAAACTCATAACATTCTTGGTTCTCGAAACGTGAACTCTAAACTGCCTCATAAACTTCTCAGTCAACTCGGTCCATGTTCCAATGGAGGTGCTCTCCAATTTCCTGAACCATAGTGCAATTATGTCTGTCAAATACAATGGGAAACACCGGGCCATGACCTCTTTCGATGCCCCCAATACCTCCATGTGCTTCATATACCTTGTCAAATGAACAGCAGGATCAATCTTTCCATCGTACATCTCCAGTGTTGGTAGCTTGAATTCAGGTGGGTTCCTAGCATGTCTGATTGCGGAAGCGAAGGGGCTCTTATTCACATCTTTCAGATCTCTATTCGCTAATCCGCCTCTTATGGCTCGTCTAACCATCTCTGTCAGTCTGTCACTGTCTCCAAGCTGTAATCCTTGTTCGTTACCTCCGATCCTCCCTCCCGACCTCACGAGGGGATCCTGGGATCTGCTGTCCTAGACGAGCATCCATTCCTCTATCGATGCCATTTGAACAGCTCCGCCTGGTATCCTACCTGAGGTTGGATCAACATGCTCCTAGGGAGTTCCCCCCAGCTCAGGGGATGCTCCTAATGGTCCTGCTCTATTCTGAACCCTGTTTGTTTCATGCCCCTGTTCCTTATCCCCAGCACCTCCTATAGTGGCATTCTCTTGATTCTGCATTCCAACTTGTTCAACCTGTTGAAGTAGGTTCTGCATCATCTTCTCCCGCCTTTCAACAATTCTTCATGCATAACCCCCATCATCATCTCCATCTTATCTCTAGTAATGAAGCCCGAAGTCTGATTAGCTCCTAAGGATGCTTCCTGGCTTCCTTCATGCCGACTTCTCTCCGCTCTTGTCTCCTTGTTGATTGTTTTGTCATAGATTTCCAGATCCAAGTCTTTAAGCTTTTAGATCCAAAGTCCAAGTTGTAGAATCCCTGAATGCTAGCCTTCTCAGTGAAGGCACCAAAATGTTTGCGCCGAAACTCGTCACAAACACCTGATTGCGGATGAAAGCACCAAATCACAGTCACAGGTCACAGATATATTGTATGTAGTAGAATTAAATATGAAGAATACTAAAAAAATTAAAAGGAAAGCGTAGAAAGACAAGATTCATAGTGGTTCGGCATTGTAGCCTACGTCCACTTTGAAGAGTTGCTGTTTTATTGATTATAACTCGCTGGTTATAGAGGTTCATAACAATACAACCAAGTTATAACAATGATTTCGGCAGAGTATCGGCGTAGAAGAGCCAAAGATCCCTTTTATGAAGCTCGTGGACTGCTATTTATAGGTGTAGGCCGCAAATATCGTGTTTAGAACTCGAAAGACTCCTTCCTCACGTGGATGGACCCATTGATCGATCCCCTATCATTTCGACTTGACCCATGATCGATACGTACCAAATTCGCATCGATCCAAAATTGCTATGTTTGGGTTAGGATCAATCATGGACATTCTTGATGTTGTACGCAAGCTCCTGTGAAATTTTGGTGGTATTTGGACTTGTAGATTGTGAGATATGATCAATGCAAGTTTGCATTTTCGAAGTACCGCCGAGCTCGTATCGATACGGTTCGTATCGATTATTTCGTATCGCTTCCAGTTCGCATAGGTCAAGTAACATGGTGCTATATTTTAAGGTCGATCCACTTTTCATGCCGAGTGACTGAGTCTCCCACTTGAACGTGTTCTCTTTGTATCGATTCAGGCAATGCTTCTCGTATCGATGTTTCGTGCTTTACTTCGTAACGATGATGTATAGCTACTTCATATCATTATTATTGGTTTCATTTCGTATCGACGTAGCCTGACTCTCTTTGCATCGATCATCGAGTAGTTGGTTTCGTATCGATGTTTTTAGGTGTTGTTTCGTATCGATCGTTGGTGGTAGATCGATACAAATTGTGTATAAGTGGAAGTGATACAAAACATCTTCAGATGATGGATACGAAATAGAGCAGACGCGATGGATAAGAAATGGAACTGGTACTTGTACGATGGATATGAAGTGGGGCAGACACGATAGATACGAAATGGTGCTTGTGGGATGGATACAAACGATATGTGAATGGATATGAAACTAACGTACACCTGATGGATACGAACCGAAGTATACCTGATGGATACGAACCGAAGTGTTCCACGTGAGACTTGATTGATCCACTACTTGAGCATATAAACTCCGATTGACTTGTTATCTGGAACATCAGCTCTATAGCTTTGCTTGTCGTGTCTTACCAATTATAGCTCGATCCGTGCTCGAACCAAATTTGCCGGTATCCATAGCGAACCTGTGTACAACCTATCTTCGGGACGGATTGTCTTCGGTTTCTAGTCAATTCCATGGGGTCACGGCTTTGCCAAAAGGCAAGATAACAGTCGCTATTGGCCTCATTATAGTATTTGAAATACTATGGATTGCCTTTTGATTTGAAAATGGTTTTGATTTGGGGAAATTATTTTAATATGATTTTGGAATTTTCTATGGCATTTTATTTAGAAATGGTTTTTGAACTTCTTTATTTTATTTCAACCTTTTCGTCAATCTTTTCTAGTTTATATGAAAATATTGTAGAAGTATTTCAGGAAGTATTTATTGTACAGGAAAGTTTATATAACAATGAATGTTTTTTAAAGGAAATAAAAAGGGGAATTTATCTTTTGTAATAAATTAATTCTATTTTAAAAGAAGATAACGATATTTTGAAATAAATATTGGTGAAAAGGTTTATATAAAATGTTGTTTAAAAGAGAGATTTATAAATGGTATTTTATAAAAGAAAATGAGAGTTATAAATGGTATTTTAAAAAATAAAGAAAGGTTTATAAACGGTATTTTATAAATAAAAGAATACATTTATAAATGGTATTTTATAAAAGGGGAAATGATATCATTTTTATAATTTGGTACAATAAAATCACATTTGTGGATTTATAGTACATATGGAATGAACGTTTTATGGAAAGTATTGGGTTATATCTTAAAATGGAAGGTTTGTGATAAGTAAATGAGATTTATAAAATGACTTCTATAAATAAATTTGGAGATTTATAAAATGAGTTTTATATATAAATTTAAAGATTTATAAAAGGAGTTTTATAAATAAATTAGGAGTTTTATGAAAGAAGTTTTATAAATATGAAATAAATAAATAAAAAGGAGTTTTATAAACAAACTAGGAGATTTATGAAAGAAGTTTTATAAATATGAAATAAATAAGTAAAAAGGAGTTTTATAAAAAGAATGAGATTTGATTTTCGTAAATCTTCAATTTAAAATATGGTGGTATGGAAAGTATTTTTTCATGCTTAACACCAAATTCCGAGGTATGGAAACTCGTCTCTATCTATGAGAGTTTAAAAATGTTCGTCGAGGCAAGGATAATATGCTAACCTGTCCGACTTCATTGTTAATCGGTCGATAACACAATTTTGAAACTGGAAAGTGGTGGTAAATATATTTTATCCAATTTCTATACTACTCAAATACTTACATCAATAATGTTTTGGATTACTATTGTCAGTGTTTCTAAATGGCATTTGTTATAACCCAAATAAGTGTGGTTTTGTAAGTGAAATCTTTTTTAAGATTGTCTGAATATACTTATACCGTGGAGATAGGTATACGGTAACATTTCTAAGTTTTGAAAGTGGAGTGTTTTGTGAATATACTTATCCCATTGAGATAAGTATATAAAAGGTTTTCTCGGTATTGAAAGTGAAATGGTTTGTGAATACACTTATACCGTTGAGATAAGTATATTAATACTTTTTAAGTATTGAAAAGAGTTGAGAGGGTTATGAATATATCTTTTGAAAAAGGTATTAATATGAATATTTGAAAAGATATTTTAGTTAATGAAATGATTAATTAAAAAGGCTTAGTGTTTGCTTATGTGCTTAACCATGATTGGTTCCGATATGAAATTAAATCTCTGATTGGATTGTTTAATTATTTAATAGTTAAATAATAGACTATCAAATCTTTGCCTTTTTTAAACTATCCATTACCGGTACAGAGAGTTTGGGATCAAATATGTTGTCCAAAAATCACTTCAAACTGACATAAGCATTCAAATCGAAGACATTTTGAAGATGGTGGAATCGAATACGGTGTTCTTTGAAGCACAAGGGCTATTTGCCACTAATCCTAAGCATGTAATAGAAGTAGTGCCTTAATTTTTTTTATATCCTGAACAACTTGTATGGATAAATGCTGGTATTGCATCATTATCTAGGGAGCAGTGTTAGCATTCCAAGTGGGGTTTGCTAAAAAGGTAAAACGCATCCTTAATCCTCACACCTGTTAATGACTAAAGCAGGGGATATGCTTCAGGGCTATGTGGTTCACTACGATTAAGGTATCATCATCACTTGTATCCAGATTGATATTTATTGATGGATTATGTATGCTTGTGGCCATAGAAGCAGTTTGTTAGTGACAGCTGAGGAGATAACATATTCAGTACTATCCAGTAAGGGGTAGGCTAGTCCTGACTTACAAGGGGTCCATGTGAGGCCCTCGGGAAATTATTCTCAAGGTGTACCGTGACAGGCAGTACTGCAGTAGCTTTATCATTGATGGAATTCATTTTCCAATATGTGCCTTACAGATTTTGTTGTATACCAAATTTGTTGGAATGTGAGATGCAAGCATTTCAGCTAGGTTATATAATTTTTAATTAGATATTATCATAATATCACTGGATTTTTTAATAAAATAGTTTGGTTATCATAAGGTAAAAACCCGTCTGTGTTTATGTGCAATGTGGTCTTACAAGATAAATTATTTTTTGAAAGGTTTTATAACATTAAAAATCCATACGATTTGATTTTGTGGTTTATACGATTTTGTGGTCTGTGTTTATGCTTTTGTGGTTTATACGATTTTGTAAGGACATCCTTAAGGTATCCTTTGCACAGTCATTAAGTAATATAAGTAGAGTACCAATGTAAAAGAATTGGACTTTAAATTAAATAATAGCTAGTTGAAAACTGGTCAAAGATTTAGGGCTTTAAAATTAGTTTTGTGGTAAAAGCATGAAACCAGAACATTTTCAACCGCAATAATTTCTGGGTTTTTCCGAACTTGTGACAACACTTCTATTAAATGTTGCTGTTTATTGTCTAAAACTTTAAAATGGTTAAAAGTGTTATTTAAGTAAAGTAGTTTTCCAAGATCTTTTCAGGGAAGTTTAGTAACATTAATTATAGTGTTTTAGAAGAGGTTTGAAAAATATATTTCTAGTAATTGTTTATAATTTTTAAAGCAAAGGGTTTTAATATAAAATAAGCTTTTTCTATGATTCTATCAAATTTATAATTAGTTAATTTTTAAGTAATATTTTATATATATTTCAAACCTATTTATAACCATTTTTACATATAAGTTTGAAAAACTAAGTTAGGTATTTTATAAAGGGATAAAGTGGTTTTGTTAAACATTATACTAAAATGAATGGTTTTGATAAGTTAGATAAAAGTTTATTACTTTGTTGAATAAGTGTACATATATTTCAATATTTAAATGGAATATTGTAAAGATAATTACAAGTATCAAATGGTTTTGGCTTTATTATTAACGATGTTTAAATAACATTTGTTGTTAACTCATTTGAATATACTTTTGAATATGAATAGATCTTTAAATATAATATTTTAACGACAAATACAAAATGGTTTTGGATTTCTAGTAAAAGATGTTTAAATAATATTTTTTAACCCGTCTGAATATAATTTAAAAAATTTAAAATCTTGTTAAGAGATTTATGAATATTATTGTAACAACCTATACCTTAATGTGCCTAAATTTTGACAAAAATTGAATCCCAAGTCCATCAAAGCATAAATCGTTGGATTTGGTATCTGCAAATAAGCATGAACATTACCAGAGATTGATAGAAATCTAAACTCACAACTGAAACATTAATAGGAAAGGAATACTGACTATGACTATTACCTTAGAATTTTTGGTATTCCTTGGATAATAGATTGTCACATCAGTATCAAGCATGAGAGAAATGAAGACTTCTCCAATGTAACATCCCCTACTTGGAGGTCTAAAATTAACGGCTGTAGATGCTGCAGTCATCCATAGTTATTAATCCTCGGCGACTAACTACAACGATGTTAATTTCATTGATACACAGAAATACATGAATATGGAAAATTTTAAAACTTCAAACAAAATTACATTCTATTTCAACACATTTTCCAATTTATTACTTCCTACAATCGTCAACCATGTTCAAAGAAAATGTATTTATTACAATATACGCCAAGTGTGACATATGAAGATATCCCCTTGGATGATCAGAGTATATACATGTAATTTAACAACTTTGCCTTTACAAAAAACACAATGGAATCAAATAAAAGAGAACTATGGATATCTATCATGCCTCCTGCAGGTCTTTGGAAGCTTTATTCGTCTAATGTGGCACCTAAAAACCTCAACTCTCAAACTACTCAAAATCAATTGAGTACCCGAGAGTTTTAGGGGAAAACACAAACTTTGAGTCAGACATAAAGTCTGGTATGAATAATGATCTACATCTCAAACCATTTAGATATCTAGTGAGACCGCGCTTGCCAAAACAGGTTGTCCCCTCACTAGTATCCTAAAACCTTTTCAAAACCATTTACTATGCTCCTGTATCCATAATGGTTAAAACAATACAAAACAACATAATATGATGATATGCAAAATAAATGAATCAATTCTGAATTATCCATCCCCATCCATTCTGACTATCTGTCTCAATTATAGTTTCTAGGTTTACTATTAACCTATTAGTTTTCATGGGCTGACAAATAACCGATAAAATGTTTAAGGATCCCCTGTCCAATTACATAGTTTCATGGAATCATCATGAACCTATTGGTAATTCCAATACTTTACTCTTATCCTAGTTTTGATGGGTTGACTAGGAATCTATTGGCGACTCCAATATCTTTTCTTCATATCCTAGTTTTCATGGGCTTACTAGGAACCTATTGATATCTGTCAATATCTTAATCCAGATGTACTTTTCATGGGCTAACCACAAACCTATTGGCCCCTGCCAGTATCAAATCATAGTTTTCATGGGCTTACTATGAACCTATCTTTCTTACATCTTCATTTATACATAGTTTTCATGGGCTAACTATAAACCTATTGGCCCCTCACAATATCTTTCTCATACACAATTTTCATGGGCTTATAAGAACCTATTGGCCCTTACCAATATCTTTTCCGTTAATATTTTAACTTCCTATATTCTGGTCTTCCTGACCTCTTATATGCAATTCTACTCATTCAAGTGTGAACTTAATTTATATTAACTACTGAGTCAACCTAGCTGGTTATTCTGCCCTTCTCTAAAATTCAATTATGTGTCCATTACAATGTGAATATATACATATATGAAGAAGAATACACAATAACTTGGTTAATCCCTTTAACCTTTTAATCAAAGTAAACTTTTTCAAAAAGTCCTTTTCAAAATAATTTATATATATTTATGCCATGGTTTTCTTTCAAAATGAGATTGGTTTATTTGCTTTGAAAACTAAGGTCGTCGAAACCTTAAAACCTTGCTTTCGACGTCACTGGATAACCTTCTACAAAAGCATATAATTCCCTTTTCAAAACATTAGGCCCTTGCCTTTTGAAACACTTTAAAACTTCTCTTTCGAAACCTTTCGAATGTAATAAAGTATTATTGAATAACACTTAGAAGCATAGCGTTGAAATCATAGAAAGCATCTCTTTCGAAACCATTGGAAGTAACCCTTCCGAAACCATTGAAAGTCTCCCTCTCAAAACCATTTTATACTTAAAATATTCTTTGGTTCAAAGTGAATATAAATGAAAGTATCGAAATCATCCTTTATCGTATAAAAATATTAGAGAAAACATGATGGCGTCGGCACCATCCCTTTCGAAAGCCTCAAACCATTTAAACAAAACACTAAATGATAGCGTCGAAACCCCTTTTCAAAGCCACTGCCTTTGGAACCCTTGGACTCGTTTGAAAGCATTTAGGAAGTAGCTTAAAACATCTTTAAAAACAAGCACTACTTTTCAAAAGCATTGATGACTTCAATACATTCGAAAAGCTAAAGAATGGAAGTAGGGCTTTGACTAGGTCAGAAGCCCTTCTTTCAAAAACATTATTTTATAAGTAAAGAAACTCATTCGAAAGCTTATTCTTTAAAACATAAGTTGATGCCAACCCTTCAAAAGCATTTAAAAATCTCTTTCGAAAACATATGCTTCGACTACCTCGAAGGCTTTAATAAAACAAAGGCAGGCGCTTCTCTTTCTAAAATAAGCAAAGGTATCGACCCCCTCGGAAGCAACGTTTTCGACATCTAGCCTTCCGCCTTTCTCCAATCCACTATGTACCATCTAAGTGTTAGCTTGTGTATTGGTTTTGGCTTAATGGGTTTTGAATTGATTGAAGGCGAAAGCTCTACGTAGAAAGGTACTTTTAAAGAAGGCAGGGGTAAACCTGTTTTAATACTAATTAAAGAAAACACTTTCTAACTAACCTGCCACGTGTAAACTTATGATTGGTTGCCTTAACTTTTCAAATTCTTTACTAAAATAACCGCTGCTAATTTCAGATCTATACCATGGTTAAGTTAACAAATAATCCCTTCCATTAAGCAAAACCAATATTGCAAAGAAGTCCCTCTTTTAAAATAATTTAATTTGCATAGCAATCACTTAGATAAAATCCTTAAAAATTCCAGAAATTCACCTTAATTATGTTATCTAACATAACAAAATTTTAGACCCAAATTCTCAATATAATTTCCAAAATAAATTTGTAAACCCAATTAACCATATTTTACTTTGATAATTCATAATAATCTTTCCATAGCTCGAAAAATTATCAAAATTAAAACCCAAATCTAAAATCATGTTTTACATAACATAATTTTTTTATGGAGTTTAATCATCAATATAAATTAGTTTTTCCCTAAAACCAAGTATATTCCTGTTTAAATAATCTTGTTTAAATTAAATAAATTATAATTCAAGCATATCATCACCCAATTCATCATAAAAATGAATTTATCCTTAAAATTCGAAAACATATGATTATAAACAAAATAGAGATGGAATTGTTATTCACCTTGATTAAGATAAGGATATTGGATTGAGATTAATTTTCCTTAAGCTTGAATCCCTAACTTTTAATTGAATTCCTTTTGTTAATGGCCGACTCCTATTTATGTTTTTTTTCTCCAAATGACATGAATGGGAAACGAAATGGTAGGAACGTGAATATATAAGGGTAAGGGTTATGTGTGAAAATTTCTAGTATACCCTTATGTAAATTAATTAACTTATAACCCATTCTTAAGCCCATTTAATTACTTAATTAAGCACGATCTTAATTAATCTATTCAAATCTCAACCCCCTTATTTCTTAACATTTACATTATTGTTTAATTTATCTAATTAAATCCCCTGAATAATGGTATAAAAAATTAGGGATGTTACAGGCTCTCATCCTTAAAGAATTTTGTCCTCGAAATTCAATAAGGACTAAATACTAAACATCGCAATCATCTATATCGACTCCTAACAACCATACTAGTATACCTAACTAGATAATATAAATCTAATATAGACATACCCTCAAAGCAGATCAGGGTAAATATATCGAATCATGTCCTCTGTCTCCCAAGTACAGTCCTTTTCTTTATCGCTCCACTGAACTTTCACTAACTCGACTGTCTTGTTCCTCAAGCTTTTCTCATCTCTTGCCGCAATTCGAAATGGTTGTCTAACACAAGTCAAATTAGGCTCTACTACTAGATCTTCCAACCCTGTCGGAGGAATAGTAGCCTTTGGATCATGCATATATTTGCGAAGATGAGACACATGAAATACATTATGGACACCTACCATACTACTCGGCAACTATATTATGTAGGCGAGCTTTCCAATCCTTTCTCTAATCTGGAATGGACCAACATATCTTGGTGCAAGTTTCCTGGACTTTCTAAGCCGTACCACACCCTTTATCGCTGATACATTAGTGAAACCATGTCTCCAACTGAGAACTCTAGGTCTTCATGCCTTTTATCTTTCTATCTGAATTGAGCTTCCTTCATCCTTTCTCGGATTAACTTTCTGATGCCTCCCCAATCAAATCTGGACCTAAGACCATCTGTCTCCATTCTCCAACCAACATGCGGGTGATTTGCATGGCCTTCCATACAAAGTTTCAAAATGCGTCATTTCTATACTAATTGGTAACTATTATTGTAGGAAAACTCAACCAAATGTAGGTAATCTCCCCAAGATCAACCAAAGTCCAACACACAAGCTCATAATAAATTCTCAAGTACCTTATTGACTCTCTTTATTCGCTCATCCGTCTGAGGGTGATATGTGGTACTCATCTTGAGCTTAGTGCCTAACACATCCTATAGACTCCTATAATTCGCTAGTGAACAATGCATCTCTGTCACTTACTATGCTACTGGAAACTCCATGAAGTCTAACTATGTTCTTCATAAATAACTTCACCAAATAGGTGCCATCCTGGTTGACTTTACTGGAATGAAATGGGCACTCTTGGTCAACCTGTCTACTATAACGCATATAATTTCATTTCCTCTATTTGACCTTGGCAACCAGTGTATAATATATATGGATATCGAATCCAATTTCCAAATTAGAATCTTTAGAGGCTGAAGCAACCCACTCAGCTTCTGATATTCGGCTTTCACTTGTTGATAGTTTGCACATTGCCTAACCCACAAGCCTACATCCCTCTTCATACCTTTCCAATAGAAGATCCTCTTCATATCTTGATACATCTTGGTCCCTCTAGGATGAATCGTAAACTTGGATCAATGACATTCTCCAAGAACTTCTTTCCTCAAGTTCTCAACATCTGGAACACATAATCGTCCCTTCTTTCTCAACCATCCTCTCTGGTCAAGACAAAAATCGATCAGAGCATCGATCTCAGTTCCAACCTCAAGCCTTCTAATCCTCACACTAATAATGGATCCTCCCTCGACTTAGAAGCAATTCTCTCGATCAACACTGGTCGAACTTCTAAACATGACTTCATGGCAGTACTCTGACTAGAACTAGCAGTCGATCTTAACTTCACACCACAACTGGCCAAAGCATCTAGATCCTTCCATTCTGCCAACAGATCCAACACCACATTCTAGTGTCTTCTGCTAAGAGCATCCGCTACTTTATTACCTTTCCCTGGTGTATACTTTATACCAAAATCATAAGAAGCCAAAAACTCCAGCCACCTGCTGTCTCGTATTCAACTCCTTCCGAGAAATTAAGTATCTTAAAGACTTATAACCAGTATATAGCTTAAATCTCTCTTCTAAGAAATAATACCTCCAAATTTTCAATGCGAAGATCACCGTAGCCAACTTTAAATCATGAGCAGGATATCTCACTTCATGCGGTCTAAGCCATCGTGAAGCATAGGCAATCACTTTACCCTTCTACATCAACACAGCTCCCAATCCAGTCCCACATGCATTAGTATACACCTCTAACCCTTGGTTTCCGTCTGGAACTACTAACACTGGTTCATTGGTCAACAAATGCTTTAACGTAAGGAATGCTTCCTCACATTTGTCGGACCAAACAAACTTCACCTCCTTCCTAGTTAGCTTAATTAAAGGCGCTGCTATCCGTGAGAAATCCTTGATGAATCTCCGGTAATAGCCAGCAGGTTCAAGAAAACTTCTAATCTCAGTCACCGTCTTTGGTCTCTTCTAATTATTAACAGCTTTGGTCTTATACGGACCGACTAACAATCCTTTCTTTGAAACCACGTGACCAAGAAATTTAAGCTCTTTCTTCGAAAAATGACAATTGGAAAGCTTTGCCTTTAGTTGACTCTGCCTCAGCATCTCAAGCACAACTCTAAGATAATCTTCATGCTCTCTTTCATCCTTAAAGTATACCAAAATATCATCTATAAACACGAATACGAATCTTTCCAAATATTCTCAAGAGGCTCGGTTCATCAAATCCCTAAAGAAAGCAGGTGCATTCGTCAACTCGAATGTCATTACTAACTACTCGTACGAACCGTACCTAGTCCGAAATGCTATCAAAGGAATGCTATCCTCTACCACTCTTAATTGATGGAAACCTGTCACCAAATCCCACTAGGAAAACACTCTGGCTCCACTCAACTAATAAAATAGATCATCAGTTCTTGGTAGAGGATACTTACTCTTGATCGTCCTTTCGTTTAACTTATGATAGTTGATACACATCCTCAACGACCCATCCAGTTTCTTTACGAATACCGCGGCCACTCCCTAAGATGAACTGCTTGGTCTAATAAAATTCCTTCCTTTTAGATCCACTAGCTGCACCTTCAATTCCTTCATCCGGTAGGTGTCATTCTACTAGGTGGTCTACTTGCAGTTTCAACTCCTGGCACAAGATCTATCCGAAACTCAACATCTTGTTTCGATGGTAGTTCTATGACCGGCTCAATGACATCTGCAAAATCTCTTGCTACTCGAACCTGATTTAGCTCTTCTCCTACTTCCATTGCATTTAAAAAAGAACAACTACTCCTATCAGAATTCTTTATTGAGCATATAATTCAGTTATGACTATCAGAGTGTCTTGGTGGTATCTCCCCATCTTGGCAAAATATCCTGGCCTCATACCTTTTCAATCAATCCATACCCAAAATGATTCCAAAATCTACGAAATAGAAAACATACAGAGTGCATGCAAACTTATGACCTAACAGATCAAGTTATAACTGGTCACATCTCATCCCTAGAGTTGCAAACCCTCCTAATGGATTCACAACCCTTAAGGAAGTAACAAGGTATGTGAGTTCTAAGCATAACCTATAACCAAACACTAGAATACAAATGAATGTGATGTAACGGTATCAAATAGTATCCTAACTGGTATATTTAGAATCAAAAACATACCTTCCATCACTGTCTTTCCTTTACCAATTGCAACTTGCTTAGCTAATGATCCAACAACAAAGACCTTTCTCTTATTCACCCTAACTAGCTCTAGACACTGGTTCTTATAATGCCCAACTTGTTCACAGTTGAAGCACTTCACATTCTTCTTGTCTGCAGCCTTCTTCCCCTTTCCTGACCAACACTCATTTGCATAATGACCCTTCTTGTCACATTTGTAGCAAACTAAATCAGCCTTTGCCTTCCTGGCAGGATCTCCCTTCTGGGCTCCCTTCTTCTTAAAGAACTTTCTCTTCTTTCCCTGAGAACCCTGGGTTTCCACTGGCTTCTCTCTAGCACAAACAACAAGCATCTCCTCAGGAAGATTGCCATCTCCATAACCACATTACAAGGATTAAGGATATGCTTCATGGCTGCCCAAGCTCGGGCCTCAATCCCCGAATGAACCTCTCATTCCTTCTTATGTCAGTGTCAACAATAGCATACCCATATCGAGATAGCTCATCAAACCTAGTCGCATATTCGATAACCGACATCTCTCCCTGAACTATATCTATAAACTTTCTCATTAACGCTAACTTAGCAACCTCAGACAAAAACCATTGTTCAAATCTCCTTCTGAACTCATCCCATGTCAACTCTTCCTCTGGAACTCTGACAATAACACTGTTCCACCAATGAAGTGCTGACCGCTGCAACTATCTAGAGGCCAACGTTTTCTTCTGCTCATCATCTAAACCCAAATCAATAAAGGTACGCTCATAATATAACAACCAATTCTCTACCTCAATAGCATCCTCTGTTCCCACAAACGATTTCCCACCAAGACTGGTGTAATCTCTGCTCAACTTTGTATAGTTATTCCCAACTAGAGCGATAGGATTAGCTCCTCCAACATTTCCAACAACTCCAACAGCAACTCTTGCTTGCATCACATTGATGAAGAGCTGATACATCTCCCCCATATATACTGGAGGATTTCCAACACCCACATTGGCTTCAATATTTTGATTAGCATTAGCCTTTCGACCTTGGTTCCTCTTGGTATTAGGTCAAGCAATTCTATTGGTTTTGGTGCTTCCTCCACCGAGATTTCCTCTTCTATTTCCTGCTTCCATATCTTTTTTCTCGTAAATCTACATACGAGCCTTAGTAAGATACAAAAGAACGGTCTAAGAGAGAGGGGAGTATGTACTTATATATAACCATATATCAAATAAAAGTACACTACTATAACGTTATCCCAATCTCGATCATATTTTTGATTCGTTGGATTGTGTTTGAAAAATCTTTTAGGTTTAACTTTCTTTTAAAGTTTCATAAATTATGCTTTGATACCAACTTGTAATATCCCCCTACTTGGAGGCCCAAAACTAACAGCTACAGATGTTGCAGTCATCCATAGTTATTATTCCTCGGCGATCAAATACCTGGTGTTAATTTCATTGTTACACAGAAGCATATGAATATGGAAAATTTTAACACTTCAAACAAGATTACATTCTATTTCAAAATATTTTCCAATTCATTACATAATCCCACAATTGTCAACCATGTTCAGAGAAAATATATTTATCATAATATGCGCCAAGAGTGACATATGAATATGCCTTCTTGGATGATCAGAAATATACATGCAATTTAACAACTTTGCCTTTACAAACAACACAACAGAATCAAATAAAAGAGAACTCTAGATATCTATCATGCCTCCTGCACGTCTCCAGAAGCTTTATTCGTTTAATAAGGTACCTGAAAATATCAACTCTCAAGCTATTCAAAATCAATTGAGTACCCGAGAGTTTAAAGGAAAACATAAAATTCGAGTCAAACATGAAGCTTGGTATGAATAAAAATCTACCATCTCAAACCATTTAGATATCTAGTGAGACCACGCTGATTAGCGGAATGGATTTTCCCATCACTAGTATCATAAAACCTTTTTAAAACCATATACTGTGCTCCTGCATCCACAATGGTTAAAACAATTCAAAACAACATAATATGATGATATGCAAAACAAATGAATCAATTCTGGATTAGCTATCCCATTCATTCTGACTATCTGTCTCATTTATAGTTCTAGGTTTACTGTTCACTTATTAGTTGTCATGGGCTGACTAATAACCGGTAAAATGTTTAAGGACTCCCAGTCCAAGTACATAGTTTTTATGCAATCACTACGAACCTATTGGCAACTCCAATATCTTTACTCTTATACTAGTTTTCATGGGTTGACTAGAACTTATTGGTGACTCCAATATCTTTTCTTCTTATCCTTGTTTTCATGGGTTGACTAGGAACCTATTGACATCTGTCAATATCTTAATCCAGATATACTTTTCATGGGCTAACTACAAACCTACTAGCCCCTACCAGTATCAAATCATAGTTTTCATGGGCTTACTATGAACCTGTCTTTCTGACATCTTCATTTATACGTAGTTTTCATGGGCTAACTGCGAACCCATTGGCCCCTGCCAATATCTTTCTTATATTCAACTTTCAGAGGCTTACCGCGAACCTATTTGCCCCTGCCAATATCTTTTTCTTTAATATTTTGACATCCTATATTCTGGTCTTCCTGACCTCTTGGATGCATTTCTACTCATTTAGAAGTTAACTTAATTTATATTCATTACTGGGCCAACCTAGTTGGTATTTCTGCCCTTCTCCAAAATTCAGTTATGGTTCAATTACAATGTGAATATATACATATATGAAGAAGCAAACACAATAGCTTGGTTAATCTCTTTAACCTTTTAATCAAAGAAAACTTCTTCAAAAACTCCTTTTCAAAATACTTTATATGTATTTGTGCTATGGTTTTCTTTTAAAAATGAGATTGGTTTATTTGCTTTGAAAACTAAGGCTGTAGAAACCTTCAAAACCTTACTTTCGACTTCATTGGATAACCTCCTATGGAAGCATATAAATCCCTTTTCAAAACATTAGGACCCTACCTTCTGAAACATTTTAAAACTTTCGAAACCTTTCAAATGTAACAAAGTATTACTTAATAACACTTAAAAGCATAGCTTCTAAACCGTTGAAAGTACCTCTTTCGAAACCATTGGAAGTAACCATTCCGAAACCATTGAAAGTCCCTCTTTCAAAACCATTGGAAGTAACCCTTCCGAAACCATTGAAAGTCCCCCTTTCGAAACATTGGGTTTATACTTAAAATATTATTTGGGTCAAAGTGAATATAAATGAAAGTAACTCTTTCGAAACCATCCTTTATTGTATAAAAACATGGGGAAAACATGATGGCGTCAGCACCATCCCTTTCGAAAGCCTCAAACCATTTAAAAAAAACCAAAGGATAGCGTCGAAACCCCCTTTCAAAGCAACTGCCTTTAAACACTTGGACCCTTTCAAAAGCATTTAGGAAGTAGATTAAAACATCATTAAAAACAAGCACTACCTTTCGAAAGCATTGATGAATTCAATACATTCGAAAGGCTAAAGAATGACCGCAGGGCTTTGACTAGGTCGGAACCCCTTCTTTCGAAAGCATTATTTTATAAGTAAAAAACCCATTCGAAAGCTTATTCTTTAAAATATAACTTAATGGCAGCCCTTTCGAAAGCATTTAAAAACCTCTTTTGAAAACATATGCTTCGACTCCTTCGAAGGCTTCAATAAGACAAAGGCAGGCGTTTCTCTTTCTAAAACAAACAAAGGTATCGACCTCATCGGAAGTAATGCTTTCGACACCTAGCCTTCCGCCTTTCTCCAATCCACTACGTACCATCTAAGTGTTACCTTATGGTTGGTTTTGGCTTAGTGGGTTTCGACTTAATTGAAGGTGGAAGTTCTGAGTCGAAAGATACTTCTAAAGAAGGCAAAACCAACTTTTCTAAGTAAATTTGTTTGAATACTAATTAAAACAAACACTTTCTAACTAACCTGCCACATGTAAACTAATAATTGGTTGCCTTAACTTTTCAAATTCTTTACTAAAATAACTGCTGATAATTTCAGATCTAAACCATGGTTAAGTTAACAAATAAGCCCTTCCATTAAGTAAAACCAATATTGCAAAGAATTCCCTCTTCTAAAATAATTTAATTTGCATTTTAAATCACTTAGGTAAAATCCCCAAAAATTCCAGCAATTCACTTTAATCATTTTATCTAACATATCAAAATTTCAGACCCAAATTCTCAATATAATTTCTAAAATAAATTATAAACCCAATTAGTAATATTTTCCTTTGAAAATTCATAATAATCTTTCCATAGCTTGGAAATAACCCAGCTCCAAAATCATGTTTTATATGATAAAAATTTTCCGAAGCATTTAATCATCAATATAAATCGGTTTTGCCCTAAAACCATGTATATTCCAATTTAAACTATCTTGTTTAAATTAAACAAATTATAATTCAAGCATACCATCATCCAATTCATCTTAAAAACGAATTTACCCTTAAATTCGAAAACATATGATTATAAAAAAATGAAGATGGAATTATTATTCACCTTGAGGAGATTGGATTGAGATTTATTTCCCTAAGCTTGAATCCCTTGCTTGTAATTGAATTCCTCTTGTTAATGGTTGGCCCCTATTTACGTATTTTATTTTTTCTTTTTCCAAATGACGTGAGTGGGAAATGAAATGGCAGCGACGAGAAGATACAAGGGTAAGGGTTGTGTGCGACAAATTCCCAATATACCCTTATGCAAATTAATTAATTTATAACCCATTCTTAAGCCCATTTAATACTTAATTGAGCACGACCTTAATTATATTTATTCAAATCTCGACCCCCTTATCTATTAACATTTTCATTATTCTATTTAATTTATCTAATTAAATCCCCTGAATAATGTTATAAAAAATTAAGGGTGTTACATCCAACACTAAAGTACACCAAACTCCAATGACATGTTCCTTTAAATCTATCATGTGAATTGTAATGTGGAGGGGATCAGAACAATATTCTGGTGACTGAAAAATCTATATATTATCCATAACATAAATATATACCGATCGGTTTTCATTTAATTATTATGCCTATTAAGGTTAGAAATTCTAATCTAACCTTGCATCACACACACGATTAATTACTTAACCCTTCCCAAGGTACAAAATATTGACAACAACCACCCAATACTTCCAAATCTATTTGCACTTAATACTATATGAAGTGGGCTTCTATAATCATCAAAAAATAATTTTAAAAGAGATATAGGTAGACTCTGCCATTTTAGACCTTAATCAAGGTAGATCCGATCATTTAAGACCTATTCCCAATGTGATTTTGTAACAATGTTGTCAATGGTCAGTGGGTCCTAGCAGCAAAGACCTCTAACCACTATTTAAGTCTTCCGACATTTAGTGTCCAACTATTACTGCATTTATCGCCAATAAAATCATAGCCATGTAAAAGGTAGTACACAAGCCATTTAATACCTTAAAAGGGACTAAGCGGACTTCTACCATTTAAAACCTATATTCTACGTAGGTCCTATGTCACTCAATACCTATCCTCAGGTATACTCCTCACTGGTACTACTATTATTATCGCCTTAACAATGTGAGAGACTATACTTAAGTCACTTAATACCTCATCAATAAGGACAAGGTAAGCCCCTAACCATTTAACATCGATATATAGGTAGGCCTTTGTCATTTAATACACAACCTCAAGGTGGACTCCTCACTGGTATTATCTAGTCGACATTGCATGGAATCTCATTAGGTAACTTAATACTTCTTCTTATCAGAGAGGAGAACCCTTAGATCGGTCACTTAATACCGTAAAACTACAGCAAACCCTTCTTGAGATATCAACTATCGCTCTTAATTATAAATATGGAATCTCTTTAGGTTACTTCTTTCAGTAGGGAGGCGGGCCCTACAGCCACTTAATATCTCAACATTGAAGTAAACCCTTTTAGAGACATTCTTATTTATTTGGAATCTCACTAAGTTACTTAATACTTCCTTCTAGAAGAGAGGCGGACCCTATAGGCACTTAATACCTCAAACCAGAAGCGAACTATGGATATATCCCTCACCTCTCTAATTCCAAAATTTGGACCATTTAATACTTTTCAATTAAGAAAGAAGGCCCGAACTCTCATGTCGTCGTGGGTCCTAGGATTAGTGATATCTTCTATCTCATATCAATTAAGACATTTGTATATGATTACTAATTTCAAATTAGTGACCCTTTTAACTATTTCATAGTTATTAATTCAACTTCTTTATTTGTCAGTCTCATTAATCTATTTATCCTAACAAATTATTGCAACTCCCATATTTATTACTATTTATTTCCCATTTATTGGAGTTACAACCCTTTTGAATTCCTTTCTCATTAATTGGTTATCCTAAACATGAGTATTACGTGTAAGCATCATTATTAGCTTTTTATTTAATTATTATAAGAACAATAAATTACGTATAGGTATCTACTTTTATTAAATATATTCTAGTTATATATCTTCAGCATAATACTCTATTCCATGTTCAAGTGTTGGAATCGTATCTAAAAAGATTATTTGTTATAATTTCTATAAATTAGTTCAAAACAAAAGATTTAATTTTAAATATAAAGGATTACATCATTTGAAATTACAAGAAATAATTATTTCTTTTTACTACAAAAATAGACAGTGCAAATTACAATGAATTCATAATTTACACATCTCTTTCTCTTTTTATTTGCATCTATCCCTTGCTAGATCAAACGCTGTATTTTTCTATAAAGGAAAATAAACCAAACTAATTTACAAATATTAAACGGATCTAAATTCCAACAATTCCAAACATAGAAAAGCTTAGGTTCCAACAAAATTAGGGTAATCCAAATTCATAACATTATTATACAAATTATTTTAGTTCTGGAATAAATTTCACTCAATCAATATTCTAAATTCATAAATTTAAGACTGATTTCCAAATCATGTTGTAAAAGATTCTAAATCAATTCACAATCAAGAATATGTAGGCGATATTTATTATATTCAGATTATATTCAATTTGTTGCCTATAGCTCATATACAATTATCTAGTTAGGTATAAAAATCAAATCAACACCAACGACATCACTTTCATATTATAAAAATTTATAAAATTTCTCACTCACTTTTTAAAAGCGATCCAAATCCTCAAATCTGATATAAAACCTTGGATTCATCTCCAAATCCTTTTTAATCCAAGAATAATATATAAAAAAGTATATACATATATTAGAATTACAGATTTATAAGGAGATTTGGGATTGGGAGATAAAATAGACACAAATATAAAAAAAAAATATAAATTACCTCAAATACGTGTATAGTTCATCTTCTCTTCTCTCCTCATTTATATTAGATTTCCATTCTTCAGCAATTTGTATAAATATAGATATAAATATCTTATTTTTAAAATTTAGAAAGAAAGTAGAGAATAGGAAATGGAAGAGCTTCGCTACTGCCTTTAGAAAAATATGAGAAGAGAAGGGAGGGCTAGGCTTGAATTTATAGGCGCTAGAATCAACCAGAACTATTAGCTCGAAATATATTACTCTGGGCCATTGGGCATAGGATAACCCTAGTTGCCTAAGGAGGACCAGTCGACTGCTCGTGGAACACCGGTCGACCACTACAGGTCGACCGATCTCAATGATAAGTTGGCATGTGTAACAACCTGCAAATCTGCATAATTCAAGTTGATAATAAACCACACATATCCAATCCAAATTGAAACGAAAGATGGACAGTTAAGGAAAAGAAAGAAGAGAGAAGAGAAGAGAAGAGAAGAGAAGAGAAGAAAAAGGATCTAGAAACAAACTATATAGAATCTCACATCGAAACGAATAATCTATAATATGCAATAAATCTTTACACAAAGAAGAAATGTGATATACATACATCAATTAGAGTATACTAACCTATTTCAGCCCAAACAGTTATAACAACCTGTCCTCGCAATTGCTGATAAATAAAACAATGAATGCGTGAAAAAAATAACCATATACGTGAATATATGTCTGGGCCTCCAGCTCGTCTTTATAGCTCCAAAGCATCCAAATTGAATCTGTAATATGGATGATCTGACCCGAGTGCTATAATAAAATAACATCCGAGTGAGTCTAGTAGACCAGCGTGAGAAAAATGCACCCAATTAAATTTTAGCGGTTCAATATTTTTTTGAAAATAAAGGTATCTCATAAGATCACGCTGCATATAAACGCAGACGGGTTTTTACCTTACGATAATCAAACCAATTCATATGAAATTCTCTGATATTATAATAGTGTCCAAGATACAAATATTTATTAATCATAGTCAAAATTGTTACATTATTTAAATTCCAACATAATAGGTATACATTTAAAACCTTAAAGGATGCTATTGAAGAATGGATTCCATAATGACTGGGCTACATAGGTACCACCCGTCATAGTGCATCTCTAGAAAAAATAACACCGAGTTCGAACCTATCGACCCTTATCAACACAGACTGGCATACCATTTATAGATAGTACCGAATATGATCACCACTCCATTAATTGTCCCCGAAGCATACAAATGAGAGATAATATCGACTTTGGATAGGAATGATCATACCTTACTTGGAAGCGACCCACTTAGCCCTGCTGCACCTTCCTAGTTTTAGTCATTTCCAGTTGATGAGGCTTGAGGCTATGTTTTACCTTTGTATAGCATTTCCCACTTAGAATGCTAACACTGCCCTCTAGACAACAATTCAATGTCTACATTCATCCATACAAGTTCATTCTAGGACCGAACAAAACCGAAGGCACCATTTCTACTACATCTATTTTGAATTCATCCTCGGGACTAGTAGCAAGTAGCCCTTGCATTTTTAAAAGCTCTGTCTTCAATTCCATCATCTTTAAGATGTCTTTACATCGAAATGCTTGAGTTGGATCGAAGTGGTTTTTGGATAAAATATCCGATCCTGGTCTCTTCGAAACAACATTCGATCGTTTTAGTAACTCAACCCCCGTTCTTTTGGTAATAAACAATCAAAGGTAAGATCTATCTCTCCTAACCGTTAGTGGACGGATTTTCTTATCGTTTATCCTAGGAGAATGAAACAAGATTTATACGCACAGTACATCATCATCGGAGATGGCTGGGCCATATAACTCATGTGTTTCTCCTAGATATTTCCAAAGTAATGTTTTTGGTCCTTATTTGATAGTCAGCTTTTTAACTATCCACAAAAACACATCCTAATCAGAGATTTATTCCATATGAAAAACCAATATTGGTTAAGCATATAAGCAACCATTAGCCTCATTTGATAAATATTTTCATTAACTAAATTCACTTTGTAAATATTCGTGCCAAAATACTTTTACAAAGATTCATACACAAACCCATATATTTCAATATATCCATATACTTATCTCAATGGTATAAGTATATTCACAAAAACAGAGAAAGATTTCATTTTTTTACACAATTCTGGAACATATTTATAGATTCCTTTATAAACATCAAAACCCGTTTATAATCCCATTCATTAGCCTTTGAAATCATTCATAAACTCCCTTTTATACATTCCTAAAATCATTTAGAAACCATTTATAAATCCACAAGACCATTTATAAAGCTCCTTTTATAAATCTATTTACCAATTTCTATAATTCCTTTCTAAATATCTAAGACCATTTATAAAACTCTTTTTACCCGTTTCAAATCTTCCTTTAGGTTTTCTAAACCATGTTATAAGATTCCTTTTATAAAACCCACATCTATTGAAGAACCATATTTATAAATATCAAAAACATTTATAAATAAATTCTAATCACTTATTTAAAACATTACTATATATAAGAAACAGTACAAATAAATAGTAATTAACTTCAAAACATCTTAAATATAATAATTAATAATCTCAAAACATTCTTAATAAAACAAAAATAATTTATCCTTAATATTAATATGAATAATAATAATAATTAATTTCGAAAACGTTATTGATAAATAATTATAATTAATTTCAAACCACATTAATATTTTAAATAATTAACCTTTCAAAATATTGAAATATTTATAAACAACTTTAAAATCACATCAATATACATAAACAACTTTTAAACATAAATATTCTTCCTTGATAAAAATCCATACTTAAATTTCAACACAATCATTTCCATGTTTATAAAACTATATTTATAAATCTCCTTCTATTTTATAAATATATCGAAAAAAAATCTCCATATCTATCCTCACTTTCAATTTCCAAAATAGAATCAACTATTTTTTTCTAAAACAACATTTCATATATTATTATAAACTCACAATTGTAATTCATCTCCCAAATTTATCCAATGATAAACGTTTCCCTTTATTTATAAACACCGTTTATAAATCTATCCTTTTATTAATAAAATACGATTTTTACAAATCTTCGCTTTATTTGTAAAATGCCACATATATACATTCTCACCTTTATAAACTTCCAAATTTATAAAAAAATCTTAATATATGTGTATGTATATATATATCACTTTATGTAAACGGTTAATAAATATTTATATGAAAGTATCTCTATCTTCTTTTTAAAAACTTATTCCTTTGTTATGCACGAAAATTATAATTAAGATTTTAAAAATCTTTAATTTACAGTTCAAAAATCTCCATTTAAAATATTTCATAAAACTATTAGTTTATAATATTTAAAATCATACCTTTTATTTTATTTAAAATTAAATTCCTTCTTTTAAATAGTTCAAGAATAATTATTAAAACATATATAACTTCTAAAAGCACTCCGAAACCCCTTTTGGATCAAAAGTCATTATTTTATAGTATTCTAAAATTCCAAAAGTAAGGCTCAGTGCTACTAAAGCACTAAATAAGCAATATCTTATATATGTTATCAAATATGGGATCCAACAAATCATATATCACAATATGTATGAAACGTAAAATCGATAATGTGAGGATCCCTCTAACCCGTCCTCCGATATCGCATACAGTATATAATTATAAAATATAAATCAACCGCTTCGAGGTGGGATCATATACAAAGGGTTATCCACTCTTACATAGGAACGTAATAGGGTCTCATCCATTCTTGGGGTGGGAATATATCCAAACCAATAAATAAAATTGTGAATCATCTAAGTAGTCAATAACAATCAATAATAGAATATCCATACATCCAAATTTTTATCGACTATATAATATTTCTGCTTAACCAAAAAGGTGAGTTTAACTCATCGGGATTCCATAAGTAGTGAAAGCGCTCTACTTTGAATTAAAATTGAATAGGCATTCAATTTTAATTTAATTTCCTATTAGCTGCGAATCTATCCTATCCAACTCCATAACGTAGTATTCATCGATGTGATTGCAACACAACTTGTCGCGTTCGATTGGACCTCCTAGAAAAAAGTTATAGAATTGATAAGCCCTAGATTTTAATATAATGACTAATTATACTTAATTACATTGTTAACCATAATTACTTACCCAAAATCCCTCATTCGCATTCAAAATGCAATTTCCAGGCGCACGACTTTGCCCCGCCACTGCGCCGCCTACCCCAGGTGTCCAACCACCGCGAGTTCACTGAAGCTCGCCCCAACTCAGCCGCACCTGACGCCACCCACGCGACTCCCCCCATACATTGCCAATCACTAGAATCGAACTCAAAAACTTCCCACATCGCGCACCCCTAGCCCTCGCCATACATCTCCGATCAATGATCTGCCGCCGTGGATGGTTTCCCCTAACCATGCCCCATCTTTCATATGGTGACCTCTCCAAGCATCTCGGCCTCTAGCACCATGAATAAATGTGGGCCACTGGATTGTAGGAGTTTTATTTTTGGAAACTTTAAACCCCTCTCTAGTTTGAACACGAAATATACAGCTAAAGGGGCTATGGGTTTAGACGTGCTTAGGTATGAGCAAATGGTATGGCCTAAGCACGGTGAATATAAATATATATATTTTTATATTTAATAATATCTAGCTCGATGCACTTAAAAATCTCGAACTCCAAACAAGGCATGTCTCCTAGCGTTCTATATGTAATACTCTTTTTTCAACTAAAAGTAACTAGTCTCGAGACCTAATTCGATCATATCTAATAGTTGGCTTTTGTTTCTAATCCCGCATACATTATAAAGATTTCTGAAATTAATTTATATATGCTTCAAACTTACACGACCACACGGTACATCCAATACAGCGAAATTCAATGGCATATTATAATTCACTATTACGAATCCCATGAAACCGGTTTCGTCGAAATCTGAGACAGTGCCCCGCATCGATAATTTAACATGTTAATTAAAATGAATTATTATTAAAACTAGTCTAATCACTTTTAACTCAACTTCTAAAGTTTACTATCTTCATCCCTATTTAAATAGAATTTTAAATTTTCTTTCAATTTCATTCGTATTAAATTCAAGATTCACTTATTTGATTAATTCCAAATATTCAAATAACCGTTATATTTGAAATTCAAGTTATGTAACTTATAAAAACTAAAATTTTAATATCTACAATAAATTAAATATTCAAATTCAAATGATTGAAATTTTGGGCCTTTACAGTCTACATGCCCGGCCGATCAATTAATAAATGTTAATTTTTCTTATTTATTTATTTTCATTACGAATTCATTTTTCGTCCTTAACTTTATCGTTTGGACTCCATCGTAAAACTCCAAACATGAAAGTTGCTCATAATTTTGCCACGAGTGCAATGGTTCAAGTTTCATGGTCAAATTCCTTCATTTGCAAAAATTTCATTTTCGGAGCCTAATTAATAAACTAACTAATTAAATAACTAATGTCAAATGAGATGTTACAATTCTTATACTTTTAGGATAAGAATATTAATAAAGTTCTAAGTATTGAAAAGAGTATAAATGAATAGTGAAATAGTAGTATAAGACATGAATAGTGAAATAGTAATATACTTGTATATATCTTTTGCAAAGATATTTCAAAAATATATACAAATATTTACAAAGAAGTTTTAATTAATAAAAGAAGAATTAACTAAATAAAAAGGGAATTAAAATTTGCTTATGTTACTTAATTTTATTTTGTACGTTTACTTGTTTGTGGAAAATATTTAATCCTATATATAGCACTAAAAGCCAATAAAGTAAAATTGTTCTATCTATGAGATTTAAGAAAGAAGTGTCAAGGTTGGACTTTGATAAAACCAGTACTCTAACCTACCTGGCTTCACACTTGATCAATGGATAGCGTAAATTAAGAAGGTCATAAATGATAATAATTATATGAAACTTGATTTCCATGTGCGATCGTTTTTATTTCTACCAAACTTGACCAAATTAACTTAGGAGGTATATGAAAGCTTCACGGCTTCATACAATTTGAGATCCCCCATGGAGGACTCATTAGTATGAAACGTCTATCTCTTTAAGAATGGATATATACGAGATCCCTCAAGGAGGACTCCTTTATATCGTTCGCTTACTTCTTAAAGAACAGGAATAGAGTTAACTAGAAATTCATCGATTAGTTTTAAAGAGTCTAGTATTAGATAAGTATACCATCTATTACTTACCGAAAACCACTTCAAAATTGATATATGGGTTTTGTGTTTTGGAAGTGATTGTGGAGTTAAATATTCTAGATTTGAATTATCTATCTTAAGGTTAAGTCCAAGGGAGAGGTTAGCGGTAGCATCTCAAACAAATGCTACAGAGTTGAATTGCCTATCCTAAGGTTAAGTCCAAGGAAGAGGTCAACGCTAGCATTCTTCGGACTGTTCGAGATGCTTGAATACATAGAGAGATTTATGATCTTTTCGAGTGATGAAGACCTGTGTAAGAGATGCTGAATGAGATTTCACCATCGGTGATGATAGAAAACAGAATAAGGGCATAGCCAGTGGGTTTAGCTAACCCAAGAGTACACAAACTCCAAGTATCTAGAGTTTCTTTTGGTTGAGGCATGCGGGAGTTGATGCTATTCAGTATAAGGTATTCAAGCATGGACCGGTTATGTTTTCCTTTGTGACATATTTCACCTAGAGATATGTGTGTTTTTGTAAGTTGATTTTTGACCCTTTTTAAGAGGCCGACCTCGATGTACTGAGGAGACCTCCATGAAAATCCATATCCGAATGTACCTCAGAGGTTTAGATATACTTCTAATGTTGTTATGTTGTGAGATGCAAGCAGCACAGCTATTTTCTAATTTATATTATACACCCTAGACATTATCTATTATTTCACCATATGTAATTATTACATAGGTTTCGTTCTTTTAAGGGAAAAACCATTATAGTGATTCAGGTGGTCTTGAAAGATATTGTTATATGTTGATCATATATTTCTTATGTTTCACATACCAGATTTATGTTTGACTCATGGTTTTATCTTTCCTTTAATTCCTTCGGTTCTCTTTCGGGCAGTTTAAGAAAGGAAGGTTTTCGTTGATATTTTTTGGAGCTTCAGCAAACGTGCTGATGCTTTTACCTATTATAGTATTCTTACATCCGATGCGCTACTATTACGTATATATAAACAATTGTGAGGACCGGCTGTAATAATTATCCAGGCCGACGACAGTACTTAGGATTTTAACTCTGAAATGTTAGGTATCTTAGAGTGATAGTTTGTTCTATCTTTTGATATTATATGTTATCATTTCATTGTGAAATTCAGGTGTTTGGTTATTCCTTCCTGTTCCTTTTCTTTTTATTTTACCCTAGTAATTTTTATTTTTGGTAGTTAAGTGCTAGACATGTGAATACTATGGATTTATTGGTGTCAACATTTGAGGGTCGAAAAGATGAATTGTTATTCTTGGTATTAAAGTTGAAGGTTAAGCGAGAACCTTGGCTTTGCTCGGGTATAACTTGTAACGATGTGAAATTTCAGTGCTTTGATGTGCAAATATTTAATTAATTTTAAACATCCAAGTAATAAATTTTATAACTAAAATGAACTCCTTTTAAATAATAAATAATGATGGTGAAATAGTTTCCAAATTTGGTTTACAAAAATATTTAATTTGAAGAAAATTGAAAATGTGACCAGAAATTGTTTTTAAAATTTTCGACTTCTTATCGGCTAAAAATTATCGAAAAACATTGCGATCAATTTGGTATAAATATTCACATTTACAAATAAGTTAGTATATATATTATCATAAGAGTATATACCTAAGTATGTAAAAATACCTTAAGAGACATAAGTACAAAGATATGACCTTTTAGAAATATACTTAAAATTAAGGAAAACGTGAAATGACATTTCAGCAACTAAGTACTAAAACATGTTTAAACATGTTGGTTCAAAGAGAAGAAGGGGGATACAAGATGTACGACAAGTACAAGGGTGGAGGGAGCAAGGTGAGGTGGCATTCAAATGGAGGGTAAAGTACAAGGGCCTTTTAGTTATTATTAATTACATTTCATATAAAAGCTTTTTTTCCATTCTCATTTTCAGTTTCATTTCTAAACTCTATTCTTCTTTACAAAGCTTTAAACCTTTCCCTTATTTCCAAATTGATTTCAATGTTTAAAAATCCTATTTTAATTCACTTATAAATCTTTAAAACTTTGTTTAAAAGCTTCCTTCTCTCATTTCAACACTTCTCCTTCACAAAACAAGCCTTAACCTCCCTTTAATTGTCATGGACAAACCCTACTGCCCACTTAAAGCCTAAAAAACTCCATTTTTCCGAAAATAAATCAAGGCTCCACGTTGTCTTGAAAAGTAGTAGGAGTTCGAGTTAGTTTGGATATCTTTTGGTAAGTAATTCTTACCTTTAAAATGATTTAAAATAAAAGTGGTATGCTTGCCATTAAATTGACATATGCTTGATTACTTGAATATATATATATATATATATATATATATATATATATGCACGTGTTAAATTTATTGTTGGTTTATCTTTCTTTGGAAAGTAAGAGATACATTGTTTAGTACGTAATATGACTTAGCTGAGAGTATTGACGTTTGAAGTTGTATTTATACTTGAAATGAAATCAAAGGCTGAAGATAGTTGGAAAGAAATGATTTTGTTTATAGTTGTTGCTTATTTATGTTGCTTATGGATGTGTTTGGATGAATTATCTTTTGTATATATCGTATATGCTAAGAAAATTAGCATATTGTCTTATTAACGCAACATCGGAATCCTTTGGTCAAAACTTGTTCGCTTTCTAACTTTAGTTCTGAAATGTTTTAGAAAAGGTTTTAAAAACCATACCTTGGTTTTCCAAACTTTATTCTAAGTTTATAAAGTATTTAAAATACAAAAAGAGTTTTTGAAAGATATTTGATATAAATTTCAAGTTTTGGAATTATGGATCATATAGTGATAGTTGCTATTAGTGTAGTCCGTAAAAATGAATTATTTATGAAATTTAAAAGTGTTTCCAACTTAAATATTTTTGAAAAGTGTTTTCAATACATATATAAGTAATAATAAGTAATTATTAACTAAATTAGTTAATTATTTAATATTATTCAATTAACTAATTAAGTAAGGCAAAAATTAAGTAAGTTAATTATAATTAGTTAACAAATTAAAGTTTTGTTATTAATTAATAATTTATTTGAGGATTAATTTTTAATAAATTATAAATTAGGATTAATTATTAATTTATTTTCAACAAAGGCTTTAAATATTTAATTAATTACCAATTAAGTTAAGATTTAATTAAGAATTAATTAATATTAATTTAATTATTAAATGATGGTTTAAATTATTATTTAATTTATTTAAAGATTGATTTTGATTTAAATTTTTAAAAGATTAACTATAATTTAATTATTTAGGTGTAATTATTATCTAATTATTTAATCATGTTTTAATTAATAACTAAAGGTTTAATTATTATTTAATAAAGGGTTTAAGTGTTATTTAATTATTGAATAAAAGTTTTAAACTTCAAGTTATTTTATTTCCAAGGATTGGCTTGGTTTAAAAGTAGTTTTCCTATTGCAGAAGTATTTCAAAACCAAGAGATTTCTCTGTCGATTACCATCAAGGAACCTCAATTGGATATGAAATCCAATGACATCTATTTAGCGGCAATAAACACCGTTCTTCTAATTAAATTGTATTTGATATTTATTTGGTAGATTAAACCACGGTTCTCCTTTAATTCACTAAGTAGATTATGTTGACATCTATTAAGCAAAAATAAAACCTAGTTCTGCTATTATGGTAATTTGGATATTTACCTATATGTTAATTGATGGTTATCGGCTGATTCCCTTTACATATCTACTTGTTATGTAAATACCCATATTATAATTGAAAAGTTAAAATAAATTAAATGAGAACCATTGGGGTCACTAACCCTTTCTCTGATTTTTTTTGAAATTAGTCATTTGAATTATGATATTTAAAGTATAGTTAAGAAGTTATTTTATTTAAGATGTTTTGAAGTAATTTAATACATTTTAAATGATTGTTTAATATCATTAATTTATTAATGTGGTTTATAGATAAATTAAATGAAGGATGTTTTAAATAATGATTTGTTTATTTAAAGGTATTTTAAATAATTGATTTGTTTAGCAAAAGAACTTTGATTAAATGTTGTTAAAGAAGTTTCATTTTAAAATAAGGAAAGTTTATAAAAAGGTTTTTATAAGTTGAATAGAGATCTTGAAATTTGGGAAGAAGTTTTATAAATGACTTTGGATTTATAAAGAAAGTTTTATAAATAATTTTGAATATTTATAAAAGAAGTTTTATAAATGATTTTGGGTATTTATAAAGCGTTCTATAAATAAACTTGAAGATTTATAAAGTTTATAAATGGATTTATAATTTAAGTGAAGGAGATTTCGTAAATGGAAGAGATTTATTAAAAGAATTAATAGAACTAAATTATACAGAATTTGACATTCGACTTCCTTTAACCGACCTTCTTAGTTATGGTAATGTGGAACTTCCGTTTTGTGCTTAACACCGAAGGAGTAGTGTTTGAGGTTATCTTTATCTCTAATTTAAATAACTTTGTTTTGATGCTTTTAATATGATTTTTGAAATAATATAATTTTCATATGTTTTGTGAATATACTTATGCTAGTGAGATACGTATATAAATATTTTGGAAAGAGATTTAAATGAATAAAAGATTTATTTTGAGTCTTAGTGGTTGTTATGGGTAATTAAATCTTTGGATTTTTGTTTGTTTATCATTTGATAGTTAAATAACCGACTATCAAATCTTGACTAGTTTTGACTCCGGAAGTATGTTTATATTCGAGTTCATGGGGGAGAACTCGAATACTTGTTGGATATTTATAAAAATACCGAGAAAGAGTTAACTGGAAATTGTGGATTGTTGGTTTGAAGAGACCAAGATTGGATGTGTTATTCGAAAAAACCATACAACACCAACTATGGCATTTTGTAACACTTTTTCCGTTTCGATTTCTCATGGTTATTAGCATGGGAAATTTATCACGATTATTATCGTGATATATAACGGTCACGGTTATTACCGTAACACAATATTGTATTTTCGTAAATAGTTTAAAGCATAGTGGGTAGATTCGCCAGTTTGGTATCTATTGTTATCTCTGCCCTTTGTCACGGTTCTAACTTGCTCCTTCCTTATTTCGCAAGCCAAAATTGGAGCTGCGTTTACCAACCCCTCCTTCTTCGACCTCGTTTCAGTGCAAGTTGGTTTCACTTTCGCGTTTTGTCTTGCTATTTATCAAATTCAAGCTTTAAAGATGAACGTAAATTTGATAGCAGGCCAGATTAGGGTTTTCGCGTATCAACCCCTCCGCCTTCGACCTCGTTTTTGTGGCAGGTTTGTTTCACTTTCCCATTTTGTCTTGCTATTTATCAAATTCAAGCTTTAAAGATGAACGTAACGATAATTGATTTGATTGCAGGCCTCCGCCTTTCCCTCGTTTTAGTGCCCCCTTTTCCAGGTATGGAAAAGTTGGATTTATTTATGCTGATTAGGTTTCATGCCTCCTCTTTCTCTTTATTTTCTTTTAGGGTAGTTTGTGAATTATATAACAGGGTATTACATAGAAATACTTACACAACCTATTTAGGTTGTTTGCTTTTGACTTTGGTAGTTCAACAATTTTTGTCTCTGTGAATAGAAGAATTTGTTCTGATGTCAAATATTTTAGGGTGCTTTGATTTTCTCACAAATTGCATGTGTACCTCCTTCTAGAGGGTTGAATATCATTAAACACAAACCAATGCTGGCTGAAATCTAGGTGTTTGTTATGTGTTATAAATTACAGGTGTCAATATTAAGTGTTACATGTGTTTAGAAGTGAAAAGTTTTTGTTACATTTCATTATCTTGGAAATTGCATATGTGTTATATTTTTTGTTACATTTTTATTTATACTTTTCTCCATTTTGTTGGACATGTTTTGACTTCTTGAATCATATTTAGATCATTATGTATGATTATTTGGTTTGTTAAATTCCGGATCATTTACACATTATGTGACTGCTCTTCATCGTTATTTGTTGCAATGTGCTGGTATTTTTTTTAATGTGGATGTGTTGTGTGCTTCCACCTGGGCTTCATACGCTGTAGGACTGTTTGCTTGATTTTTGAGTGACAAATATCGCTATTTGATAGTGTATGAATTGGTGGAGGGGAGTTTATGGATGTGGAGTTGTTTGTTGGTGAATTGCAGTGGATGCACTGCTGTGCAAGGGGAAGAACTGGAATGGTGATTGAAGTTGATATGCAGTGTAATGTGGTGGGAGGAATGGTGATTGAAGTTAAAGAATTTGTGGCTGGTTTCAAGTTCTTAAATTTAAAAGTTAGAAACCCTTTAAAATCAATTTTTAAAATTTTTATATTTCAAGGTTTTAAATTTTCAAAGGTTGTGTTTCCAAATTTAAATCAAGTAATATCACATATCAATTGCAAACTCAAAGACTTGGAGAATTCTAAAAGCAGTTATGTGCTTTGTTAATCAAAATGATACACATATACAAGATGATATCACTTGCTCTGAGTTTTAGCCATTATTGCAGCGTATATCCTGTTACTGCAATAGTGTACACATTCTTGTTCTTCAAAGAATTTTTTCTACAGATTAGTTGTAGTAACCTTGATTTTCAAGATGATAACAACAAAATTTTAAAGTATTCTGTTAGAAATAATTAAATCTCAATTGCGAAACATTTATGTTTCAGAATATTATATATGTGTACTCTTTAGGTACAAAGTTCACAAAACATAAAACTTTAAAGCGTGCAATTTTTTAAAATAAATATTTACAAAATTCACTAAAGTTGACATGCTATAATATACTGAAGTTATACATAGTCGATAACTACAAATACAACAAAGTTACACTGATTACCAGATACTCGGCATGGCTCTGGCCGAATCATCATAAGCAGAGCATTCAACTCTCTGTATTGAATTCTGATATATGCATTTAAACTATCTTCAATTATCAAGTCCTTTTTGTTATCCCATACTATCAAGTCCTTTTTGTTTTAGCTACTTTTGACCCAAAAAAAGTGATATTTCTTTTGAAGAAAGTTACAGAAAGAAGCTTGTTTTTTGACTCATTTCTGTAGCAGTGAGAAGAAAGTTACAGTGATGAAAGTTAATAAACTTTTGATAACTGGTGCAGATGGAAAGAAGCGTGTTTTCTGATCACCTGCCTGATTTTAAGAGTGAGCAAGATGATGAGAAGACTGCACAATTCATGGATTTTGTACCGAAAAGAATTGTTCATGTGTTAGACTGCATTACTTAGAAAGTGCAGCTTGTTTTTTATGCATGAATTAGATTGACTCTAGTTTCTAATTTAAGCGATTGAGGCAAATGTAAGTAATGATTATATGGACTTGAGTTTAATGTTTAGACAATTGAGTTTGATGTAAATTTTTTGGTAGATGGTGACCAATGAGTGGTGAAATTCCATTTAGTCATTCATATGATTTGTTTCAAACTACAACCTTTCTCGAAATTGTACTGTCAGTCTAAAAGTATGCAATATATATAGAGAGAAATGAAACACTGTTAAAATAGGTTGAGGACCGATTATGTTGTATAGGAGTTGCAGCATGTCAACTTGCCTATTGTTTTATGTATAAAATTGCGTGCCATGTAACTTAGTTTTGCTTAAGCCCATAATTATAAACTAGAAATAGCATGCACTGTAACTTCAGTCGTCATTCTATGGAAAAGCACACCTAGATTTCTAAAAGTTTTCTTTTATTTTCTTTTTAATAGAAGAGAAATTTATGTATAACTTGAAAGTTTATTTGAAGTTGGCGGTCATTCAAAAATGGCAGAAAATGCATGTTAATGCACACCCAAACCTTTTAACGTATGCAGATTAAAAAAATAGTTTGTTAACCGTATTAGCATTTTATGCATTTGACTTAAGAATAGTAATGACTACTTATTTTGATGGAAACATGTCTCTTTATTGGTAATGATTACTTAATTTATTTTGATCGGTCACCTTGGTTGCTAATGATTATTTTGATCAATCACCTTGGTTGGTTAAAAGCACAACATATATGAATAGTAAGCGCAATCTAAAAATGTACTAGAATCAAAAATGAGTCCTCTCTGTATGAGATCAGGGACAACATAAATAGTTAAGTGTTGGGCATTATACGCCAAAATCTTGAAACATTATGTCTTCGACCAACCGTAAGTTGTTCATGTATTGTTTTATTTGTATTAGCATGTTGTTTAATGCTTCGTTTATGTATTAATGTTGTATTTACATAAAATTATAGGAACAAATAAATTTTCTTGCTAATGTCGAAGCCTACATCGAGAGAATAGATTAGAATTCGGCATAGGAATACCAATGAATATATACAAGGAGTTCGATATTTTATGGAATTCTCGAAGAGTCATTCACCACCGGACTTTGGACTATGCAGATGTCCTTGTATAAAGTGTAGGAATTCAAAAAAGTTGGCTTTTAAATTAGTAGAAAAACACTTGATCATTCATGGTATGGATCCAACATACGACGAATGGTTTTTCCATGGCGAGAGAAGCGACAATGATGTGGTGGTCAATCCTACGCGACATAATACCTATGAGGCTTACAACTCTAATCAATTTCAAGTATAGAACCGTGTAGGAGATGCGCTTGAAGACCTTATTGATGATTCATATAGAGTATATGGTAGCGTTGAAGGCGTCGGTGATGGTAACCATTGGAAAAAGTATCAGGAATACAAAAGAAAAGCAAATGAAAAATTATACCCTTCTTGTGAAGATGGTCTTACAACATTAAGTGTCATTATAGAGCTTCACAATTCAAAAAAAGATTTTAATTGATCAGGAAATAGTATGACCGAGTTGTTGATATGATTGAAGCGGTGGCTTCCAAAGGAAAATACAATACCGGAGAAGTACTCGACAATGAAACAAATGTTAAAGGATTTGGAAATGAAAGTAGAGTGTATACATGCTTGTGAAAATAATTGTATATTGTTTTGGAAGGAATACAATGATACGTTGGAATGTCCACGTTGTCATACGTCGAGATTTTAAGTTAAAAATCAAGGGAAAGTGGTAAAAATGACAAAACAACCTCGAAAAGTTTTGAAATATTTTCCAATAACTCCAAGATTAACAAGGTTGTATACTATACCATGGATAGCTTGAAAGATGTTATGGCATAGTGAAGCTAAACCTTGCTGGAATTCCATGCGTCATCGTATTGACTCAGCCGAATGGAGATCGTTGAAGAACAAGTGGCCAGAGTTTGGTAAAAATGGCGAAATGTTTGGCTTGGTATTGCTACTGACGGGTTTACCCTAGTGCAACACAATCAAGTAATTATAGTTGTTGGCCTGTGTATACGGTTTCTTATAACTTACCCCCTTCATTATGTATGAAGTTGGAGTTTCAAATGTTATGCTTGTTAATTCCTGGACCAAGAGCACCTTGTATAGATATTGATGTGTATTTGAAACCCCTTGTCGATGAATTGAAGCAGCTATGTACAGAGGGAGTGCCTGCATTTGACATGGATAAGAAAGAGTATTTCACTTTGAGAGCAATGCTATTATGGGGAATTCATGATCTAACTGCATTTGGAAATTTATCTGGTTGTGTAACACATGGTTACAAAGCATGTCCTGTTTGTGCTATGGGGACTGAATCAGAACGCATTGGAAATAAGATTGTTTATACGAAGTATAGAAGATTTTTAAAGAATGGTCATCCATATAGGGCATTGAAACATGGATGGTATAAGAATACAGAGGATAAGGAACCTCCAACACGATTGACGGGATCAACTCTTTTAGAAAAGCTTGCTCATATCAAATATTACCCGGTAAAATAACAAAAAACGCATAGTAGATGATATCGACCTTGACGATGAACATTTTGTAAACGAAAATGGCGATGTTGAAAGACCAGCATGGTATAAAAAGTCGATTCTTTTTGGCTTAGAGTATTGGAGTAGTCATAGAGTGCGACATACTATTGACGTGATGCACATTAAGAAGAATGTATCGAAGCATTTCATTAACTTGCTGTTTGATAGATACAAACAATCTTCCAAATTTGCATTCGATAAAATATACAGGACGCAATGTTGTCAAGTTCTAAAAGATGCAAAACTTCCATCATGCTTTGGGACTAAGTTAAGCAACTTAGTAAATATTCAACCACCCAGTTTGAATATTAGAAAGTCATATGACTATCATGTTATTATCCAGTATTTTTTTCCTATCATGTTTCAACATGCTTATCCAAAGTGTTGTGACTTAAGACGTGCAATATTACAAGTATGCCTGTACTTCAATATTATTTGTTCGAAGGTTTTATTTCGAGAGCATGTCCAAGCTGCCAAAGATATGATTGCCGAGGCATTATGCGTGTTCGTGCATAATTTGCCTCTCAATTTTTTGACATAAGCATACATCTAATGGTGCATTTAGCTGATCAGGCACTACTATGTGGACCAGTTAGTTATACATGGATGTATCTATTTGAAAGGGCGGGATTTTTTAAAATATAATTATCACATGATTCTTTTTCAATAGTAACGGTAATGATGTATTTTTATATTAGAGCAATGAAGGAATGCAAAGACATACCAAGCAATAAATGCTACGTGGAGGGATCAATTTCCAAAGCATATCTTGTTTCAAAATCCGTTAAATATGCCATGGAAATATATACCAAATCCACGTACCGGTAATCATAGCTCTAAACAAGCACCATTTTTAGATGAGAATGGAGATGGCATTTATGCACGTTCCATCATTGAGAGTAAAACTATCAAGTTATCTGGCATACAACGTACTCAAATTCGAAGGTGGATACTTTTTAGGATGGAAATTCCAGACCGAGATGATTATTACAGGTTTGCATTTTTTTCTACACGCTATAAGATGTAACTTTAATATTTACTTACGCCACCATATATTGGTTTGTAGCGAATACCGATCGTCGTTAGAAGATGCTTAACGAAGTAGAAAGAAGCTCCATATAAGGACGAAAGTAGTTGTGCAAACTGAATTCATTGATTAGTTGTACAAGAAGGTTTGTTAGGTTCCACAAAGATCATAATTCGATAATCAAATTAACATTATTTAACTTAATTAAATTATTTTAATAGGTAATGGAAGAAAAATGCATGGATTCATTGTTATGTTATTATGTTAGTGGACCAGCATGGGAAGCCAAAACTCATCTTAAGTATAGAATAAATGGTTATGTATTTTCTCCGCAGCGCTATGATGACACCCTTTCAACGCAAGATAGCAGTGTTTGTATGGATGCAATAACAACATTTGTTGCAAGTGCGAAAGATTTGAATCCTACAGATGATGACACCACTTGGTATGATATTATCAAGGAAATCATTGAAGTTGATTATTATGAATTTTCACATGTAGTATTCTATTGTGAGTGGGTCAATATCGCTGATAAAATGCATGGTTGAAAGATTTGTCCGGACTCTAATTTGTTGATGGTGAATCTAAAAAAACTTAAAAGCAGCGACGGAGAGTATGATGAGCCTGCCATTCATGCATCAGAAGCAAGTCAAGTTTTTTACATACCAGACATACAAAATCCCGATTGGTCCATTGTACGACGTTCACCTAAACGCTTGACTGATAGCGTGGATGATTACGAGATGCCAACAAACTCCAGTCAGTTTTAAAGGAACAATCTAACTTAACAACGTTATTGAAATGTATTGAATCCAAATACGATCCAGAAGCTTCAATTTATGAAGCACCACAAAATGGCCATTACACGCTATTCGAATTAGTTGAAGGGGGTTTTGTGATTTGGCCCGAGTATCGTTTGCGTTATTGGTAAGTTACTAAACACTATATAGTTATATTCTAAAATTATGTTTTAAAATTTGTTATATATACTATGCTTATATACTATAATTTGTGGTGTTGGTATGAAGTATCCTTTGTAGTGTTTGTATGAAACATAAATGTTTGGTGTTGTTCTAATTATTGATCGTATGTTTTCTTAATGTTAATACTATATATTTTTTATATAGATTGTTTGTAGCTGTAATAAAATATTGGTGCTATATAGTTTGTTTGATATTGTTTTAGTTATCACGGTTATAAGTGTTAGAAAATAACCTTTCGTAATGGTTATAACTATGATATAATTTGCATTTGTCACGGTTATAAGTGTTAGAATTTCCTTTTTGGTAATGGTTATAAATGTTAGAAACTATTATTCTGTCACGGTTATAAGTGTGAGACTATCTAAATTTCCCACGGTCATAAGCGTTAGTAATAACCATTTTACCACGATTATAACCGTGAGTAAACACCGTTCTGTCACGGTTATAAGTGTGATATATCTAAATTTATAACGGTTATAAGCGTGAGAAATTACTATTGTTATCACGGTTATAACCGTGAGCAAAAATGTAACTGAATTTGCCACGGTATCTATTTTCACGGTTATAACCGTAACAAATTAGTTTTTTGTCACGCTTATAACCGTGAGGAAATTGCCTTTTTGGTGTTATGTCACTTCAAACCAACTTATGCTTTCGAATGGATGACATCTTGATGATGATTCAAGATGGAGCTCTTGAAGTGCAAGGGCTACTTGCTACTAATACCGAGGGTGATACCAAAGTGGATGTAATAGAGGTAGTGCCTTCGGTTTCATTCTGATCTAAAATGAACTTTATGAATGAACGCTAGCATTGCATTTCTTCCTAGAGGGCAGTGCTAGCATTCCAAGATGGTCTGCCATGAGGAAAAGGTGATCTTGGCCTCTCAAAGCCTCACACCTCGGGAATGGAAAAAACAGGGTAAGCTACAAATCTATGTGGGCCGCTTCCAATCAAGTATGGTCATTCCTTATCTAGATTCAATATCTATGATTATGTAAGTTTTGGTGCCCTTAAAGGTTGTTGATCACAACCTAAGGGTTATCATATCTGGCACTATCCAGTAAGGAGTAGGTCGTTCTTGTCATGCTGAGGTCAAAAGGTTTTCGATCTTATTGTACATTTATCTAAAGGTGTACAGAATTCGAAAGGTAGTCCCTTACCTTGCCATTATTGGAAATTCATTCTCCAATACGTGTCTTCGATTTTTGATTTTATACCTATATTGTTGTTATGTATCGATAATTTTACTTTAAACCCTTGACATTATTATAATATCACTGGATTTTATAATAAACATGGTTTGGTTATAGTAAGGGAAAAACCCATTAGTGTTTATGTATGGCATGATCTTACAGTATACATTTATTTTGAAAAGTTTTTCAAATATAGAAGTTGTAACGACCGGGGATTTTTGACCCCCGAAAATTGACACTAATACGTCCAAGTATTACATGCCGAGAAATCGAATGTCGAAAAACCGATTATTAGAGAAAAAAGGAAAGAAGGAAGAAGATAAGAAGAATATAAACAACATAGAATCTCACAGCGGAACGAATAATCTATAATATATAACAAATCTTTACACAAAACCAAAACTGTAATATACACACACACACAGAGACATCAATCAAAGTATACTAACCTATTTTAGCCTGGAAAATTATAATAGTCTATCCATACAATTGCTAATAAATACCATCAATGAAACCAGCGGAATAAATAACCATATACGTGAATACATTTCTAGGCCTCTAACTCGCCTCTTGAAGCTCCTAAGCTTCCAGCTAAAATATATAAATATGCTCGGTTTGATCCGAGCATTATAATAGAATAACACGCGAGTCAGTTTGGAAAAATAGCGTGCGAAAAACACACCCAATTGGATTTTAAAGTTATATAAAAATCTTTGAAATAAAAAAGTATCTCGTAAGACCACGCCGCACATAAACACCGACGGATTTTTACGCTACGATAACCAAAACCATTTCATATGAAATTCTCTAATATTATAATAGGCTCTAGATACAAATACTTACCAATCTTGCCAAAATTGTTACATTAATTAAATCCAGCATAATAGGTATAAAACTAAAACCGTAAAGGTTCGTATTAGAGAATGGATTCCATATAATGACCGGGACCATCCATCACGGTGCATCTCTAGATAAAATAACACCGAGGATGAACTTATAGACCTCTGCCAATACAGAACCAACCTACCCCTTACTAGATAGTACCGAATATGATCACCCCTCCGTTAATGGGCCCCGAAGGATACAAATGAGAGATAATAGCGACTCTAGATAGGGATGATCATACCCTACTTGGGACCTATCCAATTAATCATGTTGCATCTTCCCTATTTTAGTCATTGCCGGTTGATGTGGCTTGAGACTACGTTTGACCTTTTATATAGCACTTTCCACTTGGAATGCTAATACTTGCTTCCAAGCAACAATGCAATACCAGCATTAATCCATACAAGTTCATTCTGGGACTGAACGAAACACTTGAGAGCTCCGTCTCCAATTCCATCATCTTTAAGATGTCTTCACTTCGAAACGCATTTGTTGGATCAAAGTAGTTTTCAGGTAACATAACATAACTGATCCCGATCTCTTCGAAACAATATTCGATAATTCCCGGTAAACTTAACCCTAGTTCTTCAGGAAATAAATGGTCAAAGATAGGATCGAAGATCACCTTCTAACCTTTAGTGAATGAATTTCCTTATCATTGTCCTAGGAGAATGAAACGAGATTTATACGCATAGTACAACATCATCAGAGATGAATGTGCCATATAGCTCACGTGTTTCTCCTAGGTATTTCTAAAGTTACGTTTGGGTCTAATTTCGATAGTCAGTTATTTAACTATCGAGTAACAAACATTCATTTCATAGGGAAAACCAACATTGGTTAAGCACATAAGCAATCACTAGCCTCCTTTAATAAATCTTTCATAAATAAAACCATTTGTAAATTACTTGTATAAGAATACTTTTACAAAGATATATCCACCGATTCCTATATTTTCAATAATTAGAAAATATCCATATATTTATCTCTACGGTATAAGGTATATTTACAAACTGTGAATGGTTTTCTTTTCATTCGATTCAAAAATCATTCATAAACTCCATATAATTCTCTAAACCATTTATAAATCATTTTATAAAACTTATGGAACCATCTGTAAACCTTCTTTTATACATTCCATCAATTATAAATCCTATTTGTACATTTCTAAAACTCATTTATAAATCCTTTTTATATCTACTTTTATAAATCTATAAACCCGTCCTAAAATTTATTTATAAATATCTAACAATTTATAAACTTCTTCACCTTATAAATAATCTTCCTTACGTCTCCAAACCATTTTATAAACTCCTTTATAAAATCCTAGTCTTTCAACTCTATTCATTGGTCTCCAAAACATTTATAAATAATTAAAAATCTTTTACTTCAAAACACCATTGTATAATAGTAAACATTAACAAAAACATTATAAATAAATGAAAATTATTAATTTTAAACATCTTAAATATAATAATTAATAATTTCAAAATATTGTTTAAATTTACCATTTTTATAAATAATAATAATTTATTTTCAAAACCTTATTAATAATCCTTATTATTAATTTCAAACGATGATTATTCTTGAAATAATTAACCTTTTAAAATATTAACATTTGATACATACTTTAAAACAAAATTAACTATAAAAAATAAATTTAAAACAATACTAATATAATTTAAGTAACTTTAAAATATTATTACCATAATAATTATCTTTAAAACAGTATTAATTTGTTAAATAACTTTAAAACAATATTACTGTAATTAATTAACTTTAAAAAATACTAACTTAATACTTTGAAACATACTAAAATATAAATAGATAATCTTTTAAACAAAATATTAATATAAGTGGATAATCCTTAAAACAAAATATTTCCGAAACCCAATTTTGGATTTAAAAAAAAAATCATCTCTTGTCCAAAAACCAATTCAAACTCAAATGGAAATTTATAGTATTTTTAAAATACTAATTTTAGGCCAATAGCCACCCAACACTTAACCAATATCGATATTTATTTTCTATCACTATTGGGTTTTAGTTTTTAAATGAACAATGTTATAATCATAGTATCCACGATTAGGTTCATTTTCAATAGTCCATATAAAAGATTTTTTAAAACAATTCAACAATAGCGAGAAATACCGTTGGATCCCTCCAACCCGTTTCCCTCTGCATCACAAATGTTATATAATTATATAATATAAATCAACTGCTTCGATGTGAGATTCATATACAAAGGGTCATTCACTCTTACACGGGTATGTAATATGGTCTCATCTACTTCAATAGGCGAGAATATATCCAAACCAACTAATAAAAATAACAAGAAGGATCTCATCTTTCTTATTAATTTCACTTGTATAGGGTCTTATTGAACTTGATCTCATCTATGCGTATAGAAAGGAGAGGGGCGTAGATACCAAGTCCAGCCCTAACATGGGAGGGACAAATCTAATATAGGCTCCGTCGCCCTGACCACAGTGACTAAGGTGGATGGAACGAAACTCTCCTATAGCCCAAATATCTTTATCCAACAATCATTCAACAATTTTTATCAACTATATATATTACTGGTTAGCCAAAAAATTGATTTTAACTTACTATCATTCCAATTGTCGCCGAGGCGCTTCGGATTTCGTCTGAATTAGAAATACGTTCGAATTCAGCGTAAAATTCAACAAGCTCCAGTTGTTGTCAAACCAACTCCATATTGTAGATAACGTCCAAACAAGTGCAACGCAACTTGTCTCATTCGAATCCGATATAAAGCGAGTAAGTTACAACATTTATAAGATTACATAATTATTATTATCACTAGCTTTACTAATTAAACGATTTATTAATTAACCTCAATTTCTAAATATTATTCCTGCTCCTAATCCTCCTCTCTTCCCCAAATTTCGTTCACGAAATCGAACCATCTAGCACGACATTTCTCACCTCGCCGTTAATACCAGAGCCCGCCATTGCTCACCGCGACCACGTTGGATGATGCCTCGACCACGCTAAGCCCAATAATGCCCGCCATGACACCCGGATCGCCACCACTACCGAGAAAAACCCAAAACAAAGTTTCCATTCAACTCAAGATTTCGGCCACGCTGATTCATCATAATCCACCAAACTCCGACCGAGCGTAGCTCTGACCAACCCCTACACTTCACTTTCAGGCCCCCCACCTCAAGAGCCACCATTCATCGCCAATTTCATTAAAACTTCCGCCCCTTCTTTCACTAAATGCCACCACCTCGCATCTCCATTGATAATATCCACCGTTGATCTCACTCAACACGACGTGCTCTTCATCTTTGTAGTTGGGACCTCCTCCTAGTTCGGCCCCCATTGGCATGCCGCAACCTTAGCAGTTGGATGAGGCCATCATTTTAAAAAAAAACGTTTGTTTATGTGTGTGTATATATATATTCTTTTCATTTCTTTGTTTTTTAGTTTTGAAATCTTTTAAAGGGGTGGAGTTGAAAATGAAAGTGTACGTGTAGTACTAAGGATCGTGTAATATGATATATAAATGCGGAAACTGATAATAGCAGTAAAATAAAAATTAAAGTAAGCACACCAGGAATTTTTATACTGGTTCGAACTTCCCGTTCTACGTCCAGTCCCAGACTATCCTCTGGATTTAAACTAAAAACCCCTCACTTAACCCGGAGGAATAGGTATACGACACCTGAGCAGCCGAACAGGAATTTTCCGCCTCAACAGCCGAAGAGGACTTCAACTCTAATACAAATAGACGAATGTGTTCTGAGTAACACGGATTTTCTTTTGATAGTACAACTTCCTATAATCAAATCCTCAAGAGTATGTATGTGTGTGAAGATTTAGAAGGAAGATAATCACGTAGAATCGGAGTATATGAATTAAACACAAGGATTCTAGTGACATTAAATGAGTATGAATGCTTTGAATTGCAGAGAATAGTTAGAGAATAGATTTCAGAATTATAAACAAGAATCGGTGAATGTAGAAGTGATTTGAAGATGTTTATATAGTTGTAGAAGAGTTACAATCTTTCATGAAGAGTTTCAATCAAAAGTTGTGTCCGTATCTCTTGAAATAGAGGACATCACTCTTCATGAAATGATCGCATCTCTTCAGAAAGTAGCCGTTATTGTCAGGTCGGTCGACCGTAAAACCTGGGCCGGTCAGCTGAGTTTGAAATCGTGTATAAAACAGAGAGTATCTGTGCACTGACTACAGGGTCGGTCGACCGAAGATACCGGTCGGTCGGCCGACCTGTTGTTAAACAAAAACAATAGTAGCTCATTTGGTTAGAGTACTTGCCTTCCAAACTAGTGACCCGGGTTCGATTCCCGCTCCATGCATTTTTTGTAAACTTGATTTTGCATTTTTTGTAAACTTGATTTTGATTAAAATATGCAAGCAAGTTTATTTGAATGTGAATGATGATTCTTGAGAAATGATTTTAACAATATTCTAAGACTCAATATAATAAAATATTAATACTAATCTCTGGATTGTAGTCTTGTCTCCTTTGTAGTGCACAATTTACTTTATTCTCTTTTTGTCGCGTTTGTATAGTATTCTCTTTGTAGTTCGTCTTATGATCTCTGAAGCTTGTGTCATGAATCAAAACCCATGAATCAACAGAAAAATATATATTAGAGATAGGCATGGCTTGGGTATAGGGATGGCATGGTGTGAATAGTGGGAATGTATGGGTTGGTTATGGGAATTGTAAATACACACACACATACACACACACACACACACACACATATATTATAAAAATTAAAATATCACGCTATAAAATGTTAGAAAATTTCGAACTTCCATTGAGATGTGCCACTTGACGTTAAATATGTTATACCCTTATTTCGAACGCAATGGAACTTGTCTCGAGCCTTAATTTAATCGTATGCAGAAGATAGCTTTTTGAACCCAATTATTATATTAAATTTTCGATATTAATTCCAACGTGTTTCTATCTCGCATGACCAACGATACGTCCAATCATCATGAAATTCCTTATTACACTATGATTTACTATTACGGATCCAATGAAACTGATTTCATCGAAATCCAAGACAAGGCCCCGGAAGGCTATTTTTATATGTTAAATAAAACGAATTATTATTAAAAATCAGAAAAATCACTTTTAAATCCAATTTAAAAGTTTTATTATCTGTATTCTTATTAATAAAATTTTAAACAAGCTTTGAATATCTAACTTAAAACCCAAGATTCAATTATTTAAATAATTTTAAATTGTTAAATTCAACAATTAAATTATCCAATAAATCTCTGTATTTGAAATTCAAGTTATTTAATCTATAAAATTAACTTTTCAATATTTAAAATCAATTAAATATTTCAAATTCAAATGACTAAAAATTTGGGTCGTTACGCTCCTCCTCCTTTAAGAGAATTTTGTCCCCAAATTGCCAAGGTAAGAAAAATGTCCAAACCCATTACTTTTTGAAACAATTAGTTGAAATAACTTACCAAATCCTTTTAAGCCTTTAACTTTCCCCAAAAATCAACTCATTGAAACTGTTTTATTACTTTTACTAAGTTTCCAAATTTAAGGTTCCAACTGATACTATCTCATTCAATCATTTCAGGTTATAACTCGAATTCAAATTTTAGTTACAAAAATTTTCTTTAAAAATTGTCAAAATTTTTGCAATGCTTTAATTTTTTTACGGAAAATTTCGCCAGCGTCTCCTTTGTGTAGCTCGATCGGAACAACTACTAATCGCCACCCCGGGCCCAAACAAGCAAAAGAAAACTAAAGCCAAGTGGCTCAATCATAAAACCATCAAATCCAAATAAAAATTTAAATATGTACCTTTTAGCCGGACAACCAAATTATACTAATGAAATCAAAGGCATCAACTAGCTTTTGCTTTTAAATCCCTACATCTTATTTACCAATGATTTCCATTCATATAATTCATATTCATATTCTCCTGCAATTTCAATTTCCAACATTTGAATTACTAAAGCCGTACGATGTACACATATTATCCATGCGCAAATCTCAAATTTGATCACTCGCTCGATTACACAATTTCACTTTCGAACTAGTATCGTTCACACGACCCTCTAGTGCGGACTTAGATCCAGTTCCTTGATTAGAAACCATTACTCTCCTTGCATAACCATATACTATGGTAGAGAATCCCAGAATCTACCAAAAAATCTACATCCAGTGTTCGCCATCGAGCATCGATTGAAAAATTCCAACTCGGATCGATGTAAATCATCTCGAAATCATGTATCAAACCGTTATGCAGATAATATAATATATGTACAACTTAACTATTTATTTCAATTGATTTCTTAGCTATCTCAAATTCTTTTTAATTCACGTTCATTTCATTTCCATTCACTTTATCCTTATCCATTATATTTACTTTCAATTATTCATGTTCAATTGATCTATACTCAATTATTCACATTGCTTTATCCATCTTCATTTACTTTTTAGTATATTCTTTAATACTGCTATCGCTTAAAAATTATTCCATCCACTTTTTACTTAAGTTTATTACAAAATTTATACAACACTATGTTCATCATCACTTCACAACTTAAGTCATATTTATTTCAAATCAAATCTAATTTCATTTATCTCAATTCATTGTTCAATTTCAATACTCAGTTCTATCGCCCAACATTCTGAAACCATATTCAACCCACTAATTAATTTAATTAGTTCATTCACTAATTCATTTCAAATCTCAATCAAATTTATTTCAAATTTATTTTATTTAACTTACCTAAGTTAAATTCCATTCCAAACTTGCTTTTCTTAACATTCATATTAAACAATTTTTAACTTTATTTTACTTACGAATCCTCAAAATTAATAAGTTATATAACTTGTTTTCTTACATTTTCGTAAAACACTCAATGAAAATTTTCAGAATTTATACACTCTGTTCTTATTTCAAATTATTTTTAAATCAAATATACATATAACCCCCTTGGTGTATCAAATCATTCTTCTGAGTTTTTAAAATCAAAACTATTTTTTCCAAAACAAAACTCCAATGGTATAAAACCTTTTAAAATATTTCTAATCAAAAATATTTATAAATAATATTATTATTACTTTCCAAAATTTTAAAAAACATTTCCAAACCAATGGGATTTATGTTCTCAAATTCCCAGCTTTTAAATTCTTTTAATTTGTAAACCGTCATATAAATCATATCCACAAAATTCCACTATGGTTATATAAAATCATTCCTTAATTTTAATCTTAGTTTGTATTGTATTGATGAAAACTTTTATTCGATTTCAAACAATAAACAACAAATGAGAATAATCAAACATTATCATTTTCTAACACCCAAGCACACCATATACACCATACTAATTTTTTGAAAAATTATTCCTTTATATAAAAAATATAATAAAGGTAAAAGTATTTTATTTATCCAATTTCAAAACAACGCCATGTCGAATCACTCTGTTCAAGTATTTAGAGATCCCTATCAATAATATTAATTACTCGTATTGACCAGAATCTATAAGCCACTCAACTGACCAATCAAGACAATATAAAACAATTTTTATATCACCAATAAATACACGCTCATATATATACACTCAAATTCATTCTATGGTGCTACCGACCCTATCTATAATGAGTACCCCACCAAAGCCAAGGTTCTCGCTTAACCTTCAGCTCAGATACCAAATGCAACGACCAAAGATTTTTAACCCTTGAAAATGGACATTAATACGTCCACTGTATTACATGCCGAGAAATCGAATGCCGGGAAATCCCATTGTTAGGAAAAATAAGGAAAGAAGGAAGAAGATAAGAAAAAAATAAACAACAAAGAATCTCATGGCCAAATGAATAATCTATAATACACAACAAATCGTTACACAAAAGCAAAACTGTAATACACACACACAGACATCAATCAAAGTATACTAACCTATTTCAGCCTGGACAGTTATAACAGTCTGTCCTTACAATTACTAATAAATACCATCAATGAGCATAGCGGAAAGAATAACCTATACATGAATACATCTCTAGGCCTCCAACTCGCCTCCTAAAGTGCCAAGGCTTCCAGCTAAAATCTACATATATGCTTGGTCTGATCCGAGCAAAATAATAGAATAACACCTGAGTCAGTATGGAAAAACAGCGTGAGAAAAACACACTCAACTGGATTTTAAAGTTATATAAAAATCTTTGAAATCAAAAGGTGTACCAACCCGCTATTTTGAACCATTCAAATCAACAATAAACCATATATGTCAGACTTGAATTGTTTAAAACAATGGACTGTTATTTATATTTGGCAAAGCTTAGCATATACAGTAAATAAATCAATCACAAAACCACAGACATAGAGTAATACAATAATACGCAACGGAATAGATAAATAGTAGTTCATGAAGCTACTAAAGAAATAAAATAGTCCAAGACAAAAGGCAACAGAAGTTCAAATACACAGAAGTCTCTAATACATAAGCAAATAAAAAGTCTGAACAGAAATAACTAGATGACTGAAATAAAGGATAATTAGAAAGCTGAACAGAAAAGATAGATCTCGAAGTGAGTCTCAAATTTTGTAATACTCAGGCTGACCCGAGCATAAATACCTGAGTCAGGATTAATAATCTTATCCAAGTAAATCAACTAAAGTGAAATGACCCGAGCATAAATAATGTCTACAGTAAAGTAAAATATTAAAGTAGCATTAAGGCGTTACCCGTATGCCCATTAACACATTTTATATATTCCCGTAATTTGTACAATACCGTAAGCTCCACCAAACCGATGGTCTACCCAGAGGGCACTCCATAGGTACGGTGCAAAACAAACTCGTAGAGGGTGCAATAAGGTATGTGACAAGGCACGCAAGGTAACGCCCAGGGTACGATACTACCGTTTTGCGGATCCAGACTGGCGGTAACACATAGCAGGTACTACGCCCACCTCGAGACACATGCCCAAATCAAAGGTGCACCCAATAAAACCACAAAGTAATAGAATGGTATCGAAGAAATGTGCCTGATAGGAAGAGCGACCCCACTTGGCTTGGCGTGGCTCCTGTTTAGCCACATCAAGCTGACTCGCAGGAGTCAGGGCCGCGCTAGTACCTTATATAGAATCATTGCCAAACCATCCTACTTCGTTCTGAAATTATCCACCATATACATAGTTGTTAAAGTGGTTTTTGGTATTGTCAGAGAGTATGACAATATCCGATCCCAGTCTCTTTAACAACCAAACACTTATTCCACACCGTGGTCAATTCATTTCAAATAATATTCATGTCAAAATATCAAATTCGCTTCAAAATCTTATTACTTTCGAAATCATATCACTTTCGAAATCACATCGACTTCAAAAAAATCATATTCATTTTAAAAATCATAACTACAAAATAGGTTAAACCATCATATCGAAATATTCGAATTTTAAATCAATTAAATCTAAATAACAGTTCCAACTTCAAACACTTTGAATATTAAAAGTAGTATATATATTGGAATAGTTATACATTAAAAATAGGTTATAGATTGAAATAGTTTATACAATAGAAATAGTTTATATATTAAAATATGTTATAGATTGAAATAGTATATATATTAGTAATAGTTTATATATTAAAATAGGTTATATATTGAAATAAATATATTAATTTAATTATTTTAAACATAATAAATTTTATTTTTATTAAATTAAATCTTATATTATGAAGAAAAAAATAAATAAAGTTATAAGTAATACCTTAAAATTTACATTCTAAAAACTTAACCTATAAACTTAGAATTCATAAAACATTAAATTTTAAAATCTAAATTTTACATATGTGTTTTAAAATAAAATCTTTATATTAAATTTAAAATCATTTTCCTTTTTTTCCCAAACACGTCTTTCCAAAATTTCAGAAATCACTTTAAAAAAAGACCAACAGTGTCCGTATATAGTTCTCTATTCTAGGGTCAAGTGATACAGATGTTTATCATTTCAATCCGCAATAATTTATAATTTACGGGTATATATCATTTCAACCAGCAATTCCAAATTTCCAAAATCAATAAAAATCGCTTGGGTTTATCATTTCAACCCATAACGATTTTTCCCTATTCTAAAAGAACATTCGGGTATGGATCATTTCAACCTATAGGGAATTCCTAAAACTAAGGTAACTTGCTGCATGATTTACATAAAAAATAACATAACACAAAATCGTACATAATAATTTACATAAGATGGCACATAACTTAATGAATCACATAACATAACATCTTACATAAATAACCAATTACATACAATAACAAATAATTACATACAAACTACATAATATAGCATATATGCATATTTAACATGGAAGGTGACATAAGATTCCTACCATAACATAACCCAATATGCAACCATTTTTAACATAGCAATTCAGGTGATTTCCAACATAACACATATATGCATATAAATTTTATTTTCTTTTTCTTTTTTTCTTTTTGCTTTTTTTTTTCATTTCACACATGAATTTCACATAACATACGAATGACAATTTCCATCACAAAAGTGTCAACCTTTAAATCAATATAGCATTTCCTTTTTTTTTCTTTTCAACATAACAATTTAATATTAACATCATGAAGCATATTAATAACCATATCATCACTTCAATTTTTATATAAATAAACAACATAATATCAATAACAATAATCATGTCAAAATAATAAGGGAACATTGTTGAACATATGTCATATCAAATCATAACCAAACTACGCAAAATTTCTTAACTATTGCAACATCTCAATAATATATTAATTTATATTCATTCACTTAGCCTAAGATTATAAATCGTGAGTGAATAGCTCGCCTTTCGAATCTAGGAAATATATGAGAAACAAAGCTATGAATTTGAATCTTAATTCCAAAGCAAAGCAAGCTAGAACCAGTAGATCTCCAAAATAAAATATGTAACTTTGTTTATTTTTTTTGAAATAGATGATAAAAGAGACAAAGAGGGCTCGACTGTAGCTTGGAGAAGAGGGGTGGGGTTTTGGCTTTGGTGGTGATTGGTGGCTGAAATAAGGAGGAGGAGCCGAGGGCTTGGATGGTGGAAGAGAGGGCGGCACAAGGAGGAGGAAGAAAGGATTGAAGGAGAGAGGAAGGAGTTTTGATTTGTGAGGTTTTGGAGATTTGAGATATAGAACTCTCTATAGATTTGGAGAGGAAGAAGGAAGCGTGATGAGAAAGTTTTCTCAAGAGAAAATTATGTACATACAAGTTAGAAGGAAATAAATAGTCGTAGGAATAGGAATAGATACAAGTCTCTTGGTATGGTTAGAGTCTCCTGGTTAACCAAGACCCATTAGACCAAACTAACTTGTGTCTATTTATGTCAGTTTTTCATAGAAATTCAAATATTTAGAGCAATAGCAATTTGATTTTGACGAAACGAAAAGTGGAGAAAAGATCAGAATTCAGTCTAGTATCATAAAAAAAGAACAAAATTTTAAAATTCTAATTTAATTTTTTCAACCAAAGGTCAAATTTTGACTAAGTTTGACCCAAATTTAAAATTTCAGAAAATTTTCTATTTTATTGAATTTGAATAAATAGATTACTCAATATTCCAAAATTTGTTCCTTAATTTTAACCTTTAAATTTTATTTAAATTCAAATAATAATATAACTTAAAGTTAACTAAATTGAACCTTCATTTTATTAACATTGGTTTGTCTTCATTCAAATGTTCATTTTATCCAATTCAATATATGTTGCTTATTCTTGACTAAATCAATTACCATCTATTTCTCTTTACCTTAATTAAAAGATTTAATTCCAATTAATTTGATATTAAATTTCCAATTGAAAATTGTTTTATTTTCATTAAATAATTCATACAAAGTTTTATCCTTTTATTTTGATTTACATGTTCTTTATATTACATCAAATTTCTCTTTCAATTAAAACATATGTTTCCTTTTTATTTCCTCAAATTCCTATTTTATTTTAATTCAAACATACATTTATTATTACGTCCATTAATTACAATTAATGTCTCTTTCCTTTTATTTTAAAGATTTCATTTACATTTAATTAAATTGATTACAAAATAAATCCAAAGCGGATTAATCAATCGGATGGGGAATAAAACAATTTTTACAACTTAGTAATTTATGTTTAATAATTTATTGTTTACATAAGGAGTATAAATCTAGTTAGCAAATAATTGATTTCTAATTGTATGCTAACATATTTAGAATATTGTTTATCTCAGTCTTTAGTAACATTTATTGTTACAGTTGATTGAAATTACATTAATATAGTTGTCAATTACATTCAATTAAATTATATTCTACCACGCGTTACCACCCTCCATTCATTAAAGATTAGTTGTTTTAGAATATTATCTAAGATCATGTTTTATATTCTTACAAATTACTATTATTATTTTTATTATTTTACAGTAATAATTGAAAATTCTTTATTTCTAAGCATATTTTAGTCAACAATAATAATTAATATTTTTAAAATTTGTTCGAATTTATAAGTCATTACACTCTCCCCTACTCAAAACTTTTCGTCCCCGAAAAGAAACAAGATAGTAGAATATAAGCAAACAGAAAGATAAGATAGATTTGAAATGAATAGTACCAGATATAAATAATTAATTCAAAACCATATAAATTTCATTTCGAAAATTAACTTTATACATTTTTATTACTTATTAACATCCATTTATTATTATCATTAGAATTAACTCACTTTCAGTCAACTTACCTAATTTATTTGCATTCACCTTATTTACTTCTTAATTGGTTAACATTCACTTATTATTATTCATCCCATTGATCTTTCAATGGATTTATATTAAATTCATTCGATTTTAATTGATTTATATTTAATTAATTTGGTTTCAATCCATTTTATTCAATCATTCAATGTTCATTGCATTCGCATTTGATTGATTCCAATTTAATGTATATACATTCAATTGATTTTTCAATTATTTATATATATTTCATCCATACTTAATTAATTTACATTCAATTGATTTACTTTCAATTTACTAACATTCTTTACAATTTTTTCCCATGCTTACTTATTCATATTCAATGAATACTCATTGCATTAATTTCCGTTCTATTATGTCCAATTAACTTACATTCAATTATTAACGTTCATTACGTTCACCTAATATATTTACATTTGTTTATAATCATATGTGTTATTCTCTTTCACATTCAAACTTATTTATGATCATCTACTTTATTTGATTCACATAGTATATTTCTTTTAATGTCAATATCAATTAATTAACTATTCTACAAATTTACTTAAGTTTAATATCAACATTCTATATTTTCTTTTACCTATCCAAAATATTTAACTACATTCTTATTTTGGTTTTACTTTCTATTTTCTCAAGTTTCAAGTTATATGGCTTACATATTGAAACACCCCGCACCCCTTAATATACCCAAAAGGACACATTAAAAGGCGTGGTGCGTTGTAGGTATAACTAAAGCTAACAGAGACTAAGATTCACGTGATAAATATAGATTTAAACAGCGGAAACTTAAAATAATAACTTAATTAAAATAAAATTTCATAATTGCTTCATAAATAAGTCAAATACCAAATACCACATACATGTCTAAAAAACCGACATGTCTCATGAAAAAAAAACTCATAGTCTCAAAAATCAGAGTACATAATATCCCTTATAATCAGCCATTACATAGAAAGAACAAAAGCTGAAAATAAAAGAAATAAATAGTAGAAATATCCCTTAAGAAAACTCAAAGCAACAGCAATCTACTGACTTCTCCATTGATTGATTATGGGGGAAAAAGAGGAAAATAGAGGAGTGGGTCAGACTCCAGTGAATGATAGTAATTACTAGAGTCTTTAAGCAAGATAAAAGCAATAACTCTACAACAGTTCTAGCATAAATAAGGATAACAAAGGAAATATGAAAGAAATAAACTGGAAATAAGTATGATTAGCTCAATCTATAAAATAGGTTAACTTTGATTGCTTGCACTTGTCCTTGATTTCGTCTTTGATTAGGCTGAATTCCTAATCTTGTAATTGGGATATAACGCTAGTTCTACCCTTTTTGATCGGCCTGCTACTCCATAGACCTTTCTACGGATCAGATGCTATATAACTCTCTACACAGCAGCCAGTGGTATCTACGAAAGATGCACAAAGCACCTACTGTGGATCCGAACGTAATATATAGCTCCCTACACAGAAGGAAATGATGTCTACGAAAGACATCCATATTAAGCGCTTAGAACTCATAGCGATTACTGAGCACCCGAATGGAAGTTGCACACATAACTGCCACTATGCCCATGCTACCTTTTTCTCCACCTTTTGGGTCTTCTTATTACCTCAAACTCCAGCATAAGCATGTCCCTCATCTCACTTCAGGCTAACGTGAGATCACCATGTGTCCGTAGAAAATAGGAGAAATGCTGTTGGTACTGGCCCATCATCCAAACAATATCTAGTTGCGCCACTTATCCAAATCCCTCGTGATTTGGACTTCTAATTGACCAATTACTACCATTTTTAGCATAAGCGTGCCCTCTTCTCGCTTCAGGCTAATGTGAGACCACCGCTTTGTCTAATAGGAAATGCTATTTGGTACCGGTCCTGCTTTCATGTTTGCTTATTAACTTAGGCAAATTATTTAAATAAGCCTTTACACTTTTCCCTACTACCCGTGCTTTTTAATTTATCCTAAGTCTTAAATTAAGCCTTATTTTGTCCTTTTTATTATTATAACTATGTTATAATCATTCTTATTACTTAACCCAAGGTCTAAGTGTGAAAATAAGCTTCTTTCATCTTTTACTCCATTTAGTTATAATTCTAAGTTACAACTACGCCAATCCTTATAATTCAGTCCAAGTAACGTCATAATTAGGCATAATTTCAGTCCAATTCCACTTATATTACATTTTTTGAAATTTGCATCTTATATTTCATTATTTCAGTTTTCCTACAATTTAATCCATATTCGCATTAATCCTATTCTAATCCATACATTAAGAAGGAGGAATAAAAGAAAACCGAAAATAGAAGAAAATCGAAAGCGTTGGAAGAAGATGTAAATAAAGTATAAATAGCAGTAAATAAACTAACATACTGTAAATAAAGTATAAATAAACGAAAAAGCTATAATTAACAGAAATAATAAATAACATATAAATAGCAGTAAATAAACTAACATACTGTAAATAAACTATAAATAAACGAAAAAGCTATAATTAACAGAAATAAACTAAAATTACTGAAAAGAATAACTGAAAGGAAATAGACTGAAAATAATTCTAAAAAAAACTGTAAATAAACTACTTAAAAGGCTCTTCCAAAAATCATAGTAAAACTACAACTATTGGAAACCCTATTATTTTAAATTACTTAAAGAAATCTTAAAATAATTACAATCACTCATCTCCAGTCCTAAGCTCTTTCTTTGGCCTTTCTGAATTCACTTGGAGTTATAAAATAATTTAATTTATAATGATTTTCTTCTTTGGAAAAATTATTCCGTTTAGCGTCCTTCCTAGAAAGGTGAACCTAATTGGAGAAAACCTAGAATAAGAAAAAAGTGTTAGGTCTAGGGGTCTATTTATAGGGATAGAAGTGGATCTCGGACCGTTGGATTTGAAGATTGAATAGGATGTAACCACGTCATAGGCTGAATATGAGCCATCCGATGCAAAAATAGATGGACCGAATTGGTCAGAAGAATGCAAAACACGTCAGCCGGTTAAAAAAATCATACCATCATTCGTTCGCCACCAAAACAGCAGGCAAATTGACTGGGCGGTCGATCGCCTGGTGCCTAGGTCGACCGGCCGGTCGACCTGCCTATATATACACAATCTTTCGTTACCTACTTATTTTGTTTATTTTATAACTTGGTCATATTAGCTCGGTTTTTGACGTTCTATATATGGAAATTGACCAGAAAATTACCACGAACACAATGGTGCAACTTCCATGGCTTAATTATAATAATTCAACAAAATTATTTTATTATTTAATTAATTAATGAATCAATTATTACGGGTTAAATTTCGGGTTGTTACAATTTCCCCTCCTTAAGGGATTTCGTCTATGAAATATCTAAGGATAAAAGAATGTACTAAATATTTTCATCTAGTTCTACAACCAACTATTCAATCATTAACCATTCATCCATTGTCCTTAGGTTTTTCTAATGCAATTTATGATACTTATGCAATTAGTGTAGTATAAATGTCCATAACTAATGCAAAAGATTAGGCGGTTCACTGATTCAGTTAATCTCCTATTATGCAATCATGTCCGTGCCATGTATCTAAATGAATACAAAACTTTCTTAATGATAACTGATAATTCTATATGCATGCTACAAACATCATCCAAATGCAACAATCATGTGATAAAAATCCATTTATAAGAACCATGGAAATAAAATAAAAATGCATACACATCCATATGCATATGCTCTAGTGTCCTAGTTAGGCTGGTCCCTAAAGAATAATAGTTCGTGGTGCACCTCTATGCATCCATTAGCATCCACTAGCGAACATTTGCAACCACTAGCATACATCATTCATAACATGTTATTAAAATGTTTACATCAAATCCTACAATCCATAGGTTAAATCCAAAGATCTACCCTCCCAAAGGATAATAAAGGAATGAACCTATTCAAATCTAAAGATGGAAAAAGGAATTCTAGAACTTACTATCAAAAAGATGAGGATAGGATGTACGAATTTTCTCTTCTTCTTGCCAAGTGGCGTCTGCAACATCATTTCCCCATTGCACCTTTACCAGTGGAACCTCCTTATTCCTTAGTCGCATGATATGTCTTTTAACAACCTTTGTGGGGATACGCCGAACAGAAGCTTCCCTTTCTACCTCCACCTCCTCCAACTGACTAGGCTCTACAACCTCCGCCGAGTCATGTAAGCACTTTCGCAAGTGCGAAACATGGAAAACATCGTGCACTCCTGTAAGCCTATCAGGTAGCCTTACTCGGTAAGCCATCTTCCCGACCTCCCTATGATAGGAAATGGTCCAATAGATCTAGAGGCTAACTTTCCATTTGATCCAAACCTTACCGCCTTCCTAAGCGGGAATACTTTGATAAAAACTAAGTCTCCAACCTCAAACTCTAAGTCTCTTCTCCGCTTATCCGCATAAGACTTATACCTGTCTTAAGCTGTCTTAATCCTCCATCGAATCAAATCCACCCTCTCAGATGTCTCTGTAACCATATCGGGCCTAAGTAATAACTTCTTCGTAGACTCCCAACATGATGGGGACTTGCAAGGTCTTCCATATAAAGCCTCAAATGGTGTCATTCCTATACTTGTTTGATAACTACTATTGTAGACAAACTCAACCAATGGAAGGTGCTCCTCCCAAGTACCTCCAAAGTCCAAAATGCGCATCCGTTGTAAATCCTCAAGCACCCTATTTACCCTCTCCGTTTGGCCATCTGTTTAGGGGTGATAGGCCATACTCAACCTAAGTTGCGTCCCAAGTGCGTCCTGTAAGTTTCTCCAAAACTCACTAGTGAAAATGTGATCACTATCACTAACAACACTAGAAGGAACTTCGTGTAGACAAACTATCTCTCGAGTATACAAGGATGCATAACATATGAAGCCGTATGCTTACTCTTAACTTGGATGAAGTGGGCACTCTTGGTCAATCTATCAACAATCACTCAAACGCTAGTGTTCTTCTTCCTGGAATGGGGGTAAACCATCAGTGAAATCCATGGAAATACTGTCCCACTTCCACTCCGGCACATCTAAGGGCTGAAGCAATCCACCGGGCTTCTACTGCTCTGCTTTTACACTTGGCATATGAGACACTTAGCTACGAATGTCGCCACGTCCTTCTTCCTGACACCCTAATAGAACATCCTCTTCATATCCCGATATATTTTGTCACCACTCGGATGAATAATCATACAAGAATGGTGCACCTCCTCCAAAACTGCTCTCAACAAGTCACTTGCACGTGGAACACAAAGCCTCCCATTTCTCTTAAGCCACCCTCTGCGATCAATGGAATAGCGTTGGAGATGTCTTAAGACCTCTCCTCAGCTAATCCTATCCATAATGTCCATGAGCTCCGAATCCTCCCACCGCCTTGAGCTAATCTGATCCATAAGAGTAGGCCTCACCTCTAATGTCTCCAACAGTCTGGGAGTAATGTCCGTAGAGGGCTTAAAATCAAAAGCATAAATAAACTCTAAGGTCCTTCACTCTACGGACAAAGGACTAAGGGTTGCTTTCTTTCTACTTAGTGCATCTGCAAACACATTACCCTTGCCAGAGGTATCAGCTATCTCAAAATCATACGAGGCTAAAAACTCCATCCACCTCTATTGCCTCAAGTTCAAGTCCTTCTGCGAGAATAGGTACTTCAAAGACTTATGGTCAGTAAATAGCTCAAACCTCTCTCCAAGCAAATAGTGCCTCCAAGACTTAAGTGCAAAAACTATAACAGCCAACTTCAAATTGTGGGTAGGGTAATTTTTCTCATGCGTCCTAACTTCCTAGTACCATAATACACTACTCTCCCTTCTTGCATCAAAGTCGCTCCTAGACCCGTTTCGCATGCATAAGTGCATACAGTGAAAGGCTTAGCTACGTCGGGTAAAACTAATAATGGTGCACTAGTAAGGGCTCTCTTAAGCTTCATGAAGGAATCCTCACAATCCACTTCCCACATGAAAGCTTTACTCTCCGTAATTAGGTGCATGAGTGGTGCCGAAATCTTAGAAAAGTATCTAGTTAACTTTCTGTAGTATCCAGTCAATCCTAGGAAGCTCCTAACCTCGGTAACGTTCTTGGGGGCCTTCCAATCTTGCAGGGTCAATAGCCAAACCTTCCTTCGAAACTATGTGCCCCAAAAAACAAACTTCCTCTCTCCAAAAATGACACTTCGAAAAATTAGCTCTCAAATCATGACTACGAAATGTGCAAAGAACTTCTTCCAAATGAACATCATGCTCCTCCATATTCTTGGAAAATACCAAGATGTCATCCACGAATACCACCACAAACTTATTTAGGACATCCCTAAAGATGTGGCTCATCAAATCAATGAAATAGGCTGGAGCAATGGTTAGCTCAAAAGGCATAACCTACCACTCAAAGAATCCATCCGGTTTCCTAAAGGCAGTCTTATCTATGCTGTCATCAGCGACTTTAAGCTGATGGGATCCTATTACTAAATCAAGCGGAGAGAAAACCAAAGAACCTAGCAACTGGTTAAAAATATCATCAATCCTAGGGAGTAGATATCAGTTCTTCTTGTTGAGCCTATTTAATTCCTTATAGTCCACGCAAAGTCGGAGAGAACCATCCACCTTAGTGGTAAAGACGACTGGCGCTTCCCAGTTCGATATGCTCCTTCTTATGGAACCCTTCTCTAAAAGCTCACAGATCTGCTTGCTCAATTCTTTCCTCTCCCTAAGTGCCATGTGTCTCACAGGTAATGTTACTGGCTTAGCATTCTTGGTCAAATAAATCCTGAAGTCAATCTCTCCCTTTGGGGGTAGTTCCCTAACCTCTTCAAAGATGTCTGCAAAATCTATGATGAGAGGAACCGAATGCAATTCTGACAAAGATGAATCGAGGGAATAGAGAAAACTCAACATGAATGACTCTTGCGGGTAATAAGATACCTCCAGAGTTCGACCACCGCAAGTCTCAAGTCTAACAACTCTCCTCTCGCAAGCTAATATAGCTCTATATGTGGATAGCCAATCCATTCCTAAGATCATACCATACCCCAAGAATTCCAAGACATAGGCATCATAGTCAAATTCTACGCCTAAGATAAAGATTTTCAAACCACTACAAACCATAGATAAGTGTGATGATCCTCCTATGGGGTTTGAAACAATAATGGGGACTACTACTAATGATATGTCCAAGTGCATATTATCTACTAGAGAACTAGAGATAAAAGAGTGCGATGCTCCAGAACCAAATAAAATTCGAATGGAAAAATCCGATATAGGAATCAAACCATCAACTTTGACTTTTCTACCTCTATCTGGAATGCTCCTGGAAGGTTTCATGTCGAACGCCTAAACCTGTGCCACAGGCGCACTCGCTCCCTGATCAGCTCTCTAGGGACAACTCTTACTCATATGACCGGCTGCCCGCAAACATAGCACTTACCTTTCATCTTATGCTTTCTACAATCCATAGCCATATGTCCAACATTCCCACAACTATGGCACTTTACTCCCTTCTTAATCTGCTTCTGAGGACCATCATCTTTTTTCTTCTTCTTATTCTTTTCCTATCACTTCTTCTTTGAACCTTCTGACTTAACCTCCTCTTTAGACTCTCCCTCCTTGACTGTATTCGTCATAAGTGCCATCTCGACCAAAGACTCATAAGTAACTCCCATCGATACATGAGTCAGCAATAATTCCTGAAGGGTTGATTCAATCCGTTTGCAAACTTCACAGCTTTCTTATGCTGCATGTTCACCAAATCACTACCAAACCGTGACATCTCATTGAATTGATTAATGTATTCCTTAACAGAAAAACTCCCTTTCTTCAAATTGATAAACCTCTCCAACTGAACACTCTCTTCCACCAGAGCTAGAAACTTCCTATCGAGTCACTCCCGGAATCCATCCCAAGTAATATTCCTTCCCTCCAACTCGATTACCTCCTACTAATAAGATGCCTCCACCTTTAGCTGCCAAGCGGCTAGCTGAACTCGCTGCTGACCATCCAATCCCAAAAGACCCAAAATCCTCTCGGTGTCCCTAAGTCATGCTCTTGCCTCCACAAAAGTCTCCTTGTCAGAAAAAGCCTTCCCGCCCAAACTCCCATTTTTTTTTACAAAGCTTAGAGAAATTGATGGCAGCACATAGGTTGATGGGATTCCTACCCGCTGGTGTAGGATTGGGCGTAGGCCCATGCACCTCTGGCGTCGTGGCTTGTAAGTACCTACGAAACCAGGCTAGGACTGGAATGCCCTAGGGATGGTTCGGGACATCAGCCATTATACGAAAAGAAAAAGATAGTTTAGGAAAGAGTCAAACTGAGATTGAATTGGACTCATGAGGGGACTTTTATAAAAAAAAATTATACTTAAAATCATTTATAAAAGTTCTTTTCTGAACAATACTTTTAAACAAGTTATTTTGAAAAAAGTACTTTACTTTAATAATTAATTTTTTTGGAATCCTGTAACCTTAGGCTCTGATATTTAGTGAAACACTCCACACTCCTTAATATACCCAAAAGGACACATTAAAAGGTGTGGTGCGTTGTAGATATTACTGAAGCTAACAGAGGCTAAGATTCACAAGACAAATATAGATAAAAACAGCGGAAACTTAAGATAATAACTTAATTAAAACAAAACTTCGTAATTGTTTCATAAACAATTCAAATACCAAATACCACATACATGTCTAAAAATCCAATATGTCTCATGAACAAAAACTCACAGTCTCAAAAATCAAAGTATATAATATCCCTCATAATCAGCCAGTACATAGAAAGAACAAAAGCTAAAAATAAAAGAAATACATAATAGAAATCTCCTCTAAGAAAACTCCAAGCAGTAATCTACTGACTTCTCTCTTGATTGCCTATAGGGGAAAAATGGGAAATAGAGGAGAGGGTCAGATTAAAAGTCTGGTGAATGATAGTAATTACTCAAGTATTTAAGCAAGATAAAAGTAATAGATTCTACACCAGTTTTAGCATAAATAAGGACAACAAAGGAAATAAGAAAGAAATAAACTGGAAATAAGTACAATTAAATATTGCTCAATTTATAAGATAGGTTAACTTTGATTGCTTGCACTTGTCCTTAATATCTGCTTCGATTAAGCTGAATTCCTAACTATAATTAGGATGTAACCCTAATTCTACCCTTTTTGATCAGCCTACCACTCCATTGACCTTCCTATGGACCGGACGCTATATAACTCCCTACACAGCAGCCAATGGTATCTACGGAAGATGCATAAAGCACTCACTGTGGATCCGGACGACATTTATAGCTCCCTATACAGAAGGAAAAGGTGTCTACGAAAGACACCCATGCTAAGCGCTTGGAATACATAGCGATTACTGAGCACCCGAATGGAAGTTGTATGCATAACTTCCACCATGCCCATGCTACCTTTTTCTCCACATATTGGGTCTTCTTATTACCTCTAACTCCAGCATAAGCATGTCCCTCATACCACTTCAGGCTAATGTGAGATCACCATGTGTCCCTAGAAAATAGGGGAAACACTGTTGGCACTGACCCGTCATCCAAACAATATCTAGTTGAACCCCTTATCCAAATCGCCCATGATTTGGACTTCTAATTGACCAATTACTACCATTTTTAGCATAAGCGTGCCCTCTTCTTGCTTCAGGCTAATGTGAGACCACCATTTTATCTAATAGGGAATGCTATTTGATACAAGTTCTACTTTCATATTTGCTTCTTAACTTAGATAAATTATTTAAATAAGCCTTTATAGTTTTCTCTACTATTTGTGCTTATTAATTTATCATAAGTCTTAAAATAAGCATTATTCTGTCCTTTTTCTTATTATAACCTGCATTATAATCATGCTTATTACTTAACCTAAGGTCTAAGTGTGAAAATAAGCTTCTTTCATCTTTTACTCCTTTAGTTATAATTCTATGTTATAACTAGGCCAATTTTTTTAATTCGGTCCAATTAACGTCATAATTAGGCGTAATTCAGTCCAATACCATTTATATTACATTCTTTGAAATTACATCTTATATTTCATTATTTCAGTTTTCTTAAAATTTAATCCATATTCGCGTTAATCCTATTCTAATACATACGCGAAGAAGAAGGAGGAATAAAAGAAAACTGAAAATAGAAGAAAATCCAAAGCGTGGGAAGAAGATGTAAATAGCATATAAATAACGGTAAATAAACTAAAATACTGCAAATAAAATGCTAATTAATAGAAAGCTATAATTAATAGAAATAAACAAAAATTACTGAAAAGAATAGCTGAAAGGGAATAGACTGAAAATAATTCTAAAAAACTATATAAAAACTACTGAAAAGGCTATTCCAAAAATCGTAGTAAAACTACAACTATTGAAAACCCTATTATGTTAAATTACCTAAATAAATCTTAAAATAATTACAATCACTCACCTCTGGTCCTAAGCTCTTCCTTTGGTCTTCTCGGATCCACTCAGAGTTGTAAAATAATTTAATTTAAAACGTTTTTCTCCTTTGGAAAAACTATTCCTTTTAGGGTCCTTCATAGTAAGGTGAACCAAATTGGAGAAAATCTAGAATGAGAAAAAGTGTAAGGTCTAGTTGTCTATTTATAGGGGTAGATGTGGATCTTGGACCATTAGATTTTGAGATTGAATAGGATGCATCCACGTCATAGGCCGAATAGGAGCCTCAGATGCAAAAATCAACGGACTGAATTGGTCAGAAGAATGCAAAACACGTCGATCGATTAAAAAAATTGTACCATCATTCCAACGAACGAGTCTAGCGGGCGGTCGACCTGCCTATATATACATTTCGTTCCCTACTTATTTTGTTTATTTTATAACTTGGTCATATTAGCTCAGTTTCTGACGTTCTATATATGGAGACTGACCAAACAATTACCACAGACACAATAGTGCAACTTCCGCGACTTAATTCTAATAATTTCACAAAGTTATTTTATTATCAGATTAACTGACGAATTAATTATTACGGGTTAAATTTTGGGTTGTTTCATATATATTCCAAATTTCTTACATCTTTATCTTTTCTTTATAACTTAAGTTCATTTTTTTCAAAAAAAATCCTATTTTATTTAACTCATTTCATTTATTTAATCCATTTGACTCCACTTAAGTTAATTCCACTTCACAATTCTATTTCGACCATTATTTGTAACTTACCTTTGTATCACAAACAATTTACAAAATATAAATTTATTTATTACTTGTTTAGTTTCTTAAGTTCATATTCATTTACTTAAATAACATTCTCTTTTTATTATTCAATTTATTTCACTTAACATTTCTTATAACATTAATCAAATGTATAAACATTCATTCTAACAACTAAATTTTTATTTATAACTTTCCTTAATTGTAACGATCCAGAATTTCAGTCATTTGGAATTCGGATATTTATTGATTTTAAATATTCAAAAGTAAAATTTTTAAGTTAAATAACTTATATTTCGAACATAAGGATTTAATTAAACAATTAAATTGTTAATTTAACATTTTAAATTGCAAAAATAATTGTAATCTGAATTTAATGCGAATGAAAATGATTTATAAAGTTGAATAACTTTTATTTGAATTAGAATGATGTTGGTAAACTTTTAAAATTGAATTAAAAGTTAATTTTTAGAAATCGAATATTTTAATATTTGATTATTGTGTAAAAATAGTCATTTTTCAAATAGTCTCAGATTTTGACAAAACTAGTTTTATTGGATCTGTAATATTACATTATTGTAGAATTTCAAATTTCGTGTCAATCGGATTTACGGTTTAGTCGTGGCAAGCTGAAACGCGTAGAAATCCGTTTAAGTAAATTTTAATTTAGATAAGTCGATTCGAAAACCTATCATCCTAGTACAATCGAATTGGCTCCAGATATATATTCCATTATGTTCGGAATAAGGGTAAAACATTATAAACGTCGGGCGCACACTTCGTTTGGAGTTCGAAAAATTTGGCGATGGATAGTGTCACAAAATTTTGTACAAAAGGCCACAACATTTCACAATTTTTACGCAAATCCTAATTTCAATGCCCTAGCTGCCACCATTAATTTCGACGGCTAAAAATTCATCTTCATCTTCCTCGATTTTCTCCAAATCCACATGTAATTAGTTGAAACCCCTCAACTACAATATTGTAGAGGATGGAGAGACGAACACATCCAACTGTGATGATGGGTTTTAGAGATATGGATCAGCGGCAAAATGAGGATGAACATTTGACATTCAAACGCATTTGTCGACATCCACACGCGATCGAGCTTCACGTAAGTTCAAGGTGAAGGAGGAGACGGCAATGGGTTACACGATGGCATCGTTCAATCGTCGTCAAATACTCGGTGGAGGGGCGATATTCAAATGACGAACGACGGCCTAGGTTCGATCGAGTACGAGTTCAAATGAGGAAGAAGCAAGAAACATCTGCTAGATCTGCTGTAGTGAAAACTAGCGGCCAGGATTGATGTAGGTTTTAAAAAATAAAAAAAAATTGTAAATAATTTATATATTAATTCGTATAAACTTTTAAATGTCGTAACTTCTTTATATGAGGTCCATTTTTGACGAAACAAGTTGCATTGGGTCCGTATTGTTGAGCACTACATTTTAGAGCTGGTTTGGAGTTGATTGGAGCTAGTGAAAATTTGGAATAAAATTAAATGCCTGTTTAATTTTATTCGGAATAAAACACTACAACTGCTATTGGAGCCAAAATGAGTACAACTCACTCTTTCTGTCTCATTGATATTTTTATATAAGCGAGAATAAATTTTATTTATGTCGATTGATGATTTTTTGGATGATATATGATATATTATATATATATATTGATTGGTATTTGGATAAATTCCTGCCTATTGGAGCTGATGAGACCCTATACGTTCTCGTGTATGAGTGGATGACCTTTTATACATGCGTCTGCCTCGAAGCGGACATTGTACATATTTTCTAATATGTATATTCGTTGCAGGTGATAGGTTGGAGAGATCCAACTAGATTTCTCCCCAGTATTGGTTTTATTTACAGATATTGTGATATATGCTGTTATCATATGATATATGATGTTTGGATGCCGTGATTGATGTATTTAGCGCTGCTGCAGCATTGGGCCTGTTTTTGGATTTTAAAAATATTAAAGTGATGATTCAATTTAAAAAGGATTTTCAAGTGATTTTGGAAATATACATTTTATTAATTTTTGAATTGTTAAGTAAATGAATTTATTCTAAATAAATAAATGTTATAATTTTGATGTTATCAAAATTATGATTCTCTATGAAATATATCAAAATGACCAATTTTGAAATATGGGGTTAACTATTTTGTAAATAGTTTAACTTGAGATTTTTGATTTATTATAAATGGTTTATGTATAAGATTTATAAAATTGAATTTTCATAAATAAGAGTGATGGAATTGTAAAGGAGTTGTATAAGTGTTAAAATGAAGTTATAAATGGATTTTAAAGCAAATAAGATTTATAGATTTATACTTAATGAACTTATAAAATGAATGAATTTGTAAATAAAAGAATTTTGATTGAATTAACTTATAATTGATTCTGGTGTATAAATGACATTTAAATGATATTTGTTAATAAAGGAATTTTATATATGGTAGTTTACAAAATATATATGGTAGTTTATAAAATATATATGGACTTTATAAACATTGTTTTATAAAAGTTAACTGGACTTATTTGATAAGTTAAATATTAAAATTTATTAAAGGAGATATATCCATGATTTTGGATAGTGGATAATCCTTTAATAAATATGTAGAAGTAACGAATTTGGTAAATGAGATATATTCACGATTTTGGGCAGTGGATAATCCTTCTATAAATGTGTAGAAGTATCGAGTTTGGTTAGGGAATTATATTCATGATTTTGGATAGTGAATAATCCTTTAATTAAATGTGTAGAAGTTTTAAATTTGGATAAGAGAATTATGTTCACGATTTTAGACAGTGAATAATCTTCTAAATTTAAATGAATGTTTTGAAAAGTGATCTGTTAAAATGAAGTCAAATGGTTTGAAGATATTTTAAAATGTGTTAAGTATTGAATACATATATTTCAACATTCATTGTTGAAATAGAAGTTTTCGAGAAATAAGAAAATGATAGACTACAACACTGTTGTTATAATAAATGATTTTTGAAAAGAGATGTTTTGTGTAGTATATGGGATTTATGTATCTATCTAATAATTGAATCCCTATACTAGTGATTTTGGATTGTCGTAACGATGTTTACGCAACATTCATTTTGACCCAAATAAATATGTTTAAGAGAATGTTTTCCTTAAGGAATAAATATATACTTAATCGTGATTTAAGTATATGTAATATTTTCTAAGTGTTGAAAATAAATTGAGTTGTGAATTTACTTACTATTAAATAATTATATGGAAATGTTTTCCATTATTGAAATATTGAAATGGGTTTTGAGAATATATCCGTTTTAAAGATAATTTGAAGTGAATATTTGGCATGTGATTTAATTAATAAAAGATTAATTAAAAGGGCCTAGTGATTGCTTATGGTGCTAAATATTTGTCTGTTTGCTTTGATAGTTAAATAACCGACTATCAAATTTGGCCATTTTAGTTACTTGACTTGATGTAAGAACTATTTAGTCATACATTTAGTACTTAGCCATCCGTGTAGGCTTGATTATCGTTTGTGTTGAGGATGTTGATTCATGTAGTGCAGAGTATTACTCCAATCTATCTGCTTCCTTCTTGGTCGAAGGATAACAAGTTGAAAGTTGGAGACGTGATAAATCTATGAGACTTAGTTTCTGTGTGAGGTTGAGAAACACTTTTGCGTTGTTGGTGCGAAGAGACCGGGATCGGTCTATCCAAAAACCATTTCATACCAACATTTATGTGACGACTGTGCAGGTTGGTTGTAATGATATTGATACTTAGGATTTTCATAGTGGAGGACTGCTTGTTGATCGTTTGGAGTTTAAATGCCAATATGCATCCAGTAGTAGTAGTCTCTTCGTTATGAAATATCCAATGCAAGGACTATTCATTACTAATCCTAAGGATTTCTTGATAGGATGTGGTAGAAAAGTACCTTTGGTTTGTCCTGTTCCTGGACAACTTGTATGGATGTTTGCCTGACATTGCATTTCTAAAGATTACGTACATTGGTCTTTACAAACATACATCAGTGGTGGCAGAGAATGAAACTTCTCTTAGCTTAACACCCTCCTAGAGACATACGAGCTCAAGGGTTGTATTTTTGTGGAAAGCAATTAGTAGTCAATGGAAATGGCCGTGTGGCATTCTAAGCAATGTGAATTGTGATATGGGAAAGGTAATCGTTACCTCAGGCCTCATCAACCAGAAATGACCGAAACAGGGTTAGATGCAGCAGGGCTAGGTGGGTCGCTCCCATCAGGATATGATCATCCTCTTCTAGATATATTTCTTCCTGCTATGACGTTCGGGATATAAATTATTGTGTTTTGTATGCTATGAGATCCCTCGGAAAAGGTCGGTAACGACCTGGGGATGGTATATTCGGTACTACCTAGTTATAGAGGATGACATATTTTGGGCTATATGATGGAATTTAATCAATGTAACAATTTTGGCTATGATTAATATTATTTGTACTTAAGACACTAGTATAATATAAGAGGATTTGATATGAAATGTTTTTAGTTATCGTAAGGTAAAACATGTCCACGTTTATGTGTGGGCGTGTCTTTCGAGATACTTTTGTTTTGATAAAGAAAAAGTTTGGTAATTTAATAAATTTAGTTAAGTGTGTTTCTCACGCTGGTTCACCAGACTGATCCGGTCGTTCTTCCCTTTCAATGCTCGGGTTAGACCGAATATATTTACAGGTTTAGATTGGTGATTTTGGAGCTTCAGCAAGAGAGCTGGAGATCTTCATTTGGTATGCATGTATCTGTTTTGATTATCCACTCTGCGCATTGTTGTTGTTGTTGTAAATTATCAACAATTATGAGGACATGTTACTATAACTGTTCAGGATGATAACTAGTGATTGATTGTTGTACTCTGATTGATGTATATATATACAGTTTCTGTTTTGTAAAGATCATTGATATGATATTATATATTATTTCGCTACGATGTGAGATTCTATATTTTTCTTTTTGGTTCTATCTTCTCTCTTTCTTCTCTTCTCTTCTTCTCTCTTCTTTTCTTTCTCTTGACTTTCCGTCATTCTATGCTTTTTTGATCAGACACGTGTGGTTTATTGTCGATTTAAAGGGTACGGATTTGTGGGTTGTCACGTTAATAGATTTCATTACGGACATCTTATTACTTACATTTTATATTGTATACTATTCAATTACACGTTCTCATTAACATTCAAACCTTTTTCCTAGTAAGTTTTTATTAATGTTTCAGAATGTAATTGAGCACTATATAATTTACCTTTTATTTACCATATTTTTATTAAGCGAAATTTAGTTTGAACATTTTTATTACTTAAGTTTCCTCTTGTATACCCTTCAATTACATATTCTAGTTAGCATTTTAACCTTTTAAATATTTCAGGTAAGTTATATATGTTTTAGAATGCAATTGAGTATTATACAAATTAATTTTATCCTAGTTCAACTGTTTCAAGTTTTTTCAATTTCATTTACTATTTTAGACACTCCAATTATTCAGAAATTTTACTTCATTTCAATAATTGAAAACCATTACTTAACATAAACTTAAGAGTTTAATTTCCAGTTTCACTTTAAACCATTTTCAAATAAATATATGCATATATATTTTTGTATATTAAATCACACTTAAGAAAGTCAAATAAAAATCCAATTACCAAAAAAAAAAGTCTAGCAAAGTTACTAAGTGGTATGCCCTATTCCGAGACTCGAAAATGAATGTCGATGATGCTGCAGTCATCACCGAAATTATTTTCCAGTGACAAAAGAGGAGAGCACTAACTTGCTTTTTTAAAATTCTTTTGGAAACAATTTCTATTTGCAAATACCTTTAAATAATATTAATATTATTTTTATTTTATTTTTTTTCAAACTTTAAAAACCAAATTTTGAAAAGCACCGAATATTGAATTCTCAAATCCACAAGTTAATTTTTATTTCATTTGCAAATCAGATTCATAACCCATGTTTATAAAATTTCATTTCCTTATAACATACAACAATACTTACAGGTTTAGGATTGTTAACAAAACAATAAATGATAATCTAGTATTATCATTTCTAACAACCAATTCATTTAACTATCTAATTTCATAAAATTATACTTTATATATAAAATATAATTATACTTAACAAAATAACAATGTGATATAAAACAATTTTTATAACGCTAACAAATACTCCCACTCATAGGATGACTCAAGAATGGATTTTAGAACAAATATAGATTCAAATTTAGAGGAACCATAATCAAAGAGAATCCTAACTAGGAAGACAGGCTCGAATGGAAGGATGATACCGTAATTGATTATACTCATTCTAGGGTATTGCTATCCTATTTTTAATGAGTTTTTACTCCATAAGCTAAGTTTTGCCTAAACCAAATCTCTGATACCAAATGTAAGGGACACCAGCCAGTAGGGTAACGCCTAACGTAACATACAACCATACATGTGTTCTGCTTTTATGGCCAGCCTCTCGACTGAACCAACCTCGTGAGACATGTAGGAGTAAGATTCATCCATTCGCTACCAAACCCAAAAGCGAGAACTCCCTATCATGTTGCACCCTCCGAGTGCCAAAGCAGACACACATGTCAGACTTGAATTATTCAAAAAAGCGGATTGTTATTTATATTTGGCAAAACTTAGCATATATAGTAAATAAATCAATCACATAATCACAAACACCGAGTAATACAACAATACACATCGGAATAGATAAATAGTAGTTCATGAAGCTACTACAGAAACAACAGTCCAAGATAAAAGACAACAAAAGTTCAAATACACAGAAGTCTCTAATACATAAGCAAATAACAAGTCTGAACAAAAATAACTAAATGAATGAAATAACAGAACAACTAAAATGCTGAATAGATAAGATAGATCTCCAAGCCAAGCTCCAAGCTTCAAAAGGTGAGTCTCAAATGCTGTAATACTCAGGCTAACCCGAGCATAAACACTCGAGTCAGGATTAACAATCTTATGCAAGTAAATTAACTCAAGTGAAATGTCCAAATGAAATGCAATAACTTAAAGAATGTTTGGGATTTCCATCCTTTAAGGATCCATGGAACTATCTACATATATAATACAATACGCTACATAAATATTGTCTCTAGTAAAGTAAAATATTAAAGTAGCATTAAGGCATTACCCATATCCCTCTGAACACATTTTATATATTCCCGTAGTATATACAATACTGTAAGCTCTACCAAACCGGTGGTTTACCAAAAGGGCACTCCATGGGTACGGTACAAAACAAACTCGTAAAGGGCGCGATAAGGCATGTGACAAGGAACACGAGGCAATGCCCAGGGTTAGATACTACCATTTTGCGAATCCGGACTGGTGGTAATGCATAGCAGCTACTACCACCCACCTCGAGACACACTCCCAAATCAAAGGTGCACCCAAACAAATCACAAAGTAATACAATGGTATCGAAGAAATATGCCCGATAGGAGAAGCGATCTCACTTGTCCCGGCGTGGCTCCTGTTTTGGCCACACATGCTGACTCACGGGAGTCAGGGCTGCGCTAATACCTCATATAGAATCATCACCGAACCATCCTACTTCGTTCTGAAATCTCCACCATGTACACAATTGCTAAAGTGGTTTTCGGTATTGGCAGAGAGTGTGACAATATCTGATCCCGACCTCTTTAACAACCACACACTTATTTCACACCGTGGTGAATTTATTTCAAATAGTTCATATTTATATCAAAATATCAAATTCACTTCAAAATCAAATTACTTTTGAAATCATATCACTTTCGAAATCACATCCACTTCAAAAAAATCGTATTCATTTTAAAAATCATAACCACAAAATAGGTTAAACCATCATATCAAAATACTGCATTTGAAATCAATTAAATCTAAATCAAAAAGTCCCAACTTTAAACATTTTAAATATTAAAAATAGTATATATATTGGAATAGTTATACATTAAAAATAGTTTATAATTTAAAAATAGGTTATAGGTTGAAATAGTTTATATGTCAGAAATAGTTTATATATTAAAATAGGTTATAGACTGAAATAGTATATATACTAGAAATAGATTATATATTAAAATAGGTTATATATTGAAATAAATATATTTATTTAAATATTTTAAACATAATATATTTTGTTTTTATTAAATTTTATTAAACTAAATCTTATATTATGAAAAAAAGTAAATAAAAGTATAAGTAAAACCTTAAAATTTACATTTTAAAAACTAACTTATAAATTTAGAGTTCTTAAATCATAAAATTTTAAAATCTAAATTTTACATATATGTTTTAAAATAAAATATTTATATTAATTTTGAAATTCATTTTCCTTTTTTTCGCAAACACATCTTTCCAAAATTTCAGAAATCACTTTAAGAAAAAACAGACCAACGGTGTACGTATATAGTTTTCTATCTTAGAGTCAAGTGATACAAATATTTATCGTTTCAATCCACAATAATTTATAATTTACGGGTATAAATCATTTCAACCCGCAATCCTAAATTTTAAACATCAATAAAAATCGCTTAGGTTTATCATTCAACCCATAACAATTTTTTTTCGTTCTAAAAGATCATTCGGGTATGTATCATTTTAACCCATAGAAAATTCCTAAACCTAAGGGAAATGCAACATGATTTACATAAAATAAATAACATAACACAAAATCATACATAATAATTTACATAAATGGCACATAACTTACATAATGAATCACATAACATAGCATATTACTTACATAATGAATTAAATACAATAACAAATAATTACATATAAACTACATAATATAGCATATATGCATATTTAATATAAAAGGTGACATAAGATTCCTATCATAGCATAACCTAATATGCAACCATTTTTAATATAGCAACTTTAGGTAATTTCCAACACAACATATATATGAATATAATTTTTTTTCATTTTTTTCATTTCACAAACAAATTTCACATAACATACTAATGATAATTTCCATCACAAAAATGTCAACCTTTAAATTAATATAAAATTTCTTTTTTTTTTCTTTTCAACATAGCAATTTAATATTGACATCATGAAGCATATTAATAACCATAACATCACATCTACTTTTCTTTATAAATAAACAACATAATATCAGTAACAATAATCATGTCAAAATAATAAGGGAACATAGGAGAACATATGTCATATCATAACCAAACTACACAAAATTTCTTAACTATTGCAACATTTCAATAACATATCAATTGATATTCATTCACTTAGCCTAAAATTATAAATCATGAGTGAATAGCTCACCTTTCAAGGCTAGGAAATATTTGACAAACAAAGCTATGAATTTGAATCTTAATTCTAAAGCAAAGCAAGCTAGAATAAATGGATCTCCAAAATAAAATACGTAACTTTTTTTTTTTGAAATAGAAGAGAAAAGAGACAAAGAGGGCTCGACAATGGCTAGTAGAAGAGTGGTGGGGTTTTTGCTTTGGGTGGTGATTGGTGGCCGAAATAAGGAGGAGAAGATGAGGGCTTAGGTGGTGGAAGAGAGGGTGGCACAAGGAAGAGGATGGAAGGATTGAAGGAAAAGAGGAAGGAGTTTCGATTTGTGAGGTTTTGGAGATTTGAGATCTAGAACTCTCTGTAGATTTGGAGAGAAAGAAGGAAGTGTGATGAGAAAGTTTTCTCAAAATAAAAGTATGTATGTTTAAGTCAGTTAGAAGCAAATAAATGGTCATAGGCATGGGTATAGACACAATTCTCTTGGTATGGTTAGAGTCTTTTGGTTAACCAAGGCCCATTAGACCAAACAAATCCATTTGGACTTAGCCAAATTTCATAACTAAACGCTACAAACTTATGTCATTTTTTCAAAGAAATTCAAATATTTAGAGCAAAAAGAATTTGATTTTGATGAAACGAAAAGTGGAGAAAAGATCAGAATTTACTCTAGTATCATGAAAAAAGAATAAAATTTAAAATTCAAACTCAATATTTTCAACAAAAGATCAAATTTTGATTAAGTTTGACCAAAAATTTAAAATTTCAGAAACTTTTTTATTTCGTTGAATTTGGAAAAATATATTGCTCAATATTTTAAAATTTGTCCCTTAATTTTAACCTTTGAATTTTATTTAAATTCAAATAATAATATAATTTAAAATTCACTAAATTGAACCTTCATTTTATTAACATTGGTTTGTCTTCATTTAAATGTTCATTTTATCCAATTTAACATATGTTGCTTATTTTTAACTGAATCAATTCCCATCTGTTTCTCTTTACCTTAATTAAAAGATTTAGTTCCAATTAATTCAATGTTCCAAATGAATATTGGTTACACATTATTGTTTTATTTTTCATTAAATAATTCAAACAAAGTTATCCTTTTATTTTGATTTAGATGTTCTTTACATTACATCAAATTTCTCTTTCAATTAAATCATATGTTTCCTTTTTATTTCCTCAAAATCCTCTTTTATTTTAATTCAAACATGTGTTTCCATTATCACGTCCATTTATTAAAATTAACGTTCTCTTTCCGTTTATTAGAAAGATTTCAATTACATTTAGTTCAATTGATTACAAAATAAATTCCAAAGCGGATTAACCAATGGAACAAGAAAAGTATGAAAACAATTCAACATACAACTCTGGATAAATACAAAAGCCTCAACACAACATACATATATACATGCATGTTCACACATGTATTCATGTATATACACGGTGATAAACATACGCAACAGAGCAGACAACAATGGAGTAGTGAAACAAGACTACAGTTCAGAAGTGAACATGTCAAAACTTCAAAACAAATTAAACTAGACTTCAAATCAAAGTGCATCGGATTAGACCCACATGGAACCACATAATTCAGGCACGAACATGAAACAAGATCAAATAAGAGATGATACAAGCAAAATCAGAATCACATTCATATATATTGAGGTAGCAGTTCGATGAAAGTCAAGCAACGGTCAGCAGGTTACATGAAGCCTTGGGTCACATTTCAAAAAGAATTTGTAAATTTAAATTGCGTTGAAGTGTTTTTCAACAAGTCAAAATATTATCTCAAATTTGAATACTGCCAGCAAAGAATGGAACTCACGGGTGATAACATGATACAAGTTAGAGGTTCAACAATATATTATCTCAAAAAATTTCAAATGCCGAAGTCAAAGGAGTAATGAACGGAACTGAAAATTTAAACAAATCAAATGTATCAGATGAAAAAGTCAAGAACTCATCACATCGTTCAAGCACAAATCGAATGGCGAAGAAAAATTCACTGTAAATTTCAAACCAAATTATACGAATGAAAATATGGGGTTTTTACCCCTATTAACCCAATATCATCATCGGCATACAAAGATCATCGAGTTCAAGCATATCAACGAGAGTAATAAAGGAAATCACATACCAGTATTATTCAATTTGAACTCGACAAATTGAAGCAGCCGAGTGAATTCAAAGTAAGGCGATCGATTGAAAAATCAGTCAACGCGAAAACAACTATTCAGTCGCTTAACTGGAATCAGCGGTTTTTATTTCCAGAAGCCCTAATTCTAAAAGAGGAGAACAAGATCGGCCAAAGTTTTTTCATCTGTGAAATAATAGAAAAGGGAAGTCACCCTTTTTTTATAAATTAAGTGGGTCGGTTGTTTTGTAGGCTTAAGGTTTTTGTTTTTAAGTGTTTTTAAATTGTAATTTTCTTTTAACTTTTCAAATTCTTGAGTGTTTAACTAGATTACGAACTACGGTTTTGTAGTTCGAGAATTCGCAACTCGATGGCTGAGTTATGGCAGGGTTTTGAGCATAGAGTTGGGTTATTCAATAGCGGATGTCGCAAGTTTACATGTGTAAGCGTCTCACTACTTAATTTCTAGTAGAAACCTTGGGGGCAGCGCGTAGGCGGGGTTTTGCCGAGCTGGGTAATTCTTTATTGTTCTATTTCTGCTTTTATTATTCTGCTATTATCTGTGCTGCAATTATTTTATATATTTTCGCATTAATTTTTATTATTATTAGTATCAACCAAAGTGGTATCAAAGCTAGGAACAAAAACCATTTTTTGTTTTAAAAATTTGATTTTTCAAAAAAACATTTTTTTTGTTTTAAAAATCTGATTTTTTAAATGGCTTCTTTTAATAATGCTTTTGCTGAGGGTCAATTCATAGTTAGACCACCTATGTTCAATGGTGAATATGTTTGCTGCAAAAATAGAATGAAATTTTTTATGAAAACCATTGATGCTTGGAATACTGTTGAGACGGGATAGGACACCTACTATAGCGGTAGATAATCAAGAAATTGAAAAACGGATGGATCATTGGATAGATCTTGAAAATAGACTACATAATGCTAATGCTAAAACCATGAATTCTATTATATGTTCATTGGATCAAATTGAATTTAATCGTGTCTCGCATTGTCTAACTGCATAGGAAATTTGGCACACACTTGAAGTGACTCACGAAGGAACCTCCCAAGTCAAAGAATCTCACCTTGCCATGCTTAGCAGCGGATACAAGAACTTCACAATGTCCAAGGATGAGAATGTCAATGAGATGTATGGATAACTTTCTAATCTCGTACACAAATCAAAAGCTCTTGGAAAACTATACGCAGAATTAGAATAGTACGAAAAATTCTCAAAGTTCTACCATGAAATTTTGAAGCCAAAGTCACTGCTACTCAAGAATGTAAGGAACAGATTAAAGTCGAAGAACTTATTGAAAATCTCACCACCTATGAGCTAGAAATGAAATTTAAGGAAGAACATGGAGCAAGCGATACGCGAAAGAAATCAATAGCTCTCAAAGGAACAACCGAATGTGAAGATGATGATGATGATTTTTTATGCCAAAATTGATCACAAACCCCAAATATCGTGAAAGCGCCAGTGTATGAACACAAATCGGTGGTATATGATTATAAATTACATATCTAAATAATGTAGAAGATAAAAATGAAGAATAACAAACTTAAAATGAAATGAAGTAGATAGAGACAAAAGATTTACAGTGGTTCGGCTATCTCCGGCCTACGTCCACTTCAAAAGATAATCTTTTATTGACTTTGCTCGCTGGTTACAGCGGATTACAGCGGTAATTTTCGAGTAAAGCAGTGAACTTTGAGTACAATGGTGGACGTATGAGAATCAAAGGTCCATTTTCTATAGGCTTTGGGATGCTATTTATAGGCGTAGACTGCAACTATCTCGCTCAGATCTCGGGAGACCTCTTTTGGCACGTGTGTGCGCCCATATGATTGATCCCATATAATTTGCACTCGGTCCGTGATCGATGCAAACCAATTTCGTATCGATTAAGATTTGGCCCAATCGAGTTGAAATTGAGCAGGAACATTCTTTAGGCTATATGCAAGCTTCTGTGAAAGTTTGGTGGCATTTGAATTTGTAAATCTTAAGATATGATCAATACGAATTAGAACTTTCTTTATGCTCTTGGTTCGTGTCGATCATTTCGTATTGATACTTATTTGTATCGATACTAAGCACATGCGTGTTGGCGACGTGACATTATTTTCAACGCTAGATCCATTTTCCATGCCGTATCGAATGCTTCTTCCTTTAAATTACGCATATTTCTAACTCGTATCCTAGCTTTGTGCTGTTTGGCTTTGCATCCATTTATTCACATCCATCTGTTTGTGTCCATTACCATGTATCCATGAAACCTACCTTCTTCGTATCGCTCCCAAGCACCTTCTTTGTATCTATCCACAAGCGATCGATATGAAATGTCCAATTGGAGTCCTAAAACCATTTCTTCCCCTTCGTATCGATCTAGCAATGATCGATACGAAGTACACTTATGTACCTATCCAATCGATTCGCATTGCATTGATACGAAGTCTATCGGTTCGAAGTATACTGCTACGTTCCATCCTGATCGATACAAAATCATTGAGTCGAACAAATCATCATGTGCCTATCTATTCAATCCAAGTTCATATTCACTAAGTCGAAACACATCGTACCCTTCTCTTTGATCGATACGAACAACGTGTTCGTATCCATGCTGAATCGATAAGAATTTGTATCGATTTGAATGAGACATCCTTGTGCACGTATCCATCAATTTCTTGAGCAAATGAACTCCGTTTGACTTGAAATTTCAAATATAGCCTTTTCTAGCCTTGCTCTTCATTTTCTATCAATTTCACCTTGATTGGAGCCTGGTCAAACTTGGTCGACATCCATCATAACCTTATTGTCAATTGATCTCCAGCCCTGATATCCATCCTTTCCAGCCCATTTGTTGATATCCTGGCCTTGACCAAAAGGTGGTATAACATTTTTCCCCCCAAAACATGCCTTGTGGTAAGAAGGTGTGTTTTGAAAAGCTCTGATTCCGAGATCTGAAGTCCATATTCATCCATAGCAATGCTATCCGAGTCATAATCCTCGACTGCTCTGAGTCGTCATCTGATTCCGAATCCAGTAACCAAATCCTTAGCCAGTCTCATATTTTTCTGAACTCGACAACCGAATTCTAATCATCCATATCCAATAATTGAATCCAAGACCTCTTCGGGTCGATATCCAAATCCGAGACCACTTCGGGTCCATTCCCAAGTCCCAAGCTGTTCATAGCCGATATCCGAATCCATAACATCCCCGGGTCCTTGTCAAGCATAGTCCACACTCGACGACCCATACTAAGCAATGCCTTGGTATCTGTGGTCCAATGTCCTTGAACGCTGAGTAATGCCATAGTTTAAGTCCTAAGCCGAATCCTGGTCGCTCCGGACCCTTGTCGAGTACAGTCCACACTCAACGAATTGAAATAGTAATCGATATTACAGGCCCTAAGTCCTAGGCCGAATCCTGATCTCTCCAGACCCTTGCCGAGTATAGTCCATACGAGACGTCCTGAATAAGTCGATTCGCCACACCTCGACGAAGCGACTTACCCCTTGCCAGGTATAATCCATACCCGATGACCATTTACTAAAAACCAGATAAAATATCCAATTGAAATCCAACCCAAAATCCAGCTCAAATTGAAAAACCAGGAATCCATACCAGACACCCAAATCAATATCCAAACTAGAAAGCAAACAAAACCAGGAGTTCAAACCAAAAAAGAAAAAACACATTTCACAAACTACAGCATCACAGTTTATCATCATCTCAGAGCATGCCTAGGGGCCATCTCCATCCCCATACAAGGGTAAGTGACTTGGCCGTTTGCATAGAGTTTGCTACGTATTCCATATCATCCTGTCAGTTGATAACCAATCGACCATCATTCCTGGATCTCGTGCCATTTTCATTTGAGGTAGATGATGGGTGCTCCTATTCCACCACTGTATTTCGAGTTCCAACATATTGTCGCAACTGTCCGCTCCTTACATGCTCCTCGATTATATCTTTTAGATGCCTGCAGCTATTGGTATCATGTCCGTCCAAATCGTGAAAGAGACAGTGCCTTCCTGATGTCCTTTCACGTTCCGAGGGTTCTCTCGTTGCAGGCCTTTGGTAGGGAAGGAGATCCCGAGTCTCCATGAATATCCATTCAAATGGCTCGTTCAATCCCGTGTAAGTGGAGAATTTTGACTCTCTCCGCCGCTTTCTTGCCCTTTTATATTCGTCATCCAGCTTCCTTTTTCCTTTATCCTTATCTTTATCCGAGCTTCCGCTGGATGGCCCTCCATCCTCAGCTGCGTTCACTTCCTTTAACTTCATATTCAAACATGCATCCTCCTGTCATAGGAATCTCTCGGCCTCATGAAAAAATTCCCCGAGATCCATTGGTGGGTCCCATATCAATGACATTTTGAAACATAGTTATCCCTGACTCCGGACACTGCTGCCATTAAAACTGTTGATGGATCTGACCGATCCACCGAAGCAACCGTAGCATTAAACCGAGTTAAGAAAGCTCTGTGTGATTCTTCTGTCTTTTGCTTTACCGACGTTAGCGTCATTACGTTCTTCGGCCTTTTGATATGAACCTGAAACTACTTTAAAAACTTATTAAACCAATTCCGTCCATATCCTGATAGATCCCTCTTCCAATTGCTAGAACCACATTGTGACGACCCGACTTTTTCTCCACAAAAAGTCGTATCATCTTTAAGAAAGAAAGGGATAGAAAAGAGAAAGAAGAAACAACAACAGAATCTCAACAGCTGAACGAATAAATTATATTAATAACATAAATATTAAATAATATACAACAATTATCAGAGTTACACAAACAATGCATCACATATTAGACATTTATAAACACCTGCCTAGTTATTACAACTGAAAATACAATACAGAAAACACTCAGAGATGACAACACAGCGGAAAACTATATATCTATACGCGGAAGCCTCCTGCTCCATTGCTCCTCCCCAATTCGTCAAAGCTAACCTGAATCCCTTGGCTACTCGTAAAAATTTGAGTACCCAAGAGTTTAAGAAAACAGAAATAAACTCCGGGTTAGACATAGGTCTGGTGTGAGTAACAGGTTAAAGTTGCTTAATTTTGAAAAAACCTTTGAAAAGAAAAGGTATCACGTAAGACTTATCACACATAAACATGGAAAAGTTTTTACCTTACGCTAACCAAAACATTCGATAGGAAATCTAGTGATATTATAATTGGTCTAGGGTTTTCAACTAAATAAGAAATAGCTGAAATTGTTACATTCATTAAATTCCAGCTACTAGCCACAAAAGTGGGTAATACAATCAAAACCGTTGGCACTTATTGGATTTTGGATTCCATACAATGGTAGGGCTACTGGGGTACCGCCCATCACAGTACGTGGCCTAGATCACCGTACTGAGGAGTACGCCCGCTCCCCTGCAACACAAAGCCGGAACCATTCCTTACTGAATAGTTCCGAACAAGACCACCCCGCAGTTGTGATCAGCAACCGCACCACTAAGCCAAAATAAAATGGACATCTAGACAGGGGTAAATCTCGTCCTACTTGGGCATGACCCACTTAGCCTTGTTGCACCTCCCCTGTTTTAGCCATTCCCGGTTGATGAGGCTTGAGGCTACGATTACCTTTATAGGACATATCACTTAGAATGCTCATCGTCCACCTGACGATGTTCTGAAAGCATTCAATCCATACAAGTTCGTTCCGGGTTCGAACGAAACCGAAGGCATCATCTCGTTACACTCATTTTGGAATCACCCTCAGAGTTAACGATGATAACCCTTGCACTCTGAGTCTTCATCTTCACTTAAGATTCACGACCTATCGTTAATTTGGATCGATGTGGTTTTCGGATATCCAAATATGGAAACCCGATCCCGGTCTCATCGAAATCCAAAACGTGTCTTTAAGGCCAAGTTGTTTTAGAGTTTAAACAAATCAATTCATTATCTATATATACACAAATAGATAATTCACATCACAAAAGATAATTAATATTATCATCATCAAAAGATTATCCATATCAATATAAATATATAATCCATATCTTCATTACAATGCAACCAATGCATCCATATCATATAACATTACTCATCTCATAGCTGAGATTACAAACCATTCAAGGCAATCAATATCAATCATTCATACATAAGCAATGATTAAATGATCACACAATCTATAATTAATTTAAAATGAATTAAATTAATTACTTAATCTCCAATTAATTTAAAATAAATTAAATTAATTACTTCATCATTATAATCCTGCTTAACTTAACCATCAATTGATTACAAATCAATTAAATAATCTCCATCTCATTAGTCATTTCAATTAATCATTATCGATTAATAATTCCCTAATTACAATAAGTAATTAGCCTTTAAATTAATTACACAAGTTAATTATACTTAACCCTTATAATAATTAACTTTTAATTACTTAATCAATTAATTAACTAAAATTAATTAATCCTTTATTAATTAATTACTTCATTATTAATTATTCCTTAATTATTCAATTCATCGTTAATTTTATTAATTAATGATTTCTGATTATATTATTTATTAATCTCTCTATTTAAAATTAATTACATTGAGTAATTAATCTGCAATTAAACCACACATATATTAATCACCCTTGATTAATAATCTCCAGTAATGAACTACCCTTAATTACTCATTAATAAATTACACCTTAATTTATTTTTAATTAATCCCTTGATTAATTCCAAAGTAATTTAATCTAAATTACTTCCATAAATAAACATCTTAATTATATCCAGTAGTTATCAATTAATTACTTCCCTAAGTAATTACAAACCCATTAATTACATAAAGTAATTATTAATCAATCCTCAAGTGTTTAAACTAATTAAACTTAATTAATCGATATAAACTAATCACATTAACACAATTAATTACATTAAGTAATTAATTCATTAATTACTTCTATTAAGTAATTAAACATAAACAATTTCACAAATGATTATTATTAATTAATTAATCTAATTAATTATTAAAAATTAATCACATTAATTAACTATTAAATAATCTTAAGTTAATGACCTTCATTGACAATCTTTAATTACAAATTAATTAATATTTAATTATAATTTAATTAATCTCTAATTATTTATTAATTAAGTGTTAATTACAATCTTAATTAATCCTTAATCACTTGATTAATAAATTCTTTAATCATTAATTAAAATTTAATTAATAATCCCTAATTACATATTAATTAACCTTAATTAATCTTAAGCCTTGCTTAATCAATTTAAAAATTCTTAATTATTTAATTAATCATCCATGTTATTAGTTAATTAATTAATTATTCATTTAAATTAACTTAATAATTTTAAATGAATCCAAATTCTTAAATTCTAACTTAACTTAAGAAATGTTTTCTTACTTATATAAAGTATTTTAAAAACACTTTGTTTCAAATTTACTTAAAATTCCACCTAAAACTCATTTTAAAATTTTAAGATTTTAAAATGAATACAATTTATTTAAATAAGGTTTAAAACAATTTAAAATCTTTTTATCTCTTATGCTAAAGATATAACCATTTTATAAAATAAGTTTAAAAGATATTAAACCAAATTTATCTTTAAATTCAAATTTGTTTAAATTATACATTAAACATTCTAAATTATTAAAAACAATTTCAATTTTAAAATTTCCTTTAATTTAAAAACTGAAATACAGATTTAAACTTCATTCCAGTTTTAAACATAAATCTTTAAAAACTTAATTTATTTTACATCTTCATTTTAAAAAAATCATTTTATCTTTCAATGTAATTAAATAATTTAAATTTAAACTTATTCTATTTTAAAAACTGAAATGTAAGCCCAATTCCAGATTTCAAAAACTCAGATTTAAATTGATTCTTAATTTTTTTTTAATTTACAATTTTAAACTTCTAGTTCAAATGCCAAACCACATATGCTTTTACAATTAAAGTTGTTTAAAACCTCATTTAAATTTTAAAACTTAAATTATTCCACATTTCAGATTTAAACTAGTTTGAATCATATTCAATTTCAGATTTCAAAAACTTAGTTTAAATTCAATTTGCATTCTATACCTTTCTTTTAATTTTAAAAACAATAACAGGTTTTCTGTTTTTATTTTAAAACCAAACTAAAATTTCAAAAATTCAAATTATTTCAAAACCAATATTTAAACTGTTGAATTCATATTTAAATTCAGGTTTTAAACCTAGTTCAAATTTTACTTTGCATTGTAAAACTTTACTTCTAATTTTTTTAAAAAAAACTGAAAACAGGTTCTGTTTGTTTTGTAACACCTGAAACACTTATATACTCGAGCCACCTCTATATTAACTCCGAGTCAAAACTATCACTGCTTCGAGTCATTCACTCGAATTACCCGAGATAAACCCAAGAACTAACCTACAGCAAATCAAACTTCATCAGAATTGAAAAGGTGCACCGTGCACATGCACGGTGGCACCGTTCAACCCCTATCACCATCGATGATCTTCTCAGGTCATCGTTCACCATTACAAGCCAATGCAAGCATCAGATCGTTTGCAATTCCACGAAATTGCATTCGAGCTCTCAACCCCCAAACCTGGAACAACAGTTAGACTTCTACTCCCAAACATGTTAAAGTCACGTTGATGCGCCTCCGGCCACCATCACCTTTGAAATTCCGGCGATGTCTTCGACAACCCATCCTCTTCCAGAAACCAAGACCCCAAGCCACTCGATCAATTAGATGCCGAAAAGTTCAATTCTTCTAGCTATAGTAAAACTAGGGTTTAAAATTTCAAATCCCAATCACAACCTCTAAAAAAAATTGCAACTCAATCCAATAGTTTCCCCATTATCTCTGATAACTCCACCTTCCCCAGAAACAATTCAACACAACCGAACACATAAATCATTTGTGTTGACCCCAAAAGTAACATACAGTAAAATATGAACCGCTCTTTGGTTCAAACATTATAAATTGTAATTTTACTTTTAAAAATCAAAATTATACATGATGTTTTGATATATAAACCTGAAACATTGATCTGTAATATTTGAGTTTTCACTTAAACAATTTATTATTCTGTAAATTTAATTTCCAGGTAAAACACAATTTTATTTAACTTATATAAAGTTTTAAAACTTACTTAATCTTGTAATAAAAATTTTCATTCAAAGACTAATTCACTACAGCAAACAAATCGAAACATATTGGATTCTTTTGTTTAGAATCTAACTTTAATCTAAGAACAGGCAAAAGCAATATCAACAGCAAATCACTTATTCATTCGTGTATACACAGGATTTTTTTTCCAAAGATATATAAACACAATATAAACTTCATCTCAGATAAATCAACATGCAACTCAACTTTTACCTACTTAATTGATTTTTAAAAATTGAGTTACTCACCTGTTATAAATATGCAGAGCAGAACATCCTTTATTATGGTTTGAAAACATCCCTCAACTCTTGCCAACATCATCTTGCTGCCAACATCCCTCTTGATCCACTCAACTCTTGCTGATTCCACTGGAAACAGACTGGATTAAAATAACCCAACACCTTGATCTCCTCAAGATCAATTCAAAACCAAGAACCCTCTACTCTTCAAGCAACAGAAGACAAAACAAACTTCTCCTTATCCGAAAAAGACAAGACAGATGCATCCCTAAACTGCTTCTGCTGTACAACTCTGATCCGAAGTAGAAGAAAATGCTGATGAAGAAAACGAGCACAAACTGGACAACACAACCCAGATATATGGTTCAACAGATCCATAAGAAAACTCAGAAATTCCTCCGAAAGCTGAGTTGCTTCACCAACTCCATCTAAAGGAATCCATCCATCTACTAACTGAACCACTGGTACCAAATCTTAGAATCCAAATCGATAAGAAAACTCGATCTTCAGATGCGGACAAATCTATGACTTCCCTAAAGACATCCAGAAAATCTCCAACAACCAAGAGGACACTCAACTATCGCAAGTCACTTTTGCGATCAACGCAGCCTAATTCCCAAAGAAACTGCTCTCTCTCAACCAATCAGAACAGCTTCTTCTGGCTTATCCAATTCACCGAAGAAACGGATACATACTGCTGCTTCTGAACTCCACTTCAGAAAAACTACTCAGTCAGAAAACTTCCTGCCAACACAGAATACTCCGAGCTGCACTACTAACATCAATGCCAAAGAATTCATAATCCAAAGCTCTCCGAGAAACTCGAACCTCAAAACAACAAAAACACCCAGCTGGACTCAGCCACCACACCGAAACAGACACACTCCTTAAACTTGTTCCAAAGAAATACCTTTGGAAACATCCATAGTCACTGCATCTCATCACACAGCTACTACTTCCTGAGATATCAAGATACCATCACTCGCTTGCTTCAACCCTATCGACAGACCCAATACTCAACTCATCCAACTCTGCACTTCAAAGATGAACTCCGAACCTTAACAGGTTTCCTTCAGAGATCGATGAAATCCTTCATCATTTCAAAGCTTACTCGAGACGGTATTAGGTCTACAGTCTCGACAGATACACTTCCAACCTCAAACATTCAAACTCCAACCATCGGTAGTAGTTGTGTTACACATCCCACTACCTAATCTACCATTATAACTTATATTGGAAAAACCCGAACAGGTATCCCAATCAGATAGGTAGAAATAATATATATATATATATATATATATATATATATATATATATATATATTAAAAATACAAATACGCTCTCTCAAGATAGACACCACTCCAGAGACTAGGTATTCGCTCAACCTAGCGCTCTGATACCAAATGTGACGACCGGACTTTTTCTCTACAAAAAGTCGTATCATCTTTAAGAAAGAAAGGGATAGAAAAGAGAAAAGAAAGAAGAGAAAGAAGAAACACCAACAGAATCTCAACAGCGGAACGAATAAATTATATTAATAACATAAATATTACATAGTATACAACAATTATCAGAGTTACATGGACAATACATCACATACTAGACAGTTATAAACACCTGTCTAGTTATTACAACTCAAAATACAATACAGAAAACACTTAGAGATACCAACACAGCGGAAAACTATATATCTATACGCGGAAGCCTCCTGCTCCATTGCTCCTCCCCTATTCGTCAAAGCTAACCTGAATCCCTTGGCTACTCGTAAAAATTTGAGTACCCAAGATTTTAAGAAAACAGAAATAAACTCCGGGTTAGACATGGGTCTGGTGTGAGTAACAGGTTAAAGTTGCTTAACTTTGAAAAAACCTTTGAAAAGAAAAGGGATCACATAAGACTTCCCCCACATAAACATGGAAAAGTTTTTACCTTACGCTAACCAAAATATTTGATAGGAAATCCAGTGATATTATAATAGGTCTAGGGTTTTCAAGTAAATAAGAAATAGCTGAAATTGTTACATTCATTAAATTCTAGCTACTAGCCACAAAAGTGGGTAATACAATCAAAACCGTTGACAATCTTTAATTACAAATTAATTAATATTCAATTACAATTTAATTAATCTCTAATTATTAATTAATTAAGTGTTAATTACAATCTTAATTAATCCTTAATTACTTGATTAATAATTTCTTTAATCATTAATTAAAATTTAATTAATAATCCCTAATTACATATTAATTAACCTTAATTAATTAATCTTAAGACTTGCTTAATCAATTTAAAAATTCTTAATTATTTAATTAATTATCCATGTTATTAATTAATTAATTAATTAATTATTCATTTAAATTAACTTACTAATTTTAAATGAATCCAAATTCTTAAATTCTAACTTAACTTGAGAAAACATTTCTTACTTATATAAAGTATTTTAAAAACACTTTGTTTCAAATTTACTTAAAATTCCACTTAAACTTCATTTTAAAATTTTAAGATTTTAAAATGAATACAATTTATTTAAACAAGGTTTAAAACAATTTAAAATCTTTTTATCTCTTATGCTAAAGATATAACCATTTTATCAAATAAGTTTAAAAGATTTTAAACCAAATTTATATTTAAATTCAAATTTGTTTAAAATATACCTTAAACATTCCAAATTATTAAAAACAATTTCAATTCAAAAATTTCCTTTAATTTAAAAACTGAAATATAGATTTAAACTTCATTCAAGTTTTAAACATAAATCTTTAAAAACTTAACTTCATTTTACATCTTCATTTTAAAAAAACAAATCATTTAATCTTTCAATGTAATTAAATAATTTAAATTTAAACTTATTCTATTTTAAAAACTGAAATGTAAGCCCAATTCCAGATTTCAAAAACTCAGATTTAAATTGATTCTTACTTTTTTTTAATTTACAATTTTAAACTTCCAATTCAAATGAAAAACCACATATGCTTTTACAATTAAAGTTATTTAAAACCTCATTTAAATTTTAAAACTTAAATTATTCCAAATTTCAGATTTAAACTAGTTTGAATCATATTCAATTTCAGATTTCATAAACTCAGTTTAAATTCAATTTGCATTTTATACCTTTCTTTTAATTTCAAAAACAGTAACAGGTTTTCTGTTTTTATTTTAAAACCAAATTAAAATTTTAAAAATTCAAATTATTTCAAAACGAAGATTTAAACTGTTGAATTCATATTTAAATTCTGGTTTTAAACTCAGTTCAAATTTTAGTTTGCATTTTAAAATCTTACTTTTAATTTTTTTTTTAAACTGAAAACATGTTCTGTTTGTTTTGTAAAACCTGAAACACTTATATACTCGAGCCACCTCTATATTAACTCCGAGTCAAAACTATCACTACTTCTAGTCATTCACTCGAATTACCCGAGATAAACCCGAGAACTAACCTACAGCAAATCAAACTTCATCAGAATTGAAAAGGTGCACCATGCACATGCACGGTGGCGCCGTTCAACCCCTATCACCACCGATGATCTTCTCAGGTCATCGTTCACCGTTACAACCCAACGCGAGCATCAGATCGTTCGGAATTCCATGAAATTGCATTCGAGCTCTCAACCCCCCAACCTGGAACAACAGTCAGACTTCTAATCCCAAACCTATCAACGTCACGTTGATGCGCCTCCGGCCACCATCATCTTTGAAATTCTGGCGATGTCTTCGACAACCCATCCTCTTCCAGAAACCAAGACCCCAAGCCATTCGATCAATTATAGATGCCGAAAAGTTCAATTATTCTAGCCATAGTAAAACTAGGGTTTAAAAATTCAAATCCCAATCATAGCCTCAAAAACAAATTGCAACTCAATCCAATAATTTTCCCATTATCTCTGATAACTTCACCTTCTCCAGAAACAAATTCAACACAACCGAACACATAAATCATCTGTGTTGACCCCAAAAGTAAAATACAGTATAATATGAACTGCTCTTTGGTTCAAAGATTATAAATTGTAATTTTACTTTCAAAAATCAAAATTTTGCACGATGTTTTTATATATAAACCTGAAACATTGATTTGTAATATTTGAATTTTCACTTAAACAATTTATTGCTCTGTAAATTTAATTTCCAGGTAACACACAATTTTATTTAACTTATATAAAGTTTTAAAACTTACTTAATCTTGTAATAAAAAATTTCATTCAAATATTAATTCACAACAGCAAACAAATCAAAAGATATTGGATTCTTTTGTTTAAATTTAACTTTAATCTAAGAACAGGCAAAAGCAATATCAACAACAAATCACTTATTCATTCATGCATACACAGGAATTTTTTTTCCAAAGATATATAAACACAATATAAACTTCATCTCAGATAAATCAACATGCAACTCAACTTTTACCTACTTAATTGATTGCTAAAAATTGAGTTACTCACCTGTTATAAATATGCAGAGTAGAACATTCTTTGTTATGGTTTGAAAATAGCTTTTAACTTGCTTTAAAATGTCTTTAACTTGCATGCATGCTCCAGCTTACAAGAAAATGCAGGTTTTTTGATTTTTCAGTTTTTGAAGAATGAATGCAGGCCCTTGTTTCAGATTGAATAAAATGCAGACTTCTTGCTTTCCAGATTTAAAAAGAAGGGAATGCAGATTTGCTTTTTGGGGAGAGTGAATGCATATTGGTTTACAGGAATTGCAAATGAGAAAAGAATAGGATAGAAGATGGCAAGGGTTTATATAACTTATCTATGATAAATTAAAAATCAAGGAAAATATAAATGCAAATTTGACATATGTCTTAAGTTTTTAACACTTGTAAATATTCTCATGTGTTTAAATTACACAAACCATGTTTCTAAGATATTTACACATGTCCCTTTAATAAATTAGTAGTTATGATTAAGGTTAACAAAAGTTTTAAACTAAATAACTAGTTCTTTAATACTTAGTTATATATATAAATAATTTTTAAAGAATAAAACAAAGTATTATTACAAATAAAAACAGTATACAAATCAATCATTTGAAAATAATATTTTAAATCATTTTAAATAAATTTATAAAAGAGGTTATAACTTATTTGTTATTTAAATGAATACATGTTTCATATTTTATAAGTTGTATTTAAATTCTCATATTTAATTTACAAATCATATTTATTAATCCATATTTTAAAAAGAAATAAAACAAACATTTATATAACTTCTTTTAATATTCAAACTCAAGTCAAAATATATTTAAACACATAAAACATTTGTCTTATATGTTTAAAATCATATAGTTATTTTATTAAATAGCTTTGAAAAGATTAAATAAAAAATAAATCATAATTTTCCAAATTCAAAATATTAGAATTAGAAAATATGCTACACTAATTAAATTTAAAACCAAACTTATCTATTTAAAATATAAATATATATATATATACATTATAAATAGAAAACAGATTTATTAGCTTATCAAAAATAAATTCACTAATTAAATATTTATTAAAGAAGATTATTGAATCAATTCAAATTTATTAACAAAAATTATCAAATTAATTTAATTTTAAACATAGATTATTAAATTTATGTTGCCATAAATTCCGGGATATCACACACATAGCAGCTATATCCATCAAGTATAGGGGGAAACATTGGGCCATAACTTCCTTCGATGCCCCAGCACTTCCATGTGTCGTGTGTACCTCATCAAATGATCGGTAGGATCAGCCTTGCCATTGTATACCTCCAGCGTAGGTAGCTTGAATTCTGGTGGATTCCGAGCCATTCTGATGTCACGAGTAAACGGGCTCCGATTTACTCCTTCCAGATCTCTATTTGTTAAGCCTCCACGCATAGTTCGGCTAATAATCTCAGCCAATCCAGCGTTGTCCATCAAGGGTTCCCTCCCCCCCCCGCCCCGAGTCCCTAAGGGAATTTTGGTACATACTCTTCATCACGTACTCTTGTACTCCAACCAGCATCATGTTGTGTGGTGTCACCTGTAATTCCTCCATGAATTGTTCCATCATTACTGGGTGGCGTGCTCCCAAGCCAAGATCCATTTAGATTAACAGTTGTGTGCGGATTAGAGGCTACGCCTTATTGAGATGCTCCATCCGATTGCCTATTGAGCCCTTCTATTCCAGCTCCGCGGATCTAAACTCCTGAAGCTCCAACCGTTCCCACCTGTCCAAACTGTCTGAGAAGGTTCTGCATCATTTCCTCCTGTCATTTTAGAACCTCTTCATGCATAGCTCCCATCATCATCTCCATCTCGTCCTTGGTGATAAAGGTCGAAGTCAGATTAGCTCCTGAAGATGCTTCCTGGCTTCCTTCATGCCGACTTCTCTCCACTCTTTGTGTCCTCATTGATTGATTTGTCACGGTTCCTCTTAGATCTGACCTTTTTGCTTTCCAAATCTAAACTCCAAATTCGATATAGCAGGTGCCAGTTGTTCTTATTGAAAGCACCAAAGTGTTTGCACAAAAATTGGTCAAAAACCCCAAATATCATGAAAGCACCAGTGTACGAACACAGGTCAGTAGTATATGATTACATATTGCAGATCTAAATAATGTAGAGGATAAAAATGAAGAATAACAAACTTAAAATGGAAAGAAGACAGAGACACATGATTTATAGTGGTTCGGCTATCTTCGGCCTACGTCCACTTCAAAAGATATTCTTTTATTGACTTTGCTCGCTGGTTACAGCGGATTACAACAGTAATTTTCGAGTAAAGCAGTGAAGTTTGAGTACAATGGTGATTTCGGCAGAGTTTGGACGTATCAGAATCCAAAGTCCATTCTCTGTAGGCTTTGGGATACTATTTATAGGCGCAGGCTGCGAATATCTTGCTCTGATCTTGGGAGACCTCTTATGGTACGTGTGTGGGCCCACACGATCAATTCCATGTGATTTGCACTCGGTCCGTGATCTACGAACCAATTTTGTATCAATCAAGATTTGACCCAATCGAGTCGAAATTGAGCAGGAACATTCTTTAGGCTGTATGCAAGCTTCTGTGAAAATTTGGTGGCATTTGGATTTGTAAATCTGAAGATGTAATTGTTACGAATTAGAACTTTCTTTATGCTGCTTGGTTCGTGTTGATCAATTCGTATCAATACTTATTTGTATCGATACCAAGCACATGCGCATTGGCGACTTGACACTATTTTCAAGGCTAGATCCATTTTTCATGCCGTGTCGAACGCTTCTTCCTTCAAATTATGCATATTTCTAGCTCGTATCCAAGCTTTATGCTGTTTGGCTTTGCATCCATTTATTTGCATCCATCTGTTCGTGTCTGTTACTTCATATCCATGAAACCTACCTTCTTCGTATCGCTCCCAAGATCCTTCATCATATCGATCCACAAGCGACCGATACGAAATGTCCAATCGAAGTCCTAAAACCATCTCTTCCCCTTTATATCGATCTAGCAATGATCGATAGGAAGTACACCTATGTACCTATCCAATTGGTTTGCACTACATCGATACGAAGTCTATCGATTCGAAGTATACTGCTACTTTCCATCCTGATCGATACGAAATCATTGAGTCGAACAAATCATCATGCGCCTATCTATTCAATCCAAGTTCATATTCACCAAGTCAAAACACATCGTACCCTTCTCCTTGATCGATACGAACAACGTGTCTGTATCCATGCCGGATCGACACGAATTCGTATCGATTCGAATGAGACATCCTTATGCACATGTCCATCAATTTCTTGAGCAAATGAACTCCATTTGACTTGAAATTTCAAATATAGCCTTTCTAGCCTTGCTCTTCATTTTCTATCAATTTTACATTGATTGGAGCTTGGTCAAACTTGAACGGCATCCATCATAACGTTATTGTCAATTGATCTCCAATCCTGATATCCAACCTTTCCAGCCTATTTGTTGATATCCCGGCCTTGACCAAAAGGTGGGATAACAATGATGATGGTGCAGCAGAACTGGCGCTGATAATAAAGAAATTCAAAAGGTGGAACCACATATATGTAAATCCAGCTTTAAATCAACAATTGAAAAGCATATTAGTCAAAGTACTAGACAACTCAGAAGAGCAGGAGATCATTCGTCACAAGTGCAACAAACCTGGTCATATCAAGCCAAACTGTCCTCAGAATCAACTCAGCGAAGGAAATAAATCAAAAAGAGGAAATTTTGCAGCCACTTGGGCTGAAACTGATGAAGATGATAAAATTACTCGTAGTGAGAGTGAAAAAGGAAATATGTGCCTTTAAGGAGAAACAATTGATAGCGATGATGATGAGCCAAGTGAGGTATCAAAACTTATTCACTTGGATTACTTATATATTTTCATGAGGTAAATGGCTGTTTTGAAAGAGTTAGGGAGAAGTACGCTAAAATTGAATCACAAAGAGATAGTTTGATAGAATTAAATAAACAACTTGACCAATTAGTTGAAAACTATCAAAATAAAAGCCCTAAGTGTGACAAGTGTCCATTATTTGAAGAAGAAATTAAAAAAATTAGATATTAAAATTAAATCACTTTAAAATGAAATTCTGATTTTGAGAGAAAGTCAAAACACGAGGAGAGAAAATTCTATTAAAAAGTGCACTTTGTCATTAAACGAAAATGAACCCCTCAAAACACATGTCCAACAATTGTCTATGACTTTAGAAAAATTCAAAAGGAGAAAGATCGCTAAATATGTTATTTAGGAAATAAACTATTAGTACTGTTAGACAAGGACTTGGGTATAATCAATCTGCACTTGGTAGAAGCGAAATTAATCAAGTCATGTCCAAGTGCACAATTTGTAGAAAAATTAGACACAATCAAAACATTTGTTGGCATAGGCCCAAACACGTGAAAACCTTACCAAATTGGGTTCCTAAACGCACGCATGTAAATTCCCTTAAAGTCAAACAAATCTAAGTGCTAAAAGGAACCAATGTAAATTTCTAAGGTCTAATCAAACGTAATTTTAAAAATCATTTGAGACTAACAATCATGGACCTATAAAAAACAAATAGGTCATAAAAATCTTTTCTCATGTAGATGTGGGCAACAAAATTGTTACCTAGATTTTGGCTATTTTAGGAATACGATGGGCGACAAATCAAAGTTCCTTAGCCTAGTAAAAAGGTGGCAGAATCATAATGGGCAACAGTGAAAAATTATCGGCAAAGGTAAAATAGGTAACGTTACATTTATCTTGTACAATACATTAAATGTGGAAATCTGCACCATACTCCGATTTAAATCAGCCAGTTATGTGGTAAAGGAGATAAATGTTGATTTTGATTCTGAATTATGAAAAATGTTGACCAATCATCTTTTCATTCCTGAACTATTTCATATAGATTTGCTAGGACTAACTATATTGCAAGTTTCGGTGATACGAGATGTTTTTTTGTGTTGATTGATGATTACTAAAGATACTCATGGAAATATTTGTTTAGTTACTGATTCTAGACCTGTCATTAGGTTTACTGTTTTTTTATTCGCATGGTTTCAATTCAAATCCAATAGAATTTCATTTAAAAGCTGTAAAAATGATTTTAAATTATTTGTTGGGCACTTCATGATTAGGTCTATGATATCTATCTAATGATAACCCTGAGTCAAAGGGAAATTCAAATGCAGACAACATCGGTAACCTAGTTGTTAAAAAAGTACTAATAGAACGAGTTTTATGTTTGCATCATTTTTAAAGAAAATATCTACATATTTTTCATTTCAACTGATTTTCAATTAGCAGACATTTTTAAAACCCCTTCCAAAAAATAGTTTTTGTTGACTTCATTTCAGACTAGTCACTTTAGAAAATTTGATTTTATACTTTTTGGATTTGATCTTAAATAACTACATTAACTAATCCGACTCCTTACTAATTATCGAAAAGATAAATAGTGATTGAAGAAGTGATGACTGCCAATATTAACCATATATTATGACTTGAGAAAGTATACTTAGTAAATTTCTTTAAAAATTTAAACAAAATTTGACTTTGATTGGTAATGACCATCTCTATTTGTATCATATTTCTAATGACCATCACTCATCAAAATTCAATAAGTATGTCAAAATGTGGTATTTTTTACAAGAAATTATTCATTTTTATTTTATTTATTTATTTAATAAAAACATGCAAAGTATTCACTCTAATTTAAAAGTCGTCTCGGTTATGCATGGGTGAATTACTTGGAATATTTGTATATGTGCTTTCATGCTCATTTAAAAGTTCTCACGGTTATGCTTGTATGGAACATATATCAAAATTGATTATTAAATTGACAAGTTGATTATAATCCCATTAAAAAGTCCTCACAATTATGCATGGTTAGAAGATGCTTGAAATTCATTTTTATAAAAATTGAAAATATTATTAATCTCATTTAAAAGTCCTAACGGTTATGCATGGTCAGAAGATACTCAAATTCCTGATATAAATATACCACAAATAGATACAGCTATTTGGTTTTATATGCCGACATCATTCCTATCATTCTAAAGTGGAATATGCACCTAACAAAGTATTTATGATTTGTGTCTGATTTTTCATTGAAATTTAATATTTATACTCGACTGGGTATTAATGTTGTATTAATGTCTATCACTTTATCTCTATTTTTCTAACACTATTATTCTTCTGCTGATAACAAAAGAGGGAGAGAAATGATAAGATTTTGGCAAATAAAGGTCAAATATTTTATTTTTTATTTGCATCCCATATAGATTCATTTGCATATTTTTATTTATTTTCATGCATATATGAAGTGGGAGCTTTGTCGTAGAGAGGGAGCATTCAAATGGGGGAGCAAGCAGGGTTCATCAATGACCAAATACATTTAATAAATTCAAAATCTTAAATATATGTTTGTTATCATCAAAAGCCAGAGATTGTTTAATATGCTAGTATATGATTTTTGTTTGATGACAATAAACATATATATATATATATATATATATATTCATTTAAATGTATTTGTGAATATGCTATTATGATTTTTGTTTGATGATAATAAACATATATATTCATTTAAATGTATATATTTTTGTACTATTTTATTTTTCACACAATTAAATAAATATTTGAATAAAATAAATTACATAGAATTTAAATTCAAACAAATATTTTATTCAAACAAATATTTTATTATAATTTTGAATAGTACAAATTTGATCTCTCACTACATATATACATTTTCAATTATAATACAATTTCGATTACATCACAAAATTCACTTTACAATGGTCACCTCACTACATATCACTCATTCACTCGTATTTATCTTCAACTCTATTCCAGGTTGAATTCAACATCTGAATTATCTGCAACATAAACACTAACGCAGTAAAATACAAAAATAAATATTTTTGCAGTGTAAAATAAAATGAGTATTTTTGAAAATGTTATTTGCCTCGGTTATCTGGTTTGTTCGTCATCATTTATTTTGAATTCATCTACATGAAAAACTTGTGACATGCAAAGTGTATCACTGTACATGCCACAAGGCCATACACACCGATATACACTTGATAAAACTGCGGGGACAGATGAGCACAAGGTCAAACCCGAGCCATAAGTTGGATTCAACTCAGGTGTAATACAAAAACATCACAAAACTGTCAAACACAAGTTCTCATGCAACAAGAATCCAATACCAACATAAAAGAAGCCTCGAACAAAAATTCAATGTGTCCACATGGGAACAAACTCGACAGTGAAGTCATGAAGCAATACAAAGAAATCAGTTTCAAGATGATCCAAACTAGCATGGATGTGCAATCACTCATGTACATATACAAGGCAGTGAATGAATTAACTCAACTGCATGAACATCAACACATACATACATAAGTGACAACAGTTTAAAACATGCTCAGAGGCACCAGAGACTACAATGCACCAGATCAGTAAAGAAGCAAGCGAAGTGACATATGTATACACATGCATATGGTCAGGTACAAGCAAAATCAGAATCTAGTAGGAAGTGAGGAGGCAGCAATGCAATGGGCAGGCCCAAAACGACAAGTGCACCAGACAGAAGACTCTAAAATACAAAACAACAAGAGTTAAAACATGTGTGTATGAAATCAAAGCAACATACAACATGACAAAGTGGTGAACCAGCAGTGAACCAGACTAGATCAATGATTCACAAAAAGCTTCAGACTGCGTGAACAAGACTCTAAATGCACATGAACACAATGCAACATCAAAACAACCACAACTACACCAAACTTCAACACAGACTTAAAATGGAACAAGAAAAGCATGAAAGCATTCAACATACAACCTTGGATAAATACAAAAGCCTCAACATAGCATACATATAAGCATGCTTATTCACACATGTTGTTATCCCACCTTTTGGCCTAGGCTGGAATATCAACAAATTGGCAAGAAAGGATGGATATCAGGAATGGAGATTTATCGAAAAAAAGGCTGCAATCGATGTCGTTAAAATTTGGCCAAGCTTAGATCAGGACGGAATCAATGGGAGATGATGACAAGGAGAGGTTACTTTCAAATTTCAGGTCAATCGGAGTTCGTGTGATCGAGATATGATCGATGCAAGTTAGTAAAAGATGTTGTTTGAATCCATCATAGAGCTTTATTCGAATCGATGTTGTTCGACTCCATCCGGATTTAGGCTCTTCACATCGATCCAGTAACGGCAGCTCGAATCCATGGAGCAATGTCTTGTTCGTATCCATACAGTCATACCTCATTTCGTACCCATCCATTTCGTATCGATCGGTGCAGTTATTCGTATCCATCCACCCCGTGAACCTCCTTCGTATCCATCAGACTCTTGGTTCTTTGAACCGATGGAATTCGTATCCATCGTAATCTTCTACTCGAATCGATAAGAATTCCCCAAAATAAGTCGCTTCGTATCGATCAGGATGCAATGATCGATACGAAGAACACCAACGATTATCGATTCAAATAGGAGTTGGAATGAATGGATACGGGCAGTTTGTTGGAGAGGGACGCGAAGGAAATTTGCAAGGATAAAGGCTCGGTCCATGCGGCGAGGAATGTGGATCTACCCTAGTTCATCGCTCCACATCGGCAAGTGAGCACGTGCCCTTGATCGAGACGAAGAGGATGGAGACGAAGCAATGGACACGAAATCGACAGCCTTCAAAAAACATGAGATTGCATCGATCATATCTCCTAAACCACAAGTCCAAATGCTATGAAAGTTTCACAGGAGCTTACGTACAAGCTAAAGAATGTCCCTGCCAAGTTTCAGCTCGATTGGACAATTTCCTGATCGATACGAAATTGATTCTTATCGATCATGGATCGAGTCGAAACTTGCTGGGATCGATCGCGTGGGCCCACTCATGTGCCAGAAGGAGTCTCTCAAAGTTTGAGCGAAATATCAGCCTCCTACGCCTATAAATAGAGCCTTAGAGCCTATAGAAAAAGGATCTTTTTTGCTATTCAACATACAGACTCTGCCGGATTCAATTCTACATCTCATCATCGCTGTTGTACTCGAATTTCTACATTGTAATCGCTGTAATCATATGTAACCAGTAAGGAAAATCAATAAAGGATTACTATTTGAAGTGGACGTAGGCCGGAGATAGCCTAACCACTATAAATCTCTTGTCACTGACTGTTATTCTAAATTGTTATAAGTTATATTGCTTAGATATGAAATTATTGCTTGGATATCATTGATTTGCATTCAAATATCGGTGCTTTCAAATACTTGGGGTTTGTGACCAATTTTGGCGCAAACACTTTGGTGCTTTCACTGAGAACAACTAGCACCCGCTACACCAGATTCAGATTTCAGATTTGAAAAGCTTGAAGAATTCAGATTTTGAAGACAATGATTCGACAGACAAGTAGGAGACAAGAAGCTGAGAGAAGCCAACAAGGAGGAAGTTAATGGGCATCCTCTGGAGCCGGAGAAGGACAGATTTCGATCTACATCACTAGGGATGAGATGGAAGCTATGGCAGATTCATTACATGAGAGATTGTTGAAGAGTCAACAGGATATGATGCAGACTTTCTTTGAACAGATGAGAGCTGTAGGGACACAAAACCTTGGACCGACTACAGCGACTATGAATGTGGAACAGGGAGCTAGGGTTGCGGAAACCAATGGAGGATAGAATACAGAGCCAAAAGGCAATCAACGAGGGCTTGGGGGCAGGCCCGCAGGATCTGACACTGGAAGGCCTATGGATGGAACTCAACGAGCTAGGGCGAACGCTAATGAGCCACATGAAGAATAAGTACCAGAATTCCCTCGGGGGCATGGGGGGCAACCTTTGACAGACAATGCTGGATTAGCTGAGATTATTAGGAAAACTATGTGCGGAGGTTTGACCAATAGAGATTGGAAGGAGTGAACAAGAGTCCGTTTACTCGGGAAATCAGGATAGCTCAAAATCCACCTGAGTTCAAGCTACATAGCGTGGAAGTATACAATGGAAAGGATGACCCAACCGATCACTTGATGAGATATACCAGACACCTGGAAGTGCCGGGGGAATCAGAGGAAGTAATGGCCCGATGTTTCCCTTATACTTGACGGATATAGCTACGATGCGGTTCAGGCAGCTGGAAGAAGGATCTATCAGAATGTGGACAGAGTTGGTGGATAGGTTTTTAGGGCAATTTCAGGTTCATATCAAGAGGCCAAAGAACGTGATGACACTAACGTCAATCAAGTAAAGGACGGATGAGTCACTAAGAGCTTTCCTAACTCGGTTCAATGCGGCGGTTTCTTCGGTGGATCGGCCAGATCCATCGATGGTTCTAATGGCAGCAGTTTCGAAAGTCAGAGAGGATTCAGATTTCAAAGTATCTCTGATACGAGACCCACCAATGGATCTTGGGCAATTCTTTCACGAAGCTGAAAGATTCCTTCGGCAAGAGGACGCATGTATTGATTCAAAGCTAAAGGAGGTGAATGCGACTGAGGATGGAGGACCATCCAACGGAGGATTGGACAGAGATAAAGGAAAGGGAAAAAGGAAGCTTGATGACGATTCGGAAAAGGTCAAGAAACGATGGAGGGAGCCGAAGTTCTCCACCTACATTGGATTGAATGAAACAATAGAGCGAATATACATAGAGACCCAGAATCATCTTCCCTACCGAAGGCCGGCTAGGAGACAACCTTCTAACGTGAAAGGGCATCAGGAAGGCACTGTCTCTTCCAGGATTTGGATGAACACGATACCAATAGCTACAGGCACTCGAAGGATATAATTGAGGAGCATGTAAGGAATGGACAATTAAGGCAATATGTTGGGGCTCGGAATGCAGCGGTGGAGCAGGAACGACCACCGTCTACTTCAAACAATGATGGTGTGAGGCCCAGGGATGATGGTCGATTGGTTATCAATTGACTGGGATGTTATGATATAAGTAGCAAGCTACTAGCAAACGACAAAGTCATTTACACATGTACGGGGACGGAGATGGCCCCTAGGCATGCTCTAAATGATGATAAACCGCAATTCTATTGTTTGTGGAATCTGCTTTTTATTTTTGGATTGGACACTCGTTTCTTTGGTTTTGTTTTGGAGTTTGGTTGGAACTCCTGATTCTGCCTATTTTCTGGTTTGGACTTCTGTTTGGGTGATTATTCTCGTGTTTGGGTGCTGGTTTTGATTTTGGATGTGGATTTTTGATTTTCTGATTTGATTTGGATTTTGGATTGAACTTTGATTGGATTTTCGCTTGGTTTTTGGTAAACAGTCGTCGAGTATGGATTATACCTGGCAAGGGGTGAATCGCTTTGCCCGAACGTGGTAAATAGACTTATTCAGGTCGTCGAGTATGGACTGTGCTCGACAAGGGTCCGGAGCGACCAGGATTCGGCCTAGGACTTAGGCCTTATACTATCGGTTATTATTTCAGGTCGTTAAGTATGGACTATGCTAAACAAGGGTCCGAAGAGACCAGGATTCGGCCTAGGACTTAGGCTCCGTATTATTAACTATTATTTCAGGTCGTCGGGTGTGGACTATACTCGACAAGGGTCCGAAGTGACCAGGATTCGGCTTAGGACTTAAGCCATGGCATTACTCAACGTCCAGGGACACTGAACCATGGTCGTCGGATGTGGATTGCATTTGGCAAGAACCTGAAGGGGTTACAGATTCGGATGTTGACCTAGAGAGGTCATGGATTCGGTTATTGGATATTGGATAAGGATGGATTAGGACTCGGTTGTCGAGTTCAAATGGATATGGAATTCACTAAAGTCTTTGGTTACTGGATTTGGGATTGGGCATCGACTCAGAGCAGTCGAGAATGATGTACTTTGTTGATACGGCCATGGACTTTGGACATCGGATTCGGAACTATTCAAAACACACCTTATTACCACAAGGCATGTTTTGGGGGGCAAATGTTATCCCACCTTTTGGTCAAGGCTGTAATATCAACAAATTGGCAAGAAATGATGGATATCAGGAATGGAGATCTATCGGAAAAAAGGCTGCAATCGATGTCGTTAAAATTTGGTCGAGCTCCGATCAGGATGGAATCGATGGGAGACGATGACCAGGACTAGGAGAGACTACTTTCAAATTTTAGGTCAATCGGAGTTCGTGTGATCGAGATATGATCGATGCAAGTTAGTAAAAGATGTTGTTCGAATCCATCATTGAGCTTTATTCGAATCGATGCTGTTCGACTCTATCTGGATTTAGGCTCTTCTCATCGATCCAATAATGGCAGCTCGAATCCATGGAGCAACATCTTGTTTGTATCCATACGGTCATACCTCATTTCATACCATCCATTTCGTATCGATCGGGGGCAGTTATTCGTATCCATCCACCCCCGTGAACCTCGTTCATATCCATCAGACTCAATTTTCTTTGAACCGATGGAGTTCGTATCCATCATAATCTTCTACTCGAATCGATAGGAATTCCCCAAAACAAGTCGCTTCGTATCGATCGGGATGCAATGACTGATACGAAGAACGCCATCGATTATCGATTCGAATAGGAGTTGGGATGAATGGATACAGTCAGTTTGTTGGAGAGGGGTGCGGAGGAAATTTGCAGGGATAAAGGCTCGGTCCATGAGGCAAGGAATGTGGATCTACCCTAGCTCATCGCTCCATGTCGGCAAGTGAGCAGTGCCCTTAATCGAGACGAAGAGGATGGAGACGAAGCAATGGATACGAAATCGACAGCCTTCAGAAAACACGAGATTGCATCGATCATATCTTCTAAACCACATGTCCAAATGCTATGAAATTTTCACTGGAGCTTACGTACAAGCTAAAGAATGTCACTGCCAAGTTTCAGCTCGATCGGACAATTTCTTGATCGATAGGAAATTGATTCGTATCGATCACGGATCGAGTCGAAACTTGCTGGGATCGATCGAGTGGACCCACTCACATGCCACAAGGAGTCTCCCGAAGTTTGAGCGAAATATCATCCTCCTACGCCTATAAATAGAGCCTCAGAGCCTACAGAAAAAGGATCTTTTTGCTATTCAATATCCAGACTCTGCCGGATTCAATTTTACATCTCACCATCGCTGTTGTACTCGAATTTCTACATTGTAATCGCTGTAATCATCCGTAACCAACAAGAAAAATCAATAAAGGATTACTATTTGAAGTGGACGTAGGCTGGAGATAGCCAAACTACTATAAATCTCTTGTCACTGACTGTTATTCCTAAATTGTTATACGTTATATTGCTTAGATCTGAAATTATTGCTTGGATATTGTTGATTTGCATTCATATATCAGTGCTTTCATGATACTTGGGGCATGTGACCAATTTTGACGCAAACACATGTATAGATGTATATACACAGTGACAAACATATGCAACAGAGGAGACAACAATGGAGCAGTGAAACAAGACTATAGTTCAGAAGTAAACATGTCAAAACTTCAAAACAAATTGAACCAAAATTCAAATCAAAGTGCATCGGATCAGACCCACGTGGAACCTCACAATTCAGGCATGAACGTAAAAACAAGATCAAACAAGAGATGATACAAGCAAAATCAGATTCACACACATATATATCGAGGTAGCAGTTTGATGAAAGTCAAGAAATGGTTAGCAGGTTACATGAAGCCGTGGGTCACATTTCAAAAATAAAATTGAAAATAGAAACTATGTTGAAGTTTTTTTCAACAAGTTAAAATATTAGCTCAAATTCGAATACTGCCAGCAAAGAATAGAACTCACGGGTGATAACATGAAAACTAGTCGGAGGTTCAATAATATATTATCTCAAAAAATTCCAAGTGCCGAAGTCAAAGGAGTAATGAACGGAACTGACAATTCAAACAAATCAAATGTATTAGATGAAAAAGTCAAGAACTCATCACATCGTTCAAGCACAAATCGAATAGCAAAGAAAAATTCACTAAAAGATTCAAACCAAATTATACGAACGAAAATATAAGGTTTTTACCCTTGTTTAACGTAAGATCATCATCATCATAAGAAGATCATCGAGTTCAAGCATATCAAAAAGAGTAATAAAGGAAATCACATACCAGTATTATTCAATTCGAACTCGACAAATTGAAGTAGCCGAGCGAATTCAAAGCAAGGCGATCGATCGACAAGTAGTCAATGCGAAATCAACTATTCAATCGATTAATTGGAATCAACGGTTTCAATTTCCAGAAGCCTTAATTCTGAAAGAAGGGAACAAGATCGGCCGAAGTTTTTTTCTATGAAATAATAGAAAAGCGAAGTCGCCCCTTCTTTTGTTTATAACTTAAGTGGGCCGGTTGTTTTGTGGGCTTAGGGTTTTTGTTTTTAAGTGTTTTTAAATTGTAATTTTCTTTTAACTTTTCAAATTCTAGTGTGTTTAATTAGGTTATGAACTACGGTTTTGTAGTTCAAGAATTCACAACTCGGTGATTGAGTTGTGGTGGGTTTTGAGTGTAGAGTTAGGTTAGTCGACAGTGGATGTCGCAAGTTTATGTGTGTAAGCGTCCGACTACTTAATTTCTAGTAGAAACCTTGGGGGAAGAACGTAGGTAGGGTTTTGCCGAAGCTGGGTAATTCTGTATTGTTCTATTTCTGCTTTTATTATTCTTCTATTATCTATGTTGCAATTATTTTATATATTTTCGCATTAAATTTTATTATTATTAGTATCACCCTATTCATCCTCTTTAGGGTGAAATCGAACCTACAAGTGGTATCAAAGCTAGGAACAGAAACCATTTTTTGTTTTAAAATTTTGATTTTTCAATAAACAATTTTTTCTTTTGAAAATTTGTTTTTTTTTAAATGGATTCTTTTAATAATGCTTTTGCTAAGGGTCAATCCATGTTAGATCACCTATGTTCAATGGTGAATATGTTTACTGGAAAAATATAATGAAGATTTTTCTGAAAACCATTGATGCTTGGAATATTGTTGAGACAGGATATAGGACACCTATTATAGCGGTAGATAATCAAGAAATTGAAAACCGATGGATCAATGGACAGATCTTGAAAATAGACTACAGAATGCTAATGCTAAAGCCATGAATTCTATTATATGTTCATTGGATCAAATTGAATTTAATTGTGTCTCACGTTGTCTAACTTCGTAGGAAATTTGGCACACACTTGAAGTGACTCATGAAGGAACCTCCCAAGTCAAATAATCTCGCCTTGCCATGCTTAGTAGTGGATACGCGAACTTCATAATGTCCAAGGATGAGAATGTCAAAGAGATGTATGGATGACTTTCTAATCTCGTACACAAATCAAAAGCTCTTGGAAAACCATACACAGAATTAGAATAGTCCGAAAAATCTCAGAGTTCTACCATAAAATTTTGAAGACAAAGTCACTGCTATTCAAGAATCTAAAGATTTGAAATAGTTTAAAGTCGAAGAACATATCGGAAATCTCACCACTTATGAGCTAGAAATGAAATTCAAGGAAGAACGTGGAGCAGGTGATACACGAAAGAAATCAATAGCTCTCAAAGGAACAACCGAAAGTGAAGATGATGATGATATTTTATGCCAAAATTTGTCACAAACCCAAATATCGTGAAAGCACCAGTGTATAAACACAGATCGGTGGCATATGATTACAGAACTAAATAATGTAGAGGGTAAAAATGAAGAATAACAAACTTAAAACGGAAAGAAGTAGATAGAGACGCAAGATTTATAGTGGTTCGGCTATCTTCGGCCTACGTCCACTTCAAAAGATAATCTTTTATTGACTTTGCTCGTTGGTTACAGCGGATTACAGCAGTAATTTTCGGGTAAAGCTATGAAGTTTGAGTACAATGGTGATTTCGGCAGAGTCTGGACGTATCAGAATCAAAAGACCATTTTCTGTAGGCTTTGGGATGCTATTTATAGGCATAGGCGGCAAATATCTTGCTCAAATCTCGAGAGACCTCTTCTGGCACGTGTGTGGGCCCATACGATCGATCCCATATAATTTGCACTCGGTCCGCGATCGACGCAAACCAATTTCGTATTGATCAAGATTTGGCCCATCGAGTCGAAATTGAGCAGGAACATTCTTTATGCTGTACGCAAGCTTTTGTGAAAATTGGGTGGCATTTGGATTTGTAAATCTTAAGATATGATCGATACGAATTAGTACTTTCTTTATGCTATTTGGTTCATATCGATCAATTCACATCGATACTTATTTGTATCGATACCAAGCACGTGCGCATTGGCGACGTGGCACTACTTTCAAGGCTAGATCCATTTTCCATGCCGTGTCGAACGCTTCTTCCTTCAAATTATGCATATTTCTAACCCGTATCCAAGCTTTGTGCTGTTTGGCTTTGCATCCATTTATACGCATCCATCTGTTTGTGTCCATTACCTCGTATCCATGAAACCTACCTTCTTCGTATTGCTCCCAAGCGCCTTCTTCATATTGATCCACAAGCGATCGATATGAAATGTCCAATTGGAGTCCTAAAACCATTGCTTCCCCTCCGTATCGATCTAGCAATGATCGATACAAAGTACACCTATGTACCTATCCAATCGATTGCGCTGCATTGATATGAAGTTTATCGATTCGAAGTTTTTTTTTCTATGAAATAATAGAAAAAGGAAGCCGCCTTTTTTTGTTTATAAATTAAGTGGGTCGGTTGTTTTATGGGGTTAAGTTTTTTTAATTTTTAAGTGTTTTTAAATTGTAATTTTCTTTTAACTTTTCGAGATCTTGAGTGTTTAACTAGGTTACGAACTACGATAGTTCGAGAATTCACAACTCGATGGCTGAGTTGTGGCAGGGTTTTGAGCATAGAGTTAGGTTAGTCGATAGCGGATGTCGCAAGTTTACGTGTGTAAGCGTCTGACTACTTAGTTTCTAATAGAAACCTTAGGGGCAACACGTAGGCAGGGTTTTTCCAACGCTGGGTAATTCTGTATTGTTCTATTTCTGCTTTTATTATTTTGCTATTATCTGTTCTGCAATTATTTTATATATTTCTGTATTAATTTTTATTATTATAAGTATCACCATATTCACCCCCCTCTAGGGTGAAATCGATTCTGCAACAAATACTTATTAATCTTAGCCGCAATTGTGGCATTAATTAAATTCCAGCATATTAGGTATACAACTAAAATCGTAAAGGTTCATATTGGAGAATAGATTTCATACAACAACTGGGCTACCTGGGTACACTTGTCACGATGCATTTCCAGATAAAATAACACCGAGGTCGAACCTATCGACCCCTGCTAACACAGAACCGGCCTACCCTTTACTGGATGGTACTATGATCACCCCTTTGTTATTGGGCCCCGAAGCAATAAAATGAGAGATAATAGTAGCTCTAAATAGGGATGATCATACACTACTTGGGAGTAACCCACTTAGGCCTGCTGCATCTCCTCTGTTTTAGTCATTCCTATTTGATGAGGCTTGAGACTATGTTTTACCTTTATGTAGCACTTTCCATTTGGAATGCTAATACTGTCTTTCAAGAAATAATGCAATACCGGCATTCATCTATACAAGTTCATTCTAGGACTGAATGAAACACTTGGGAGCTCCGTCTCCAATTCCATCGTCTTTAAGATGTCTTCACTTCCAAATACATTCATTGGATCGAAGTGGTTTTCGGATAACATACCCAATCCTGGTCTCTTCGAAACAACATTCGATAATTCCTTGTCAATTCAACCGCAATTCTTTAGAAAATAAACAATCAAATATAGGATCGGAGATCACCTCCTAACCGTCAGTTAACGAATTTCTTATCATTGTCCTAGGAGAACGAAACAAGACTTATATGCTCGTTACAGCATCATCGGTGATGACTGTGCCATATAACTCATGCGATTCTCCTAGGTATTTCCAATGTTACTTTGGATCTAATTTTGATAGTCGGTTATTTAACTATCGAGTAACAAACATTCAATCAAGGATTTATTTCATAGGGAAAACCAACATTAGTTAAGCACATAAGCAATCACTAGCCTCCTTTAATAAATCTTTCATAAATACACCATTTTTAAATTACTTGTATAAGAATACTTTTACAAAAATATATCCACCGATTCCTATATTTTCAATACTTAAAAAATATTCATATACTTATCTCAACGGTATAAGGATATTTACAGACTGAGAAAGATTCCCTTTTTATTTTATTCAAAAATCATTCATAAACTCCGTATAATTCTCTAAACCATTTATAAATCATTATATAAAACTTCTAGAACCATTTGTAAACCTTCTTTTACACATTCCAATCAGTTATAAATCATATTTGTGCATTTCTAAAACTCATTTACAAATCCTTTATAAATCTCTAACCATTTATAAAATTTCTTTTATAAATCTATAAACCCGTTTCTAAAATTCGTTTATAAACATCTTACCATTTATAAAACTCTTCACCTTGTAAATAATCTTCCTTACATCTCCAAGCCATTTTATAAACTCCTTTATAAAATCCATGTCATTCAACTCTATTCATGGATCTCCAAAACATTTATAAATAATTAAAAATCTTTTACTTCAAAACACCATTATATAATAATAAACATTAACAAAAACATTATAAATAAATGGAAATTATTAATTTTGAAATATCTTAAAATAATAATAAATAATATCAAAATATTGTTTAATAAATAATAATAATTAATCTTTACCATTTCTATAAATAATAAAATTTATCTACAAATCCTTATTAACAATCCTTATTCTAAATTTCAAACGATAATTATTCTTGAAATAATTGACCTTTTAAAATATTAATATTTTGATAAATACTAAAAACAAAATTAACTATAAACAAATAACTTTAAAAAAATACTAATATAATTTAAGTAACTTAAAATAATAATACTATAAATAATTAACTGTAAAACAATATTAATTTAATTAAATAAAACAATATTAATTTAATTAAATAAATTTAAATCAATATTACTATAGTTAATTAACTTTAAAACAATATTAATTTAATTATATACTTTAAAACAATACTAAAAAATAAATAGATAATCTTTTAAACAAAATATTAATATAAGTAGATAATATTTAAAACAAAATATTTCCAAAACCCAATTTCAGATTAAAAAACATCTCCTGTCCCAAAAACCAATTCCAACTCAGATGGAAATTTATGGTAATTTTAAAATAGTAATTTGAGGACAATAGCCACCCAACACTTAACCAATATCGATATTGATTTTCTATCATTACTGGGTTTTGGTTTTTAAACATATATCAGTGTTATAACCACAGTATCCACGATTAGGTTCATTTTTAATACTCCATATAAAAGAAATATTATTGAAACAATTCAACTATAGCGAGGAATCCCGTTAGATCCCTCCAACCCGTTTCCCCCACTTCACAAACGTTATATAATTATATAATATAAATCAACCATTTTGAGGCAGGATTCGTATACAAAGGGTCATCCGCTCTTACATGAGGATGTAATAGGGTCTCATCCACTTCAATAGGCGGGAATATATCCTAAACAACTAATAAATATAGTAATTTATCCAACACTATTCCATAATTCTTATCAACTATATGTATTAATGATTGACCAAAAAGGCGAGTTTAACTCACCATTATTCCAGTTGTCATGGAGGCGCCTCAGATTTTGTCTGAATTCGAATGACATTCGAATTCAGCAGAAAATTCAATAAGCTATATTTGTTGTCAAACCAACTCCATAACGTAGATAATGTCCAAATGAGTGCAGAGCAACTTGTCTCATTCAAATTTGATCTAAAACGAGGAAGGTACAACATTTAAAAGATTACATAATTATTGTAACGAACCAGAATTTTCGACCCTCGAAGATGGACATCTATACATTCACCATATAACATGCCGAATATTAAAGTGCCGAAAATACCGATTGTTAGGGGTGAAGACGAAAAGGTAGAAGAAAAATAGAAACAACAACACAGAATCTCACAATCGCAGCGGAACAAAATATGATATATAATAACAGATTTTTATACAAAAGAATCTGTAGCTATTTATTATTTGCAATTATTAGAGTACAACAGTCATTACATCAATCTAGACAGTTATAATAACTTGTCTTCACACAGCGGAAATATTAATCAAGTATGGAAATACGTCTCTGTCATCCAGCTCGTCACTTTAGCTCCATAACATCCTATCCTGAATCTGTAATACTCGGCCTGGCCCAAGCATTATAATAAAATAACACCCGAGTCAGTTTGGGAAACCAGCATGAGAAAACACACTCAATTTGAATTATTACTATTATTTTCAAAATTCTTTAAAAAAAAACAAAGGTATCTCGTAAGACCACGGCACACATAAACACGACGGGTTTTGACCTTACGATAACCAAAACATTTTTATTAAAATCGCTTGATATTATAATAGTGTCTAAATCAAGCAAATAGAAAAGAGCTGAACTGCTTATCTCATGTTTCAGCATTGTTGGGCACAATCAAAACCGTACGGCGCTTATTGGAGAATGGATTCCATACAATGACTAGGTACTGAGGTACCACCTGTCACAGTACACGTATAGAAACATGTACCGAGGAACTCGACGGCATTCCCTACAACACAAGATAGGCTCTATCCCTAACCTGGATAGAACTGAATATGTTATCACCCCAGGTGTTCTCACCCTTAACGAGTTCTTCCATGCACCGTAGTAATAAAATCCGATGGCATCTAGAAAGGTGATAACATACGCTAATTGGGTGCGACCCACTTAGCCTTGCTGCATAACCCCTGATTTTCAATCATTCCGGTTGATGAGGCTTGAGGCTACGATTACCTTTCAAGAACAATTTCACTTAAAATGCTCATCGTCCTCCAATGACGATATTCTGATAGCATTCGTCCATACAAGTTATCCTTGGTCTGGACAAGCCGAATCACCATCTTCATCATCTTCACGGTATCCATTCGTAACGCTCAAATCGGATTGAAGTGGTTTTCGGATAATTAAATCCTATCCTGGTCTCTCCAAAACGATTAACGAAATTAGCCAACATTGATAGTCGGCTATTTAACTATCAATAAAACATCCATAAGCAAACATCAGGACTTATTTTAAATTTTTCAAAATTTATTTTCAAAATATCTTTATAAGATATGCATTTAAACTACTTCCAGTATTCCAACATTTGAAACCATTTCAAAATCCTTATATATTCAATGGAGTATTTCCAACCGTTCCAATACATAGAATATTTTTCCCAATTCCATTTTATCTTCGACACTTAAAAAGTATTCCATTTATTTCCTATTTCCTATTTTCTCAAGATCATTTACAATTTATGTGTAAATTTCTTAACTCATTTATAACGAATCCTATAAGTCCCAAAATTCCTTAATTAATTCCCTTTAATATTTCCAAAGTCAAATATACTTGATTATAGTTCCAATTTCCCTTTCTACTTCTTTTATGAATTTTATTTCATTTTTTGAAGTTCACTTTTACATAACTACTTCGGAAATTTCCTTACTTTTTCCCAATTCCATTTTTAGAATTCTCTTATAAACCCCATATACTGAATAACCCCATTTTCCAGATTTTTTAGAAGATTTATAAATAAATTTAAAACATTACAAAACTCTGTGTGTGTGTCTATATATAATAAGTATTTAAAAGAATAATAATTTATTTTAATACATGCTCAAGTAATTATATGAAATATTGAAACGCTCTTAATAAACATCAATACTCATTTTTAGATAAACAAATAAATTTTCAAAGCTGATGTAAAAGAATTATAATTTATTAAAATAAATATTAAATATTTGAAGAATCCACTTCTCGATATATTCAATTCTGCTAGTTTAAAATTCATAGTTCCATGAATAAAATTTTCCTTTCAAAACACTTCTTAAAATTAAAAATATATTTATGAAATCTCAATAACCAATTCGATTAATAAGTTCCTCTCGATTTCCAACATATCGCTTCCATTCCGATCTCCTTATCCATTTCCACTTTTCAAAAATAGTGTCCACTATTTTGCTCAACCCTGTTTCCATATTCTAATATAAATTTACCCTATGAATTTTATATTCCCAATTTAGTAACTGCTATCGTTTTTCCCTTATTTATAAACATCATTTATAAATTTTATAACTCTTTTGAGTTTACCTGTGTATAAATCTATCCTCACTTATAAAATTACATTTTATAAGTCCACTTCTTTATAAATTCCATTTTTTCCAAATCTTTTTTTAATATCAATTCCAATGCCTTTACATATTTTTCAGGCTATCATTTTTTTAAATCCATTATTTAAAATCTTCTATATGAATTATGTTAAATTCTCTATAAAAATATTTTTTTTGAATTGTTAAGTACGGTCAAAATCAAATATTGCTTATCTAAAACATTTTCTTTTAAATGATCCTAATGTCGATTTAAACATTTTCATATTAAAAATCTCCTTTAATTTCTTAAAAATTCAAAACAATATTTATGGTATTTAAAATACCAAAATTAGGGCCAGCGCTACTATAGCATCCAATGATTCACATCACAACAATAATCCATGACAGATTATTCTAACACATCATATATTATTGTATATGAAAAACAATCAATATAAATTTGAGGAATCCAATTGCATCCCTCCAACCTGTTTCCGTGATCCACAGATGTTAAGTAATAATAAAAAAGCCAATCCGACTTCGAGGGAGATATCGCAGTGTATAGGGTCATTCGCTATTATGCAAGGCACATAGGATCTCATCCGCTCCAACCGGCGGGTATATATCCAATTACTAATATATATACTACTATACATGTATGTATAACATCCAACTGAGAATAATTTATAAATTCGTTCAAACAATCATTAATTTAAATTCAATATTTTTAAAGTATACTAGCAATCCAAATGAGTGAGATTTTACTCACCTTGATTTTTAGTTGCAATCCTTTCCAATTTTATTTCATATCCTACGTCTTTTCAAATCCAATGACCCTGATTTTTTTGATTTTTGAACCTCGGTATGTATATTTTATAAGCATTCGATTTTATAAATAAATATTCCCTCAATTTCAATTTAAACTGACTAATTACATTATATAGTATAATAACCTCCCAGACGTCTTCTTCCTCACAGAACGACCTATCCTGACATTGTTGCACCATCCACCGCTGCAAGTCACCATCGCCGCGATCCGCTCCTCCTCTGCCATGCTCGAAATGATCCCAAACCACTGCTCTGATCTTCTATCCGACCCCTTTGACCTCATCAGTGAATCAACCTCCACTACCTGAATGAACCCGAACCATCTCCTTGGATCGCGGCTGCCCGTTCTCCAAACGCCGTCGCGGCCACGACGAACTCACCAGAAATGAACCCACTGCACGCATTCGTTCTTCCAACCAGTCGCGTCGCGCTTCGTTAATGCCAGGATTTTGCATGCCCCATCGACAATCCTCCCTCACTTTTCCATTATCGGAGACGATAACAACCATCCCCACGCTTGAACGCTGCCATTCTTCGAAAACTTCCAATTGCTACCCACACCGAACGCGACCACACCTTTCTACCCTTGCGTGCGTGCTTCAACCGTGCTCGAGTCCCTCTGCCTTCGTGATTCCGTCACACGATTCTCTTTTTTTAAAACAGAGCGAATTTGTTCCTTTCTTTGAGATGTCATGATTTTGATTCGACTTCGAAGATTTCAAAGAGGGGACATGATTTAAATGAAGGAGGCGACTTCATTAATAATTTTTTTCCTCTGATTTTATTTCGTTCAAACTGAAAAGAAAAGGGAGGGGGAAGGAGGTCTTGCTTTTTTGAAAAGGGAATAAGAGGGCAGTCGCTATTGTTTTCAAAAGGAAAGAGACATGCGAAGGACTCAACTGTTCATTCGATTTGACCTTTATTTTTATTTATTTTTGATATCTCGAATCACATACCGTGAAATCTCGACCTCCTATTGAGCAGTGTCGATGGGCATTTATAATGTTATCCCCTTATTTCAAACGCAATGAAAAAAGTTTCGAGTCCTAGTTCGATCGTATGGAGAAGATATCTTTTTGGACCCAATATTATATTGAATTTTCGATATTAAATTCAACACGTTTATATCCCGTACGACCAAACGATAACTCCAAAATATATGAAATTTGAAATCCATTAATAACACATTATTACGGATTAAATGGAACTGGTATCGTCGAATTCCGAGATTATGTCCCAGATCGCTATTTTGAATCGTCGAACAAATCGATGATTTCAAAGATTGACGAAATCACTTGAAATTTCAGTTTTTAAAACTTAATAACCAAATCTAATTTCTAAACCATTTAAATATTCCAAATTAATCATTGGAAAACCCAGGTCGTTACATTCCTCTACCCTTAAAATAATTCTGTCCCCGTAATTGCTAAGTAGGAAAATGCTCCAAACCCAATACTTATTCAAAGTCCACTTAGTTTAAACTCGACATTCATTTTTAAATCTTAGTTTCAACCAAAACCATTAACTTCCATTCCTAATATAAAATCCTTTTATTTCAATTGCAATTCAAAAATCAACTTTTTTAGTTAACAAAACTTTTCAAAAGTTCCATAATTTTTCTAAGACCCTAAATTTCTAAAATTTCTTAGCAGAGTCTCCCTTGTACGGAGGACCTCTTACAATATGACAAGAGAGATGAAAAGGTATAATTCCAGTTTCCATTCCTACTTCTTTTATGAATTTTATTTCATTTTTTGGAGTTCACTTTTATTTAACTACTTTGGAAATTTCCTTACTTTTTCCCAATTCCATTTTTAGAGTTCTCTTATAAATCCCATATACTAAATAGCCCCATTTTCCAGATTTCCGAGAAGATTTATAAATAAATTTAAAACATTACAATATATATATATCGAAAAGCTTTTTATACACATCAATACTCATTTTTAGATAAACAAACCAATTTTCAAGGCTGATGTAAAAAAATTAGAATTTATTAAAATAAATATTAAATATTTGAAGAATCCACTTTTCGATGTATTCAATTCTACTAATTTAAAATTCATAGTTCCATGAGTAAAATTTTCCTTTTAAAACACTTAACTTCTTAAAATTTAAAATATATTTTTAAAATCTCAATAACCAATTCGATTTATAAGTTCCTCTCGATTTCCAACACATCGCTTCCATTTTGATCTCCTTATCCATTTCCACTTTTCAAAAATAGTGTCCACTATTTTCCTTAACCTTGTTTCCATATTCAAATATAAATTCACCCTATGAATTTAATATTCTCAATTTAGCGACTGCTATCCATTTTCACTTATTTATAAACATCGTTTATAAATTTTATAACTCCTTTGAGTTTACTTTTTTACAAATTTATCCTCACCTATAAAATTCCATTTTATAAGTCCACTTCTTTATAAATTACATTTTTTTCATATCTATTTTAAATATCGATTCCAGCGTCTTTCCATATTTTTTGGGCTATCATTTTTTTAAAATCTGTTGTTTAAAATTTTCTACATGAATTACTGTAAAATCTCTATAAAAATATTTTTTTCTTTCGAATTGTTAAGTATGATCAAAATCAATCATTGTTTACCCAAAACATTTTCTTTTAAATAATTTGAACGCCGATATAAATATTTTCATATTATAAATCTCTTTAATTTCTTAAAAATTCAAAATAATATTTATATTTTTTAAAATACCAAAATTATGGCCAGCACTACAATAGCATCGAATGATTCACATTATACCAATAATCTATGATAGGTTATTCTACCACAATATATATTATTATATGAAAAACAATCAATATAAATTTCAGGAATATAGTTGGAGCCTTCCAACCTGTTCTGCATCCATAGATGTTAAACAACTATAAAAATACCAATCCCACTTCGAGGGAGATATTGCAGTATATAGGGTCATCCGCTACTACGCAGGGCGCATAGGGTCTCATCCGCTCCAATCGGTGGGTATATATATTCAATTACTAATATATATACTACTATATATGTATGTATAACATCCAACTGAGAATAATTTATAAATTCGTCCAAACAATCAATAATTTAAATTCATATTTTTAAATTATACTTGCAATCCAAATGAGTGAGATTTTACTCATCTTGATTTTTAGTTGCATTCCGTTCCAATTTTATTTCGTATCCTACGTCTTTTAAAATCCAACGGGCCTAATTTTTGTGATTTTTGAACCTCGTTATGTATATTTATAACCATTCGATTTTATAAAATAAATATTCCCTTCAATTTCAAGTTAAATTGACTGATTACATTGTATAGTATAATTACCTCCCAAGCATCTTCTTCCTCACAGAACGACCTACCCTGACATTGCCGCTCCATCAACTGCCGTAATTCACCATCGCCGTGATCCACTCCTCCTCTACCATGCTCGAATGATCCCAAACCACTGCTCTGATTTTCTATCCAACCCCTTTGACCTCATCAGTGAATCAACCTCCACCACCTGAATGAACCCGAACCATCTCCTTGAACCGCGGCTTCCCCTTCTCTAAATGCCACCGCGACCACGAGGAACTCACTAGAAATGAACCCATTGCCCGTCTGCGCCTTCCTTCTTCCAAGCAGTCGCATCGCACTTCGTTCATGCCAAGATTTTGCATGCCTTATCGACAACTCTCCCGCACTTTTCCATTATCGGAGACGAACTCGACCATCCCTACGCTAGAAGCTGCCATTCTTCGAAAAGTTCCAATTGCTACCCACACTGAACGTGACCATGCCTTTCCACCCTCGTGCGCCTGCTTCAATCGTGATTAAGCCCTTCTGCCTTCGCGATTCCATCACGCGATACCCTTTTTTTAAAAATTGGACCGAGTTTGTTCCTTTCTTTGAGATGTCATGATTTTTATTCGACTCTGAAGATTTCAAAGAAAGGAAGCGATTAAACGGAGGGGGCGGCTTCGTTAATAATTTTTTTTCCTCTGATTTGATTTCGTTCAAACTGAAAAGAAACGGGGGAAAGGAGGTCGTACTTTTTTATAAAGGGAAGAAGAGGGCGGCCCTGTGTTTTCAGAAGTGCGAGGGACTCAACCATTTATTCGATTTGACCTTTATATATATGTATATATTAAATATCTCGAATCATATACGTGAAATCTCGGCCTTCTATTGAGGCATGCCGCTAGACGTTTATAATATTACACCCCTATTCCGAATGCAATGAAAAAAAATTCGAGTCCTAATTCGATCGTATCGAGAAGATAGCTTTTTGACCCAATTATTATATTGAATTTTTGATATTAAATTCAACGCGTTTATATCCCCTATGACCAAACGATAACTCTAAAAGCTACAAAATTTGAAATCCGATAATAATACACTATTATGGATCAAATGGAGCTGGTTTCATCGTATTACGAGACTATGCTCCGGATCGCTATTTTATAAATCGATGATTGCAAAGATTAATGAAGTCACTTGAAATTTCAGTTTTTGAAACTTATTAACTAAATTATAATTCAAAATACAATTTTTAAACCATTTAAATATTCCAAATTAATCATTGGAAAATCTGGGTCGTTACGATTATTATTATCGCTAGCTTTACATATTACAACGATTTATTAATTAACTTCGGTTTTTAAATATCAATCCTGCTCCTAATCCTCCTCTTTCCACCAAATCTCGTTCACGAAATTGAACCACCTAGCATGCCATTTCCCACCTCGCCACCAATACCAGAGCCCGCCATTGCCCACCGTGACCACGTTGGACGATGCCCCGACCATGCCATGCCCAATGATGCCCGCCATGACACCCAGGTCGCGAGCACGACCGAGAAAAACCCAAAACAAAATTTACGTTCAACTCGAGATTTCGGCCACCCCAGCTCACCAGAATCCACAAAACTCCGATCGCGCGTAGCTCTAACCAACCCCGACTCTTCACCTTTAGGCCTCTTTGTCTCTAGAGCCACCATTTGCTACCAATTTCTTTAAAACCACTACCACTTCTTTCATGAACTTCCACCACCATGTATCTACATTGATGATCTCCTCCGTTGATCTCACTCAGCAGGACATGCCCCTCATCTTTGTAGTTGGGATCTCCTCCTAGTTCGACCCCCCACTGGCGCGTCGTAGCCTCAGCCGTTGGATGAGACCATCGTTTTAATGAAGAAGAACGTTTATATTTTTGTCTTTTCATTTCTTTGTTTTCTGGTTTTAAAATATTTTAAAGGAGTGGAGTTGAAAAATATATATTAGAGATAGGTATGGCTTGGGTATGGGGATGGTATGGTATGAATAGTGTGAAGGTATGGGTTGGTTATGGGAATTGTAAATATATATTATTAAAATTAAAATATCATGCTATAAAACGTCCAAAAATCTTGAACTCCTATCCAAACATGCCACCTGACGTTCCATTTGTTATACCCCTATTCTAAACGCAATGGAACTTATCTCGAGCTTTAATTTGACCATATGCAGAAGATAGTTTTTTGAACCCACTTATTATATTAAATTTTCGATATTAGTTTCAACATGATTCTATCTCGCATGACCAAACGATACGTCCAATTGTCATGAAATTCATTATCATACAATAATATACTATTACGGATCCAATGAAATTAATTTCGTCGAAATCCAAGACAGTGTCCCAGAAAGTTATTTTTATATGTTAACTAAAATGAAGTATATTAAAAATCAGAAAAATCACATTTAAATCCAATTTGAAAGTTTTATTATCTTTATTCTTATTAATAGAATTTTAAACAAGCTTTGAAATCATTTTTATCTAACTTAAAACCCAAGTTTCAATTATTTAAATAATATTAAATTATTAAATTCAACAATTAAATTATCCAATAAATCGCTATATTTGAAATTCAAGTTATTTAATCTATAAAATTAACTTTTCAATATTTAAAATCAATTAAATATTTCAAATTCAAATGATAATATTCTGGATCGTTATAGATGTCAACATGATTTGATATGTTTTGAGTTTTTCTACTCTAGTTTTACCAGATTGATCCGACATTATTTTCTTATAATGCTCGGGTTAGCCCGAGCATATTTTCCATATTTAAATAGACACTTTGGAGCTTTCATGAGACGATCTGGATTCTCCAAGATGTATTTATGTACCTTGAAGTCTTCCACTGTGTTTTGTCTGTTTTGTTCTTCTCTGTATAAATCAGCATTGTAAGATATGTTGTTATAACCGTCCAGGCTAAGAATATGTTAGTGTACTCTAATGTCTTATAATAAAGATGATTCTGTTTTGTAAAGATCTTGTGTATATTATATGTTTCTTATCACGTCTATGCGATTATGTTCTATCTTTTTTCTTTCACCCCGAATAACCTGTCTTTCGGACACTTAAATGATCATCACACAAATACCGATGATGTATTAGATGTCATCCTTAGGTGTAATAAAAATAGATCGTTACAGTTGGTATCAAAGCTTAGGTTGAGCGAATACCTAGCTTTTGGTAGGGTAAACTCATCATAGATAGGGTTAATAATGTCCTAGAACGAGTAACTCATTAGAGATGTAATAAGTAAAATCCTAGAATGAGTTTGAGTGCATTTATGAGCGTGTACCTATTAATGTATAAAAATGTTCTATATTGTGTTGATTTATCTGTTGAGTGGTTTTTGGATTCTGGTTAATACGAGTAGCTAGTGTTATTGATAGAGATCCCTAATCGCTTGAACAAGGGCCAAAATGACACAATATTGTTTTAAAGTTGGTAAATGAAATAATTTTATGTATGAATATATTTATATATAAAGGAATGATTTTCAAAATTTTATATAGTTATTTTTGTTGTGCTTGTTTGTTAGGAAATGATAATATTTAATTATTATCATATAGGATTATAGATTTATCTGCAATCTTTCTTTTTAGAACCATAGGTTGGGTAGGTAGAAATTTCAGGAAACATTGAATTGAACACCTGCGAATTAAGTTTTATAGTTTGAATATAAGACGTTCGATGAAATGTTGGGTTAAAATTTGATTTAATAGAAGTTGTTTATTTAAAAGAAAATTAGAATATTTTGAAAATGAATATTTAGTAGTTGATTTTATAAAGCTTTGTGAAATGTGTTTTGTAATTAAAATTAATTTTTGAGGACTTAAATCTTAGTGCTTTTGGAAAATGGTTTTGAAGGTTTGGGAAAAACTGTTATAATTTTACTTAAAAATACTTTAAGGTGTAAATATTCTTAAAAAGGTATTCAAAAGCAAGATTTTTCTTTGGATGGTTTGAGGAATGAGTCTCGATTAGTTTTGTGATAATCGAAATAATCATCTAAGTGACAACCGGATGTTTGCTTTGGCGAGAGTTGTAGTGCACATTGTAAATTATTATCTTTATCATTGTATGATCGAAACAAATTTGAATCTGAATGAAACCAAAGCAAGTGGATGATAAGTATTTTGTTAAAAACTATTTATAGGGAAATATACATAATATTGATTCAAAATGGGGATTTGAAAAAGAAGAAATGTTTTTATGATTAATAGTTCAAGTAGCACGAAAATAACTAATAATGAGAAAGGAATGTGTTCAGACGGTAAACACTTCTCTTGTCCCTTCTTGGTATGGGGATATATGAAACTACTTGGTAGTACCCAATTCCTTGATATCATTATGGAGTTACTCGGGTTATATGTATATTTTCTCTGTGTTAAAAGTTGATCATCATTTCAAAAGATTTTGAAATAAAAACTAGGTATTTGGCTCTCAAGTTTCCAAAATATTAAGGTATCTTGATTTAAAATGGTCTAATAAATGATGTTTCAAAAGTGAATTAATTATTAGTTTGATAATTTTGTGTGATAGCCCAAAAATCCATACCCTTCGAATCGACAATAAACCATACATGTCTGATCCAAAAAGCACAAAAAGACGGAAAGTCAAGAGAAAGAAAAGAAGAGAGAAGAAGAGAAGAGAAGAAAGAGAGGAGATAGAACCAAATAGAACAATACAGAATCTCACATCGCAGCGGAAAACATATAATATCAATGATCTTTACAAAATAAAAACTGTATATACATACATCAATCAGAGTCAACAATCAATCAACAGTTATCAGCCTGAACAGTTATAATAACCTGTCCTCACAATTGCCGATAATAAACAACAACTAAGCAACAATGCAGCGAATAATCAAGCAAATATGGATGTACGAAAATGAAGATCTCCCGCTCTCCCGCTGAAGCTCCAAAAGCATCAAAACTGAATCTGTAAATATACTCAGTCTGACCTGAGCATTGGAAGGAAAGAACGCCAGGATCAGTCTGGTAAACCAGCGTGAGAAACAAACTCAATTGAATTTATTAAATTGCCAAACTTATCCTTTATCAAAACAAAAGTATCTCGTAAGACAAGTCCACACATAAACACAGACATGTTTTTACCTTACGATAACTAAAACATTTTTATATATCAAAACGTTTGATATTATTTCTAATGACATTCTTTCGAAATCACTTTTCAAATAAACTTATTCAAATAAGGTATCAATACCTGGCCTAAGTCTAATGGAATATATCCGGACCGGGTCAACGGAATATACCGAACAGAATATATGATACCAAAAAGGGGTAGCTGAAATGTTTGCAAGTCATTACAGCTATTTTGGGAATATAGTCAAAACCGTAAATATCGTATTGGGATTTGGATTTCTAACATGATAGGAAACTAGTGGAAAGATCAATACGTATCCACGGCTTACGTCTATAACTCAGACGCCGTTATACAAAAACACAAATGGCTAAAAGTGGATGCAAGCTGCGAATAACATCCAAGGACTCGGACTTCGCGCATCCCTGCCATGAGGCCCAGAGGTATCTGGTACCTAGGGCTCAGAACATATGATAACCCAAATCACTACTATCCGAAATGCGAGCATACATCTGACCGCATAAAATCCCATCATAATCGGGTGTGAGGCTCGCGAGGCTACGATTACCTTTCAAATGTCACATCACTTTAAATGCCACACGGCCATTTCCGTTGACTACTAATTTCCTTTCACAAAATTACAATCCTTAAGCTCATACATCTTAAGGAGGGTGTTAAGCTAAGAGAAGTTGCCTTCTCCGCCACCACTGACGTACGTTTGTAAAAACCAATGTACAGAATCTGTAGAAGTGCAATGTCAAACAAAAATCCATACAAGTTGTCCAGGAACAGGACAAACCGAAGGTACTTTCCTATCACATCCTGTCGGAAAATCCCTAGGATTAGTAGCGAATAGTCCATGCATTGAATATTTCATAATGAAGAGACCACCGCTACTGGATGTATATTGGGATTTTAACCCCAAATGATCAACAAGCAGTCCCCCACTATGAAAATCCAGAATATCACTATCATCACAAGCAACCTGCACAATCGTCGCATATACGTTGGTCCGAAGTGGTTTTCGGGTAAACCGACCCAGTCTCTTCGCACCAACAACGCAAAAGCATTTCTCAACCTCACATAGAAACTAAGTCTTATAGACTTATCACGTCTTCAACTTTCAACTTGCTATCCTTCGGGCCAAGAAGGAAGCTCGGTAGATTGGAGTAATACTCCGCACTATACGAATCAACATCCTCAACACAAATGATATCAAGCCTACACAGAAGGCTATGTACTAAGTGTACGACTAAATAGTTCTCCCATCAAGTTGAGGAACTAAAATTTGGCCAAGATCGATAGTCGGTTATTTAACTATCAAAGAAAACAAAAAAATATTTAGTACCATAACAATCACTAGGCCCTTTTAATTAATCTTATATTAATTAATTCGCTTGCCAAACATTCACTTCAAATTATCTTTAAAAAGATATATTCTCCAAATCATTTCAACATTGGAAAACATTTCCCAATACTTATTCAATAATAAGTAATCCACAATTCAGTTTATTTTCAACACTTAGAAAATATTATATGTACTTAAATCACGATTAAGTATATATTTTATTCTTTAAGGAAAACATTCTCTTAAACGTCTTTTATTTGAGTCAAAACGAATGTTGCGTAAAACATCGTTACGGCAACCCAAAATCACTAATATAGGGATTCGAAAATAAGATAGATATATAAACCCCAATACTATACAAAAACATTTCCTTTCGAAAATCATTTACTATAACAACGGTGTTATGGTCCATCATTTCCTTACTTCTTGAAAATGTCTATTTCAACAATGAATGTTGAAATCTATGCTTTCGATTCTTAACACATTTTAAAACATCTTCAAATCGTTTTAATTCCATTTAAAATATCACTACCCAAAACATTTCTTTAATATATTATTCACTCTCCAAAATCGTGAATATAAATCGTTTACCAAATTTATGTTATTTCAACATTTAATTTAAAGGATAATTTACTGTCAAAAATCGTGAATAAAATTCCTTTAAATAAACTTCTATATTTAACTTATCAAAATCAATTAATTTCAGATTTATAAAACAATATTTATAAATTCCATTTATAACTCAATTACATGCCAAAATCCAATTTATAAGTTAATTCACTTATAAATAATTTATTTACAAAACCCATTCATTTTATAACTTCATAATTATAAATCTTATTCATTTGTAAAATCCATTTATAACTTCATTTTAACACTTATAAAACTCGTTTTATAATTCCATTATTTCGATTTATGAAAATTCAATTTCACAAATCTTATATATAAAAATCAAAAATCTCAATTTATACTATTTCACGAAATAGTTAACTTCCTATTTCAAAAATCATATTCTTATTATATTTCCCAAAAATCATGATTTTTATAACAATAAAAATTATAACATTTATTTATTTAAAATAAATCAATTTCCTTAACAGTTCAAAATTCAATAGAACGTATATTTCCAAAATCACTTCGAAAAATCCTTTTCCAATTTAAAAATCATCACTTTAATATGTTTAAAATTATCAAAATAGGCCTAATGCTGCAATAGCACTAAATACAACAATCACGACAACCAAAACATCATATATCATATGATAACAGAATATATCACAATATTTGTAAATAAATCAACACTGGTGAGGAATCCATTTGGATCCCTCCACCTTATCACCTGCAATAAATATTCATATTAGAAATATATGTACAATGTCCGCTTCAAGGCAGACGCACGTACAAAAGGGTCATCCGCTCATACACGGGAACGTATAGGGTCATCTGCTCCACTAGGCAGGTGTATAACCAAATACCGATCAATATATCATATATCATCCAAACAATCATCAATCATCGTATAATAAATTATTTCTCACCTATATAAAAATATCAGTGAGACAGAAAGAGTGAGTGGTACTCACATTGCTTGTAGTCGTCGCGATAGCGATTTATTCCGATTAAAATTAAACAAGCGTTTAATTTCAACCAAAATTTCCACTAGCTCAAATAAATCCCAATCCAGATCTAAAATGTATTGCTCTTCAATATGGACCCAACGCAATTCGTTTCATCAATTTTCAACCTCGTATGACAAAGTTATAGCATTTTGAAGATCGAACGAATTTATAAATAATCAATTTTCAAGTTCTATTCTTTTTTATTTTAAATACCATCAATTAAATCGGGCCGCACATCTCAAAATCTAGGCCGATGTTTCTTCTTCCTTGCGCACAAAATTCCTAGGCCAAGACGAACGCAAGTAAACCCATCATCACACTCAAAAATCGAACGCCACATCTCTCTACAAGCCACCGGTGTATGATCAAGGACCACCTAGTGATGCGCCTCGCTCCCCCTACTGACGCCCAGAGGCCGATCGTGTTCAGCTGTGCCCTTGCCTAGAATAACGCGATAGAACATTACACCTTCATTGCCAGATTCTGGCGAATCGAAGCCGCTTCAACGAAAATCCACCATTGGATAGATAGATCTCATCGTGCTCGACTTTTTTGTTGTTGGAAGTTTCTCTAAACAATCGAGGGATTGAGAGAGATTAAGGGGAAAAGGTTGGCAATTTCTGGCCATGGAAATGAAAATGGTGGCTAGCCCTAGTTCCCTTTAGGGTTTGTAAAAATTAGAGAAAGTTAGGTCCTTTTATAGAAAATTGGACGACACTATTCATCCGGAAATTTTTCAAACTCGAAACGAAGCGTGCCGCTTGGTGTTTATAATATATTACCCATATTCCGAACACAATGAAATATATATATCAGGAACCAATTCGATCATATTTGGAAGATAGGTTTTCGAATCGACTTATTTAAATTTAAAATTTCACATAAACCGATTTCTATGCGTTTTAGCTTGCCCCGGACAAACTGTAAATCCGACTGACATGAAATTTAAAATCTTACAATAATATAACATTACGGATCCAATGAAACTAGTTCCGTCGAAATCCGAGACTGTTTGAAAAATGACCATTTTAACTCGTCAATTAAATATTAAAATATTCAATTTCTATAATTTAACTTTTAATTTGATTTTAAAAGTTCTAACATCATACTACTTCAAATGAAATTTAATACAACATTTTAAATCATTTTTATTCACATATAATTCAATTTCCAATTATTTACACAATTTTCAAATATTAAACTAACAATTTAATTATCCAATTAACTCGCTATATTTCAAATACAAGTTAATCAGCTTAGAAAATTTACTTGTGCATATTTAAAATCAATTAAATATATGAATTTCAAATGACTGAAATTCTGGGTCGTTACATTCTCTCCTACTTAAAAGAATTTCATCCTCGAAATTACTAAGTAAAGAAAAGTTACAAAATCCATTAACTTTTCAAAAACAATTCGTTCAACAAGATATCAAATTCATTTAAACCTTTAACTTTTCCAAATCATTCGCTAAACTTCTTATAAAAACTTTACTAAGTTTTAAAATCCATATATAGTTATCTTTTCAAAACCAACTAATATCATTTAACTTTATAACTCAATATCAAAATTTTAGTTTTCACAAATTTTCCAAAAAGGTTCCAACGCCTTAAATTTTTAAAAAAATTCGCCCGCATCTCCTTTGCGCGGTTCGATCATAGTAGGATCACAACATATATATATATATATATATATCACAAATATACATCTTCATCTACGAGGATGAGGCATCCCGAAGGGAAAAAAGTGTAAAAGTACGATATGTAATCCGAGATATGTACCTTATATATTATTAGCGAGCATATACGCTAATATAGCGTGATAGCGAGCTCCAAAAGCGAAGAAAGAGCGATACACACCTATTAAACACTCAACAAACCATGAGAAACATGTATATATAAAAGTAAGATCAATATACAACATATATCAATACAACAACTACATATGCCAATATAGCAAATGCAATCACCGCAACAAATCTAACCATCAACTAACTATCATCCAACTAACATCCATAACCAAATTAATAAACTTTCACTTCTCATTAATATTCACTGAATTGATTTTCAATTTAATCACGTTTGATTCATTAACATTGAATTTCAAACATTCATTTATCTGTATTCAATTAGTTTACATTCACTAATTTACATTCAAGTTAGTTCACTTCCAATTCAAATTTAATTCAACTCTATTTAGATTCACTTACTTCCAATTTGAATTCGGTTATTTATAGCTTTCAATTTCATTGATTCAATTCTATATGAATTTTCTATACAATCTATTAGCATTCATCTAACAACCAAGCATAACCAACACTTACCAAATTAATTTATTTTACATTCATTCAATTTGATTCAACACTTTTAATTCCAATTGGTTTAACATTCAATTGACTTTCATTCAATTATTCAATTCACAACTTCTTAACAACAACATTTTTAATGCTAATACATTATACATTTCATGTTGAATTTCCTTATATAACTCAAATTCTTATTCATTAAATGACTTCATTTCATTAATTCACTTTATTAATTTACTTAGATACCAAAATCAACTTCATTTAACATCACTTAAGTTATGTTTCATTTCAACTTCATTTACATTTACTTTCACTATACAACATAAGTTCATTCTCTAATTTATTTCATTAACCTTTTACTAAAGTCAAATTTCATCTTACTATTCAAATTCATATCTTGTTTTACTTAACAAAATAGGTTAACCATTTTAACAATTGGTTTTACTTACATTTTCTCATTTTATAAGTTATACAACTTATTCATTCAAATTCCCTAAACGTTTACCTAAGTATACTTCCATTCACATTTTTATAATTTCAAATCATATATCTAATATGCTAAGTCAAATTTATTATTTCATATTATAAGTCCAAATCTCATTTCGCTTATATCTATCAATTCCAACTTGGATTTTAAATCAAATTTGTTTATCATAATAAAACTTCAATTTTCAATTTACTATTGGTAGCAAATTCATCACACAGAAACTCGAAAATGATACTAATGATGTTGCAGTCATCACCCTTATTATTTCCCAGTAACAATAGTGAATTCGGTGCTTTATATTCTTCTAAAAATTTCCTTCTATTTATAAATCGCATTTACAAATCTTTTACTTATATAATTTCACTTATTTTCTATTTATAATAATATGACCTCTTTAACTATGAAAAACAACTTTCAAAATAAACGGGATCCAAATTTCACAAATTCTTAGTTAAATCCATCTTTTTATTTATAACTCATATTTATAAATATATTCATATAATTCTACTTCTTATATATAAGATTATTTCACAATCGTATATCGTTTTAATTATAATTCCATACTATATAATTCATTTGCTTATATAATTTCATTCTTTTACAATTGTTGTTTTTATTTAGATTATTCAACAAGCTTTATTAACTCATATATATTTGCATTTTTAAACAACCAAAAAATCAGTTTATATACACTTTAGTAATTCCAAAAAAATTATTTCCTTTATATATAAAATATGATCGAGGTAAAATTATTTCATTTACCCAATTTAAAATAATACTATGTCGACTTGCCTCGTATAAGTGTTTAGAAATCCCTATTGATAATGTGGCGTCCCACATACCGACCATAATACACAAACAGCTCAACGGATAAGCAAACATAATATAAAACATTTTTATATCAGTAACAAATACGTGCTCATATATATAATACACTCAACTCAATCTAGGATACTACTGTCCCTATCTATAATGAGTACACATCAAAGGTTAGGAATATACAAAATCTAAGTTCTGATACCAGCTGTGACGGTCCGAAAATCCGCACCCTTTGAATCGACAATAAACCACACATGTCCGACCCAAAAACACAGACCGATGGAAAGTCAAGAGAAGAAAAGAAGAGAGAAGAAGAGAAGAGAAGAAAGAGAGAAGACAGAACCAAATAGAACAACACAGAATCTCAAATCGTAGGGAAAACATATAATATCATATCAATGATCTTTACAAAATAGAAACTGTGTATACATACATCAATCAGAGTCAACAAGCAATCAACAGTTATCAGCCTGAACAGTTATAATAACTTGTCCTTACAATTGCCGATAATAAACAACAACTAAGCAAAAATGCAGTGGATAATCAAGCAAATACAGATGTACGAAAATGAAGATCTTCAGCTCTCCTGCTGAATCTCTAAAAGCACCAAAACTGAGCCTATAAATATACTCAGTCTGACTCAAGCATTGAAAGGGAAGAACGCCCGGATCTCTTTGGTAAACTAGCGTGAAAAACACATTCAACTGAATTTATTTAATTACCAAACTTATCCTTTATCAAAACAAAAGTATCTCGTAAGACAAGTCCAGACATATACACGGGAATGTTTTTACCTTACGATAACTATAACATTTTTATATATCAAAACGTTTGATATTATTTCTAATGACATTCTTTTGAAATCACTTTTCAAATAAACTTATCAAATAAGGTATCAATACCTGGACTAAGTCTAACGGAATATATCCGGACTGTGTTAACAGAATATACCGAACGGAATATATGATACCAAAAGGTGCAGCTGAAATGTTTGCAAGTCATTACAGGTATTATGGGAATACAATCAAAACCGTAAATCTCGTATTGGGATTGGATTTCCAACATGATAGGAAACTAGTGGAAAGATCAATCTGTATCCACGGCTTACGTCCATGAATCGGACGCTGTTATACAGATACACAAATGGCTAAAAGTGAATGCAATCTGCGAATAACATCCAAGGACTCGGACTACGCGCATCCCTGCCATGAGGCCCAGACGTATCTGGTACCTAGGGCTTAGAACATCTGATAACCCAAATTGCTACTATCCGAAATGCGAGCATACATCTGACCATATAGAATCCCATCATAACCGAGGCGTGAGGCTCGCGAGGCTACGGTTACCTTTCACATGTCACATATCACATATCACATCACTTTGAATGCCACACGGCCATTTCCGTTGACTACTAATTGCCTTCCACAAAAATACAACCCTTAAGCTCATATGTCTCAAAGAGGGCGTTAAGCTAAGAGAAGTTGCCTTCTCCACCACCACTGATGTACGTTTGTAAAAACCAATGTACGTAATTTGTAGAAATGCAATGTCAGACAAACATCCATACAAGTTGTTCAGGAATAGGACAAACCGAAGGTACTTTCCTACCATATTCTGTCGGGAAATCCCTAGGATTAGTAGCGAATTGTCCATGCATTGGATATTTCATAGTGAAAAGACCACTGCTACTGGATTTATATTGGACTTTTAACCCCAAACGATCAACAAGCAGTCCCCCACTATGAAAATCCAGAATATCAATACCATCACAAGCGACCTGCACAATCGTCGCATATACATTGGTCCAAACTGGTTTTCGGATAAAATGATCTCGGTCTCTTTGCACCAACAGTGCAAAAGCATTTCTCAACCTCACATAGAAACTAAGTCTCATAGACTTATCACGTCTTCAAGTTGGTATCCTTCGAGACAAGAAGGAAGCTCGATAGATTGGAGTAATACTTCGCACTATACGAATCAACATCCTCAACACAAATGATAATCAAGCCTATACAGAAGGCTACGTACTAAGTGTATGACCAAATAGTTCCCACATCAAGTTGAGGAACTAAAATTTTTCCAAGATCGATAGTCGGTTATTTTACTACCAAAGCAAACAAACAAATATTTAGCACCATAACAATCACTAGGCCCTTTTAATTAATCTTCTATTAATTAATTCGTTGCCAAATATTCACTTCAAATTATCTTTAAAAAGATATATTCTCAAAATCATTTCAACATTGGAAAACATTTCCAAATACTTATTCAATAATAAGTAATCCACAATTCAATTTATTTTCAACACTTAGAAAATATTATATATACTTAAATCGCAATTAAGTATATATTTTATTCTTTAAGGAAAACATTCTCTTAAACATCTTTTATTTGAGTCAAAACGAATGTTTCGTAAAACATCGTTACGACAACCCAAAATCAGTAGTATAGGGATTCGAAAATAAGATAGATATATAAACCCCAATACTATACACAAACATTTCCTTTCGAAAACCATTTACCATAACAACGGTGTTATAGTCCATCATTTCCTTACTTCTCGAAAACATCTATTTCAACAATGAATGTTGAAATCTATGGTTTCGATCCTTAAAACATTTTAAAACATCTTCAAATTGTTTTAATTCCATTTAAAATATCACTTCCCAAAACATTTCTTTAAACATTATTCACTGTCCAAAATCGTAAATATAAATCATTTACCAAATTTAATATTATTCCAACATTTAATCTAAAGGATAATTCATTGTCAAAAATCATGAATAAAATTCCTTTAAATAAACTTCTATATTTAACTTATCAAAATCAATCGATTTCGGATTTATAAAAAAATGTTTATAAATTCCATTTATAGCTCAATTACATGCCAAAATCCAATTTATAAATTAATTTACTTATAAGTCATTTATTTACAAAACCCATTCACTTTATAACTTCACAATTATAAATCTTATTCATTTGTAAAATCCATTTATAACTTTATTTTAACACTTATAAAACTCGTTTTATAATTCCATTATTTTGGTTTATAAAAATTCAATTTCATAAATCTTATATATAAACCTTTTATAATAAATCAAAAATCTCAATTTATACTATTTCACAAAATAGTTAACTTCTTATTTCAAAAATCATATTCTTATTATATTTCCCAAAAATCATAATTTTTATAACAATAAAAATTATAAATCAATTTCCTTAACAGTTCAAAATTCAATAAAACGTATATTTCCAAAATCACTTTGAAAATTCCTTTTTCAATTTAAAAATCATCACTTTAATATTTTAAAATTACCAAAATAGGCCCAATGCTGCAATAGCGCTAAATACAACCATCACGACAACTAAAACATCATATATCATTTGATAACAGAATATATCACAATATCTATAAGTAAATCAATACTGGTGAGGAATCCAGTTGGATCCCTCCACCCTATCACCTGCAACTAATATACATATTAGAAATATATGTACAATGTCCGCTTCAAGGCAGACGCGCGTATAAAAGGGTCATCCGCTCATACATGGGAACGTATAGGGTCATCTTCTCCACCATTCGAGTATATATCCAAATATATATCAATATATCATATATCATCCAAACAATCATCAATCATCATATAATAATTTTTTTTTCACTTATATAAAAAAATTAGTGAGGTAGAAAGAGTGAGTTGTACTCACATTGCTTGAGGTCGTCACGATTTATTAGGATTAAAATTAAACAAGAGTTTAATTTCAACCAAAATTTCCACTGGCTCAAATAAATCCCAATCCAGCTCCATAATGTAGTTCTCGTCAATACGGACCCAGCGCAATTCGTTTCATTAATTTTCGACCTCGTATGACAAAGTTATAACATTTTAAAGATTGAACGAATTTATTAATAATTAATTTACAAATTCTATTTTTTTATTTTAAATACCATCAATTAAATCGGGCCGCACATCTCAAATTCCATGTCGATGGTTTCTTTTTCCTTGCGTACAAAATTTCCAGGTCAAGACGAACGCAAGTAAACCCATCATCACGCATAAAAATTGAACGCCACATCTCTCTACAAGCCCCCGGAGAATGATCAAGGACCACCCTGTAATGCGCCTCGCTCTCCCCTACTGACGCCGATAGGCCGATCGTGTTCGGTTGTGCCCTTGCCTAGAATAACATGATAGAACCTTGCGCCTTCATCGCCAGATTCTGGTGAATCGGAGCCACTTCAACGAAAATCCACCGTTGGATGGATAGATCTCATCTTGCTGGACGTTTTTATTGTTGGAAGTTTCTCAAAACAATCGAGGGATTGAGAGAGATTAAGGGAAAAGGTTGGCAATTTCTGGCCGTGGAAACGAAAATGGTGGCTAGCCCTAGTTCCCTTTAGGGTTTGTAAAAATTAGAGAAAGTTAGGCCTTTTTATTGAAAATTTGACGACACTATTCATCCGGAAATTTTTCGATCTCGAAACGAAGCATGTCGCCTGGCATTTATAATGCTTTATCCCTATTCCAAACACAATGGAATATATATCGGGAGCCAATTCGATCGTATTTGGAAGATAGGTTTTCGAATCGACTTATTTAAATTTAAAATTTCATATAAACCGATTTCTACGCGTTTTAGCTTGCCTCGGACAAATCGTAAATCCAACTGACACGAAATTTGAAATCTTACAATAATATAACATTACGGATCCAATGAAACTGGTTTCATCGAAATCCGAGACTTCTTGAAAAATGACCATTTTAACTCGTCAATAAATATTAAAATATTCAATTTCTGTAATTTAACTTTTAATTCAATTTTAAAAGTTCTCTAACATCATACTACTTCAAATAGAATTTAATACAACATTTTAAATCATTTTTATTCATATATAATTCAATTTCCAATTATTTCACAATTTCAAATATTAAACTAACAATTTAATTATCCAATTAACTCGCTATATTTCAAATACAAGTTATTCAGCATAGAAAACTTGATTGCGCATATTTAAAATCAATTAAATATACGAATTTTAAATGACTGAAATTCTAGGTTGTTACATTTTGTTTAATTAAACAATGTCTTTTGAGCTTTAACACCAGGAGGTTAAATTTTATTTGATATTATTAATCCAGCTAATAAACACCTTTAACCTAGAGATGTCTAAGAAAAAGTAAACTCTAGGGCAGAGTTTGAATACTAGCATTTTACTCTTCAAGCTAATTACAAGGCCGTTTGGGTAAAGATGTTGAATTGGTCGACTCAGTTTAAGACCCAAATAATCTTGGGACTACATCTAAATAGTTAAAAGTGGATAGGATTTAAAATCAGATGTTTTTGATAATAGAGAATTTGATATGATCTTTTTCTATAGAGAAATTTTTTGTATGCTATGTAGGAAGCTCAAGTGGTAGTGGCATAGCCTAAAATTCATGAAAACTTTTCTTATTTTCCCTTTGTAGTAAAGTGTGTCTAATAAATAAGTGAAACTTTGATAAGTTATTTTATCGATGCTTGTATCCTATACATTAGGATAATGTGATATTTTCATCATATTATGATGTGGTTGTTTGGTAATTTTCAATTGTTTAGAATGAAATATATCTTTTAGCAATTTTGGACATCTGAAATTTCCAGGTGATTGTAGAACTTAGAGCTAAGCGTTTTTGAAAATATAAAAAGTTGTGTTTTATAACTCTTGACTTTAGAATGTTTTAAGTCAACAAATGTTTTAGATTTGTTAAACGTTCATGTTATGTAACAGCCCGGTAATTCCGACTCTCGAAAATCAACATCAATATATTTACGGTATAACATGCCGAATATTCAAGTTCTAGAAACGCCGATTAATATGGGTAAAGAAGAAAGAGTAGAAGAAGAAACAGAAACAAAACACAGAATCTCACAATTGCTGCGGAAAAAAATATAATATTTAATAACAGATCATTATACAAAAGAAACTGTATCAGTTAGTATACATGCAATCATCAGAGCACAACAATAACCAATCAATCTGGCAATTATAATAACTTTTCCTGATATACATAACTCACACATCGGAAATAACCAAGTGCGTTATATATGTTTGAAATCCTCCAGCTCGTCTCCTGAGCTCCATAGTATCCTATCCTAAATAAGTAATACTCGGTTAGACTCAGGCATTATAATAAAATAACACCCGAGTCAGTCTGGAAAACCAGCGTGAAAAAACACAATCAATTTGAATTATTAAAGTTATCAAAATCCTTTGAAAAACAAAGGTATCTCGTAAGACCCCGTCACACATAAACACGACGGGTTTTTCCCTTACGATAACCAAAACATTTTATAGAAAATCCAGTGATATTATAATAGTGTCTAAGTACAAATACTTATTCAAATAGCCGAAATTGTTACATTAATTAAATTCTAGTTTACTAGGCTCTATAGTCAAACAGTAAAGGCTTGTAGTGGAGAATGAATTCCATACAATGACTAGACTACTGGAGTACAGCCCATCATAGTAACCTCAAGAAAAATGTACCAAGGACCTTGCCAGGATCCCCTGCCAACGTAAGTCCGGCCTACCCCTAACCTACATAGTACCAAATATGCTATCACCCCGGGTGTTTCCACCCTTAAAATCAAGCACTCAATTTTCCATGCACAATCATATCCATAATTTATATATATCGGAGGGTATCTAGATTGATGATAAACATACCCTAATTGAGTGCGGCCCACTTAGTCTTGCCGCATCTCCTCTGTTTTAGTCATTTCCGGTTGATGAGGCTTGAGGTTAATGTTTACCTTTCAAGAACAATTTCACTTAAAATGCTTATCGTCCTCCAATGACGATGTTCTGATAACATTCATCCATACAAGTTGTCTTGGGTCTGGACAAACCGAATCATCGTCTTTACTATCTTCACGATATCCATTCATAACACTCAAATGGATCGTAGTGGTTTTTCAGATAATTAAATATGATCCCGGCCTCTTTGAAACGATCAACGAAATTGGCCAATATCTGATAGTCGGTTATTTAACTATCAATATAACATCCATAAGCGGTCACCGGGCCCATATTATAATTTTTCAAAATTTATTTTCAAAATATCTTTATAAGATATATATTCAAATCCCTTCCAAATATTTAATTTTTGAGACAGCTCAAATACTTATATCCATATCAGGATATTTCAAATCATCTCTTATTTCAACACTTAGAAAAATATTTAAAAATATATTTTTCTAAACCCCTTACTTATCAACACTTAGGAAAGTTCCATTTATTTCTCTTTTTTTCAAAATCCTTTAAAATTCGTATTGTAAACTCCTTAACTCGTTTATAACGAATTCTACAAGTTCCGAGGTTCCTTAATTAATTTCTTTTAATATTTCCAAAGTCAAAACACTTGTCTATAATTCCAAATACCCATTTCTAACTTCTTTTATGAATCCTAATTCATTTTTTAAAAGTTCACTTTCATTTAAATACTTCAGAAATTTTCATTACATTTTCCCAAATTCCACATTGAGAATTTCTCTTATAAATCCCATCTACAGAATAAACCCTGTTTCCAAACCTTGAGAAGATTTATAAGTAAATTTAAATCATCCCAAAACTCTCTTTATATCTATATATATATATATATATATAATAATTATTTTAAAAGAATAATAAATTATTTTTAAAAACATGTTCAATTAATTATTTAAAATATCGAAACCCTTTTATAAACATCAATAACTCATTTTTAGATAGACAAATCGATTTTCAAAGCCGATTATAAAAATTAGAATTTAATTTCAATTAATATTAGGTATTTGAAAAATTCACTTCCGAAGTATTTCAATACTAACTAGTTTAAAATTACATAGTTAAATGAATAAAATTTCCTTTTTGAATCAAAACGTAACTTCTTAATAAAATATATTTTTAAAATCCCAATAACCAATTCAGTTTATAAATACCTCTCGATTTACAACACATCAATCACATTCTGATTCTCTAGCCATCCTCACTTTCCAAAAATAGAATTCACTATTTTTCCCAAAAATCAAATTTTCATATCTCTATATAAATTCACCATGTGAAATTATATTCCAATTTATCAATTAGTTTTCATTTTACCTTCTTTATAAATATCGTTTGTAAATTTATAACTCCTTTGAGTTTCACTTGTTTATAAAACTAATCACATTTATAAAATCTCTTTTTATAAATCCATTTCTTAATAAATTCCATATGTTTCACAAATCTATTTAAAATATCGATTTTCAACTCCTTTTCATATTTTCCAGAAATATCATTTAAAAATCCTTTATATAAATTAGTTTAAAATCTCTATTTAAAATATTTTCACGAATAGTTAAATACAAACCAAAATCAATCATTGTTTTTATCCAAATCAATTTCTTAAAAATAATTCAAATTTCGACATAAATATTTTTATATCCAAAATCTCCTTTTAGATCCTTTTAAATCCTTTCAAATTCCAAAAATAATATTTATGGTATTTAAAATACCAAAAGTTAAGCCAGTGCTAACATAGCATCCAATAATTCACATCACAATAATAATTTATAATAGATTATTCTAACACATCATATATTATTATATATGAAAAACAATCAATATAAATTTGAGGAATCCAGTTGGATCCCTCCAACCTTTTTCCCTGCATCCATAGATGTTAATACAACATTTAAATACCAATACCACTTCGAGTGGGATATCGTGGTATATAGGGTCATCCACTATTATACGGGGCGCATAGGGTCTCATTCGCTCTAATTGGCAGGAAATATATCTAACTAATAATATATATACTACTATATACATAATATAACATCCAACTGATAATAATATATTAATTCAACCAATCAACCAATAATTAATTTTAACATTTATAAATTAAATCCAACAATCCAAAAAGGGTGACACGTTGATTTTTAATTGCAATCCATTCCAATTTTGATTCCATTTCGTAAATTCCGCAGCTAAGAATTCAAACGGTTAATTCCGTTCGATTGAACCTCGTATGAGCAATTTCGAATTATATAAATTAACGATTTCAAAATATAATTTTAATAAATTAACTAATCGCTTAATTTTAAACTAATTACTATTTACGAATTAACAAGCAACCTGAATTCAATAGTTTAATTATTAACTTAATTAAAAGTTAATTACTATATTAAAATACAACTTACCGCTTTGTATCCTCACTTTTTGGTTCGAACGCGACAAGCTTCCAATAATCGACTCGTGCCCTAAACCTTTCTCAAACGCGACATGTCTTCCACCCAGAAAGGTGAACCACCGTCGTTCTCTTCTTCCTGTCACCCACGACCCTTCCTAGGTTACTGCCTTTGCCAACCCAAAACGAAGACAACGCGCCAGTACGCGCAGCACAACCACCGCCACCTTCCAGTCACACATCCTTCCACTGATTCCTATCGCGACCGCACCCTCGATCGCTGCTCTCGACTCCAGGCGCCCACGCCTCATGTCACCTCCAGTTCGCCGCTATCAGATGTCGCCCCCCTCTCCATATGCACGCACTTGAACTAGAATAGAGAAATAGTAATTTTACCGCGATTCGTTTCTTCCTACATTCGTTTATTTTTATTTTTTTCTCTGAGATCGAACTAATTTCGATTTTCCTTTTTTTTTAATATATTCGATTAGAACTGGAGATAAAAGAGGAAGACGGTCGTGAATTTGATGAGAAGGAGTGGCTTATAATACAAGGTAGGCCGGCTTCTCAAGTTTGACTTTTAAAGTTTTAAATATTATATTAAAATCAAAATATCTCATTTAACCTAACTCGAAATCCCGAACTCCTATCGAGGCGTGCCGCCTGGCATTTCTAATGTTACACCCATATTTCGAACACAATGGAACAAGCCTCGCGTTCCAATTCGATCATATGGAGAATATAGCTTTTTAAATCGACTAGCTAAATTAAATTAAATTGTTTCTAGGCGTTTCTAGATCGCACGACCAAACGGCGAATCCAAATGCTATGCAATTTGAAATCCGAAAATAATACACTATTACGGATTCAATGGAACTGGTTTTGTTGAATTTCGAGACTGTGCCCCAGAATGTTATTTTAACTCACCGATTAAAATCGTTGATTTTCAAAATTGACGAATTCACCTGAAATTTCAGTTTGAAAACCTTACTAACTAATTTATAGTTCCAAATCAAATATTTAAACCATTTAAATATTCAAAATTAAATGACAAAAAATCCGAGCCGTTACATGTTAAGTAGAATATTCGATGTTATTAGGCCAACAAATAAACGTCTTTACCTTAGTGGTGTAAAAGGAAAGGAGACTCTATACCTTAGTTTGGACACCTATGTCCTTCTCTTCCTAGCTACTTGCTCAACCCGACGGTTAAAGAAGTCAAAAGGTTGACTCATTTATAAGAGCTGGATTTATTTTGGGACTTCACCTGAATTTTAGAAAGTAAAATGAATCTGGTATTTTGTATGTACTATGAGATGTAGTAGAGTATTATATGAGTAATAATTTGAAGTAAGTTTTATGAAATTTTTTATAAATAAAATTAAGTCTTTGTAAAATGTTTATAAACTTAAGTGATGTTTTATGAAATGCTTCATAAATGATTTTAGTATTAAATGAAATACTATTGTATAACTGAATGTGATATATAAAGTAATTGGTATAGTCAAAGAAACCAACATGATAAAATACATAAGTTGCATAGAGAAAATTTTATTCATAAGGTTATTCTTGATCCAGGATTCGAGTATATTTTCTAGGAGATCTACGTCGACCAAGCGAGAATATTTCACTCAATTCTCGAACACAAATGTTTGAAAAAAAATTCATGATATGATCCTGACACTTTCTATCATAGTTTATGGCTATGTAAGAGAGACTGATATTTCTAATCAAGGAACCAAATCGATGTTCATACTGGAGATGTTAAGTGATCTATACTAGTTGGAAAGTGAAATTTAAGTAATCGAGCAAGTGATCGGATCAGATATTGTGTATGGATGATCCATATACATCATACAGACTTACCATATGTATATTATGTTTTGTTGGCTAATGGAGAGTTTAAGGAATGCCTATTCGATTTGTTGTGGGGTATCCTGAAAGATCCTGAGATTGTTGACCGTAAGGCATGCTCATCCTTTTGCAATGTGAGCGCTTTTGACCCTGAGCAAACCTTGAAATTCATTTGCTACTAATTTTGAATACTATTGAATATAGATGTATGCTTATTTCTTTTGTTATTTGGTCGTGCTGTAATTTCGAGGATGAAATGTTTTTGGAGAGGTAGAATGTAACGACCCAAAATTTCGAACACTTTGTATTTAAATATTTAAATAATTTAAATTTTTGAATATTAGATTTAGTGTGATTAAATAGATTTAATAACCTTATTAACCCTTTTTTAATTAATAATTAATGATGGCAAACTTGATTTTGTAATATGTTTATGGAAATAATAGTTCAAAAAAATATCGGTAATGAGAACGAAAGTCGTTTTTTCAATAAATGGCTTAAAATTTGTTTGAACCTTTTGGGCTCTAATATATTAATGTGTAATTAACTAGCAACTAAAAATATTTTAGTGTATATGGCTAACTAAATGTGAATAGTAAAAAGATTAGCAAGTGGATTTAGGAGAAGGTATACTGGTGAATGGTAAAAGATATTTGCCTAAGGGGATGAGGTGTAAAGTTAGCATATGAGAGGAAGCATGCATGGTGTCCTTCCATGGAGGGTAAGAGGAGAGTGGTTACCTCTTGGCAACTTCTACTTAAGATTTTTCATATGTTACATTAACACATTTTCTAATTTTTAATGTAGAAACACTTAGTCTTAAACCTCTTCCAACTTCACTAATCAATCTTTAGTCAAAGTAACTCTTCTTAAATCTCTGCAAACTCGAGTATAGGATTGGCACAACATAGCAACGTGGAATGGAAACTGATAAATTGAAGTAATAGAACACAAACCCACCATGAAGTTTGGTCCATGAACAATATAGTGGAAGAGGAGGTGGCCAAGTGCAAATGTGAACAAAGGCGAAGTTTTGGCATGTTTGATTATGGTAGGTAGTGTTCATGTGATTCTAATTACTCGTGTCTAGTTATAGAATTAGCTATGGTGAGTTAACTCACCATCAAAAAGTATATAATATGTGTGTGTATTTCATGCTTGAATATAAATTTCGTTAACTAGTTAAAATTATAACTTTGGACCCCTCTTTCTATGAAAGAAAATGACAACTATATATGATGATATTCACTTCTATTACCCTCTACAATATGTAACCTGGGCATGAATTTGTATTTACATGTTTGATTTGTGTGTGAAATTGAAGTATGTTTGAAAGTGTTTGAAGCGAGAAAGATCACTATAAGTACACTTTGAAATCCCTTGTGTTAAACTTGTGTTGAATGGTGTATGTAAATATATTGTCAAATAATATATCTTAGTTGTTCTCAACACTTATAATAGCGTATGGGAAAACAAAGAATAAGTTAGGAAAAGTATTGAAATGATAGAATAAAGTTTGCAAAAGTTTATATGTGAAAAGGTTGCTAGAGATGCGCTTTGAAATGCCTTGTTTTTATGGATTTTCAAAGGCTTCTGTGAAGACATCCTTAATGTTTTGTTTTTATAATTATTAAGTAATATTAATAAATTACTTACTATAACGAACTTGGACTTTAAATCAATCAGGTAGTTGAAAATAGGTCAAACATTTATGGCTTTAAACTGGTTTTGTGGTAAAACATGAAATTGCAACATTTTCCAATTGCAACACTTTCTGGATGTTTCTGAACTTGTGATAGCACATCTTTTAAATGATATTCTTTGCTCTTTGAAACTTTAAAAATGGTTAAATTTTTTATTTAAATAAAGTATTTTTTCCAAGATCTTTGTAGGAATGTTTAAGAACATTTGAAAATGGTACTTTATATACAACAAATCATTGGGACAACATATCCCATGTCAATAAACGTTCGAAAGCAAGTTTCGAACTTGTGACCTCTTGCACCAAAGCCTGAATCAATTAACCACTTGGACAATGGTGCTTGTCTAAATATACTTTTGAATATAAGTAGATCTTTTAATAGAATATTTTTAATGATAATTACAATAAAGTGGTTTTGGGTGTATAGTAAACGATGTTTAAATAACATTTGTTTTTAACCCATATAGATGTACTTTTAAAAATTTGAAATCTTGTTAAGAGATTTGTGAATATTCTTATACCTTTGAGATAAGAATATAAATACATTTCTAAGTATTGAAAAGAGTAGAAATGAATAGTGAAATAGCAATATACATGTATATATCTTTTTTAAAGGTATTTTAAATATACATACAAGTATTTATGAAGAAATTTTAATTAATAAAAGAAGAATTAATTGAATAAAAAGGGGATTAGAAGTCACTTATGTGACTTAATCATGTTTTGCATTTTTACTCATTATGGAAAGTATTTAATCCTACACTTAGCAATAATTATTGATATAGTAGACTTGTCTATCTGTGAGAGTTAAGAATGAAGTGTCAATGTAGGGCTTTGATGCAACCAGTACTCCAATTTACTTGGGTTCACTATTGAACGAGGGATAATATAATGTGAGAAGGTCATACACGGTGATAAATATACGAGACTTGATTTCCATACGTGATTGTTTTTATTTCTATCGAACTTGACCAAATTAATTAAGGAAGTATATGAAAGCTTCATAGTTTCATATAGTTTGAGATCCACTAGGGAGGACTCATTAATATGAAACGTCTCTTGCTTTAAGAACGAATATATTCGAGATTCCCAAGGACTCTTTTATATCATTTACTCACTTCTTAAAGAAGACGAATTTAATTAACCAAAATTCACAATTTCAGTTTTAAGAGTCCTAGATTAGATAAGTATACCAAAAACCACTTCAAAACTAATATAAGAGCTCCGTAGAAGTGGTTATCGAGTGGAATGTTATAGAACTGAACTGTCTATCCTAAGATTAAGTCCAAGGGAGAGATCAATGTTAATTTTTGGACAAATGAGAAATATTTTAACTGTCTACCTTAAAGTTAAGTTCAAATGAGAGGTTAACTTTAGCATTCGTCCAACGATTTATGCTGGAGTCCATGAAGACGTTCGTGAACTATTCAAGACGTTAAAATCCATGGAGAGGTTTCTGATCTATTCAAGTGGTGAAGACTCATGTGAGAGATGTTGAACGTGACTTCACGCCTGGTAATGATAGAAAATATAGTAGAGGCATAGCCAGTGGGTTTAGCTAACCCAAGGGTACATCAAATCTAAGTATTTAGAAATGCTTTCGGTTGAGGTGCACGGGAGTTGATGGTATTTGGTATCACATGTTCGACATGGACCAGATATTTTTTCCTGTATGACATATTTTACCTAGAGATATGCATGGTTTCATAAGGTAGTATCTGACCCTTGTCAGGAAGACGACTTCGATGTATTAAGGAGACCTCCATGGAAATCCATATGAAAACGTTTCTTAGCGGTACTAGTTTTACTTCTAATATTGTTGCGTTGTGAGATACAAGTGGCATAGCTATTTTTTGATTTATATTCTACACCCAAACACTATCTATCATATCATTATATATACTTATTAGATGGGTTTGGTTCTTTTGAGGGGAAAACCATTTCGATGATTTGGGTGGTCTCGAAAGATACTTTTTATGCTGATCACGTATCTTTTAAGTTTCTCACATTGGACTTATGTCTGACTCATGGTTTTATCTTTCCCTTAATTCCTCAGGTGTTCTTTCCGGTAGTTTGAGAAAGGCGGGTTTTCGTCGATACTCTTTGGAGTTTGAGGAGATTAGCGCAATGCCTTCACCTACCATAGTATTCTTATTTCTACTGCACTACTATTAGGTATATATCAGCAATTGTAAGGACAGACTATTATAACTATCTAGGCTGATTACTTAGGATTTTAACTTTGAAATGTTATGTATCTTAGAGTGATAGTTTATGCTGTCTTTTGATATTATATGTTATTGCTCCATTGTGACATTCAAAAGTTTTGTTCTTCCTTCCTTATTCCATTTCGTTTTCTTTTTATTTTACCCTCGCAATTTATCTTTTCGACACTTGAGTTCTCGACACGTGAATACCATGAATGTATTAATGTCGACATTTAAGGGTCAAAGAGGAAAACCATTACATTTGGTTTCTATAAGATTCATTATGTATTCAATTAATCGTCTTGTAATATATAAATCTGAATCATCCTCCATCTTATTTGAATATACGATAATTGAACTGTTTTGTTTCTGGTCTACATCTGTTCATTCTCCCATTTAATATATATTCTACTCAAATTGATATGTTTTGATTCTCTATCATCTTTGTTATTTTGTTATTATTCTATATAAATTTTAGATCATTTTATTTTTATTACGAATTTACACATGCCTAGCTCATCCAATTCATTTTCTTTTTTCAGTGATTTTGTTTAAAAAAAAGAACTTGAAAGTTAATTTTAATTTAGATCTATTTTTACTTTTAAAACTTACATACGCAATTGTAAATGAATTGTTCATGCTAATTATTTTTTATTCCTTGAGGATTGAATTATATAATTATATGGTTAGTTTTGGATACAAATATTTGAATGTTGTTTACATAAGAATGCAAATTTACAAACACTTAAATGTTGTTAACTTAAGAATGGAAATTTACAAATATTTGAATGTTGATCACATAAGAATGAAAAATTTTGGTCTGACATTTATAGACCTTTGTGCAAATTATATTGTCTCCTTTTCTATATTTGTCTGTTTAAAAAATTTCCTAAACTCTACTTGCTTTTAATTAAAAATAAGCCTAGATTGTTTACTTTGAGATCACATTTATTTACACACACACACTCATTATAGAATACCATGTTCACAATCATATTTTGTTCCTATTTTAAAATGATACGTCTGTATGGAAACATACATATGTTGCCTGAATTCCAATTTATAAAAGAGAACTTATGTAATTATGTAACTTATGATGTCAAAACTTTCTTTAATTGAAAATGAATTCATTATGACTATGACGACTTGCCTTTTAAAACGATTCAAGTCGACAATAAACCTTACTTGTCTAATTTAAACCATTCAAAAGATGGATTATCAAAGGGTTTTATTCTACAGAAATAGGACAAGAAGAAAAAAATACAGAATCTCACAGTGGAATGACAAAATGTAATAAATACATAGACAGTAAATGAAACTATTTTACAATATATATTTAATTTCATTATACAATAACATCAGAGTTCTACATATCAAACATCACAAAACCATGCAGTAGAAATATATTAGTAAATACGGTCATCAAGTCCGTCTTCATCTTCAAGAAACCACCATGTTCGAAACATTATAATATTCAGGCTGTCTCGAGTGTAATAAAATGACAAACCACTCGAGTCAAAACAAAAAATCCTCATGTAAGTTAATCAAATCAAGCGAATATGGATGTAAATAACTTCATGTTACTTCAAAAATTCAGATAAAAAGTTAAGAGATTTCAAACATCTTTCAGTAAATTTCCAGTAAAGTTTCAAAAAAATTTAATCGAATTAATATTTCCACAATTTCAAACGACAATTTCAAGGTTTGAATAACTAAAATAAATACAAATTTTATCAAATATTCTTCAAATATCATACTTAGATTTTCAGAAAGTTTACTTTACTTTATACATTTCCGAAATATCGATAATTCCATTGTCGAGATATGGAATGCCAACATCAATAAATGGATGAAATTCAAAACAAAGATTTCTTTGCAAAACATGTTCCTTTACTTAGTAAAGTTATAGAAAATCTTGCAAACCTTTATTGCCCCTTCTAGAAATTTATATTGTTATTAGATTAGAATTTAAAAGCTTTATAAATGAATTTCAAACTATTTTTCAAAAATCCGATTTAACCCAATTTACAAATTTAAATTCTTTGTAACATATAAATTTCTAAAGTTTAAAAAACTAAAAATTTAAAACCTTTTAGTGTTTAAATCCAGTTTATGAAAACCTTTCAAATTTGCCAAATGGAAATCAAATCCCAACAAACATATTCCCGCCGAAGCTGTCAATAATACATCCAATCACCAACATATCAAAACAGGATATCTAAGGGTTCATATCAAAATTCACTGGTCCACATAATCAATATGACATGTCATATAATAGTGATAATAAACAGGGTGATAACCTAAATATATCAAAATCAATAAACAATATACACTTAATCAAAATATCATCCATCACAACAACATCCATCGCAATAAGAAAAAAACACCAAAACAAAAATTCAAACATATATCACTACGATCATAAATTATCAATATTGGGATGTTTAACTAACACCGATATTAAATTTCAATGTCAATTTAAATCCAATCAATTTATTTTCAGTCAATTCAATTTTAATCGTTTTCAATTTCAACAGCAATCAATAAAATTTATCACTTGATAATTTGGTTTAACTTGCAATAAAAGTTTTAGTACTTCTTGAGTGGGACTAATCACTCACCTGAATTTCGTGAATCAAAAAAGTACGAAACATCGACACATGACAACCCGAACATGGCGCACGCTGACACGGATATGCGGACATGCACACGCACAAGAGAAACAACTTGCTTTGGAATGAACTACCATGAAGTTTGATTGACAACTTACCTCTACTGGAGACTTATGCGACTATGGCAGTTGCTAACTGGATGGCAGTGGGAGGATGTTGGCGGCAGACTTGGTGTGGTGGGAGCTTCGGTGATTGGGCTAACGGCGGCAACTTAAGTGTGGAGTTTCAGGTTAGGGGTAGTCGATTGCTCGAGGTAGAGGAGGCGGGAACATGGAGATCTGGGCGGAGGAGCAAGGCGTAAAAATGAAGAGGTGGGTCTTGAATTCCAGGCGGATCTATGGGGAGTTGGATTTGGTTGTGATGCACGAAAGCGGCGAACTGGAGGGCTGTCGGATCGAGAAGGAGGAGGATCTGATGATGAAGAATGTAAGGTGGTGGAGGGAGGAGCTCGACAGCGGTGATGGTCGACTGGAGGTTGGTTGCGGTACTGGAACACTAGCGAAGGCGGAAGGAGCGGTTGTACGGGTGTAGGGAGGTAGCACGGTGGAGGACATGGCAGGCGGGTGGGCGAATGGAGGAAGCTTCGACTTTTTTTTATATAATATGAATAAAATCGTGAACAGTAACTTAATGAAAATAAAATATTAATTTTTGCTAATACGTGAGGGGCAAGTAATCAAAAAGGCAGAGATATTTGTTTGAATGTGTGACGTGACAAGATAGGGTAACCTTGTACACTATAATTTGACTGTTTAAGGTTTGGCACCGGACTTCGAAACACAAAAATAAATATATCACAGCAATCAATGCAACGAGCCAACCACAAGGTGCAATAAAATCAGTGTTACGGCCATCGTGCCAAAAGTCCACTTTCGTCGCCAGTTACACTAATTCAGAATTTATGACAAATGATAAATTGCGATAAACGGAGCTAGAAATATCAGAATTAGAAGAAACGAACTTTGACATTTTGATTAGAAAAACTTCTAGAACATTTCTATGTAAAAATATCTACATTTCAAAAAAAAAAATTTCATTAAATTATTGACCAGTTTTGAATTAAATTTGGAACCGAATATATTTTCAAAATATCCGAACCAAATTCATTCCATAATAAACTTATTAAAACATGTTTTATGTCACGACCCACTTTTTCCATACAGTATAAAATGACAATTTACCACACTTGTCTAGCCCAAATTGCATGGGAATGTGGATAGTTAAGTAAAAGAAAGTAGAAAAAAGATAGAAAGAAAAATAAACAGCACAAAGTCTCACAGCGGAATGAATAATCTGTATTATATAACAAATCTTTACACAAAAGATAAAACTGTAATTTATATATATATAAACATCAATCGGAGTATGCTAATCTATTCAGCATGGACAGTTATAACAAGCTGTCCTTACAACTGCTGATAAACACATCTAAAATGCAACGAAAATATAACCATCTATGTGAGTACGTCTCTGGGCCACCAGCTCCTCTTCCGAAGCTCCAAAATATCCATCTAAACCTGCAAATATGCTCGGACTGACCCGAGCATATAGGAAAAACCACGTCTGAGTTAGCCTGGTTAAATCAGCGTGAGAAAACACAATTAACTTGATTCTTAAAGTTTAATAACCCGTTCAAAAACAAAGGTATCTCGTAAGACCTTACCGCAAATAAAAACGTATGATTTTTTACCTTACAATAACCAAAACTCTTTTATAGAAAATCATCTGATAATATAATAGTCTCTAAACGCCAAAGTAAATAATAATAAGTAGCTATGATGCATGTGTTGTGTACATCACAACGATACTAGTCATAAAATCAAAATCCGATTAAGCTCGTTTGCTAATTTTAGAGGATTTCCAAGGAGGTGCCTTCAGTACTTCGAGAACGGTCCTTCTGCGCAAGGATCAGAGTTATCCTACAGAAGCATCATACCCGTCTAGCCGGAATAAGCAAACAAACATTCAAACAATGATGTCATTTTCCACCGAAATCACCAAGCCTCTTTTAATTTAATTTCGATAAATTAAATCTCTTAATAAAAAATAGTCATATACTTATCTCACCGGAATAAGCATATTAACAAATCATATCTTCCAAAATACTTGAAACCTTTTGAAATAAATATGGAAAGCAACATTCAGTATCGACCCTAGATTGCAGCTCAACGATTACATCTCTATCCCAGAGAAATCCAAACTTAACTTAGGCAATCTCTACCTCCCGATTTATGCCATGCAATCAATCATAGATCCGCAGTTTGCACAATGGTCACGTCGCTATCCCAGCGAAAACATCGCAATAGGCAATCTCCGCCCTCGAACTACGCTATGAAAATATACCGTTACTTTCCAAAATAATTATCTCAAAATAATACTTATAAAGTTTCGATATAAATTTCCACGTTTAATTTAGGAAAATACTCTTTAATATAAGTTTACTATATAATATATTATTTAAAAAAATATATTAGTATTTAACGAATTATCTTAGAAATAATAATATTTTAATACCGATTAATTCTTAATAATAATTAACTTTTAAATCAAATCATTATAAGATAACTTTAATTAATAATTAAAATATACTTTTAAACATTTTAAATAATTAAATAAATTTGAAAATAATAATTAAATATTTTTATATAAATTTTAAGAATTATAAAGTAATTAACTTTAAAACATTATCAAATAAATTATTAATTTTATTTAAAGTATCATTAATAAATAATAATCATTCTTAAAATAACTTTCAAAAATCAACTTCCAAATTTGAAAAGAAGCTTAGTAACTCCAATAGTACTTAACCAAGTCACCATTAATTTCAATAACTATCAAGTTATAACCCAAGTATTCACATTACATCACAAATGTAAATTAAATTCATAATTAACAATCAATCATTAAAACAACACTTATCCAATACTTATCGATTGGAATGTAATTAAGTGTCCACAAAATTTTAATAGTAGAACGGGGTTTATTTCTGCTAATATAAATGTCCAAATTAACTTATCCAATTACTAATAGCAGAACGGTGATTTATTCTGCTAAACATGGTCCAATTAATTTGATTAGCGGAACAGTGATTTACTTCCGCTAAACAAATGTCCAATTAACCATATTCAATTCACTTTAACTCAACGGTACTTATTTGGCTACTTAATGGCACAAACAAAAGATAATTGAAATCAGTATCTAAATAAAAGTCAAAGCGTAGATCATTAACTACAATCGACAATTTATAATTAATATTAAATCAATTTACAAATCAGAACTGGAATTTTTTCAATTAACTTAGTCAAATTATATTTTTAATCTAGATTACTTGTCAATCGAAGAAATTTAATAATTGATTTATTCTTAGTCAATTAAAATTAATCAGTATTAAAATTTAACTGATTAATTAACATATAATTAATTAAATAAGAAATTTCTTACTTTCTACTTTAGTTGTTATAAACCATTAAATTTTTTATTGTAGAAAACTTGGCAATATTATTTCAGATGAAAATAATTCGCGACAGGATCTCGACGCAAAAATTCGCACGTTAATTGGATTTGAAATGAAAGGGAAATAGTGATTTAAAAATTATAGATTATTAGATAAGAAAAATTAATTTAAATTTCTCTTTAAAACAAACCCAGTCCATATAACTCAACCCCGGCCCAATCAATCAAACACAACCCCTTCCTTCTCCTTTCTTCTTCCCAGTTTCCCCCTCTCTTCTCTTCTATTTGGATACACGGAACTACACGTACGTGGGCACGTACACACGGCATCTGGTCGACCTAACATGCCGCCGATCATCCTCACTAGTCGCTCATGACCATCTCATCACAACTAATTACCTGAAACGCGATCGAACACTCAGTTCAAAAATTCAAACTTCCAACCTGAACGGAACCAAAACTGTGCCTACTTAAACCCCTCACCATGACACGACAGACCATCGTCCACCACCCAACTTCGCCCCTAGCTCCGCCACAAGCTCCTCTACCATTTCCCCCTTACGCGCACATCTCTATCCCTCCATTGTCATCGCCATTGCCATGAAACCGAGACCAACCCAAAACCCACCATAACCCTAACATGACCTCGTCTCGCCTTCACATTTCACTAGAATAGCCGCGCCATTTTTTTGTATGCCCCATCACCCAAGCCTCCTCCACGGCCAACGACTAGCCACGAAATCAACTACAACACCTAAATCTGCCAAAATCCCCAAACCCGTTCATCTCCTGATTCCTACCTTCACACATCACTAAAAAATCCCAAATCAATCTTAAAAATCGTATTTTCCAACAATGATTATGACTGTATGATCCAATATAAGATCCAATATAAAATTATGTATGTTGAATTTCGACTATAAGTAAATCACTTACTAATAAATGGGTTTCCCTCACTCTCCACTTGATAAATTTGAATGAAATAAGTTTTAAAATATTCTACATTCAAAAACAAGAAACTTTGATTTTGGAATCAAAGTTTAAAACTAAATGGTTGTGAAGATACTGATTTTTAAAGTTTAAAATTTTAACTATTTTATCAAAAAGACACGAACAGGGAAGATAAAAGAAGAAGCACAATGTTCTGATGATGGGTGGAACTGATCATCATCAAACACATACATACCTTCACACATTCACCTAAAAATACATATAAACTTGCAATATATCCATGATTCATTCATATCACAATTATATGTATATAAGAAATATTGTAACGATCTGTAATTTTCGATAATTAAAAATAGTTAATTTAATAAGGTTTTGTGATTTAATGTTGGAAGAAATAAAAATTTGTGGTTTAATAATAAGAATATAACTAGAATGAAATGTAATAGTATTAATTTAAGGAAATTGATAACTGCTTTAAATGCAATTCCAATTAATTGAAATGATTAACAAGTTATAATTGGTTATAGATTGTAAATTTATTGTAATAATGTGTGTATTAATTGATAATTGGATTAAAAGAGTGATTAATTAATGAAATAATGTGTAATAAATTATAACTAGATATAATTAGCATTGTATAAGTTGGCCTAACATTTTCTTGTAAATAATAAACTTATAAACGTGATTAAAATTTAATGGTGACAATAATTATATGTAACCTATTTATTTAGTCCATTAAACTAAATTGAAAATCAATTGCAATTAAATGTAATTAAATATTACGTTAATGGAAACTAAGATGGAATTGGAAAATATTAATGTAATAAGATATAAACGAACGTTAACTATGCCCATAGAGTAATGATTGATTGAATTAAAATATTAAAATCAAATTTAATCAATTTATTAAAATTAAATTATAATTAATTGGATTTAATTACAGTTGAAATTGAACACTGTAATTAGTGTAATATTTAACAGTAGATTGATATGTAAATTTGTTTTAAATTATTGTAAACGCCTAAGGAATCAAAAATGATAAAATTGGTTAATTATAAAATTTGAATTGAAAAAAAGTGATTTAATCAACTTAATATTAATTTATTTAATTAATATGACTATAGCCATTTTGGCCACTCTCTTGGATTTCGATGAAACCAGTTTCATCTGATCCGTAACAGTAAATTATTGTAGGATTCCAAATTTTGTAACGATTGGACTTGTTATTTGATCGTTGGGGCTCGAAACGCGTAAAAATCGATTTAATTGAAATTAATTAGAAATAAGCTGATTTTAAAGCTAACTTCTTCATACGATGGAATTAGGACTTGAAACTTGTTCCATTGAGTTTAAAATATCAAAAACATCTATTTTAATATATGAGATGACCTACATTCGTTTTGGAGGCAGAACGGACTTTTTGGGTCGCTATTGTCATTCATACCAATTCGATTGTGTTTATTTTCTTATCGGGCCTTGTCCATATAAATTGTTCTGTTCTAACCCTATTAGTCTTTCTATTTTCTTATTTCTATACGTACATCAACTTTTGTTTGCTCCTTTCTTCAATGGCAGAAGCAAATTCCAATTCCAAACGCTACATTTCAATCTTCAAACCAATTTTAAAAATCGAACTCCTCCAAACCATATCAAATTATATACCATTTTGAAGCTCTCGATGAGTGTAACCCAGATATGCAATTCATTTTTGCAATTGGTTCTCACTTTGGCTAGAAATCGACAATTTACCACTGGCCGTTCATATTAGGTTGTCGGAGTTAACAGTGGATCGTCCACTGTTCAATGATCGGGAGGCGACGTTAGGAAGAGGACATCAAGCAGGTCTCTGGGTAGTGTTCGCTAGTACCTGGGTTGTCATAATTCGCCATGATCGGCGTTCGAAACTCGCGGCAGCGTTACGCGTTTCTGGCCGAGGCCGGTGGTCGCGCCTATGTGGATGGGTGCGGCCGTGTACGCTGGAGCCAGCGACGTGGTCTGATGTGGTCGTAGGTTGGCATGGCGGCGACAATTTCAAGATGGTAGGTAGTGGTTGAACTAGGTTTTGCAATCAGTTAGGGGTTCTCAAGCGCGTGGAAGAAGGAGGTGACGTGTTATCTTTTAATTTAATTAATTATTTAAAATTTTAATTTTCAAACATTCTAACTATCTTAACTTTTCCGTATAAGCTCGGATTCACGTGTGGTTTTCTCTACTACGAACGTATCGAAATTGCGGACAATATGGAACTGGTTTAGATAAATTCCGAGATTGTTAAATTTGGGCCTTATTTTGGACTTTAAATCAATTTGAAATCAAAAGGTGAGTGTTTTAACCCACTCACAACTACTAAATAATCTTATGTTAATTAATTTTTTGATTTGATTAGAAATTGATCGATTGATGTTTGGTATATTTAAATTGTCATTCCAGTTAAATATGACTTTTATTGCATTTAATCGTCATTTAATTTAAAACTGAATTTAATTGTCAATTTAATACTTGTTAATAATAATCAGTTGGTTGATGTTATTTATTGGTAGATTGTATGGTGATTATGACGCATGTTTGATTGTTGATATTGGATGATGAATGTTATATTTTTATATTGTTATAACACTGCAAGTTCCCTACGGGTTGAAATGATACACACCCGAACGATCTGATAAATTAGGGAGAAATCGTTATGGGTTGAAATGATAGATTCGAGCGATTTCATGTATTTGAAATTAAATTTTGGGATTGCGGGCCAAAATGATATATACCTGTAAAATTTTAAAATTGCAGACTGAAATTATAAATATCCGTATCACTTGATCATAGGGTAGAAAATTATATACGGACACCGGATTGGTTAAATAAAATAATTTTTATACCTTTAGTTTTGAATTCAGTTAACTGGTATCTTGAAATCGAAATTGATTTATATAAGCTGAATTATTTTCGAAAATCCAAGCATTAGTTTTGAAATTGGAATTGATTTAATGAATTGTTCAAAGGATTTAAGTTGGAATTTTGAAGAACTGTCGTATATAAATGAATTTTATCGAAATTGAGTTATTGAGAATGTTTGAATGTAACTTTGAAATATATTTTAAACCTATTTTAAACTATTTTAATCAATTTAAACTGTTTTAATCTATTATAATCTACGTAATCCAATTTAATTTATTTTACCTATTTTAAATTAATTATATTTATTTAATCCATTTTAAATCTATTTAATATAATTTAAATTTATTTAATCAGTATTAAACCTATCTAATATAATTTAAACCTACTTAATCTATTTTAAATCTATTTAAACATTTATATAAATTTATTTAATCAGTATTAAATCTATCTAATATAATATAATCTATTTTAAATCTATTTAAATCATTTACAAATCTAATGTAATCTAATTTAAATATATTTTAACTTTTTAAACTATTTTAATCTATTTTAAACTATTTTAAATTATTTAAACTATTTTAGAGTATTTTAACCATTTTAAACTTTTTTATAAATTATTAAAATTATTTATGACTATCTAAACTATTTTCCAAAATTTGAGACTGTGTAAAGTTGAAGTATTTATATTTAAATCCTTGATGATATTACAACCTAAGTTGGGATTTGAAATTGATACCAGTTTGTAAAATGACATATTTGAATAAATATGATGGTTTTGAAACGAGGATTTAATTAACCTATCTTATCAATAATTTCGAAAGTGAATATGGTTTTGAAAGTGAATATGATCTCGAAAGCGATATGGGTTGAAATCGAATATGATATTTTGATCTTAATTATGAATTGGTTTTGAAAATGTAAAAGAACCATCCGGTGTGAAATAAGCGTTTGGTTGTTAAAGAGGCCGGGATCAGATATTGTCATACTCTCTGCCAATACCGAAAAAACCGCTTTAACAACTGTGTACATGGTGGAGATTCCCGAAATGAAGTAGGATGGTTTGGCGGATGATTCTATATGAGGTATTTACGTGACCCTGAATCCCGTGAGTTAGCTTATATGTGACTAAAATAGGAGCCGTGCCGGGCCAAATGAGGTCATTCCTCCGATCGAACACATTTTTTCAATAACATATTATGACTTTGTGATGATTTGGTAGGCACCCTTGATTTTGATTATAGGAGTGTGTTCTGAGGTGGGCGCTAGTAGCTGCTATGCGTTTGCACTAGTCCGGATCCGCAAAATGGCATAATCCTACACGACATTGCCTCGCGTGCCGTGTTCACATGCCCAATCGCACCTTCTACGAGTTTGTTTTGTACCATACCTATGAAGTGCCCTCTGGGTAAACCTCCAGTTTACGAAGGAGCGTACGGTACTGTATAGATTATGAAAATATATAAAATGTGTTAAGGGGGATATGGGTAGCGCCTTAACGTTATTTTAATACTTTACTTTACTGTAGACACTATTATAGTAGTGTATTATACTGTGTATGTAGATAGTTTAATGGATCCTTACGAGATGTAATCCCTAACATCTCTTAAGTTATTGCCCTCACGTTAAACACGGGATAGAAGATGTCAAACCCCATAAATATCTCTGACACTATTGATTTAACTTACATTAGAACTTTAGTTCTAACTCAAGTGTTTCGTCTTTTCATTACGCTCGGATTAGTCTGAACTTTTCAATGTATCGAAGACTGCTTTTCTGGAGGACGAAGATGATGGTTTTTATATTATTATTATTTATTACATTTATCCCACTGCGTTATATTATTCCACTGCATTTAGATATTTATTCCTGTTATATGTAACTATGATCTGTATTGTAAAAGTTTAATCAAATGTTATTTATAAAATAGCTTCATGAACTGTTTATTTAATTATTATATTTAATCATTCCGCTGTGAGATTCTGTGTTTGTTTTCTTTCTGTTTGCGCCAAAATTGGACACAAACCTCAAATACCGTGAAAGCACCGGTGTATGAACACAAACCAATGATATTCAAGCACAAATCTCAAATCTCAACAAGTATCAAACAATAATTCAGAAATAATGAACAAAGACACAAGTTTTATAGTGGTTCGGCTATCTCCGGCCTACGTCCACTCCAAAGTTTTATCCTTTTATTGATTATCCTTCCTGGTTACAAATGATTACCGTAGTAATAATGAAGAATTTCCAGTACAACAGCAGTATTGAAGCGTAGAAATGAATCTGGCAGAGTCTGGAGGTTGAAAGGCCAAAGATCCAGAAGATCCCCCTTTCTGAATGACCAGGGGCTCTATTTATAGGCGTAGGATGCTGATATTTCGCTGAAAATCCGAAAGACCACTTCTGGCATGTGAGGGGGCCCACAAGCCCGGCCTCAGGAAATTTGGGCCCACTTTGGGAACGATTCGAACTCCATTCGAATCGATCAGAAAATCATCCAATCGAGGTGAAATTTGGTGTGGACAATCTTCAACATGTATGTAAGCTCCTGTAAAAATTTCATTGCATTTGGATCAGTGGATCTTAAGTTATGATCGATTCGAGTTTGGGTTGTCCGCTGGCTTGTCGTCTTCGAATCCATTGCTTCAAATCCATCTTGTTCGACTCCATCCAAAGCACGTGCGCATCGATGACGTGTCGTGAAATCTCAGGGTCAATCCACCTTTGTCGCCGTGTTGAACGTTTCTTTCCTTGAACTGCGCATACTTCACGCGCTTAATCATGCTTTGCACCTCAGTTCGTATCCATTCTGTTCGTATCGCTCTGTCCACTTCCTTCGTATCGATCGTTTCAAGTAGATACGAACATTATCCCTAAGTCCTTCGAATCCATGAAGCCGACTCCCCGTGTATCCTTCTCGAACGCCCTCTTCGTATCGATAGGTACGAATCCAGAATCCCAAAACTGCTACTTCCTTTTCGTATCGATCCAACGCTGATCGATTCGAAGGACTTCTGCGCAGCCGTCCATTATTCCACAACGACGCGTAGTGCATCGATTCGAAGTAAACTCCTACATTTCCTCTTGATCGATACGAACTGTATTGATACGAACCAACCCATGTACACCTATGGATACGAAGGAGACCTATGTTGTCATTGAGTCGAAGTCCGCCTAACCTTCTCTTCCGATCGATACGAAATAACTGAGTTTTGTCCACATCGATTGATACGAACGGTGTCGATTCGAAGTCCTTCACCTTGCTTTGCCTTTGACCGATACGAACGCTATCAAGTTAAACCAACAACTAACCGATGCGAACCTCTCTGAGCCGAACCCATACTGATCGATACGAACGGTATCGATACGAAGCCCCTACCTCCAGATCGATACGAAGTGTATCGATTCGAACCATCCTTGCGCCATGCCTTCGATCGATGCGAACCTAATGGAGTCGAACTGAAAAAAACCTGATGGGTTCGAATCTGATGGATTCGAAATGAGCACCACCTTAACCCCTCGATGGATTCGAACACCATGCCTTTCTTACCTTGAATCGATCATAACTCCTTCATATGAACTCCGATTAACCTGAAATTTGAAACATAGCCTTTCCTAATCCTTATCATAATCTCCAATCAATTTCGTCCCGATCGGAGTTCAACCAAATTTTGATGACATCGATCGCCGCCTTGCTTTCAATCGATCTCCAATCCCAATATCCATCATCCCTTGCCAATTTGTTGATATTCCAGTTTTGATCAAAAAGTGGGATAGCACTTTGCCCCCCAAAACATGCCTTGTGATAAGAAGGCGTGTTTTGAATATCTCCGACTCCAATGTCCAAAGTCCATAGCCAATAACCGAATCCAGGACCTCTCCGGGTCGATATCCGAATCCATAACCTCTCCGGGCTCTTGCCAAGCGCAATCCACACCTAACGACCGTGGTCCAATGTCCCTGGACATTGAGCTAACCTCTCTGGGTTCTTGTCAAGCGTACTTCACACCTGACGACCATGGTCCAGTGTCCCTGGACGTTGTACAAAGCCATGGCTTAAGTCCTAAGCCGAATCCTGGTCTCTCCGGACCCTTGTTGAGCATAGTCCATACTCAACGACCTGAAAATAACAATTGATAATACAGGGCCTATGTCCTAGGCCGAATCCTGGTCACTCCGGACCCTTGTCAAGCATAGTCCATACTTGACGACCTGAATGAGCCAATTTACCACGTTCGGGCAAAGTGACTCACCCCTTGCCAGGCATAATCCATACCCGACGACCGTTTACCAAAAATCAGATAAAAATCCAATCAAAAGCCAGTCCAAAATCCAAATCAAAGCCAGAAAACCAAAAATCCAAAGCAGTATCCAAAATCAAAAACAACCATCCAAAGGAAAACCCAAATCAAAAGGCAAACAAAACCAGGAGTTCAATCCAAACTCCAAAACCAAAACCAGATAATTAAGTGTCCAATCCAGAATAAAAAACAGATTTCACAAACCATAGCTTCGCGATTTATCGTCATTCAGAGCATGCCTAGGGGCTATCTCTGTCCCCGTACATGTGTAAATGATTTGGTTGCTCGCTAATGGTTTGTTACTTATTTCATAATAACCAAGTCAATGTATAATCAATCGACCGTTATCCCTGGGCCTCGCATCATCACGTTGTGAGATAGTTGGTGGTTGCTCCTGCTCTACCGTTGCATTCCGTGTTCCAACATATTGCCTCAGCTGCCCATTCCTCACATGCTCCTCAATTATATCCTTTAAATGCCTGCAGCTGTTGGTGTCATGTCCGTCTAAGTCGTGGAAGAGACAATGCCTCCCTGATGCCTTCTCTCGTTCAGAAGGCTCTCTCCTGGCTGGCCTTCGGTAGGGAAGACGATTCCGGGTGTCCAAGTATATCCGCTCCAACGTCTCGTTCAATCCTGTGTATGTGGAAAACTTTGGATCCTTCCATCACTTCCTAGCACTTCCAGAATCATCGTCCAACTTCCTTTTTCCTCTGTCTTTATCTGAACCTTTGCTGGACAGTCCTTCACCCTCAGTTGCATTTACCTTTTTCACCTTTAAATCCGTACTTGCATCTTCTTGCCGGAGGAACCTTTCTGCCTCGTGAAAAAATTCGTCGAGATCTTGTGGGGGATCTCGTATCAGAGCTACCTTGAAATCCGAGTCCTCCCTGACTCTTGATACTGCTGCCATTAAAACCATCGATGGATCAGGCCGATCCACCGAAGCGACTGCCGCACTGAATCGAGTTAGAAAAGCTCTAAGTGATTCATCTATCCTTTGCTTCACCGATGTTAATGTCATCACATTCTTCGGCCTCTTGACGTGAACCCGAAACTATCCCAAAAACCTTTCCACCAATTCCCTCCAGGTCCTGATAGATCCTTCTCCCAGCTGCCTAAACCACATCGCAGCTAAGTCCGTCAAATACAAAGGGAAGCATCGGGCCATCACTTCCTCAGATGCCCCCAACACCTCCATGTGTCTGGTGTACCTCATCAAATGATCAGTTGGGTCTGCCTTGCCAACATATACCTCCACGCTAGGTAGCTTGAACTTAGGTGGGTTTTGAGCCATCCTTATTTCCCTAGCGAACGGACTCCTATTCACTCCTTCCAAGTCTCTGTTGGTCAAACCATCTTGCACAGTTCTCCTGATGATCTCCATTAATCCAGTATTGTCTGTTGGGGTTTGCCCCCATGCCCCCGAGGGAACTCCGGCACATATTCCTCGTGTGGTTCACTAGCAGCAACGTTAGCTCTAGCCTGTTGAACTCCTTCCAAAGGTCCTCTTGTGTTGGATCCTGTGGGCCTGCCCCCAAGCCCTTGTTGATTGCCCTTTGGCTCCGCATCCCGTCCTCCATTGGGTTCCATAACCCTAGTTCCTTGTCCTGCATCCACCGTGGCTGTAGCTGTTCCTAAGTTCTGCATCCCTGCAGCTCTCATTTGCTCAAAGAAAGTCTGCATCATTTCCTATTAGCTCTTCAATAATCTCTCTTGCAAAGAATTTGCCATGGCTTCCATCTCATTTCGGGTTATGTAGATTGAAGCCTGTCCTTCCCCAGCTCCGGAGGATGCTTGTTGACTTCCTTCCTGTTGGCTTCTCTCAGCCCTTTGCCTTCTACTATTTTGCCTAGTCATTGTCTTCAAACCCAAAAACTCCTTAAAATCTCCGAATCTGAACTTCAAATCCGATGTAGCGGGTGTTAGTCCCTTCTCAGTGAAAGCACCAAAGTTTTTGCGCCAAAATTGGGCACAAACCTCAAATACCGTGAAAGCACCAGTGTATGAATACAAACCAATGATATTCAAGCACAAATCTCAAATCTCAACAAGTATCAAACAATAATTTAGAAATAATGAACAAAGACACAAGTTTTATAGTGGTTCGGCTATCTCCGGCCTACGTCCACTTCAAAGTTTTATCATTTTATTGATTATCCTTCCTGGTTACAAATGATTACCACAGTAATAATGAAGAATTTCCAGTACAACAGCAGTATTGAAGCGTAGAAATGAATCTGGCAGAGTCTGGAGGTTGAAAGGCCAAAGATCCAGAAGATCCCCCTTTCTGAATGACCAGGGGCTCTATTTATAGGCGTAGGATGCTGATATTTAGCTGAAAATACGGAAGACCACTTCTGGCACGTGAGGGGGCCCACATGCCCGGCCTCAGGAAATTTGGGCCCACTTTGGGATCGATTCGAACTCCATTCGAATCGATCAGAAAATCATCCAATCGAGGTGAAATTTGGTGTGGACAATCTTTAACATGTATGTAAGCTCCTGTAAAAATTTCATTGCATTTGGATCAGTGGATCTTAAGTTATGATCGATTCGAGTTTGGGTTATCCGCTGGCTTGTCGTCTTCGAATCCACTGCTTCAAATCCATCTTGTTCGACTCCATCCAAAGCACATGCGCATCGATGACGTGTCGTGAAATCTTAGGGTCAATCCACCTTTGTCGCCGTGTTGAACGTTTCTTTCCTTGAACTGCGCATACTTCACGCGCTTAATCATGCTTTGCACCTCAGTTCGTATCCATTCTGTTCGTATCGCTCTGTCCACTTCCTTCGTATCGATCGTTTCGAATAGATACAAACATTGTCCCTAAGTCCTTCGAATCCATGAAGCCGACTCCCTGTGTACCCTTCTTGAACGCCCTCTTCGTATCGATAGGTACGAATCCAGACCAAAACTGCTACTTCCTTTTCGTATCGATCCAACGCTGATCGATTCGAAGGACTTCTGCGCAGGCGTCCCATTATTCCACAACGACGCGAAGTGCATCGATTCGAAGTAAACTCCTACATTTCCTCTTGATCGATACGAACCAACCCATGTACACCTATGGATACGAAGGAGACCTATGTTGTCATTGAGTCGAAGTCCGCCTAACCTTCTCTTCCGATCGATACGAAATAACCGAGTTTTGTCCATATCTATCGATACGAACGGTGTCGATTCGAAGTCCTTCACCTTGCTTTGCCTTTGACCGATACGAACGCTATCAAGTTAAACCAACACCTAACCGATGCGAACCTCTCTGAGCCGAACCCATACTGATCGATACGAATGGTATCGATACGAAGCCCTTACCTCCAGATCGATACGAAGTGTATCGATTCGAACCATCCTTGCGCCATGCCTTCGATCGATGCGAACCTAATGGAGTCGAACTGAAAAAAACCTGATGGGTTCAAATCTGATGGATTCAAAATGAGCACCACCTTAACCTCTCGATGGATTCGAACAACATGCCTTTCTTACCTTGAATCGATCATAACTCCTTCATATGAACTCCGATTAACCTGAAATTTGAAACATAGCCTTTCCTAATCCTTATCATCATCTCCAAACAATTTCGTCCCGATCGGAGTTCAACCAAATTTTGACGACATCGATCGCCGCCTTGCTTTCAATCGATCTCCAATCCCAATATCCATCATCCCTTGCCAATTTTGTTGACATTCCAGTTTTGACCAAAAAGTGAGATAGCACTTTCTTTCTTTGTTTTTTTTCTTATTTACCCCATAGCAATCTGCCCCTTTGAATGGTTTGAGTTGGCATGTATGTCGATTTAGACCGTCCAAAAAGGTAGGTCGTTACAAATATCCTGTTGACAATGTAACTTGTTTTTACTCTGTCTACAAACAGATGAACACACTACTGCAAATCTTCTACAAGCTTTTGAACACTTAACTAGTTTTTATTTTAATGGCAGATCTGTTGTTTGCTTCTTCTTTCTTTTTTTCTTTTATTTATGAATGAACAAGGCACGACTATAAATATAAGAGAAGAAGTGTATAAGGCAAGCAATAGGAGGCTGAGATATATACATGTATGAGCTTTAATCTTTTATTTATTTTTATTTTTTTCATTTTACTTTGGTGGCTGATTTGATTTCATGTTTGGGCTGATTTGATCTTTGGCTTGATTTGATTTTATGTGTTTGATTTAATATTTTATGTGCTTAATTATATGTTTATGCGCTTGCCTTTGAAATTTTGTTATTATGAAGCTTCATATGTACACACACACATAGATATGTTCACAAGAAACTTTTACCTTATACATATTAACATTTTTATTATAAGTTCTTAAGTTTGCCATCATGAAGCTTATACATGCACACACACACACACACATGCATTATTTTTATAACATGTATACAGACTTATATATATTTTCATCATAAATTTTGAAATTTTCCATCATGAAGCTTGTATATATATATAAATAGATATTTTATCATAAATTTGATATAGCAAAGTTTACATACATATATATCTATTTTATTATTTTTCAGAAATTAGAATTTAAATTTTAAATGTAGTCTTTAAAATTTATACATTCATATATGACCTATATCAGAAATTTAGTTTCATTCGACTATTAAAAATTAATATTCCAATATTTAAAATTTGTTACATATTTCAATAACAGATGAAAAAATACCGGATAGTTACATTTTATACAAACGACTTCAATTTATTGAAATCTTAAGTTTAGCGATTAAAAATCGTTTCTACATTGCCTACTACTGCTATTTAATGGCTGTATAACTTTTGTTTAAATTTCAGATTTTCTCATTTTATAAAATTATGCTTATATTTAAAATGAAGACGTTCATTTCAATTCTTTAAAACATTGTTTTATTTTCATTAAAACACTTATTATATTTATTACAAAAAGTTAGGTTTCTTGTGTACTAATTACAATTTACAATCCTTTCCTTCTGATTAAAAGATTCCAACAGCAATAAATTTCAATGTTAGATTTCAAATAAATTCTAATAATAATGACTGTTTTCTTGTTACAATAATTCAACATTTGTTATTCCAATTTCAGTTTTAATTACATACACTGATATCATAGAATTTAAGTTCTAATATAAATTGCATTTTTCTCTTATTTTTTTAGCTAAATGATCTCAACAATTAAATTCTAATTATATTAAATATTAAAATTTATTAGCTCAATTTCTGCTATTCATTATGTACAACGAATATCATTTAATTGTATTCTATTTTAAGTTCATCTGGATCTTATTGAAACTGTCATTAAAGAGTTTATTTAAGATTACCACTTAATTTCTAACATATTTCCATAAATTAATCATAAGATTTTCATTTCCAACAATTTTTTTATTTAACATATAAATTAATTTTTCATTTTTGAATGGTCAAAAATCCGGGTCGTTACACTCTTCCCCTGCTCAAAACTTTTCGTCCTCGAAAAGAAACGAAGTAAAGCAATCTGGTATTTTGATATATATTTTACTCAAAATAATTAACTTATAAACATTTAAACGTACTTAGTTTTACTATTTTACGAAAAAAATTAACTGCTAAAATTTTGAATTTTTGGCAGCACCTCATTTGCGCGGCTGAGTCAAAAAAGCTACAAACTTCCATTATTGGCCCAAACAAATCAAAAGAAACAAAAGCCAAGTGGCTCCCCATATCAGGGGTAAAAAATCATCAACCAACCATCAATATGAATACTTACCTATTTGTCCGCCGATAACTTTACTCATGAAATCAAAAGCATCAAATTAATCTTTCTTCAATATATTTGAATTTTACTTACATAACCCAAAAGCGAGTTAAACATGACAAAAACAATACATTGGCTATTCCTATCATAAGCACAAGCAAAACAACAATACAACAACCATAGGCAATAAATCAATGTGATGCAACTAACAATAACAATGCAAATCTACATGCAACTCTGGTGACGTAAAGGCTACGTGCAGCCAAAAATCATTATAACAACCATATGTAACAAAAGAGACCATCTCATATTAATTGATATTTACTTACACAAAATTATTTCCATCCAATATTAAAATAATTACTGAATCATTTCTTAAAACATCTTTAAGTTCATAAACATTTACTCAGTTTCATAATTATTTCGAAAGGGAAAGGAAAAAGAAAGGAGTGAAATAAGCAAATAAATTCAAGCTAGTATAAAAAAATTTAAATTTGAAACAAATTGGTTATAAACAAAGCCTTTAAGTTTTTGGTATTCATCTTGAAGAGGAACGAAATATTCTAATATATCGTAAAAGATTAAGCTTATAAAACATTCAAATCTATCTACTTAGGTTTATATAAAAACATATGAAATATTCTCATAGTATTGGGCAAAGATTTTTCAAAAAGTTTAAAATACCATTAGAAATTGATATAAAATCATTTTAAACAATCTTTAAAATAAAATAATTTAAATCCAATGATTTATTAAACTCGTTATATAAAATAAGAATAAACTCAAAGATTATTAAACTGAAACTAATAATATACTCAAATGTTACATTAAATTTGTATTTCAAATCAAGAGTACAAAATTTCATATCCTTCATAATCAATTTATAAAATACTTATTTTTAAAATAATAATTAATCAAATCATGGAAGACATTTACCATCGTTTAATACAAATTAAAATGGCAAATAAACCTTTAAAATTCATATTGCTATTTCGAAAACCAAGTAAGTATTCCAAACCTTTCTTTCAAAATAGATATTCAAATTTATTTTTCAAACATATTATACTATAGATAATACTTTCCAAATCATTTATTCTGCAAAAATTTTAAAACTTAAAAATTTCTATATTATTTTTATATAATATCTAAAAAAATTATTTTAAAAGAAACTTATATAAATCTCATTCGAAAAATTCATTCGAAAATCCATTTTCCAAATCAATAATGACCGGTATATCAATACTTTCCAAAATTCATTTGTCAAATTTTTTACTTTATGTAAGATAAACCCATTCATAAATAACGTATAAATATTAATAATAGACATCCTTATGAATATGTGTAAAAATATTTGAAAATAATCATTAACATCTTTACTTATATTTAGAAAGAAGCTATTTAAATTCTTAAATCCATTGTTTGAAAATTCGCTAGTTTTAATACCAAAATACTTTTCAAACATTATTTCTAAAACAACGATAATCAATCTTTAAATTTTATTATACCATATAACAACTTACTTTCAAGGAATTTTTTTATAAATAAAATAAGTAACTTAAAATTAGTATTAATAAAGAATTATTATTAACTTCAAATAATATCAATTATGTAAATAACTTTTCGCTATAATAAAATGTTGATAAATAATTTTTAAATGGTATTAATTATTAATAAACAACTCTTTTAACATTTCCAAATGATTTAGAAAAGACAAATAAGTTTATATCAAAGTACTTTTACAACTCGATGTCTTAACAGGTTTATCCTCATTCTTGGTGACTTCAGTCATATATTAATCAGGCAGAGGACAAAATATCTCTAAGTATGTAGTAGACCTATTTCCACATCTAGTGAAAATATTTCAAAACCTTCAAATCAAATATGGAAAGTACCACTCGATAACTAATCATGGATCGTAATTACACAATGGTTACGTCTCTATCCCAGAGAATCTATAGTAACCGTAGGCAATCTTTGCTCCTCGATTTACGCCATGGAACACCGTGGATCGCAGTTGCACAAGGGTTATGTTGCTATCCCATGAATCCATAGTAACTGTAAGCAATCTCTACCCCCTTGATATTCGCTACAAAACCCCTCATAGATTGCAGTTACGCAATAGTTACATTGCTATCCCAGTGAATCCATAGTAACTGTAGGCATTCTCTGCCCCTCGATTGACACTATGAGGAAATAAAAATCAAAACAACTCATGAGTTTATGTACGGACAACTTGCATCAAGTTCAGCTGAATCCACCGAGTGGATTTCCAAGTGGATCCACCTAGCGGATCTCTAATTTTTTATTTTGTGAAGGGTGGTTTTCCATTTATATAAGATCATTAGTTTCCAATTTGAATATTTTTTGACATCAAAGGTCTTCAAAAATCAAAGTTCTAAAATATCACTTTGGTTTCATACTTATATAAAATCTAAAATCACTTTTCTTCTTCCTTAAAATTGAGTAGCTTTCAAAATTAATTATTTTCAAAATCCGTAATTTTCAAAAATTTCTTCAGTTTCATATTTATATAAAGTCTTACTTGTATAAAATCAATATTTCCCTTTACCTCTTTTAAAATTGATAGTTTCCAAAAATATAATAAAGACTTTATATAGATCAAGTTTTCTTTTAAAATCAAATTCTTTTCAAAAACCATTCTGAAAATAAATAGAATTTATAAAACGTTAACTAACTTCATAAATATCAAAACACAATTTCATTAATAAACATTTCAAAACTTAATTTCATACTTGTATAATACAAAATATTCTTATTCATTTTACTCAACAAGAATATTCAATAGTTTAGAACTTTTTTTAAATTTATTATCCTTTTTAATTTGACAGTTACAAAACTCAACTTTTTATAATTTCATTAAAACAATTGGCTTTAATTCTTATGTCAATTTGAAGTTTCCAATTATTCAAAATTGTCAGAATTTTCTTTTCATTTCAATAATTGAAAATCACCCATCAATATCAAAATAGATGCACAATCAAACTAACCTAGTGCATATGGTACATGCGCCCATAATATCACTTAACTGGAACTCGAGAACTAATCACCGTTTTATTTCAAACCATTTGAAATAAATATATACATCTGTCTTATGTATACCAAATCATACTTCAAGGATTTAAATCAAAATTCATTTCACCAAAACATGTTGTGTAGTAATGCTACTATGGTGGCCTCCTCTACTTGAAACTCGAAAATAAACGCCGATGAAACATTAGTCATCATAGAAATTATTTTCCAGTGACAGAAGTGAGTTCCGCACTTTCTATTGCCTTTGAAATCATTTCTATTCGTAAATACTTTCAGATAATACTCATATTATTTTCCAAACCTCAGAAAACCAATTTTAAAATCCCCGGAATTTAAGTTCTTAAATTCTTTTTGAATTTCTTTTTTGTTATAAACCATATTTATATAAACCACTTTCTTGATGAATTCATTTCATAAGTGTAAACCTTTGTTCATATTAAAATAAACAATTTTACCAAATTCAATTAAATTTTAACCCAACATTGTCACCGAACACCTCATAGTCAAACTGTAAAATTAAATTCACAAGGTGTTTGATTCAATGTTTCCAATAAATTAATATCTCAAGCCGTGGTAAGGTTCTTCGCTTTGCATCGAATTAAACCACATGCTTCATTGCTTGTGCGGGCCCTCACCCGTACCATTGATTTTCATTCTTACGAACATACTCGCTAGGCGGCATACTTAACGCATTAGCTATAGCACTACACTGGTCGATACGTGTAGTGCCTAATATCTATTGCTACCCATCCTATGTTGAAAATGTAAATTACTTATAACTGGTTAAACACAATTCAAAATTCAAAAACCAATAGTCAATGCTCATAAACTTGTCGAGCACAACTAATCAACCAATAATTGGGAATAATTAAATATTATCATTATTATTTTTTAGACAAACACATCATGAATAACTTTATCAAATTTTACAAATTATTCTTTTACGTACAAATATAATATGAGGCAAAATTATTTATTACTAAATTCCAAAATCAATAAAGAATTTTTTAGCACTAACAAATACGCTCTCTCATATACATACACTTAAACTCATTCTAGAGTATTACTAACCCTATCTCTAACGAGTTTATCCTACAAGCTTAAGTGTCCGTTCAACCTAAGCTCTGATACCAAGTGTGATGACCCACCATTTAAAATGATTCAAGTCGACAATAAACCCTACATGTCACACTCAAACCATTCAAAAGACGGATTATCAAAGGGTTTTATTCTAAAGAAATAAGATATAGAAGAAGAAAATATAAAATCTCATAGCGAAATGAAAAAATATAATAGATACGTAGACAACACATGAAGCTATTTTACAATATACAATTAATTTCACTATACAATAACATCATAGTTCTACATATCAGACATCACAAAACAATGTAATTGAAATACACTAGTACATAAGGTCTTCAACTCCATCTTCATCTTCAAGAAACAACCGTCTTTGAAACACTGGAATACTCAAGCTGACCTGAGCATAATGAAAAGACAAAACACTCAAGTCAGAACTAAAAATCCTCATGTAAGCTAAGTCAAATCAGGTGAATATGGGTGTAAATAACTTCATGTTACTTCAGATATTCAGATAAAAAGTTAAGAGCTTTCAAACACCCTTTCAGCATAAATTTTTAATAGATTTAATATTTCCACAATTTCAAATGACAACTTCAAGGTTTGAATCACTAAAATAAATAAAAGTTTGTTTATCAAATATTCTTCAAATATCATACTGAGATTTTGAGAAAGTTTTCGTTGCTTTATACATTTCCAAAATATTGATAATTCCATTGTTGAGGTGCGGAATATCAAAATCAATAAATGAATGAAATTCAAAACATAGATTTCTTTACAAAATATTTTCCTTTACTTAGTAAATTTATACAAAATTTTGCAAACTTTTATTGACCCTTTTAGAAGTATATATTATTATTAGATTAGAATTTAAAAGCTTTGTAAATGAATTTAAAAATATTTTTCAAAAATCCGATTTAACCAAATATACAAATTTAAATTCTTTGTAACATATTTTTTTTTGAAGTTTTAGAAATTAAAATTTGAAAACCTTTAAGAGTATAAATCTAATTTATGAAAGCCTTTCAAATTTTCCAAATGGAAATCAAATCCCAACAATCACATTCTTGCCGAAGCAGTCAATAATACATCCAATCACTCACATATCAAAATAGGATGTAACGACCCAGAATTTGACCACTTTAAAATATACTATTTAAAGTGTTTTAAATATAGGTAAGGTTATATGATTCAAATATTATTAGATAGGATTTGGGAAGAAAAGAATATATAAAAATAGTAACATTTGCTTATATCGACAAAAGTGACAAAATCCTGATTTCAGAAAAATAAGTTTAAATGGTTTAATTAATTATTTTAATTTATTTATGAGTGTTCATATTTTTAAATAATATTATAAAAAATTATTTTTAAGTTTGGTTTACATAAATAAATAGTTTAACTAAAACGTCAAAATTTGACCGTAAAACATTTCGTCGAAAATAAACATTTGTCGACTAAAAGTCACCGCAACGTTGTCGCACGTTTGTTAACATGCTTTAACATATATATTACACATTTTAATAATTAAGCATGTTTACTTATTAAATATAATTATAAAACTTCTAGAAATCATTAGAAAAAGTAAGTAATAATTAACAAAAGAAAAAGTAAACATCAAATCACATCAAATCAAAGCCAACATAATTACGATATTCTTTACTTAATCTTTAAGTGATTAAGACATAAAGTAAGAAGTGAAAGGATGATGTTAAGTATTGAAAAAGTGAATGTTGCTTTAGGTTGACGTAAGGTTAGTTTGGTAATTTGGTAAGAGGTTATTTTGGTAAATTTACTTCTTTCTTTTTCTACAAATACCCACCTCCTTCTTCACTTTCATTCACATTTCTTCTTATTCTTTTCTCAAGCTTCTTCACCTTCTTCCTTCTCTCTTTAATGGCCTCAAAGTTATAGAACAAATATTAGAAAGAAATAATGTCAATATATTTACAAAACATTCAAAAAAAAAATCAATGTTCATCCTCTTCAAATCAAACTCCTGTTTTCTTCCTATTTTACATCATTATATCTCAGCAATAACTTCTTCATATAGAAACAAAATGAAAAATTGTTTTTTTAAAATCATGTATTTTTCCAGTGGCTATAACTTTTATGTTGACCACTTTGTCTCTTTCTACAGTTAACTATGTCAAAAATAAACTTCTTTTTAGTGCATTTTCTGGCCCAGTTTTTAAGCCAGAGAATAGACCATTTTGTTTTGATCATAACTTGATCATAACTGACCCAACTTAAAAAATTCATTTTTTTAACCATACGAAATTCTAATGGCTACAACTTTTATGTTGATCACTTTTTCCAATTTTGAGACTTTCTATACCCGAAACTCAATAATTTGAAGTATATTTTCGGCTTTATATTTGTGAATCCGAGAATAACCTATTTTCTTTTGACCATATCTTCCTCAAAACTAATCAAAATCAAGTGATTATTTTTTTTAAATTCAAGAGAAAATAAGTTATAATAACTTTTCAGTTAACAAGGTTTTCAAATTTTGAGAGTAAGAGAGTCAAAATTAAGAGAGAAGATGACCTATTTTTGGGTCTAATTTTGAGAATTCAAGGTCAAAGCTCCACCACTTCTTCTCTATATTTTCGGCTAGTCTCCATTTCAAGCCTTGGACAAGCATTAGGAAGGAGGAATTCGGGCTTATTTTCATTTGGTTCCGAAGTATGATAGGAAGTATGCGTTAGATCTTAAGTTCCTTGCCTTAAAATTTGACGGAGTGGAATCCAAAGTAAGTTATTTCTTATTTTAAGTTCATTAAAACCATTGCTAAGTTGAAAGAAATTCAAGTGTTAAGTGTTGTACAAAACCCTTGTTGAATGCTTGTTTACTTTATTTTCTAAAACAATGGTTTGATTTCCTTGCTCGATATTATGTTTAGATGGTTAATTAAGTGATTTAAAATTTAGAAGTTAAATATTCAAGGGGTTATGCGGATAAGACTAGTACATATGTTTCGTCTGTGAGATCCAAGAAGACTTGGGCAAGGGCTGGAACATATCAAAGGGAAAGCCCGGGTGCTCCAAAATATATATCAAACCGTTAAAGTGTTATAAATATTTGATAGAATGAAGCATTAGTTATCATTTATTGTTGTGTTTATGTCATTGATTGATTGTTTGAATTAGGCTCGGCCAGTTTATGAGTATTGATTATTATTTGTTGAATTTTGACTTTTCTCGACCAGTTTATGAGCAATTAATTATCCGTATGCATGGGATGGGTAGAAAATAATTGTAGGATAACACCTTATGATTTATTTCACGATTTGACTATAAGGTGTTTAGCGGTAATATTTGGTTCGCTTCAATTTAATGACTTGTTTTGAAAATTTGTTTTCAAATGAAAATGTTATGAAATGTTTTCCCTTCAAAAGAAATAGAAATGTTTGGTAGTGAATATTTTGAAGGTATATTACATCAAAATGATTTATATAAGAATGGTTTTATAAAAATGTTTTATGAAATGGAAAGAATTTCAAGGACTAAACCCGATGGTTTTAAGATGATTTTCGAATGGATTTAGAAAATGAAAATTGTTATAGATTTGAAAGTACTGGTGAATATTAGTGTGAAATGATTTATCACTTAAATAATTTTTTATGTTACCAATGATTCGAGTAACCCATAACTAAAAAGTAGGCATGTGTTTTGGTATAGTCCGCTCTTGGAATAGAGGGATGTACTTATTTATCGATTGTATGAAGGATGGGATCCAGTTGCCTTGTCATTGGGAGAATCCTCCCTATCTGGTTGCATATGGTTTGATATGTTTTTATTACAGTATTTGGGATTTCCAAATAAACTTTTCAAGAGGGATTTGATTTAAGATCCTAAAACAAAGTATAATTTGAATATAAAAGATATATACTTCAAAAGTTTTGAAATAAGAATTCAAGAATAAATTCCAAAGAGATAATTTCCGTAAAAGTAATTAGATTTGAAAATCTAAAATTGAATATTAAGCCTAAGTGGGTAGTTTGGGGAATTGCATATTGTTTGTTGCATCGTAGGCTCCATGATTCCTATTTGCGGTAGGAGAACTACATTGGCTTGATCCAGTTATCTAATTGGGTACCTAATTAGATAGGGGTACGTAGGCAGTCAACAAGTGGTAGTGATGTAGCCCCAATAATAACATAACATTTTTTGTTTGTTGTTTTGATATCTCTCTTCTGCTTACTATTTTATTCCTTATTAGACAAGTTTATTGAGTTTGCAGAAATGGACCGTTTTCTCTCATCAGAGTTGTACAGCGTTAGATATTTGTGTCTATATTTAGTACGCATCAAAACACACCTAGTAGATTAAATTGATTACTCTAATAACTTATACAGTTGAAATTGTATCATATACATTTAGTAATGTTGAATATTGATCAAATATGGCGTACTAAATTGGTAGTTTTCATTAGTAGTTTTAGAACGGACAGATCCTTCGGTAATTTTAACTGGTCCGAAAATCCGGGTCGTCACACGTGGTATCGGAGCTTAGGTTAGGTGCCTAAGTTAAATTTGTCTAGGTTAGTAAATCAACCTAGTAATTTTATAAATGAAACTAACTTAATTCAGTAAATAAAATGGATAGGATAAGGCACCATATCTCCGATTTAGGTTATGGGTGATATTACTATTTTTGGTGCGCTTAACTTTCGTTAATTGTTGTTTTTTCGTAAAAAAAAATTTCGTCCTTGTAATTTCGAGGATGAAATTCTTTTAAGTATGGAAGAATGTAACTACCCAAAATTTGACCACATTAAAATATACTATTTAAAGTGATTTTAAATATAAAACAGGTACGGTTATATGATTCAATGATTTCAGAAAAGTAAGTCTAAATGGTTTAATTATTTATTTTAATTTATTTATGGGTGTTTATATTTTTAAATTTGGTTTACATAAATAAATAGTTTAACTAAAATGTCAAAATTCGACCGCAAAACATTTTGTCGAAAATAACGTTTTATCGATTAAAAGTTGTCGCAATGTTGTCGCACCTTTGTTAACATGATTTAACATATATATTACACATTTTAATAACTAAAACATATTTACTTTTAATAAATATAATTAGAAAAATTCTAGAAGCCATTAGTAAAAGTAAGTAAGAATTAACAAAAGTAAGAAAAAGTAAACATCAAATTACATCAAATCAAAGCCAACATAATTATGATATTCTTTACTTAATCTTTAAGTGACTAAGACATAAAGTAAGAAGTAAAAGGATGATGTTAAATATTGAAAAAGTGTATGTTGCTTTAGGTTGAAGTCGGGTTAGTTTGGTGATTTGGTAAGAGGTTATTTTGGTAAATTTACCACTTCTTTTTCTATAAATACCCACCTCCTTCTTCACTTTCATTCATATTTCTTCTTATTCTTTTCTCAAGCTTCTTAACTTTCTTTCTATCCTCTTTAATGGCTTCCAAGTCATAGGAAAAAATTAGAAAGAAAAAATGAAAAAATATTTACAAAATATTCAAAAGAAATCAATGTTCATCCTCTTCAAATCAAATTCCTTTTTTCTCTCCATATTTTATATCTTTTTCTCTTGCCCATAATTTTTTGAAAACATAACCAAAAAGCAAAATTATTTTTTTCAAATCATGTACTCTTCCAATGGCTACAACCTTTATCTTGACCACTTTATCTCATTCTGAAGTTAACTATGTCAAAAATGCACTTCTTTCTAGTGCATTTTCTGGCCCAGTTTTTGAGCTAGAGAATAGGCCATTTTGTATTGATCGTAAGTTGATCATAATAAATCCAAATTAGGAAATTCATTTTTTTAAACCATATTAAATTCCAGTGGCTAAAACTTTTATGTTGATCACTTTTTCCAGTTTTGAGGTTTTCTATAGCTGAAACTCAATTCTTTGAAGTACATTTTCGGACTTTATATTTGTGAATTCGAGAATAGCTATTTTTTATTTTGACCATGTCTTCCTCAAAACTAATCAAAATCAAATGATTTTATTTTTTTAAATTCAAGAGAAAATAATTTACAATAACTTTTTAGTTAATAAGTTTTTCAAAATTTGATAGTAAGAGAGTCAAAAATAAGTGAGATGATGACCTATTTTTTGGGTCTAATTTGGAGAATTCAAGGTCAAAGCTCCACCACTTCTCTATACATTCGTCCAATCTCCATTTCAAGCCCTGGCTAAGCATTAGGAAGGAGGAATTAGGGCTTATTTTCATTTAGTTCCGAAGTATGGTAGGAAGTATGTGTTAGATCTTAAGTTCCTTGCCTTAAAGTTTGACGGAGTGGAATCCAAAGTAAATTATTTCTTACTTTAAGTTCACTAAAACCATTGCTAAGTTGAAAGAACTTTAAGTATTAAGTGTTGTTGAAAACTCTTGTTGAATGCTTGTTAACTTTGTTTTCTAAAACAATATTTTGATTTCCTTGCTCCATATTATGTTTAGATGGTTAATTATGTAATTTAAAATTTAAAAGTTAAATACTTAATGGGGTATGGCGAAAACGACTAGTACATGTGTTTCGTCTGTGAGATCCAAGGAGACTTGGGTGAGGGGTGGAACATGTTGATGAGAAAGCTCAGGTGCTCCAAAATAAATATCAAATCGTTAAAGTGTTATAAATATTTGATAGAATGAAGCATTGATTATCATTTATTGTTGTGTTTATTTCATTGATTGATTGTTTGAATTAGGCCCAGCCAGTTTATGAGCATTGATTATTATTTGTTGATTGTTGACTTTGCTCGACCAGTTTATGAGCAATTAATTATCCATATGCATGGGCTGGGTAGAAAATAATTGTAGGATAACACCTTGTGATTTATTTCACGATTTGACTATACGGTATTTAGCGGTAATATTTGGTTCACTTCAATGTAATGAATTGTTTTAAAAATTGGTTTTCAAATGGAAATGTTATGAAATGTCTTCCCTTTAAAAGAAATAGAAATGTTTGGTAATGAATATTTTGAAGCTATATTATATTAAATTGATTTATATAAGAATAGTTTTATAAAAATGTTTTATGAAACGAATAGAATTTCGAGGACTAAACCCGATGATTTTAAGATGATTTTCAAATGGATTTGGGAAATGAAAATTATTATAGATTTGAAAGTACTTGTGAATATTAGTGTGAAATGATTTATCGCTTCGGGATATAAAATGATTTATTATGTTAGCAATGATTTGGGTAACCCGTAACTAAAAAGCGGGCATGTTTTTTTTGTATAGTCCTCTCTTGGAATAAGGGGATGTACTTATTTATCGATTGTATAAAAGCTGGGACCCAGTTGCCTTCTTATCGGGAGAAACCTCCCGATCTGGTTTCATATGGTTTGGTATGTTTTTATTATAGTATTTGGGATTTCTAAATAAACTTTTCAAAAGTAATTTGATTTAAGATCCCAAAGTAAAGTATAATTTGAATATAAAAGATATATATTTAAAAAGTTTTGAAATAAGAATTCGAGAATGAAATCCAAAGAGATAATTTTCTTGAAGGTAATTAAATTTGAAAATTTAAAATTGAAGATTAAGCCTTAGTGGGTAGTTTTGGGAATTGCATATTGGTTGTTGCATCGTAGGCTCCATGAGTCCTATTTCCAGTAGGAGAACTACGTTGGCTTGATCCTGTTATCTAATTGGGTACCCAATTAGATAGGGGTACGTAGGAAGTGACAAGTGATAGTGATGCATCCCCAATAATAACATAATAGTTTTATGTTTATTGTTTTCTAATTATCGTGAGTTGATATCTCTTTTCAGCTTACTATTTTATTCCGCCTTAGACAAGTTTATTGAGTTCGCAAAAATGGGCTGCTGTCTCTCTCATCAGAGTTGTGCAGCGTTAGATATTGGTATTTGTATTTGATACGCATCAAAACACACCTAGTTGATTCAGTTGATTACTCTGATAACTTATACAATTGAAATTGTATCTCATACATTTAGTCATGTTGAATATTTATCAAATATGGTGTGCTAAGTTGGTAGTTTTCATTAGTAGTTTTAGAACGGACAGATCTTTTGGCAATTTTAACTGGTCCAAAAATACGGGTCGTCACGTAGGATGTCCAAAGGTTCATATCAAAATTTAGTGGTCCAAATAATCAATAAGACAGATCATATAATGATGATAATAAATAGGGTGATAACCTGGATATATCAAAATCAATAAACAATATACATTCAATCAAAACATCATCCATCACTACATCATTCATCGCAACAAGCAAGCAAATCCAAAACAACAATTCAAACATATATCACCACCGTCATAAATTATCAATGTCAGGGTGTTTAACTAATAGTGATATTAAATTTCGGTGTCAATTTAAATGTCAATTTAATCCAATCAATTTAATTTCCGTCAATTCGATTCAACCATTTTCAATTTCAACAATAATCAATAAAACTTAACCTTTGATAATTTGATTTAACTTGCCGCAGAAATTTAAGTACTTCATGAGTGGGTTTAATCACTCACTTGAATTTCGGGAATGAGAAAAGCATGAACAACCAACATAAGACGACTCGGATATGGCGCATGCAAACATGGATAAGCTGACATGCACATGCACATGACAAAGCAACTTGCTTTGGAATGAACTGCCATGAAATTTGATCGAAGGGGCAGAGATATTTCTCCGAATGGGTGATGTGATAAGATAGGGTACTTTTATACACTATAATTTGACTGCTTAAGGTTTAGCACTGAGCGTTGAAACACAAAATTAAATATACCGCCATGATCTGCACAACCAGACAAACCACAAGGTGCTATAAAATTAGTGATACGACCGTCGTGCCAAAAATCCACTTTCGTCACCAATTACATCGATTTGAAATGTTTGACAAATGACAAATCGCGATAAACGGGGATAGAAAAATCAAAATTAGACGAAACGAACTTTGACATTTTAATCAGAAAATTTTCTATAACATTTCTATGTAAAAATATCTACATTTCGAAAAATAATATTCTCCATTAAATATAGACAAGTTTTGAATTAAATTTGAAACCGAATAGATTTTAAAAGTATCCAAACCAAATTCATTCCATAATAAACTTATTGAAACATGTTTTATACATACAACTTCAAATTATTGAAACCTTAAGTTTAGTGATTAAAAAATCATTTTTGTATTGCCTACTGCTACTATTTAATGGCTGTAAAACTTTTGTTTAAATTTCAATTTTTTTCATTTTATAAAATTATAATTATATTTAAAATGAAGATGTTCATTTTAGTTCTCTCAAACTTTGTTTTATTTTCATTAAAATGCTTATTCTGTTTTGCACAAAACGTTAGGTTTCTTATGTTAAATTCACAAATTACAATTTACATTTCTTTCCTTCTAATTAAAAGATTCCAATCGCATTAAATTTCAATGTTAGATTTCAAACAAATTATAATAATAACGACCGTTTTCTTGTTATAATAATTCAACATTTTTTATTCCAATTTCAGTTTTAATTACGTAGACTAATATCATAGAATTTAAGTTCTAATATAAGTTGCATTTTTCTCTTATTTTTTTTAACTAAACGATCTCAACAGTTAAGTTCCGATTATATTAAATATTAAAATTTATTAGCTCAATTCCTGCTATTCATATAGACAACTAATATCATTTAATTGTATTCTATTTTAAGTTTCATCTAGATCTTATTGAAATTGTCATTAGAGAGTTTATTTAAGATTACCACTTAATTTCTAACATATTTCCACAAATTAATCATAAGATTTTCATTTCCAACAAAAAATTTATTTAATAATTAAATCAATTTTATATTTTTAAATTGCTACAAATACGGGCAGTTACAAATATTAATTTTGGATTTTGATTACCCAGTATTATTTAATGTGATTATAATATGCCCCTACATATGTTCCCATTAACTATATACACTTCTTATCTTTAGCACGTACACTTCACATAAACAAGTATATTTGATCTACCTGTAAACTAAAGAAAACCTTTAAACATATTTGAAAAAAATAAAATGTTTTATTTAAAACAATTTTAGATTGGATTTAAAATATATTTAGGCTTCTTAGGCTTAATCAAGACCAAAATGGAAAGAAATTTTGAAATCTACCCATTCCACCCGCTTCCAACAAGCTTGGTTCTTACTTTATAACTATTTTAGAATTAAGGATAAAGCACCTGCTTAGTAGGAATGAATAAGAATTAATGAACTCTTCGGGTTGGCACATAAAGATGTATGCGGTCGAAAGTCTAATAATACCAAAAATGTTTCCAAATACATTGTTTGATTCATAGATGAATTATCATAAATAAAAATATGCGTCTGGTACACATGAAGTATATATACGATAAATTCATTCATTGAACATAAAACCAAAGTACAAAATGTAACATGCAGAGGAAATAAGAAAATTCAATTTGATCAAATATGTGAGTATATATGAAAACGGTTCCAAAAGTACCTAAAATAAATAAAGATTTGGTCCAAAATTGACACCTCCCAATAATACATAATGATGTATTGATAAGGAGTAATCAGACTTTATTGAATAAAGAACGATTGATAATGAGTAAAGTTGAGTTAACTTCTTTTTGTAAGGTCGAGTACTTAAAAGTAACTACATAAGGTTAACTTAGATTTCATCTAAAATAAATTTACAAAATTATATGAGATATTCATGAAATGACTCTAATATATCCTAAGTCAAGAAGTGATAGGATGTGTGAGTTAAGAGGCTGTACACAATTTTTTCCTATGAGGGATTCTATGTGAACCACCCTAAAGCAGTTTAGGATCAACTAATGTTGATTGACCAATTTATGTTATAAGTCCATAAACCTAAAACAGAATGAGTTTTATAAATATATATTATAACAACCCCCACCTTAATGGGCTAGAATTCCGAACAAAAATCAAAATCCAAGTCCATTATGGTACGAACCGTTGGTTGTGGTAACCTATAATAAACAAGAGCATATTAGAGATCGACCAAAATAAACTCACATCGAAAAAGAAAATATAATAGGATATAAATACTGACTAAGGCCACTACCTCACAATCAATGTTATTCCTTGGACATCCAATTACCTTGTCAGTACCGAGAATGAATAAAAAACTTCTCCATCAACCATTCCACTTGCTTTATTAGCCTAGTCCTCTAAATCTATCTTGTGGGTTGCAACGAGTAGGGGGTCAGAGAAACATTCTAGTGAATGGAAAATTTCATACTTAATCCATAACACAAATTTACATAGATTGGTTTCCATTTAAATGTTATGTCTTACGGTTAATCCATTTTATACACACAGATATGTCTACCTAACCTTCTCCAGGGTATATAATACTAACATATGCTTATTGTCGTACGCTACCCAAAACCAGGCCACTTAATACTTCTTGAATAAGAAGGAGGCAAACCAACTGGCTATTTAATACCTTAGTCCCCGAAGTAGGCCCTTTGCATGCTCAATGTTGGTCTATCAGTCCTAGCTATAGAGACCGATGAATTCTACTATGGCCTTATAATATATAATTCTCGTATCTATCGTTAATAATGTCTAAGCCATATCGTTAATAATGTCTCATATTCCATAACAACCTTTGCTTGTCCTACGCTCACTAAAATTCATTATTTTATAAAATTTCGGTCTTGTATTGCATCTACCATTAGTTATTTATCTCCATCAGATTTTCCATATTTATACCTCCAAAAATGCATATAAGAGCAGTCTACATATCCAGAAAAATAGTACAGTGAATGAATAGGAACACATCTCATAACATACCATATGCGTTTTTATACAAGAGACAACCAACGGTCATAACCTAACAACCTAAAGAAAGAAAAGGACAAATACTGGAAGGGAAATGACAACACAACACTACTAAAGCCAAAATACTACCTACATACTACGGGATGGTCCCAATCATCTATGGGGGCTCGAGCCATTGTCGCAACCTTGAAATGAGCGTAGCATAGTGTTTATGCACCCAATCTCGCGGTTGTAGCGCTACTGCTCAGCTCGAATCTCTTGGATCTCTACCAAGACCTATCGAATAACGACTAGCTCAGGGCTCTGGTATCCTCAAGTGCTCTATCCTTGCTTTACCTCCTATTACGGCTGCTCTTCTACTACTACACTGCTAGGTGAGTGGGTGGCTTAGGGATTTCCATCTTATTGAGAGAGGCTCTGTCGAAAGTGGGAGGGACCTTCTTCTAGATCGTCTCTCCACAGAGGTTCAATCCGTATTGCTTAAAGACATGAATGAAGAGATGGAAATATGGAAAGTAGCTCCGAAGAATACCAAATCTAGGACTAATACAGTGGCTTATAATAACATGAGCCTAATTGACAGTCATACCATCCATAATGGCGTAGGAGGCCATGTGTAAAAGTGGGTAAATTTGATCAAAGTGCCTGGTCTTTGGAATGATATTCTGCTAAACTATGCAAACTACGAGGCAGACGTAGGTTGAAAATTGCCTGACCTTCAAACATCGATATCTCTAAAAAAATTGTTGCAAAATCTCTAGATCAACTATCTCAACATCATCCAAATATGCTCCTTCCTCAGCTATCCCCAAATATATCATTGAAATTATCGTCAGACAAATCAATCTATACTCCTTTAACTTATGACTAGAGATTTTTGATGCCTTCATCAAAGTATTATGCTAGATTCACATCAAATAGACGCATGCAACATGGGTAGCATTCCTAGTCAAAAGTCTCGTAGTGAAGGATCGGTGCTAATCCCGCTGCTGTGAATAATTCCTCAAGCCCAAAGGCAGTAAAATCTCTAAATTTGGCTAGTCGTCCCTAAAGAAAGGTGAAATTTGTTGAGGCCAAGTAAATAGAGATATTCTAGTCGCCCTTGTCCAGCCAAGCGATCTCTTGAAGGATAACATTCAGATGGTATGAGGAAGAGCCTAAAATTTGAGGTAGTGCCATGGACTGATTAGAGATCGAAGTGAGGGGAGATTGATTTCAAATCTGGAGAGGTGGCGAGGCTAGATCTGGTGTGCAAAAATAGGCACTTGAGAGGGGAAGCTGCTGCTGGAGTGCCACCTACTACAATGGAGAATAAGGCAACATCGCTTGTCATCGCGGGGGAAAGAGATGAGGATCGACGACCTTGATTTGCGGAGGAAGAGATTGGGTTCAGTTGTGAAGAAGAGGAAGGAATTATGGGGGAGAGGCAGCTGAATGGACATGACTTATAAAGTCACTTTCAAGGTTCAGATTAGACCATAAATCCATTAACCGATTGGCCGCTCCTAGAACGAGTAGTCAATTACTAACGGTCGACGGCAAGGGATCAAGTAGTCATCGAATTTTGGATGTAGGTGTAACAACTCGCATATTTTTCGATTGTATATTTAAATATAGCATCGTTAGTCGGATTTAAGTCCGAAATTCTACTTTTGCAAATAGCCGAATTAGGACTCAGGACCACCTCCATTGAGTTCAAAATGGCGTTTGCGAACTTTTTGAGTATAAACATTGATATGTTTGGAGTTGAGTAGAATTTTGATGTTTTCATTTAGAGCTTTGGGATTAGGTTTCAGCCCATTAACCCAACATATTAACCCAACTCCACTCCAGTCCTTTTCATTCCTTCATAATATTTCCTAACACTCAAGGTTTAGTAAAAAGGGGGGAAGAGATTGAAAACTAAAATTCCTAAGCCCTAGATTCTTAAATAATTCCAATTCAAGCTCTAGAAATCCAAGAGAAGCTTATGCGAGCATCATCTTCATCTTCTCCATCTTAATCCCTCTTCAATTTTCAGAATTTCCTATAACCTAACTTAGGAAAAACTTCACCTTTGTTAACAGATTGAAGATTCTAGAGGTGTAGTGAAGAGGAATTGATCTTGCCTTGTTTTAGAAGCTTCTCCTTCATTGTTTTTGGGTTTAAAGGTGATTTTTGAACTCATATCTACGTCTACAGCTTTCATTGTTGTTAGGTATGAATTTCTAACATCTATTCCATGTTCATTTGCTTTTGATTTGAATTGATTTGGTGAATTTTACAAATTTTGGTGTTTTGAAGTCAAAATCTTTAAAGATCCTATCTTTGATGTTTGAACATGTTTTTGGTGGTGTATCAAAAAGCCTATAATGCTGGGTTGTCGATTGGCATAAATCCCTAGCATCCATTACTCGTTCGATCTCATTTCTATTTGGATTTTCCCTTTTTGAGCTTAGCTGCTTTTTTGCCTAGTAGAAAATTTCAAATGTCTGAAATAAAATTTCAGACGTCTGAAACCAAATTCAGATGTCTGGTTGAAAATTCCAGACGTTTGAAATGGTTCTGGGAATAGAAAAAAAGGCCAGAGACAAAATCCAAACGTCTGAAACAAAATTCAAACGTATGAAACCAAATTCAGACGTATGGTTGAAAATTTCAGACGTCTGAAATGGCCCAGTTTAAAAAGAGAAAGGAGAAAAGCACATATACTTCCAGAACCTAGAGCCAGACGTCTGGAAACACCTACCAAACGTCTGGAACTATTAATTTTGCCTATTTTGGCTTTTTTTGAGTGAATTTCCAATTTTAATCGATTTTGGTTGATTTGATTAGTTGTTGTCAATTATTATCGACTGTGTTGACTTCTTTTCTGGATTTTTTTGGGAATATTCATTTGATGGATTTGATATCGATTTTTTTATGGATTTAATTCATGTCGTCGAATGTGAATTTTTGGTTGATTGATTGTCTTACAATCAATTATGTGGTTTGTCACTTTAAAATACAAAGGTTTCTATACTAGTAGTAAATACTAAAACACTTTTATCGAAACAAGTTCAACATTTACTTTCAATATAAAGCTCGCTTTTAAAACCGTTTTCCAATCTATTAGTATATACAAACCTTTATCTCATTCGTTCGAGAAATCCAATTAAACAACTTAGCAAAACAAGTTGTATGAAACGCTTGCGTTTACTTCGTCGGTTAATTCTTAGACTTGTTCGATTGAAACCTTGTGATAATTTTCGAGTGGAAATCTACATTCTGTGCGCAAATATTTAAGTTAAGCTAGTGGTTATGTGACATGAAGCTAAACTCATTTATTTACTAGCTTAGTGAAATTTACACTTATCGGTCAACGATGATCATTTTGTGATTTAGACTAGCGATGCGCGATGTCTCTTTGTTTATGTGGGGGACTAAACCCCGTTTGTGGAGTTTCGGCTCAAAATTGGTGGGGTAGCGACCCATGGTATTTGGGCCATTTGTAGAGCCCCGGCTTAAAAATTGATGGTTAGCGACCATGGAATAGCGTTCCGTTAGTGATGCACGTGTTGGTGAGTTTTCATGCTCCCGTTTGTGATAGGCCTCCCCCTTCGTGATTTTTGGATTTCTAATTGATGATTTCTAGAATTTGCGTTTCACCAATTTTTGTGATTTACGTTGATAAGTTTTATTAATGTTTGTGGATTTGGTGATTATGTTAAAGAATATGACATTCTTTTTGGTGTTTGAGAATATTCGATATACTGTATGATTTTTGTTGTTATCTAATGTATACTTGTTACTGTATGGCATTTTTGTTATCATACATTTCTGTTATATCTCTTATCCTATCTCATTTTATTTGATATTTATAGCTAGACTGATCCGTCTATTATTTTCTTATTAAATAATACTCGGGTCCGACCGAGATGTTACAGGTGCTTCCACTTGACTTCTTAGCTGGGACTAGCTTTTGACTTTTGACTAACTACTCTAGTTTAGTAGTTTTTATTATTATACATTCGAGATGGAGACTCCTTAATGTATACATATTATTTTGTCCAGCACTTGAACTTATTCTTTTATGATATTGTGGATCTTATTTGGTCGCTACTCTGATGTACACTTCCATGTGTTATATTCATATCTGTTTCTGCCTTTGTGATATGGATATCTGTGATTGATTTGTGTTGTGCATATTTTATATTTGTCTCTGAAGACCACATAGCCACTGTGCAGTAGCTTGGAGTTTGTATTTGATATGTCAGATTTTCTCTTGAAATGAAATCCATGCCAAACTATCTGACATATCAGTATTCGCACAAAGCAATTGTATGGATGGTCGCTCCTCAATAGCCTTATTCTTTGCATTAGTCGACGGCATTACCCTGTAGTGTCCTTGACTAGCGTGAGTATAGAGGTGGGGCGTCACAGCTTGGTATTAGAGCCAAACTTCAAAAGAATGTAGAATATTATAGCATGAATCATTGTCCTAAGTCTCTCTTAGGAATCGTGCCTTAGGATTTAATTCGAGTCATTGGACCCTATCTATCCTATTTTCTTTTATGATGCCTTGTTTTATCAATCAGGATTGTTCGATATTCATTTTGATAATAACCTTTTTCTTCTTCTTTCTTTCTTTCTTAAAGAAGAGAAATGGTTAGAGCAGACCGTCCCAGCGCTGGTCAATCCAGTGCTACTCCTCCGGATGGAGTATTTATGTCTGTCCAACAGCTTTTGGATCTTGTAAAGAATGCTCAAGCTGCCGGACCGATTCCAGAACCTACTCACCCTAAATCTTGGTTTGAACGCTTGTGCATTGATTATACCAATTTGGATGGTAAGCCATTCAAGGGTTCCGAAAGCGTCATAGAAGTCCAAGCTTGTCTTAGAACATGCGATCGCATCTTTTCTTGCATGAATCTTATTGATCTACATCGTGTCCAAGCAACTACTAGTATGCTCCAAGAAAGAGCATTATATTGGTATGAGCTTCTGATTTCTGAATTTATTGAAATGGTTCTTACTTAGGAGAAATTCGGAGAACGATTCGAATTAAAGTTTGTGCCGGAGGAGCTGAAAAGGTAACTTTAGCTCGACGTTTTATTGACCTTGTTCAAGATGAATCTTCTATGATAGACTATGTCGCATCTTTTGAATCTCTTTCAAAGTATGGGGTCGAGTATATAAATTCCCCATTGAAGAAAAATCAGAGGTTTATCTATGGCTTGAATAAAAATCTCAAAAAGCCTTTACTTCTGAAATTGGAAGTTTCTTTCGATCAGCTTGTTGATATCGCTCTTCGACTTGAAGAGGCAGATAAAGAGAGTGATGTTGAAGTTGGGAGTGCCAAACCGAACTTCAACAACAACAAGAAGAGATCTAATAAGTTCAAAGGTCCTTATCCCAACAAGAAAGGGAAGCAAGCAACTTTGGCAGCAAAGACTCCTACTTCTAGCTGCGGAGAATGCTACAATTGTGGCTCTAAGGACCATTATGCAAATAAGTGTTTGAAACCCCTTACTTGTCATTATTGCAAAAGTTCAGGTCATACTTTATCTTTATGTCCCAAACTTCAAAGCAAGAACGGGGGAAAGTTAAATGTTGTGTAAGCCCCTAGTAACATTTCTCGTGGTCAAGGTATTTCTCATTTTATCCTTGATGGCATTATTATGTTTCGTGATCATCCTATTCGAGTTCTTTTTGACACGGGTGCATCTCACTCTTTTATATCAAAAGAACTTGTTGATGCTTTGTCTTTAAATGTTATATGCTTGATGACTTCACTGAAAATTGCAAATCCGGTTGGTGGATCCGCAACACTCGGTTTGCTTTGTAAAGATGTCGAGATTATTCGATGCGATTATTCGTTCCAAGCCGATTTGCATGTTATGCACTACTTAGGTTTCGGAATGATTTTGGGAATGGATTGGCTTAACCGTTATGAAGCCCACATCCTATGTCCTGAGAGGACTATACATCTTCGACATCATCAATCTGTTAAGCAAATTTCTATTGTTCTTAAAGATTTGGATTCCAATTTGGCAGCATCCTTATATTCTATAAGCCCTCATGATGATGATGATGAGGAAGATATCATTTCCCTCATTCACATTGTTCGTGAATTTTCCGATATATTTGAGCCTGTTTTAGGATTACCACCTAAGCGAGCAATCGAGTTCAGAATTAATCTAATTCCTAGAGCTCTACCCATCACTCGTCCTCCTTATCGTATGTCTAATAAAGAAAATGAGGAGACGCGTAAACAATTATCCGAATTGGAAGCGAAGAAATTTATTCTTTCTAGTTCCTCTCCTTGGGGAGCTTCAGCTATCTTTGTGAAGAAATCCGATGGTACACTTAGGCTTTGCGTTGACTACCGCAAGCTTAATGATCTTACCATTAAGAATAAATATCTTTTACCTCGAATTGATGATCTATTCGATCAACTTAGCGGAGCTGGAGTCTTTTCACAATTAGACTTAGCAAACGGTTTTCGTCAGCTTTGTATTGTAGAGGATAGCATTCCTTTGACATCGTTCCATACTCGTTATGGATCTTACGAATGGCTCGTGATGCCATTTGGTTTAACGAATGCTCTAGCTTATTTTGTTGACCTTATGAATTGAGTTTTCGATGACTTCCTCGATCGATTTATTCTCATCTTTATAGATGATATTCTTGTTTATTCTAAAACCGAGAAGAGCATGAAAAGCATCTTCAGGTTGTGTTGGAAACTCTTCGGAGCAATCAATTGAAAGCAAAATTTTCTAAGTGCCACTTTTGGCAATCTCCTGTGAAATTTCTTGGACATATTATTTCTGAGTCCGGAATTTCCGTGGATCCTTCAAAGATTGAAGCGATTCAAAATTGGAAGAGACCAGAGAGTGTGATGGAAATTTGTAGCTTTCTTGGATTGGCAGGTTATTACCGTCGGTTCATAAAAGACTTTTCTAAAATTTCCATGCCTCTTACTAGTTTGACAAAGAAGGGAGTTAAGTACATTTGGTCTGACAAATGTGAAGCTGCTTTTTAGAAATTAAAAGAACTCCTTTCCGATGCTCATATACTTGTAATTCCCGAAGGGAACCAAGACTTCATTGTTTATCCCGATGCTAGTCGTGTTGGTTTGGGTGCTGTTCTCTTGCAAAGGGAACGTGTTATCGCTTATGCTTCTAGGAAATTAAAGCCAGCTTAGACTAGATACGCCACGCATGATTTAGAGCTCGCGGCTGTTGTTTTCGCCCTTCAAATTTGGCGTCATCATCTTTTAGGAGAGAAATTTGTTCTCTGTACCGATCATAAATCTTTGAAGTACTTATTTTCTCAAAAGGAACTTAATTTGCGCCAACAAAGTTGGCTTGAGTTTCTTGCATCTTATGATTTTGATATTCTTTATACTCTCGGAAAGGGAAACCGTGTCGCCGATGCCCTTAGCCGTAAGCAACAAGCAGTTGTTTCAATGATGATGTCCGAATGGAATGATCTCGAGACTTTTTCCAATTGTGAGATTCAAGATCGTGAATTCGATTTATGTTCATCTCTTGTTTTATGTAGCCTTGAGGCTCATCCATCTCTTTTAGACCACATTGTTGAAGCTCAAAAGCATGATCCCGAATTGGTTCTTCTTAGCCAAAGTTGTCGGGATAGAAATAGTAATGGTTTGAAAGACTTTGAAATCGATGCTCGTGGCGGCATTCGAAAATTTGGTAGACTTATCGTTCCAAATATTAGTGATCTTCATAAAGACATTTTAGAAGATTCTCATCATTCTAAATTTACTATTCATCTCGGTAGTAGTAAATTGTACGCGGATATGAAGCGACTTTATTATTGGGATGGAATGAAATCTGATATTTCTAATTTTATTAAGCGTTGCATGACTTGCGAACTCATAACGGCCGAGCATCAAAGGCCCGGTGGGTTATTGCAACCTTTGGACATTCCAGTATGGAAGTGGGATCAAGTCTTCATAGACCTTATTGACGGTCTTCCCCGATTCTCGTTCGGGCCATGATAGTTTGTGGGTGATAGTAGATAGACTTACAAAATCCGCCCATTTTATTCCCGTTCGGTCTAATCGAACCGTACCACTCTTGGCCAAACTCTATGTTAGAGAAACTGTTAAATTGCATGGAGTTCCTACTTCTATTGTTAGCGGTCGTGATATATTGTTTACTAGTGGATTTTGAAAGAGTCTTTAAAAAGATTTGGGAATGAAGCTTAATTTTAGTACCACTTATCACCCTCAGTCCGATGGACAAACCGAGCGTGTGAATCAAACTCTTGAAGATCTTCTTCGTTCATGTGTTCTTGATTTTGGTGGAAGTTGGGAAGATCATATTTCTCTTGTTGAGTTTTCCTATAATATTATCTTCCAATCTAGTATTGGTATGGCACCTTTCGAGGCACTCTATGGAAGGCCATGCCGATCTCCTTCTTGTTGGCTTGAGGCCAGTGAGAAGCTGGTTTTAGATCCAGATTTTATTTGTGATACTACAGAAAAGATTGACCTTATTCGTCATAGGACGAAAGAAGCTCATAGTAGACAAAAGTCTTATGCTGATAACCGAAGAAGGAAATTAGAACTTTCTGTGGGAGATTTGGTGTTTATTCGTGTTTCACCTATGAAGGGTGTTGTGCATTTCAGTCGATCGGGAAAATTAGTGCCTCGATATATTGGTCCATTTTCCATCACCGAACGTATTGGTTTTGTGGCTTATCGCCTTTTATTACCGGCTCAATTTTCTGCTATTCATGACGTGTTTCACGTATTTCAACTACGGAAATGCCTTAGGGATTCCAATTCTATTCTTGAGCCCGGTGTTATTGAAGAAGTTGAAGTTTCGTCTAATTTGACTTATGAGCAACATCTTATCCGTATTATTGCTACGGAGGTTAAACGCCTTCGAAATAAAGATGTTCCCCTTATGAAAGTTCAATGGTCCTCAAATCCCAAGGATTGCTCTTGGGAATCCAGAGAATTCATCGAGCGAACGCATTCGGACTTACTCTCTCTTGCTCCTTAAAGGTGAACTTCTTACTTCAAATTTTATTTTGTGTTGACGTGCATTTATGGTCGTTACTCTTTGTTTTCTTCTTAAGTATTGCGCGGACACAATTTCTTTAAGGAGGGGAGTCTGTAACAACCCGCATATTTTATGATTGTATATTTAAATATTTTATTCAAATATAGCATTGTTAGTCGGATTTAAGTCTGAAATGCTACTTTTTGCAAACAGCCGAATTGGGACTCGGGACCACTTCCATTGAGTTCAAAATGGTGTTTGCGACCTTTTTGAGTATAAACATTGATATGTTTGGAGTTGAGTAGAATTTAGGTATTTTCATTTAGGGCTTTGGGTTTGGGTTTGGGTTTCAGCCCATTAGCCCAACATATTAACCCAACTCCACTCCACTCCTCTTCATTCCTTCATAATATTTCCTTACACTCAAGCTTTAGTAAAAATGAGGGAAGAGATTGGAAACTAAAATTCCTAAGCCCTGGATTCTTAGGAAATTCCAATTCAAGCTCTAGAAATTCAAGAGAAGCTTAGGTAAGCGTCCTCTTCATCTTATCCATCTCAATCCCTCTTCAATTTTTAGAATTTCCTATAACCTAACTTAGGAAAAACTTCATCTTTGTTAATAGATTGAAGATTCTAGAGGCGTAGTGAAGAGGGATTGATCTTGCGTTGTTTTAAAAGCTTCCCCTTCATTTTTTTAGGTTTAAAGGTGAGTTATTGAACTCACATCTACGTCTATAGCTTTCATTGTTGTTAGGTATGAATTCCTAACATCTATTCCATTCTAGAGGCGTAGTGAAGAGGAATTGATTTGGTGAATTTTCTAAATTTTGGTGTTTTGAATTCGAAATCTTTAAAGATCCTATCTTGGATGTTTGAACATGTTTTTGGTGGTGTATCAAAGAGCCTATAGTGCTGGGTTGTCGATTGGCATAAATCCCTAGCATATATCGTTCGTTCGATTGCATTTCGGTTTGGATTTGCCCCTTTTGGACTTAGTTGTTTTTTGCCTAGCAGAAAATTTCAGACATCTGAAATAAAATTTCAAACATATGAAACCAAATTCGGACATCTGGTTGAAAATTCCAGACATCTGAAATGGTTCTGGAAATAGAAAAAAAGGGCAGAGACAAAATCCAAACATCTGAAACCAAATTCAGATGTCTGGTTGAAAATTTCAGACGTCTCAAATGGCCCAGGAATTAAAAAGAGAAAGGAGAAAAGCACATATACTTCCAGAACCTAGGGCCAGACGTCTGGAAACACCTACCAGATGTCTAGAACTGTTAATTTTGCCTATTTTAGCTGTTTTTGGGTGAATTTCCAATTTTAATCGATTTTAGTTGATTCGATTAGTTATTGTCAATTATTATCGACTTTGATGACTTCTTTTCTTGATTTTTTTGGGAATATCCATTTGATGGATTTGATATCAATTTTTTTATGGATTTAATACATGTCATCGAATGTGAATTTTTGTTTGATTGATTGTTTTAACAATCAATTCTGTGGTTTGTCACTTTAAAATACAAAGGTTTCTATACTAGTAGTAAATACTAAAACTCTTTCATCAAAACGATTTCAACATTTACTTTCAATATAAAGCTCGCTTTTAAAACCGTTTTCCAATCTACTAATATACACAAACCTTTACCTCATTCGTTCGAGAAATCCAATTAAATGACCTAGCAAAACAAGTGGTATGAAACACTTGCGTTTACTTCGTCGGTTAATTCTTAGACTTGTTCGATTGAAACCTTGTGATAATTTTTGAGTAGAAATCTACAATCTATTCGTAAATATTTAAGTTAAGCTAGTGGTCATGGGACATGAAGCTAAACTCATTTATTTGCTATCTTAGTGTAATTTACACTTACCGATCAATGATGATCATTTTGTGATTTAGACTAGCGATGCGTGATGTCTCTTTTTTTATGTGGGGGACTAAACCTCGTCTGTGGAGTTTCGGCTCAAAATTGGAGGGGTAGCAACCCATGGTCTTCGGGCCATTTGTGGAGCCTCGGCTCAAAAATTGATGGTTAGCGACTATGGAATAGCGTTCCGTTTGTGATGCACGTGTTGGTGACTTTACATGCTCCCGTCTGTGATATGCCTCCCCCTTTATGATTTTTGGATTTCTAATTGATGATTTCTAGAATTTGTGTTTCACCAATTTTTTTGATTTACATTGATAAGTTTTATCAATATTTGTGGATTTGGTGAATATGTTAAAGAATATGACATTCTTTTTGGTGTTTGAGAATATTCGAGATATTGTATGATTTTTGTTGTTATCTGATGTATACTTGTCACAATATGGCATTTTTGTTATCATACGTTTTTGTTATATCTCTTATCCTATCTCATTTTATCTGATATTTATAGCTAGACTGGTCTGTTTATTTTTTTCTTATTAAATAATACTCGGGTCAGACTGAGATGTTATAGGTGCTTCCACTTGACTTCTTAGCTGGGACAAGCTTTTAACTTTTGGCTAACTACTCTAGTTTAGTAGTTTTTGTTATTATACATTCGAGATGGAGACTCCTTGATGTATACATATTCTTTTGTCCAGCACTTGTACCTATTCTTTTGTGATATTGTGGATCTTATTAGACCACTACTCTGATGTACATTTCTATGTATTATATTCATATCTGATTCCGCCTTTGTGATGTGGATATCTACGACTGATTTGTGTAATGCTTATTTTATATTTATTTCCGAAGACCACATAGCCACTACGTAGTAGCTTTGAGTTTGTATTTGATATGTCGGATTTCCTCTTGAAATGAAATCCATGCCAAACTATCTGACATATCGGTACTTGCACAAAGCAATTGTACGGATGGTCGCTCCTCAACAGCCTTATTCTTCGCGTTAGTCGATGGCATTACCCCGTAGTGTCCTTGGCTAGCGTGAATATAGAGGTGGGACATCATAGTAGGTTTATCCTGGACCCTACTCAGGCCGGTTTAATTGATGATGATAATTATTATTATTGTTTCGTGTTGTTTTCTTCGATCCACCATGATATGAAAAATTCATGTCCTCTTCATGATGGTGCCCTAGCTTATCATCTAGCTTTTCGAACCCTTTCCTCAATTATTCATAGTATTCCTAACTTATACTTCTCTTGCTATCAACAACTTCAAAAACCTAAAATATTCTAGCTACCATTCTTTATGTATTTATATATGATAGTACTCTTATTTGCTAATCTTCACTTCCTAGCAACATACCCTAACTAAATTAAATGTCATTAATATTTTATCCGCCCCTTTAAGAGAGATATTTTTTAAAATCTTTTAAACTATTTAAACAGGAATAATCATCGGGCTATACTTACGTCCACTCTCGCTTTGTTGCAAAAATAGAGAACTCTTTTTCGCCCAAAAACTTATTGAACCAAAATCAAACTCTAGTTTTATTTTAGGAATTTCAAAGCTTTCTTTTTAAAGTAAATCTTTTCAACACAACCAAATTCATTGGTGTATATATTTCTTATAAAAATAAATTTCCAAAACTCTCTTACTTTCCAAAACAACAGTTTCCAAATGGACCCTTGGAAAAACATTATATATTTATTTTATTTTAATTTCTTCCTTTTTTTGAAAAACTCATTTAAATATCTCATGATATTCATACATGGGGGGACCAAGAAATAGGAATTACTTCTCTTCATTAGAAATTGGGTTTGTCATCTTGAGGTGATTGATGAACATTCTCTTGCAAGAACATGCCTCCGGATGTCAGCGACATGCTGATTCTTAATTCTCAATTTTCTAGATAAAATGTGCAGCTTTAATCGACAATCTATCGAAATCCATAATCACCAGGTAGATGAGTCTCAACAATCAAGTCAAACACCATCTAGCTGTCGGGATCCTTCCATATGTCATGCTCATGCTCTTTAAAGTTAACGCCTTATGTACAACCAATGCTCCATGGGGTAATCGGGGTAAGCACGTTATCATTAACTATACAAAATTCTACAACTCATAGTCGCCTCGCCCATCCTTTTGGAATATGATTGCAACTTTTTTATGGTTTGAGTTTACAGAGTTCGGCGTAGAGTTTGATAGAAAATACAAAGATGTTCTGTCAGTATATCCTAATCCATATGATCGACTAACCTAGGCTCTGATACCATATGTCACAGCCCACACCATAATGGGCCAAAATGAACAAGAATTAAAACCCAAGTCCATTAAGGTACGAATCGTTGGTTTTGGTAACCTGTAATAAATATTAGCATATTAGAGATAGATCAAACGAAACTCACAGCGGAAAAGAAAATATTATAGGACATAAATACTAACTGAGGCCACTACCTCGGAACCGGGTATTTCTTGGACATCCAATTGCCTTGTTAATACCGAGCATAAATAAGAAGACTTCTCCATCAACCGTTCCATCTTGCTCCAGTGACCTGTTTCTCTAAATCTATCTTGTGGGTTGTAATGAGGAGAGGGTCATAACAACATTCTAGTGATTAGAAAGTTACATACTTAACCATAACATAAACTTATACTGATTGGTTTCCATTTAAATATCATGTCTTTTATACTTACGGTTAATTCGTTTAATACATGTACGATATATCGACCTAACCTTATCTAAGGTATATAATACTAACATATACCTATTATGCATACACTACCCAAAATCTGGCCACTTAATACTTTTTGAATAGGGAGGAGGTAGACCAATGACCATTTAATACCTTTGTCCCTGAAGAAGGCCTCGGTCTATTGGTCCTAGCTATAGAGACCAGTAACTTCTATATATGGCTTTATAATATACAATTACCACATTTATCATTAGTAATATCCTAGCCCTGTGAGAGATAGTACCTAAGCTACTTAATACCTTCTTAATGGAATTAGGCAGACTCTGACCATTTAATACCTTATTTAAGGCAAGTCCCCACCATTTAATATCAAATACCAAAGTGGACCCCTCGCCGATACCTATCTAGCTGACATTGCATGGAAATCTCTTCGGCCACTTAATACTTCCTATTGAAGCGGACCTTTTTGATATATCTTGTACCGTGCCTAACCGCTAACCCTGACCATTTAGTACTTCTTAAATAGGAAGGAGGCAGGCCCTCAATCAACCATTTAATACATCCGACTTAGAAGCGGGTATACATCCTTCGCATATTTATTTTTTCCAACGGTCCTTTGGTTGGAGGTGTCTCACATCAGTAGTACACAACTACTACTAGCCTTTGTGTGAAGGGCGGAGTTCTGTTGTGTAACTTTACCGAGTTCGCATCCCAACCCACTAAGTCTAATTAATTATTCTAAGCTTTATTATTGGACAAAGCCTACTAATCTCTATTTGTATATTTAAGGCTATAGTTTATTCTAATGATAATTATACTGTCATACAATATTTAATTGCTACCTAACATGTTTTATTTATTATTTCCATAGTTGTTTTGTCCATAATAAATGATTATTATCTTAATGAACGTTTTCAAAGACGTTTATTTACTTATTCAAACCTTACCATTATTTATTCCTTATCTTTTCAATGATTAACCTACCAATTTCATTAATCTGTCCTTTTTCATCCATTTATAACTTATTCAAATTATTGTAACTCCCAATTTATGATAACCTGAATTTTGGAGTATCTGTTAATTGATAATTAACTGGGTTAATTAATAGAAATACTAATTTTAACTATTAAAATACTGATGGTTAAGAATGAAATAAAAAAATATAAAAATTTATATTCATATCAAGGAAAAATAATTATGATAATCTTCTTAACAAATTATTGAAATTTGATAATAATTGTTTAATGATCTTCTTTTATAAATATTTATTTGGAAAAACTTATCTTTTCAAAAGCTAATAAGAATAATTTTCTAATATAATATATATATGTATATATATTGTATTGAAAGTTATGTTTTGAAATTAACAAATATATATATATATATACTTATTCTAGTGTTAATAATATAGGATTCAACTTTGAGTAAATCTTTGAAAATCATATACTTATATATATATAATTGGGGTGTAAGTATATAAAATGAGATTTAATAAAAAGATTCAAAATTCTTTTCTTTTATACACTTGAAAATAAACATATGTAAGGATGACACATGAATTTATGAATTAAATGTAATAGGTAAATTAATTAAGGGTTTAAAACATAAAATACATTATCTCGACATTTGTAAACTTTTAAAGCATGCATTAAAACAAATGTAAATATTACTCTCAATAATAAAACAAGCGTTAGCTTAGAGAAAGATAGAAGTGGAAAAACCTTTATTTTCTCTAATTTGAATTTTAAATAACATAGGCTGAAGATATACCAGGTTTCCATTTTTCTTTCCACTTTCAAAAAACTGGAAACTTAAAAAATAAAGAAAAATCAGTGGAATCAAATTCAAACTACAGTCATCTTTACAATTACAACCTGAAGCATCTTCAAGTTTATCAAGCTAAGAAAATTCAACCTCAAACAAGAATCATCTCATACATTTCCAGAATTAAAAACCTAGAACCTGTGCTCTCTGTTTCAACAGCATCAACAGATGAGTCAACATTTTAAAAAATAACAGTTTTAAAAATCTACGATTCAACATTGGTGCATGTGATGGATTGTGCTGTGATGATGTATATATGTTTATATGAATATTGTTTATGAATGCATCTTGGAATTGTGAAGTGTCTGTATATATAAGTTCCTGTATAAATTCATCTTCTCTGTTCTTGTTACAGGATTTAAATTTCTTAGGAAAAAATTTCATATCTCTTTATTCAAGCAAAATTTAAGCTTGGACCTTTGAATGAAAGTTGGTTGTTAAGGTATGATGATAATTTTAAAAATAGTTTCAGGGTTTAAAATTCAACAAATTATTTTTAAATTTGAAACAACAGTGAAATTTATATTTATGATAAAAATCAACAACCTTAATTTCTAATTTGAATTACAGGAATGTATTCGTGACTGGAAATCACGAATTTTAATATTCATTTCATAATTTTTAGGTGTATAATTGCCATGATTTTCTTAGTTGATCAAAATTGGTTCTTTCCTCAATTTCCAACGAACGGAGTTGAGATCGAGGGCGAGGTTTGGTCGGAAGGTAGGTGATAGCATGGGGGTCTTAGGAAAAATGCTGGAAGTATTTATCGATGGTTGAGGCGATGGGATTTGGCGAAGTAGGGTTTCCGATCAGTTTTGTTAGTCCATGGGCACGAGAGTTTTGCGTCACCGTGGAGATGATGGGGTGGATCGCGATGGTGGGAATGGGTGCTAGAAGGTGTGTCGAGGCTTCAATGAAGGGGGCAGGTGATCTCGAGGTCGGAGGCGTCGGAACGGTGAAGATTTATGGACATAGTGGTTTCCAGTTTGGTCGAGAATGTCTCGCTTTCGATTCGCATGGATTTCGATCGATCTGGGTTCATGTGAACGTTTGTGTGGGATAGAGTGGTTGTCGAGGGTCGCCGCGATGACTTCCGATAGTCAGAAGCGTCGGTGTACGTGCACCGCATGCACATTGTATCTGGGTTGTGAGTTGTTCGGATTTGGTCTCATGTGAATGAATGTTTTTCTCCAAGCAGTTGAGTTGGGTGATTGTATCGGGGAAGGCTTGAGTTTATTAAGGGTTTGACTCGGGTTTGGCCCGAGATGATTTTCTTTTTAATCTCTAGCAAAATTTTGTAAAGAAATCAAGTTTTATATTTTTTTAAAACAAAGCAAGTTAAGTTTTAAAAGTTTAAGATATTTTTCTAGTTTTAAAAATAAATGTTTAACAAAAAATTTAAATGTATATTAAAATAAATTAGTTTTTAAAGATATGATAATCAAGTTTGGAAATAACTATATGCTAAAATTTATTAAAAAATCTTTGAAAGATTTCAAAGATTAAAGGTTAAATTAAATGTTTAAATTGCTTTTAATTGTAATTGATTTCTAAATGTTTTATTTTTAATAAGGTTTAATGATATAATTAAGTAACTCAATTTATAATAAAGAGCTTATCTTTAAATAAATTAATATTTTGATTAATCTAAAATAATTAATTTGTAAAGATAATAAAGGTTAATTAATTATTGTTATTGATTTAAGAATAGTTAATTGATGTAGATGATTTATTAATAAGTGAAAGTTTAATTAAGATAAACGATTTTCTTAATTAATTAAGGACTTTTAAATATAAGGAGTTAACTAATTATTTAATTGATGATTAGTTAATTAGTTTGGTTAATTTATAATAATCACTTAATTATGAATTAATTAAGTGTAATTACTTGGTAGAGTAATTAACAGATAATTACTGGTTATAATTAATTAATGGGTAATTACTTAATGAAGTAATTAAAGTAATCAAATACTCAGTGTAATTCATTAAGTTAATGTGGTTAACTTTAGTTAATTAATTAAGTTTAATTATTTAAAGAAAATTACTTGATGATGGGTTAAGTATAACTACTTAACGTAATTAATGAAGTGTAATTACTTAGTGAAGTAATTAATGGATAATTACAGGATGAAATTAATTAATGGGTAATTACTTGATCAAAAGTAATTAAAGATCTATAATTACTTAGTGGAAGTAATTAAGTGTTAATTACTCGGTGTAATTAATTAAAGGATTTATTAATTAATTAAGAGGTTAATTAATTAATGTAAGTAATTAAGAATAATTAATTACTGAATGTGATTAATCAAGGTTCATTAATGAATATGATTAATTAAAGGTTGATTATTAAATGAAAGGCGGGTCGTTTACATTATGGTAAATTAATTAAAGGCTAATTACTGAATGTAATTAGAGAAAATAATTAAGGGACGATTAATTAATGGGTTGTAATTAATTATTGTTAAGTAAGCAAGATTAAAGGTGATTAAAGTAATTAATTAGATTTAATTAGGAATGGGGTGACTAATTAATCTTGCTTATGAATGATTGGTTGATATTTCTGATATGAAATGTTTGTGATATAATATGTTGTCTTGAACAGTGATAATGTGGTTATCTGCCGATGATGAATTGCTGTGTAAAAAGTGACATCTTGTATTTAAAGGTTGAATTGTGTTTCACTTGAATAACATGGGTTAAGATGGTATTGAATTCGAAGAGACCGAAGTCGGGTATTAGTAAATACCCGAAACCACTTCGATTTGTAAACTATAATAATTCTATACAGATTTGAAATGTGAAATCAATAGGCTGGAATGGAATGGAATGATTTAAGTGAATCGGACCATTTAATCTAAGTTTTGGTACTTAGAAATTGATGTGTGTAATAAGTGTTATTTATACCAAATTTGTAAATTTGTAAAATTGATACGAGTTACCCCAGGTTTTAAATAAGTTTTATGCTTTGGTATTCCATGTTGGATGGGTTTACTCATGCTGGTTTCCAGCCTGACCCTGGTGTTACTTTGATGTAATGCTCGGGTCAGACCGAGTATTACAGATTTTCAGGTAAGGACGTTTTGGAGCTCAGGAGGCGAGCTGGATGGTAGGAACGTATGGAGTGTATTCCGCTGTGATATATTGTAGTTATCTAGGACATGTTGTTTTTATACTGTCCAGTGATTGGAGATGTTGTAACTCTGATGTATTAAATGTATTTGACTGATACAGCTTTCTTTGCCTAAAGAATATTATTTGATATTATACTTTATCTGCTGCGAGTGTGAGATCCTGAGTTTGGTTTTCTGTTTCTTCTTCTTCTATCTCTTTTCTTCTTTTCCTAACTATCTGGAATTTTCAGAATCGAAATTTCTAGGTCGTTACATTTGGTATCAGAGCAACGTTAAGCGAGAACCTTGGTTCTGGTAGGTTTACTCATTGAGGATAGGGTCAGTGGTACCCTAGAATGAGTTGAGTGTGTGTGTGTGTGAGAGACCGTACTTGTTATTTTCTTGTATAAAGGTTTAAAAAATGGTTTTAATGAATGATTTTTATAAAAGCTTATATTTTATATATAAAGCAATAAATGGTTGTTGGATATTGAAATTGGATAAGAATTAGGTGATGAATATATATATATATATATATGTATGTATGTATGTATATATATGTATATCCAAATAGGAATTGGATAAAATGAACTATATAAATAAAATCAATTAGAATTGGTTTCAAACCAGAAAATAGAATGGTTATTGTGTTTAATAATGGGATGATTGTATTCCAATAAACAATAAAATGTTTAAGGAAATAAACTTTAGATTAGTATAACTTGTAAATTAGAATGGATTTAAATTGTGAAGTTTTAAATCTAGATTCAGAATATGAAATTTTTTTCAAAGTGTTAAAGGAAATAATAAATAATATTATTCATACTATTTTGAATATAGTCTTATTTTAAAATAAGAATTTGTTTGAAAGCTTTAAAAGAATTTGTTTTTAATTAAAACCAAAGGTGTTTTAAATTTAAAACAAAATTTGGCTTGGTAGGCCAAGAAGTAAATATGTATATATGAATGGATATATAAAATATCAAAGACGATTTGAAATAAACTCTATAGTGGAAAGTGTGATGTAAAATAAGTTTTTGAACTTTTAAGTGATATAAATTTGAAATTTGAAATGGAGAATTCAAATTTTGAGTGGGATTAAATTGAAATTAACTTAGAAGAAGTTAAATAAGTTTGAATAAACAACGTGAATCGAAAATTTCATGATGAAATTAAAATTTAACTTGGAAAGTTAAATGTTTGATTTGAATTGGGAGTTTGTGTAATCTCAAAATGAGTTTGAGATTTGGAAATTGAAAGTGGATGCTGTTGATTGGTGTTTGGATAAATTTGGATGTTTATTTAGCCTGATATCATTCTATGGTTATAAATAATTTTTGAAACTGAGAATTGATTTTGAAGTTAAAAATGGATAATAAATTAGAATCTGAAGATTAAATTATTTTTGAATTCTTAGTTGAACTTTGAAATAAGTTGAGTAAAGATAATTTAAAACGAAATTTGGGAATTTGGATTCCAAATTAAATGGTTTAAAGATCTAAGTTGTTAATTTAAAAATAAGGGTTAATTTGATTTAAGGGATTAAATCAACATTTAAAACTTAACTCGAATTTATATTATTCGAGATGGTTTAAAATTGAGATTGAAATCGAATTAGTTCAAATTGAATTTGATTTGAATTAACTGAAATTGTGATTGAAGATGGACAAGCTTGGAAAAAATTTGAATTGGATTAATTTGAAATGAAAATAAAGTTGAATATGTTTAAAATTCAAATGGAATTTAATTTGAATTTGGAATGAAATTAAGGATTAATTCAACTTGAATTGGGGATAAATCAAGTTCAATGGAAATTGAAGTTATTTAAATTGGAATTGAGTCAATTTAAATGGAGGTGAAAATTTAAATTGAATTTGATGGGAAGAAGATTGGGAACTGAACAGTTTGGCTCTGGAATATTTTCAAAAATAAATAGTTTTAATAAATCTATTTTTTTCAAGCTATTTACTATATATACAACCTTTCTTATTAAACTCCAAACTAACTTATACTTATTTTATAACTACTTTTGGAATTATTTAACTATTTTACAATTATCTAAATATTCTATAACTATTTAACTATTTTCCACTTAATTTACAATTACTTAACTCTTTTTACAGCCGTTTTACAAACTAACAATTATTTTTCAACTGCTTATCTATTTTAAACCTTTCAAGCTATTTTCTAAATTTAAGCTGGACAGAGTTCATACTGTTTATGATTAAATATCCATTTGAGATAAGAATTGAGTTGACAATCTAAATGGGGATTGAGGCAATTGTGAATAAGTGAATAAAGATCTAAGTGAATGTGAATAGAAAAGGAGATTTATTTGCTAATAATCAATAAAGATAAATACTAGGATGTACGTATATTATTCTATTCGCATAGCGATTTGACCCGGATTCGAGCACAGAATTTCAAGATAGTATATCGATCCGAGTTAGGATTTTTCACTCGATTTTCGACGGTGAATCTGGATATGGATTGTTGACTGGTTCTGGATATTCTCTATCATAGTTATGGCTATGTAAGGAGAATGACGGGTTCTGATCAAAAAAACAAGATCTGAGTCCACATTAGGAAGTCGGGGGGACAATACTAGTTCGGAAGTGATATTGTGTGATCAAGTGAGCGATCAGATTGATATAGCATACGGATGATATGTGTACATCATACTGTCTAAATGAAATTGATATTGGGAATTTGTGGATAAGAAATGTGAAATGGTTTTTGAAATGTAAGGTATATTTTGTGAAATATATGACGAAGGAAAGTGGAAATTGGATACTTCTATGGTAGAAATTTACTTTATAGAAGTAAGTAATTTGGTAAGTGACTTTATAGAGTAATCAAATTTGAATATTTGATTTGGAATAAACAAAGTTATATATCTTTGTTATATAAGCCCCTTGTCGAATCTATTGCCGGAAGGAAAGGATTTTCGAAAGTCTTTGAAGTATAAAAAGGGAATTTATACAAGTATGAAGTGATCCAAAGATTTTCAAAGTTTTATATATATATATATATAAAGGATCTTGTGAGAATGATTCTGAAGAAGGTTTTGGGAACCTATGAATTTGGAAAATGCTTTTGATTTTTGGGAAAATCAATTTTGGAATTTGGAAAGCCTAGTTTGAGAATTATCGATTTTGGGAATCAATTTTTTGTAAAGGATATTTTGATGAAAATCATAAAGGGTATGATTTGAAAGATACTATAAGATTATAGTATAACGTGTTTTGAGATTGGCTATGGGGAAAAAGGCGCTCCCTTGAAATGAATTTCTCAAGAGTGCCACAGGGTGGTACTGCCTTGAACCCTAAGGGGGGTTCTAAAGTTGATCCTGTGAGGAGTCTGGGCAAACTAGTTCCTGAGGATTATATGTAGTAGGTAGCGAAAGTCGAGGACTTTGTTTCCTATAGAGGCATTTGGGTTATGCTGTGACAACAGTGTAACTCGATGTCACTGTGATCTACTACAGACCATAGCGAAAGTCGTATGTGCTGCTGAGAGCCAACAGTCTACGTTTGATTTTACATTGGTAGACTGCGATCTATGGTAATATAGTGAAAGTCGTGTGTGCTGCTGTGAGCCAACAGTCTACGTTTGATTTTACATCGATAGACTGTGACCAATAAAGACATAGCGAAAGTCAAGAGGCTGTGAGAGCCTAAGGCTACTTTGGGACTTGACTGATGTAGTCTGCGACCTATATGGGAGTGGAGAAATTTCATTCTTTGGCAACGAAATTCGAGGGCGCTGATGCCTACAGTTACATGGACTTTTTCTATGATGGAAACGTAACCCAGGATGTAACTGTGACCTGTAGCGGGTTCCATGGCGTAATCGAGGGGCGCGGAGTGCCTACAGTTATCTTTGGATTTTGTCGGAATGACAACGTAACCATCCTGTTAACTGCGACAGTGGATGGGGGTGATGATTTTCATAGCATTCTCACCAAAGATATTTCCTCTATTCCAAAAATGTTTTCTATATTTTCAATAAAATGTTTTCAAAGTATTTTCACCGGGTGTTGAAAATGTGTCTGCTAAGTACTTATAGATTTTCAATTGTACGCCTGATCAACATATGACCGAATTTCTATAAGAACAAGGATGGACTGGTTGAGACATCGAGTTATAAAAAGTATTTTTATAAAAACTATTTTATAATATTATGTAGATTTTAAAGGTGTTTTAAAGTGATCAAAAGAGTAATTTTTCTGATAATAAGCATTTTTATAATTCTGGCTTCGTTCCTTTTCGAGGAAGAAAAGATTCTAAGGGGGAAGGAATATGATAACCCAAATTTTGGAGTATCTGTTAATTGATAATTAACTGGGTTAATTAATAGTAATACTAATTTTAACTATTAAAATACTGATGGTTAAGAATGAAACAAACAAATCTAAAAATTAATATTCATATCTGGGAAAAATAATCATTTGATAATCTTCTAATCAAATTATTGAAATTTGATAATAATTGTTTAATGATCTTCTTTTATAAATATTTATTTGGCAAAAATTATCTTTTCAAAAGCTAATAAGAATAATTTTCTAATATAATATGTAGATATATATATTATATTGAAAGTTAGGTTTTGAAATTAACAAAATATATATATATATATATATATATATATACTTATTATAGTGTTAATAATATAGGATTCAACTTTAAGTAAATCTTTGAAAATCATATACTTATATATATATATCTAAAATTGGGGTGTAAGTATATAAAATGAGATTTAATAAAAAGATTTAAAATTCTTTTCTTTTATATACTTAAAAACAAACATATGTAAGGGTGACACATGAATTTATGAATTAAATATAATAGGTAAATTAACTAAGGGTTTAAAACATAAAATACATTGTCTTGACATTTGTAAATTTTTAAAGCATGCATTAAAACAAATGTAAATATTACTCTCAATAATCAAAAAAGTGTCAGCTTAGAGAAAGATATAAGTGGCGAAAACTTTTCTCTAATCTAAATTTTAAGTAACATAGGCTGAAGATAAACCAGGTTTTCATTTTTCTTTCCACTTTCAAAAACCTAGAAACTTAAAAAGAAAATCAGCGGAATCAAATTCAAACTACAGTCATCTTTGCAATTACAACCTGAAGCATCTTCAAGTTTATCAAGCTAATAAAATTCAACCTCAAACAAGTATCATCTCATACATTTCCAGATTTAGAAACGTAGAACCTGTGCTCTCTGTTTCAACAGCATCAACAGGTGAGTAAACATTTTTAAAAAATAACAGTTTTAAAAATCTGCGATTCAACTTTGATGCATGTGATGGATTGTGTTGTGATGATGTATATATGTTTATATGAATATTGTTCATAAGTGCATGTTGGAATTGTGAAGTGTATGTATATATAAGTTCCTATGTAAATTCATCTTCTCTATTCTTGTTACAGGATTCAAATTTCTTAGGAAAAAAAATTCATTTCTCTTTATTCAAGCAAAATTTAAGCTTGGACCTTTGAATGAAAGTTGGTAGCTAAGGTATGATGATAATTTTAAAAATACTTTCAAGGTTTAAAATTCAACAAATTATTTTTAAATTTGAAACAACGGTGAAATTCATATTTATGATAAAATTCAACAACCTTAATTTCTAATTTGAATTACAGGAATGTATTCGTGATTGGAAATCACGAATTTTAATATTCATTTCATGATTTTTAGGTGTATAATTGCCGTGATTTTCTTAGTTGATCAAAATTGGTTCTTTCCTCAATTTCCAACGAACGGAGTTGACATCGAGGGCGAGGTTTGGTCGGAAGGTAGGTGATAGCATGGGGATCTCAGTAAAAATGCTGGAAGTATTTATCAATGGTCTAGGCAATGGGATTTTGGCCAAGTAGGGTTTCCAGTCAGTTTAGTTAGTCGATGGGCTCGAGAGTTTTGCATCACCGTGGAGATGATGGGGTGGATCGCGATGGTGGGAATGGGTGATGGAAGGTGTGTCGAGGCTTCAATGAAGGGGGCAGGTGATCTCGAGGTCGGGGGCGTGGAACAGTGAAGATTTCTGGACATGGTGGTTTCTAGTTTGGTCGATAATGTCTCATTTTCGATTCGCTTGGATTTCAATCGATCTGGGTTCATGCGAATGTTTGCATGGGATAGAGTGGTTGTTGAGGGTCGCCACGCTGACCTCCGGTGGTCGGAAGCCTCGGTGTACGTGCACCGCGTGCACATCATATCTGGGTTGTGAGTTGTTTGGGTTTGGTCTCGTGCGAATGAATGTTTTTCTCGAAGCAGTTGAGTTGGGTGATTATATAGGGGAAGGCTCGAGTTTATTAAGGGTTTGACTCGGGTTTGGCCCGAGATGATTTTCTGTTTAATCTCTAGCAAAGGTTTTGTAAAGAAATCAAGTTTTATATTTTTTCTAAAACAAAGCAAGTTAAGTTTTAAAAGTTTTAGATATTTTTCTAGTTTTAAAAAAAAATGTTTAACAAAAATTTTAAATGTATATTAAAATAAATTAGTTTTTAAAGATATGATAATCAAGTTTGGAAATAACTATATGTTAAAATTTATTAAAAAATCTTTGAAAGATTTCAAAGATTAAAGGTTAAATTAAATGTTTAAATTGCTTTTAATTGTAATTGATTTCTAAATGTTTTATTTTTAATAAGGTTTAATGATATAATTAAGTAACTCAATTTATAATAAAGAGCTTATCTTTAAATAAATTAATATTTTGATTAATCTAAAATAATTAATTTGTAAAGATAATAAAGGTTAATTAATTATTGTTATTGATTTAAGAATAGTTAATTGATGTAGATGATTTATTAATAAGTGAAAGTTTAATTAAGATAAACGATTTCTTAATTAATTAAGGACTTTTAAATATAAGGAGTTAACTAATTATTTAATTAATGATTAGTTAATTAGTTTGGTTAATTTATAATAATCACTTAATTATGAATTAATTAAGTGTAATTACTTGGTAGAGTAATTAACAGATAATTACTGGTTATAATTAATTAATGGGTAATTACTTAATGAAGTAATTAAAGTAATCAAATACTCAGTGTAATTCATTAAGTTAATGTGGTTAACTTTAGTTAATTAATTAAGTTTAATTATTTAAAGAAAATTACTTGATGATGGGTTAAGTATAACTACTTAACGTAATTAATGAAGTGTAATTACTTAGTAAAGTAATTAATGGATAATTACAGGATGAAATTAATTAATGGGTAATTACTTGATCGAAAGTAATTAAAGATCTATAATTACTTAGTGGAAGTAATTAAGTGTTAATTACTCGGTGTAATTAATTAAAGGATTTATTAATTAATTAATGTAAGTAATTAAGAATAATTAATTACTGAATGTGATTAATCAAGGTTGATTAATGAATGTGATTAATTAAAGGTTGATTATTAAATGAAAGGCGGGTCGTTTACATTGTGGTAAATTAATTAAAGGCTAATTACTGAATGTAATTAGAGAGAATAACTAAGAGATGATTAATTAATGGGTTGTAATTAATTATTGTTAAGTTAGTAAGATTAAAAGTGATTAAATTAATCAATTTGATTTAATTAGGAATGGGGTGACTAATTAATCTTGCTTATGAATGATTGGTTGATATTTCTGATATGAAATGTTTGAGATATAATATGTTGTCATGAACAGTGATAATGTGATTATCTGTTTATGATGAATTACTGTGTAAAAAGTGACATCTTGTATTTAAAGGTTGAATTGTATTTCACTTGAATAACGTGGGTTAAGTTGGTATTAAATTCGAAGAGACCGGAGTCGGGTATTAGTAAATACCCGAAACCACTTCGATTTGTAATCTATAATAATTCCGTACAAATTTGATATATGAAATCAATAGGCTGGAATGGAATGATTTAAGTGAATTGGACCATTTAATCTAAGTTTTGGTATTTAGAAATTGATGTGTGTAATAAGTGTTGTTTATACCAAATTTGTGAATTTGTAAAATTGATACGAGTTACCCCAGGTTTTAAATAAGTTTATGCTTTGGTATTCCATGTTGGATGGGTTTACTCACGCTGAGCCTAACCCGGGTGTTACTTTGATGTAATGCTCGGGCCAGGCCAGGCCGAGTATTACAGATTTTCAGGTAAGGACGTTCTGGTGCTCAGGAGGCGAGCTGGATGGTAGGAAAGTATGGAGTGTATTCCGTTGTGATATATTGTAGTTTTTCTCGGACATGTTGTTTTTTACTTTCTAATGATTGTGAGATGTTGTAACTCTGATGTATTAAATGTAATTGACTGATACAGCTTTCTTTGTGTAAAGAATATTATTTGATATTATATTTTATCCACTGCGAATGTGATATTCTGAGTTTGGTTTTCTGTTTCTTCTTCGACCTTTCTCTTTTCTTCTTTTCCTAACTATCTGGAATTTTCGGAATCAATATTTCCGGGTCGTTACATAATTTATTGCACGCTTATTGCCTATTCATTGTTGAACAAACAATCCTTCCATTTCAATTCTACCATTTATTACACGATCTATTCTAACATTCAATTTACATTTAATGTGATCATTAACGTACAATATGATGTATTAGTTATTATTATTTTGAATGTTTTAGCGCAGTTATACATGTTTATAAGTTCTTTTTTACATTTCTATTTATTAAATCTTTAACTAGAATATTTCATTCAATATTTTAATCTGCTAGAATTATCCTTCCAAAAAAATTTCCCGTTATAACCTTCCATAAATTAACCTAAATTAAGAGATTTTCTTTGTGTGAGATTACAAAAAATTTATTATTTTCTTTTTATTGAAATAGAACTACGGAAAGAAAATCCATACTTTACACATCTGTTTCCTCCTTTGATGTATATTCCTTATCAAATCGAACATTGCACATTTTATAAGAAATTAGGATACTAGACAAATTCATGGAGATTAAATGGATAGTACTTCCAACAAATTAAAATAAAAAACTCACATTCTAAATAGGATCAGAGCAAATATAAATTACTATAATATTTTTGAACCCCAATTATAGATCTAGAACAAATTCTACATTTATATCATATTTAACCTTTAATAACTTTGAGATTGATTTTTAGATCTGGGTATAAACAATATTCCTATTAATTTAAAGGATATGTAGGCATTGATTTATATGCTTAACTCAAGCCTACAACTCTTTAGAATTCTACTACGGAAAAACATCAAATAAAAAATCAACAAAATAAATTTTAGCGTTCTAAGTAAATTACATAATTTCACTCATCTTTAAAAGCTTTCCAAATCCCCAGATATGAATCTGATTACTTGAATCAACTCAATTTCCTTTCTAATCCCAAGAAATATGTAAAAATGTGTATATACGTACCATTAGAATTATAGACGAGAAGAGATATAGAAAATATTAAAATTTAACTTTTTATTTGAGCCAGCTGATATGCTCGTTCTCTTATTCTACTTATTTTTATGCTCTTCTCCAATTTGTATAAATAAAAATTATTTTAATGGTAAAAGGAAAAGTGGAGAGGAGGAAATGACAGAGCTTCACTGTTCTAGATTAAAAAAATAGAAGAAGAGAAGGAAGGGATTAGGTCTGTATTTATAGGCTCTAGAATTAGTCGTATCCATTAGAGTAAAATTATTAAATCCGAGCCTTTGGCGGAGGTTCAAACTACAATCGAAATGCTTCGACCGGTCGACCGCTCCCCTATAAGCGATCGACCCCCATAGCAGGGGTCGATCGGTAGGCTCCCAGTTTAATTATATATTTATTACCATAATTTATTATTTAATTATTTCTGTTCCAATTTCTTTAAATGCCCATAACTTCTTTGTTTGAACTCTGATTATAAAACACCACATATTAAAGTTGCTTAGAAAATTATCATGAATGCATAAGTTTTGTGGACAAATTCCACTATTTGCTCGGTTTCCATTTTTGGAGCCTATTAATTATTAAATAATTAACGTCAATTTACGATGTGTCACACATATATACACATACACACATATACACAGATAACGCAGAAAATGTTTATGAATACCTATTAGGTTATACTGAGAAAAAATTGTTGTTTTAGGAAAAAGCTTCACGACGAAGGAATTTCATTTAGAAATTATTGGTACTGAAATGCATTTGGATATGAAACAAAGATAAATATGCTTACATATGATGGAAAGAAATTGTCCAAACTTAAATGGACATAACTACTTAGAATGTCTAATATGATCTCTTGCATATTAAAGAGAAACTTTGATGTTTAATTAATGTTAAGAAACAAATTTCCACGGCTGCTGATGAACAATTAGGAGTATTGACTCTACCATAAGGCATGATGCTTAGATCCAAAATGGTTCTCAAGTACATTATTAAAATATATTTTTCATGGTTGTACCTGAAAGGATATGATCCATCAATCGCAAAAGTGTCTCTGAGAAAAATACCAATATAGTAGGAATATAGTAGGCTATGTCGAAAAGATTTAGGCTATAAGTTTCAATTATTGAGACTACGTAATAGACTCATCGTTTAACGTACTTTAGTTAATTTGGATTTTACTCATAAAATTATTGCTCGATGTGATTTTGAGTATTGGTATATGAAATAAAATTCTGAATAATAATTTAGCCTATACTGTTTGTGCTTACTAACCAAAGTGTCTTTAAGTTAATGGGAGAAATTCCAAGTTTATGGGTTATTGGATATGGTCCAAGAAATGATACGAAAGTATTATTTGATGAGCATTCGAATTAAGAAAGTATTTTAATAAAGAAATCAAATAATTTAATTTTCAATCAAACTGCAACGGAAGAGTGTGTTTATAAGAAAGAATATTATATATACTAGTATGATCCCATGCTTTGCACACGGGTTGTTTGTATTATTGTATACGTTGATATTTTGGTTGAGTGCAAACATGTAAACGGAAAGCAAGGGAATTTTTGGAATTTCAAAAGGACACCGAGTAAATTTGTTCAACCAATTTTCTTTATTAGTAGTAGAGATGTAATATTTCTAAAACTATAAGTAAACAACAAACTTATGATTGTTAATGATGTGATTAAGTTAAAATCGTGTCAGTTTGGTTGTTTAACACACGACATTGGATTAGAAAATGACATTTTTTATAATCAATATAAATGGATATTAGTATTGTCCCAAAATATATACTCAGATACGATATTAGAAATTTTTAATATGGAGCATGTAAAATGGATTCCTTATGCATTGGCTAAAGAAATTATCATACATGCAATATTGTCTACAATATTATACTTCGCTTATGAATTTGATATATAGAGTAGTTATTCGAATTAAGATTACTAAATGAAAATTGAAAACATTCTCAAGTATTTATGAAATACTACATAATTTTATAAAAACAAAAACTCCTTATGAAGGAGTGCATAGACTTGGACTTCGTATGTAATATCGATTAATATATGTCAATCCTAAGTTCAACTTGAGTTAATAACATTAAGCTGGAAATGTTCCAAATAATAAGTGGTGGCTGGTTCAAACAAAATTTGAGTGCATTGCCTTTAATAACACTGCAATAAAAGAAGTGTAAATGAATGCATAAATTTAGAACCGAGCTCGGGCTAATTCTAGAAGTTGAGATCCCTTGGTATTATTATATGATAAAAATGTTGCGATGCAGTTCATATGAGAGCCTAGAGCTCATTCGAGATTGAAATACACTAAATAGTTCCGCATAATAAATGTATTTTATCAATGACGAAGAGAGTTGATTGACATAGTAGGCAAATAAAACAAAATAGCATATATGTTTACCAAGGGATTCACTCTATTGGTTTTTAGAAAAGCCAATCAAAGAAGTTGGAATAAGATTCCATAAATGATCTCAAGTGCAAATGGGTGGTTGATAGAGTTATTGGTATGCCCTTTGGTTAATTATGCAATTTGTTACATACATCAAATTGTATAACCAATATTGTTCAAAATAAAAGGTGTTTCTTTTTTGTTATATTCTTATTATATTATGATATATTTAACTAATTAATTAATTTATAGTATATTAAATTGGAAATCCTAAACTTATATGCTATGCGATAGTAAAACTACAATGTGTCATAATAAAAAGGACTTTATCATATTAAAAATAAAATATTATTTTAAATATTCCTAGTCGAGATGTTTCGAGATTGAATATTGATTCATCCATTGGAACTATAGTAATAGTGCTCTCTAAATATTGGGATGTGTATTACTCATGACTATTGGAAGCACCAGGGAGTTACATACTGATAATTATTAGATAACTGTGGAATGACTCACTCGAGAGTTTTCTGTTGTTTACTATCACTAAGGTCAAATAAAGAATCTTCAAGTGACGATGTTATACGGTTCTCTCGACTTAAGAATGCTTTTGAACTTCAGTATGGACACCCCACTTTGATTATAGTTCATTGTGGCATGACATCTATCTAAGGACTATAGTTTGGTCAGAATTGAATCATTAGAAATGAAACATTATTCGATAGAGAATCTATCTTCTTAGTTATATGAGGTTAGTATCACATTCAATTATAGCCAAATCAAATTCAAAATCTCTAGCCAGAGTAGTATGATTAATATTAATTGTTATTATTGAATCAAGGATTTAGTATTTGTATTTACAAAGTTGAATGTGGATGATGTTGGAATTTAGATCAAAATTAAATTCCATAAGTCCCAATGTGATATAGTTTTAATGAAGAGAATTTGCATAAATAATTATTACTATTAGGTATCGCCTATAATACGTAAAACTAGATTTTACCAAAAGACGTGTAAGAAATAAATTCAGTTAGAATGTCACAGAACTAGCAAAGATGACGTGTGAAATGTAACAGTTGAATTGTTCGATATTAATAGTTGACCGAATTTATACCTTTAAGTCGCACAGCTGAAATGATGAATGCTCTGAATGAACCACACGATTTAATTAATGTATAATCATTATAAATTAAATAATTAATTAATATTAATGAAATATTAATTATAAAAATTTATTTTATTTGTTTGAGTACCATTGGTGTTTAATAACATGTGTATATAAAATTATAAATGCATTGTCGATAACGATGTCGGTAGATCATCTGAATTGGATTTAAATAGAATAAATACTAATTGGATTTTTTAAAAAATTAAATTAATATACGTATATTTGTGAAATATTAATTATTAAAATATTTTTTGATTTGATTAAAAACAATTAGCATTTAATAAAGTACGTATATAAAAGATATAAATACGCGTATCGGTATACGATATCGATAGAATATTCAAATTGGATTTAAATAGATCAAATGCTAAGTGATTTTGGAAATTTTTGAGTGCCATGTGGTACCTACTATGGATAGCTATAGATATGAAACACAGGGAGAGGATCTGATGAGATTTAGATGGGAATTAAGTAGAAAACATTTTAAAGGAGGAAATTGAAAGGTTTTGATGTTTCATTTAAAACATATTCTCTCTCATTCATTTCAGGAGACTTTTTACACAATTCATGTTTATTCCTCTCCTCTGCCATCCCTGCTAAAAATAATGGCTTCCAATGCCTAAAAATTTCATATTCAAGTTTAAATAAAATAAAACAAAAAAATTGAACTCATCTCTTGATTCTTACAAAATCTGGAGATCGATTCAACTGAGTCTAGGAGGATTGATTCATCATTTCAAGGTGTGAATTTTTGCAACATCCCTAGGTAATTGTGTAATTTAATTTATTTATATTACCGATGCACTTGGATCCTATATGATGCATCTGTTATTTATGGTTTCTTATAACTAGTAACTAAAACCCTTTTATCTCTATCTCTGTTGGAAGTATGTTAATTATGTTAATCTAATTCAGATCTGTTTTTGCTCTTCATCTCATCTCAAATTATGTTCATTATTATTGGTATGCTTTAGTCTCCCCTTCTATTTGTTAATGTGTTCATTTATTTTTAGATTTACATGTTATAATCATGAATTTACATATGTCTATCTTATTCAATTCCTTTTCTGTTACATTGAAATTTGTTAATAAAAATAATAATTTGATTGATATCTATTTTATAATTTTACAATATTTATATACATAAATGTAATTTATATACATAAATGTAAATAAACCATTCATGTTAATTGATTTACTTTCACCTTGGAATTAATTCCTTCTGTTAAATGGTTGATGCGAACGTATTTATCATTGTTTAAAAAATATTTTATTTTGATCCAAAATTTATAAATGGAATTTTGTGTAGATTCTAAATTCTTTATTTCTTTTAACCTTAAAGTTTTATGTGTTTCCTTTCTAAACTAAAGGTTAATTTAAAAATTAACTTTAAATTGTAATATATATATATATATATATATATATATATATTTCACAAATGTTTACATATAAATAATAGTTTAAATCTAAAGCATTGATTGCAATTTTTATATATATGGTAACATAAACGTGTTGCTCTAATTTAAACTCGCAAGATGGGTCATGTGTAATAAATATCATTTATAATTTCAAAAATTTCTGTATTTAAAACCAAACTCACCATTGGCAATTTTAGATTTCATATCATATAAGATTATGTGATATATTTTTAATTCATGTATATATATATTTATATACTTCACCTCTTTTGCTATGTCTAAATATTTTTAGTCAAAATCTTGGATAACAATTTCATATGTAAATGGGGAATGGATTTGTTGCGGTATAAATCCCAACACCTATATATGGTCACACTAACCATGTACACTTCTGATCCATAGCACGTGCACTTCACACAAACAAGTATATTTGATGTACTTGTAGACTAAAATTTAAAAAACATTCAGAAAAATCAAATAAATTAATGCTTTATTTAAAATATTTAGATTGGATCTAAAATCCTTTTAGGCATCATAGACTTATCTAAGATCAAAAAATGGATTTTTTTTTGAAATTCACTCATTTAACCTGCTTCTGACTCGCTTGGTTCCTTCATCTTTAGTCTCTTCCTGAATACGCTCAGAAATAATTATTCTCTATCCTTTCCAACACTCTTAGACATTATATGAAAACATACTACCCAACACACATACAACTCAGCCAGCTTTGATGTCGTTCCCTAGGCACTCTTTATCAATCTATCAACCATGGTCCAAATACTATTATAACCTCCTCTAATACACAGCAATCCATTGATGAATCAATCGATTTCTGCTCCTACTTCCATTGTGGTACTTCAAGAAGTTACAATAAATCACTCGGTGTCTTTTGTTTGGCTTTGACAAGCTAACAATTTACACATTCGAAGATAAATGTCCAAATAACCTTCTTCATTCCTTCCCAATACAATGTCTTCTTATCTCTAAACATTTTATTACCACTAGGATGGACCGTCAACTTCGAATGACGGCACTCCCACAATACCTCATCTCTAAGCCCGTCTATATCCGGTATATATAATCTCCCATCTTCATAAAGCCAATCAGTCAAATTTATAGTATTTCATAGTTTCAGACTCCATTATGTCTCAAGCTTAGTAATAATCTCCGCTAATCTAACATCAGGTGTTTGACTAGTATTAATCCGCTTTATATGAGTAGGTCTAATCGTAAAATTCACCGACATCTTTGGCTCCATATCACACTTTGATTAGAAATCATATTTAAATATATACTCTAACCGCATTCACTCTCGGAACATAGCTCCCAAACTGGAAAATTTCCTGCTTTATGCATCAATAACAGTATTTCCCTTTCCATGCATTTAGAAAATGCCAAAGTCATAGAAGGCTAAGAGCTATAACCATCTTTGCTATTGTAGGTTAAGGTCCTTCTATGAGAAAGATAATTCAATGACTTTTGGTCGGTAAATAATTTAAACGTTTCTCCTAGCAAGTAATGCCTTCATGCCCACAACGAAAACATTATCACTGCCAACTCTAAAGCTTGGGTTGAATATTTTCTCTCATTTGGTTATAGTTTTGTAATCGCATAAGAGAAAACTTTACTGCTTTTCATAGATAGTGCCCCAAGTCCAGTAGTACCCAAATCTGTGTATACCATTTCCTCGTTCCCATCTGGAATGACTAACATGGGTGCACTCATCAACCTCTCTTTCAGATTAACGAATGCATGCTCACACTACATGTCCCATGCAAAATTTTAATTCTTCTTTGTCAAATAAGTCAAATGTGTGGTCATTTTAGAGAATCCTTAATAAACCTTCAACAATAACCTACTACCAGGAAAACATCTCATATCCATCGTATTCTATGGTCTTTCCAAATCTCGGACTGCTATTACTTTAGCAAGATTTACAACAATGCCTGATCCAAACCAATGTGACCAAATAACCCCACTTCCTTTCTCCAGAAGTGGAATTCCATAAAATTAACATTAAATTGATGCTTCCTCAATTTCTCAAGTACCATTCTCAAATGTATCTTATGTTCTTTTGTTCTTAAATAGACTAAAATATCGTCAATAGACACAAGTATAAGTTTGTAAAGCTGATCTATGAAGACACGGTTCATAAGATCAACAAAATATGTCAATGTATTGGTTAGCCTAAATGACCCCAACCACTCATATTCTGATGGTGTACGGAGTGCAGTATTTAACTCAGTATCCCTCTGTACACTCATTTAATAAAACTCATCACCAAATACAACTAATAATACACCTTTGCACCATGGAGTAGATCAACTAAGTCATCTATATGTGGAAGGGATACTTGTTCTTCCTCATCACTTTATTTAACTGATGATAATCTACACAAAGTCTCAATGATTCATCTGCCTTAGTGGTGAATACTACAGGTGTTCCCAACTCAAATGTGCTCTTCTGAATAAATCCCTTCCTCAATCAATTAATCACTTGCCCTTCTAGTTCTTATTACTTTTTGGGTACCATCCATCTCAAAGGCATAGCACTAGTCTAGCATCCTTTGGTAAATTGATAGGGAACTCGATCTCTTTATGTGGGGGTAATCCTGTAACCTCCTCAATGTATCAAGATAATCACTTGCAATCAACGTTGATGAGAATTCATCATGCAAGATCTTGAGTGAATACAAAAGGCTAAAAATCACTACATCCTCTGGCATGCAGCTCAACTCTAGTTACGCCCATCGCCAATCCTTATCATCCGCAATAACCTTTCACTACCGAGTAATACTCCGTATCCTTAAAACTAGTCCATCCTTGAATGTAATCCTAAACATGACACACTACACCAGAAAAGACTTTTGGTGGCGTTGAAAAAACGCTACCATAACTTATGGTAGCGTTTTAGAGAACGCTGTTATACGACATGCAACTAAAAGTCTAAAACTTTTTGTTGCATTGTAGTAAACGCTACCATAAGTCACTTTTAATTGCAACAATAGGTATTTTCTGTAGGATTTAAAAAATGATACCAAAAGTCACTTTTAAATGCAGCTATAGGTTTTTTCTGTAGGGTTAAAAAAACGCTACCATAAGTCTTCATTTTTTGGTTGCGTTTTTTGGTTGCATTTTTTGTTTATATGCTTTTTTTGGTTTTCAGTAGCGTTTTTAAAATGCAACTGTATAATTTTTATATTAGTTTACATTTGTTTCTGTAGCATTTCTGAAATGCTAATAAAAGTTATTGGTTGTTTGGTAGCATATTTTAAATGCTACTATTTACGGTTGATGGTTTATGCCATTTCCAGCAATCGCTTATATACTATTCATATTAAAACGAACGATCAATCGCATAATTTTCATATATTCAAACAAACAATTAAATCACATAATTAGCATATACAAACAATCAATCATATGATCATCATATTCAAATAATTGCAAAAACATGCTAATCTCACAATCAAATATAATATCCATAATCAATACGATAGTAGTTTTTCAACAAAATAAGTCACATACTACAAGCATTCACAGACAAGTTTCCACAAATGGTACTAACAAAATACAACATATATAACAAGTAAATTCATGTTCGTTGCTTGATTACCAATAGTTCTTTGTTGTCGACAGTCTTCGCTTCGAAATAGCTAATTACCTGCAAACGAGTTTAACAATCAACAATATATATATATATATATATGTGTGTGTGTGTGTGTGTGTATGTATGTATGTATATTTGTATGTATGTATATATATGTATATGTATATATGTATGTATGTATGTATGTATGTATGTATATATGTATATATATATGTATATGTATGTATATATGTATGTATGTGTATATATATATATATATGTATGAAAATCATGTAATCTATAACTCGATATTCTATATTAACACATATTAACAAAAATTGTTCTATTTTTATATGCATCCTATATAGTTCCCCAACGAATACACAATTTTCAATTTACACAGATATTCAGATCAAAACTGGGTTACAAGTCTGACTGGATTTCATTCTATGTGCAGATTGTGTATTCAGTACTATGGTCAAGTTAAATCTTATAAAATATGAAAAAGTATCTGGAACGTCCGTAATCCATCGATGATGCATCCATCCACTAATTGAAATGTACAATTTTCTTTACCCTTGTCGTTTTCTATCAATTGGGTTCTCTAAAACAAAAATATTCCCTAAATTCACATTGCCGTAACTGTATTAGGCAACAACTGTAGTGTCAGTTACTTCCATTTATTTGTGTTGGCCCTCTTGTATAACTACATTTGTGTAATACATGTGCAATGACATAACGATTAATCTGAGTAAACAGTTTTAGGAAAAATGGTTTATTTAAGTTTTAGTTTCAAGTGTATCAATTGTTGTGGCTCTGTAGATAAACACGTTTACCATAGAGGATATTACTGAAATGTTCTGGCTTTGCAGATAAAAACTTAAATGTTGTGATACAGATTTTTATTTTTTTAATACCAGAATAAACAGAACTAAAAATTAATGTTGAGATATGATGTACTGAAAAATAATACTTACTGGAACTTTATTCTCCAATGACATATGCTGTTGGCCAAGCTATCGTAGTACCAAAGGCATCTTCCATGTACGTACACTCAGATGTAGGTCGCCATAGCAATGCGTCATTAACTCTCACAAAGTTTACCCAAACTTTTACCGCATCATTTCACAACGGAACATAATGAACCATCATTGTTGGATCAGTTGAAGCGATAGTTCCTTCAACCACTACTTGTCCCGTTTCACCCACATCAATCAGCTTACAACTACTATTTGGTACCAGATTTGCACCCTTTTGGATAAGCAAATAAATAAATAATCATCAAATATGTCGTAATCATCAAATAAATAAGAAAAAGAATTAACCGTTTGAAAAAAGGATTAACATGTTATCATTGCAATCACAGCTAACTAGTAATCAAATAATCCACAAAAGTAAACTCTCCCCTTGACACGGTTACTAACTAATTTAGTAGTGACATAAGAATTTTAGAATACTGACCAAAAGTAGTGACATACCTAACTAATTTAGAGATTTCACCTCCACCATTGATTATAATACAGGTTAAAAACGCTAGCTTGGAAGACATGACATTTAAAAATACAACCGTGAGACATGTTACAAAATGTTAAAGTGAAATCGGGATTTAAAATGTGAACATAAAAGAAAAGACAAAGGAACAATATAATGAAGACCACATATAAAGTAGGATTTCAGATGTATATAAATGATTGAATGCTTTAACTAAGTAATGTAAAAGAAGAGTCGGATTTCACATGTAGTCGTGTGCTTTAGGATTCAGTTCCATTAGACTAAGAAGCAGGTCATAAACTAACCACATGTACAAACACCATTTATTATTATTATTATTATTTCATATGTCCGCACCATGTTCATCTTTTCAGTACTTAACTATAAAAGTCTTTCCACGAATATATATATATATATATATATATACAGTAGAAATTTTATTTCCGATTACTGGCTTTTTGGAACGAAAATCCTTTGCTTTACTAGTTCTTCCTATTCTCTCCGTACAATGACAATCCCGCATATATCTTTCTGCAGCCAAACATACACCGGCCTCTAACTATTTTATCTATATGGATGCAATTTACTGTCTTGACAAGATTATTTTACAGAGATTGCTTATATTTGTATTATTTCTTTATTATTTTTACTCTCCGTATTTTTTATTCCTTGCTTTTTTACTAATGAGGTATGAGCATTTAGTTGACAACAAGAGTAACAAGATTTTTGAAAAAAAAAAAATTAAGATGCATACATGGCACTTCCATGATAAATAACCTTTCTTATACAGTCTAATTTGATTGTATCGACTTCGTTCCCACTTATAAAGTTATAATGCATGGTTTGAAGTAAATTCAGTCATCCTTGTAGACATAAGCTACCTTATTTGCTCAAATGATACTCAACACCAGTGTAAATACCCCTATTACAATGAATGCACTTAAATATGTTTCAAGCCAGTATGATTATTTATCTTATTTTAAAAAATTAAAATTTTGAATTTTCTACTTTGGATAGCATGTGCTTATATATTGTAAAGCATATGTACTGAGAAAAACCGTCTAACTATTTAATAACGCTAAAAAGTGCTTATACATATTGTAAAGCACATATATATGTACTGAGAAAAATCGTCTAACTACTTCAATAACGCTGAAAAAAATAAATACTCCCCATTGAAAGAATAAATTCTCCCTAGGATTTATTTTCAATTAGGTGAGAGGGAATCACATCGAACTAATCTTATGCATGTTTTGGAGTGTAACCTTTTCTATCTTCCAATAACGCGTATCAATTATTTGTTTAGTCACTTTACCAAGAACATCAGTAGCATACCTCACCAATAGAAGCTCTTTCAGGCTGTAACCTTTCCTATCTTCTCCTAGTTGAACATAGTACCCATATGGGCCTTTCTTGAGCAAAATCTAGAAAGTAGAAGAAAGCAAGCATACATGAAATATGTGAAAAGCAACAAAACATCCAAGAAGAAAGTAGGCTATGTTTATAGCTATACCAACAATTTGTAACTTAAATATTTGCAAACTCAAGGAATTACGTCACAACTATTGCCTGTTAGGGCTGCCTAGATTTAATTATATGTCTATAACATGCTTATGAACTGAAAGTATCATATTAAATCTATTCAACCATCGCAACATATTGCATGCCTTTTTCTCCTTTTTTTAATTTATTTATTTTGTGGAGCAGCTATTAATACATTGCGATAAATAAATATACAAACTGAGAAATATTTTTAATGACTTGTTTGTTTCTTTTAACAGCATTGGCCTTTTAAAATCGTGAATTATAATTTGACATAAAACAGTGTACAAAACCACCATTGACAACTGACATGTCATGACTTTATATGGAAAAATACACCAAAGGCAAAACTTAGGCATGATATTGCTGTTGTGTTCACTTTGCAGTAGTTTAAATTTCTGATTAAGAACTCGGTTAACTACAATTGGACGCTTATTGTACTACATTTCATTATTCAGTACTCATGCCTTCACTGAAAGAAAAAAAACTTGAAAATTTTCATGATCAAATTATTGTTTTTCTAGTGTCCTTACTTTTATTTCCATTCAAAATCTAAAACCCCCATTAAGTTTCTACAACTTAAATACCAAGAAATAGCAATTGATCCCCTAATTCATCTCAAACTATTACTTCGGCTATTGAGTTATTGCCCAGATTAATAATCCAACAAAACACTCAAATCACCTCTAGAATTAAAAAATAAAATATATCCACTAGTTGTCAGGCGATACCTAACAAGATAACAAAAAGTAAATAAAAATTACCAGTGGAAGTAATGGGAACTCATGGAACAGAAACTCCGCTACAAGATTTGGTTGGATAAATTAAGATGGAAGTAACTGTTGCTGATTGATCAACTGAAGAGCCACTCTTTCCTATGATCAAAGAAAGGAGGGAAGAAACCTTGTTCATCTTTGACTATTATAATATCAATTAAGTTCATAACGGACATGTATTATTGCTAAAATATGATTGGCCTATGAGATACACTTGCATACTAAAGCTTAGTTGCTTACGAAGGGTCTGAAAACCATTCTCTATTCCAAAAACGAAACTATTGCGAAATTGTTTACTAAAAAGCATGAAGAATTGAGATGGATTGGTTGTTTATTGTAAAAATAAGAAAGGTATATAAACCAGTTTTATTTCTATCAGTGAATGGGGTTATTATAGTTTTCAAAGTTAAGCATATTGTATATGAATAAATACACATTTGTTATTTATTGTAGAAACCTGAGAACTAGTATGTATTGCACTCAAATATAATATCTTTGGTTTCTAAAATTCAGTAAAAAAATAAAAATAGAACATCTGAGTCAATTTTTTACCAAAATTCATTATTTAACAAAGTTTAATTGAATATACAAATCCTCCACCTTGTTGCTTTTCTCAATGTCATTTCACTACTATTGTCATTTTCACCTTATATCCACCTCAATCTAGCAGTGGATGGCATGGATAACATATAACACTTATAACATAAGTGAAAAGAAAGCCCTATTACTAAGCACAAAAGTATAAACTAATAAAAGAATATAAACTAAAATTTCGTTTTTAGTAATCAATATAACCAACCCCATTAATCAGTAATATCTAAAAATTATTGTGTTCCAATCCAGTTTTATTAGATACACTAGGTGTTTACAGTGCTAATCATGTAATATCTAATTCTTTCAGTAGTTAATATAACCAACCTCATTAGAGTTTTATTCAAGAGCAGTTAAAGTCACCAATAATTGTTTGTAATGAAAAGAGTTTACTATATTACAATTGAGTTTAATATATCATGCCAAAATTTCAATTACTCACTGTTCTTCTGAATATACGTGCACTATATCACAATGGACATTTTATTGAAAGAGATTCCGATTAATGATACTTAAGAGTTGAAGATGTCATTACAATCCCTTTGCAAATATGAATGTATCAATGGAACAAACCATACTTGAAGTGCAAACTTGTTAACAAAGAAATTGCATTGAAGCGATCAGAAATGTAACCGCTATTTGGATAAACAAAAAAAGAATTACCATTTGAGAACTTCGAAAAGAACATTCTCACTGGCAGCTTCAGCTAGCTTATGTATGTACTAGTGCTTCAACCTGTTTTAACCAGTGTTATCAATGCTACTTTATGATCATATTATAACCAATCAACAAGCTAAGAAAACATTATCAAATAAAGAGAAACTATTGCGAGAAAAATATTACCAATGCAATCAATCCTTTAGCATAAGAGCTCCTAGTTTTCTCCATGTTGGTTTTAAAGCTCCATCTTAAGAAATTTTCTACTAAAACCTTCCAGTCAGGAAGTAACCTGGTCATGGGATGGAAAAATAATTATACATTGAAGTTGCATTAGGAATTGTGCAGAACTAATAAAAAGAATTAATAGAAAAAGAAAGATAAATTATTCTTCACCTCATCTCCAGATGTCCTATTTCATAAGGTAACAGTATTCCACACGTTCCTTTTCTTGAACACCGCAGACCAGCAGCGCTTTTTATTTATACAAATAAGGAAATTATGAAACAAGAAAAGAGGAATTTTAATCATTAGAAATGAATTAAAAAAGCACAGCATTCAATAATGTATTACTATCAAAATCACAAAACTGAAAAGATACAAATCATAATCTAAATAGCAATAACATATCAGTTTAACCAAAGGTGTATTAGCCAGAAAAAGTTTTAATCAAAATAATGTATATGATATATTTAACTAAGACTTGGCAGTAACCGTGTAGCTAATTTCATCACAAAGTGGTCATTTATTTACCTTCTCTCATTTAAATTCTCCAAAAGTATCATTCTCAGAGGTGAAAATGTCCATGCAACCTCCTTTTGATCATTTCCCAAAATGGAAACAACATTCGATTTAATATAGAAACGCTCATTTTTGATATATTTAGCAATACCTATGAAAAATAGTAATATTTTTTTTAGTAATTAGACATTTGGACAGCGTACCAACTGGATGAAAACAAACTTTCATATATGTCTTCAAAACAAAGGGTACATGTGGTAGATACATTGAAGACATTAATGATAAAATGCATGCAGCCATTCCTTTGATGAAATGGCATAATACTTTTTAGTACTTCGACAATTGGACAACTAGATCTTACCTGACCAGAATGTTAAAGTTCAATACTAGTACATTAAGTTAAGAACAGATTTCTAAATACTGATGCTTTATTTCCTTACATGAACCCATCATTGGGAAATGTGACTAGTTGATCCTCTCAAATTAAATAGCAGTAAGTAATAATAGAGCTAGGTTACTAGATGTATTAATAACTTATAACCAAAAACGAACTGCCAAATTATCTAATATACAATGTAAATCATACTTCCCAAGTTTCACAGGTGTTAATTCTTGAAATCTGGGAACAATTCGTCCACCTATACAAAGATAAAAAAAATTAGTAGTTCCATGACGATATGGACAATATTAAGACAATCCCATAGGCAAGACAAACCTGTAGCAACGGAAATCAACTCCAATTCAACGCCACCAACCCATCTAACAGCAGGAAAATTTCGACGATGCAATAAATGATTGGTTCCTCATCAAAACCCCATTGACAGATAACTGACCAAATGATAGTTGTAAAAACTCTAAAATAATACTCCAATCAGATAGAATCACCGTCACAATCCCTGGACTATAAAACCTCAAAGTGGTTGGTGTGGAAGAATCCCACCTTCATAATCCCTTAAATGCTATCTCCAGACCTCGAAACCCGCAACCACCCGGATCCGATTCACATCCAACTTGCAACCTGTGACCAACTGCTGCACCCAATTTTGAAGCGATCATCGAATTTGGAAACTGCTATCTCCAAATCCAACTGCTATCACGTGGGGCGGATCGACGAGAGTTGGTCGTGAATGTATTCGCCGTTGTGGTGAGAGCAACAACGAGATTATGAATTCGTGAGTGGTGGTGAGGGATATGATTAACCCTAGGTTTTATTTTTAAGTAAAGAGATGGCACAATGAGAGGAAAAGAAGAGAAGGACATGCGTTTTTTCTTCTAAAATTATTGGCGGGTTGGGCGGCAGTGGCGGTAAGCAAAAGAAATTTAATCAAATCAGCTATATTGGTTGCACTTGTGAAGTAAACGCTGCCAATAGGTGCTACCGAAACTAGATTTTACTTTAGTGACAAAACCAAGCATAAATAAATCATTAGTGAACATGCATCCATGACTTGATAAAATGACAATACAACAAACCATACTCAAATTGTTCGAACCTCCCATAGGATTTGATGCTACCAAGGGTCTATCTACTAGGTCGGGTCTCAATTCTAACCTATCAATTAAGTCATTAGATATAAAGGAATGTGATGCGTTGGTACTAAATAAAAACCAATGAATATATCATAAATGGAAAGTAATATCTTGGATCGTGATGTCCTTCCCTTTCTCCTTCGCCGATGGCGCATTCGAATTAGGCATAACATTCAATGCATAAGACTTTATCACTTACATATCTTTATCTACTTTTTACATATATTTATCTACTTTTTTACAATCCTTCTTCACATTCCCAACATTTTGAATTTAAAGCATTTCCTATCTTCACTCTTGCAATTTTTACTAAGGTGTCCTCTTTCTCCACAGTTAAAGCAAGATTATTCCTATTCACCTTTTGTTTATGTCAAAAAATAAGGCACAAACACCTAAGAAATTATAGTAGAGAAATAAGTGAAGAAATTAAACGAAAATGAGCAAAAATGAGACAAACAAAATCAATAATGGTTTTGCTAAACGTTGCCTACGTTCACTTAGCTTTGTTGTTGATTACATTGCTGTTTACAAACACTATTCTTGGGGATCAGTAATAACCCTCGAAATTACAAAAATTCTATCGAAATTCATAAATACTGAAAAAGATCCCCCAGAATGTCACCCTTACCCTCTATTATAGCTGAAGGTCGCCGGAAATTCCTTAACCATGTTCATAAACATGTTTCCCACATTCAGAAAGAGAGATGCCTCAGAGATTGTGGCCATGTCATATATTTTCAGGGTCGGTACTAATCCATGATCGGTGATCGGTACCGAACCATAAGATCCCTCATGGATCTTTTTCTTAGCCTTGAGTGGACACGAGTTGCTCATGCCTTTATGTTTCCCATCTTGATTGCCTTGTTATAAACATGTTCCTAGGTAAATTAGCTGGATCGATGATGGATTGGAGTTCCCGGCTTCATGTGTTGAAGACTCTTGATGTTTATTGCATGTGAATGATCCGTTAAGGCTTACAACGGTCTCCATTCATCATGGTTGAGATATAGAAGGGGTGACTGAAGATATAGGTACCGAACCTCGATTCTTCCATTTTATTGCTTCTTGACTTTGGTTCGTTGATGAATTTAGCATTGTCCTTCCTTTTGAGGCTAGTTTCCATTATCTCGGCCTTGTAACCTTGGATGTACTTGTCTTTTGGGTTTTCTAGTATCACTTGGGCTCTCTGTCTCTATAACTAGTTAGTTCGACAAATCGGATTTATCCAAGTTGACATGGTCAAAAGGCTGGATAATACTTGCCCTCCTAAGTACACCTTGTTCCAACGTGATGTGCTTTGAATTGAGATAGGTTGGAATTCCCATATCAAATTTCAATTTACACTCTGAATGGTTGTCACCTTTCCTTAGCACTGTTTTGGTGAAATGTAGTGTCGTTGACCAGTCGTTGCAACTATTTGCTCGGCCTATGCCTATTAATATTTGGTATTATAAAAATTGGAGTGTGCTCCTGTCGTTCACCATTCCAAATTCAAAAAATATCAACAAATTGCCTTCTTAGATTCCAAAGGTTTGAACTCGTTGCCTTGCAATTTCAATTGTCAAGCATCAGGTGTGCACGTACACATATGTAGTTTGCTCATCACGCTTCAAATAGGAGTACATGCACACACCTGTATACATTTTAATACATGTATATATATCCCATGTATATACACATACATACATTATATTTCATTGTTTTTTATTCATTTTATTTATTTTATTTGTGGTCGGGTAGCGATCCATGTCCAGAAGTTTATACTGAACCTAGATTTAGCGGATCGTGGCTATTTTGTAGCCAATGTTTTTGGATTTAGGGGCCATAATACCGACCTAAATCCTTGTCTCCTCACTTTTAGTTATGCTTTTTTTGGATATTTTAGAGTTCATGGCCACTATTAAAAATCTTCTTACCCCTAAATCTAAGCATTCAACCCCAGCTCCTCCCTTTGAACACCACCATCAATCGCCTCAGCTTCCAACTGCTATTTAGCCTACCATGACCGATTTAAAGCTTTTCCATAATTCCTTCACTACCTTTGAGATTCACTTTTCTAGGTAGGTGAAAGTGCCGTAAATGAAGATCGCTAGCGTATACATCACGACCACGCTTAGGATAACGATAGGGAGGAGGGAGATGCGTGGTCACTACCACGCTTTGAGGATTAACACCGATCCTGGACCTAGAGGAATTTTACTTATCCCTATAAAAAAACTTGAGTTGCTTTAATGTAAATAAAAAATTAGGGCTTTCAGAGTGAAATTCTCTGTGTACTATCATAGGATTGCCAATGCATGGTCGATGATGCAAAGTCTGTTGGGACGCTCAGCGATGATGCTCACTTCAGACAATAAGCTAGCCTTCGAATAAACAGTTACACAACATCGGATATTGTACCACATAATATTGCAAAACATTGTAAACATCACACTTCATTGGGCTTTTACTTTAGCATGGGCAAACATCTTTTAAGTTTTCTAATATCATTTGTGTGTTGAGTTTTAATAGTTATGGATCGTAGATGCTCCGAGCATCTTTCCACGATGACTGTAGGCCCATCAACTTCTAGATATGCCGAATTAGGCACTGAGTCAAATTCAAACATATTTCCTATTGCAATACATTCTCCACCATCATCTGTATCTTATCCTACTAATCAGCAAGCTGAACAACCTTCCTAAGAGATTCCTCCTAAGCTGGTAGAAGGTCCAAAAGTAGAGGCTACCCTTGATCATCTCGATGATGCAGTTACATTAGATGATCCTGTAGATTCCACTACTAAAATCGAAGAGGGGGCTCTTAAGATAATTCATGATAGGCATGGCATCCCATTCGAGGATGTGTAGATTCCTACTTGCCATCAGCAGGCACACCATCCCATAGAAGGGTACACTGCATGTAAGCGATATATATGCCAAAAAGGGTATGTTCCACCATTTAATCAGTTCATTCATCGAGTTTATAATTTTATGAGATTAGCTCTGGTGCAGCTCTATCCTAATAGTTATGCCTTCCTGCATGGTGCCTACACTATCTTTGCCCGATACTTGAATTACATTCCATGAAAGTTGAAGAGATCTGATATCCGTACAGCTTCAAACATTGAAAAGGACATCCTTTTCTCACATATTTGGATCCCTCCAAAGGTTGCAGGATTGTCAATAGCACTTGGAATAAACTAAGTTATTTCAAGGATGAGTTTTTCTTCATTCGTTTCCCAACAGAATTCACACAAAGGTGGCTATCCGGATGTAAGTCTTACTCCTTCCATTTTTATATTAGTTTATTTTATAATTTTGTTTTCTGAAATCATATTCCTTTGTACTTTTAGATGTATAGAGGAGACCTAATAGCCCGACTCTTGCAGATACTATTAAGACGCTTCTTGCAGTTTCAACCGCTAGTAGGGAAGCAAGAACTCTCCTCATCGATGAAAATCATTTAGCCTATAACTTAATAGATGTAGGCTGCAACATTGGTCAAGTTTCGGTGGCTGTCGATAGTGATAAGGAGGAGTACTCATCCAAGAATAACGATGAGGACCCGGTGGTGTCTCCAGTCTGAAGTCATGTGGCTAGAGCTGAAGAAGTATCGAGCATGTTGAAGAAAGTGAAGCTAACAAAGCAGCCCATGATGACGCTGACATAGGCCACGTACAGTGACAATGGCAAGAATTACCGGGAATTTATTTTATGAAAGCGATCAAGATAAAGATTGTTACGAGGTAGACTCCTATGCAACTTCTGCCTACCAATGTAGTAGAGGAGACCCTTACCTTTCCTTCCGATAGTGCCTACTAGGGCCTTGGTCCAATTTTGGATGAATTTGGTTCTTTTGGTCTAGGCGACATGAGTCTTGGGGACATCGACTCCCCTATCCATCTGTAGGATGACTTGCTAACTACCCACATGTGGAGATCACCCTTATCAGTAAAATTCAGACTCATGGTCCATCAGGGAGACACTAGGACACTTGCACACATGCACTACACTTTACTTATCTTGCACCATGCTTTTTGACCTACAAAGGTTAATTTATCTTGGCTTCATTTGCAGGTTCAATGGAGCACCAAATTATGTTTGGTCCTCTCTAAAGTCAGTTAGGGAAGAATAAGAGGCAAAATCTGCGAAAACATTCTCATGGCCCCAATCATGACTCAAATACCAACTGGCGCTCGAGTTAGGGTTGACGGAGCCGAGAGAGGGTTTATCACTCTCAAATTCATCATCAAAGCATAGATCTAGATCTAGGTCTCCTTTGCCCAAAAGCCAGGACGGGTTCTCCACTGGACCGGATGACATTCCGCCCATGGATGTCTCTCATGTCCCTACTTTGGCTTCCTACTTCATAAAGCAAACTGTGATGCCTCATGCTCACCGACAATTGAGTAGTCATCCAAGCTCATTGCCCTCGACTCTTTTTGTCATCAACTCTTTTTGTCATAGGGCAAACAAGGAATCTATTGAACCTTCGATTGTGATGACAAAGCGATAAGCTCTCATGGCCATTCTGAAGTGTTGATTTTTGAAGATCTTCTTTGATGCGATCAAGTTCACTCTGGGTTTAAAAGATATACATTACACATCCAAGATCAATCCACGACTAATGTTAATGATGTTTATGAACAATACTGTAAATGGTAGAGATTGGTTGAGGTGATCTTTGAATATGTTGAAACCAAAAAAGTAGAGGTCGAGGGACTAAAGCTCGAGGCTAAGCAAGACAAGGAGACTGTAGCCCATATCGACGAGAAAGTCGCAGGGCTGAGAAAGTCATTGATAGAAGTTGCAAGAAAACTCAAAGACCCAACCGAGTAAGTTAAGCTAGAGAGGAAAAACCATCGAAGTTAAATCGGTCTACAAATCATAGAAACCATCTTCCATCGAAAGAGAAGGAGCACCTAGAAAAAGAGGTAGCGGAGATGAAAGTGCAACAGGTGAGCATGAAAGGACAACTGGAGAAAGAGAAGAAGGAAAAGGTTAATGCTCTCATGCAAGCTTATAAAACTATATAGAGTTGTTAGATGCTCGTAAGTAGAGGGACAAAATGGTAGATCATGCAAAAGGCGTAGAGAAGCAGGTCGAGGCTATAAGGAGGCAAATTAAGGAGAAGTTTGAGCCAATCATTATCAATTACAATGCCAATATAATCAAATTTATAAATTTGGAGTGGCTTAAAAGGACTATTTCAAGGCTTTGGCCTAGGCATAGGAGCAGATGGTGGAAGAAAGAGTAGGAGTCCTTAGACAGAGTCGAAGTAAACTTAGAAGAGTTGGAACATGAGCTTTTTAATGCAAAAGAGATTGAAGCATTTAGATCTGATGAGCTCATCGTGCACTTGAAACTGCCTAGCGGGGCCCAGAAAGTCCAAGGCAAAGGCTTTGGGACTAATCTCGAAGATGTAACAGCACATATTACCTTTGAGACTCAGACCGCTTTAATCTATCCAATGGATCCTCCATATAATCCAAATGCACCTCAGATTCAAATAATAACTATTCTATCCCCTATTCTAGAAGGGAGTTTCAACGACACCCCTGCTCATACCAAGCCTCAACCTAGCAGACAGTATCTCACCGACTTCACTCATATTTGAGAAGATTCAGATGAAATCGATTGATTTCGCTAATCTTTCTTTTATATTTCTCAGTTTTTAGGTCATCTTGCCATCGTTACCCTCCCTGAGGAAGATCCCCATCTTGGGCAGCAAGTATCAACGACTGAATCAGTGATCATGTCTGACTCTCAGATCATTCCGAACATTCCAACTACCATGGCCCAGGGATCTGGTGCACAAATGATTCATGCCTTGGAAGAGGAGATGACTGGTGATCTCCTTGGAACTCAAGCTAAGGAGGACGTTCTTATAAATAGGACTTCTGACCCTTTTTCAGGGCCCAACATGTCGAATTTGCTCCAATCTAAAGTTTTATTGGCCAAGAAGATTAAGAAAGAGCTAGTTGAATTCATTCCTCCTTCTTTGTCCATAGATTTTCCTGATCAGACCATCTTTTCTCCTAACACTCATCCTTCCTCCGGAAGCACTCAAAGTATTCCCACTGAGTCATCACACAGTACCTTACAAAGGGCTAAGGAAGCGGGGGAAGAGGCAAGAGGAAACCAAAGGATCCCAGCGCACACTCCTGCGAAGAGGGGAAAAAGAAGAAGAGACAAAAGCATCAAAAGTGATTATTCGTTTGCTTTTTGTTGTATAACCGTTGGGTTTGTTTTTGCATAGGCTAGCTTTATGCGAGTTTGGCCCCCACTTTTGTTTTGAACGCAGTGTTAAAAAACCAATTTTCAGGATCCGTGTTGATTTTTTCGAGTTATGAAAAATGCGCTTGATATTCTTGTTTATATACTTGCACACCATTTTCCATCATCATTTGGCCAAGTCATCAACCCATCATGTTTGTTTTCGGTAAGGTTCTATTTGACCAGTGACCACAATCAAGATTGTCTTATTTTCATACATGCAAAGTAATAGATAAGAGAACTTATTCCTGAGCACCTTTGCTTGACCACTTGGAATAGTAGTTTGAACATCCTTCTTTAGGATGTTTGAACCTGACCATGTCTAACTTTGGGTTGCTATTCACCTGGGATGGAGATTTAGGCATTCATTTCCAAACACTTATTCTTCGATTGTTCCTCACTCTAGGCATCGATCAGGGTTTGAACAAGATCTCGCCGGACTCCGACCGTAGATCTTTTACCTTGCATTCGATGGGCAAGGTTTTCGTGCTATACCAATCTCTAGGCATGATTTGATGGGGTGAATTGCTCATTCTTCCCGTGCATATTTATACTCTTGCCGTCGAGTCACGGGTTGAAAGAGTTAGTTGGCATCTATCTTCGGGTTCCAGGAGTGGTCTTACTTCGAAGGTCAGATCATGGAAATCATAATTTTGGTTGGCACTTATCTCTGGGTACCTGCATACCTGCATTATACATATGCAGATTCATTAATATTCACCATAATCCATAATTTATAGTTAAGTGTTCAAGAAGTCATTTCGTTTTGTATTTAGATAAAATGATAGATTGATCTTGTTACATCAAACTTGATCGAAAATTTACAATGTCGGATATTTAAGTGAAATAGTGTCGCAAGTATTTTCTACTCAACGCCCGCGAGAGTGAAATCTCGTTAACGGTTGCTAGCTCGAACATTCCATCTCTAAGCTTGTGTTTAATCCACACGGACCTCCCTAGATCAAGCCCATGTTCACGGGGCCTAACAAGATTCGTTTGAGAATGAGATCGCCAATCTCAAAGGTTTGGTTCCTGACCTCGGTATTATAATATTGGGTGTGTCTTTTTCTATGTGCGTCTGCTCTCAAGTCAGCTTCATCACACTTCTCATCGACCATGTCAAGGGACTCCAGTAATAGTTCTCGTTCATTCTATGATTGTAGTAAGGCACTCAATGAGAAGGTACTTCGAATTCGATTAGAATCATAGCCTCCAATACATAGGTTAGGGAAAATGAAGAGTGATAGGTTGTGGACTTGTGGGTCATTCTATATGCTCAAGGTGCTAATGGTAGTTCGTTAACCCATTTGCCCTTGGCCTTCTCCAATCGTTTCTTGAGAATGAACTTAATGATTTTGTTTATAGCTTCTACCTGTCAATTTGGTTATAGGTGCGCTACTGCAGCAAATCTCTTATCAATATGATACATGCGACGTAAGTCTTTGAACTTGGCACTGTCGAACTGTCACTGTCGAACTGGGTTCCATTATCAAAAATGATCAGGACCCCAAAGATAATTGATGTTTCTAACTATGAAGTTGATCATCTTCTTAGTAGTGATCGTGCTTAGCGGTTCCACTTTAGCCCACTTTATAAACTAGTCAATAGCAACATTGGGGTAGTTCGCGCCACCTTTGCACATCGGCAGCACACCAATAATATTTATTCCCTGCACTGCAAACAATCAGGGACTGACCATTTATGTAATCTCTGTTGGCGGGAATCTAGGAATTTTTGTGAACCTTCGACATTTGTCACACTTCCTGATGTAATTAGGTACATCTCGGTTAACAAGCGGCCAGATGTACCTGTAACTAAGACTTTTCTTTGCATGGTTTTCCCCCCAATGTGGTCACCGCAAGCTCCCTCATGCACTTCTCAAAGGACATGCTTGACTTCCTCGTTGGCAGCACAATGAATCAAGGGGATTGAGAATCCAATCTTGTAAGCTCCTTCTTGGATAATAAATCTTAAGGCTTCGTGAAGGAGCTATCATCGCTCATTCTTCCTGTCAAGAAGCATTCCCTTCTATAAGCAATTCTTAATTGGAGTCATCCACGACTCCTTTTCGGACTCAACCTTCGAGATTCAATCGACATTCATCTGGTCGATGTTTGGAGAAGAAAGCACTTCCATAGGGACCGAGCCCATGAGTTATGCATCTCCTGAGCTAGCCAGCTTGGCCCTGGCCAGCGAATCAGCATTCACATTCTCCTCTCTAGAAATATGAATTATCATGTAATACTCAATGCCATTAAGCAGCTTAAGGGTAGATAAGGAGCTAGTCTCACCCCTTTTGCCTGAAACTCCTTTCTCACCTGGCATACAACTAGTTGGGAATCACAAAAGACATGTAAAGTTCAGACTTCCAACTCCTTCGTTGTAATATTACAGAATTTTATCATTTTAAATTTGAATATTTAATTAAGTTTAAATATTTAAATAATTGGTTTAAAATATAAACTCTTTTTATTCAAATATAGGGATTTTATTTTTTTACTATTTGAATAATGGATTTTATAATTAAATAACTCTTTTAATAATAAATAATGATGGTGAAATAATTTTCAAAATCTGTTTACAAAAATATTTAGTTCGAGGAAAAACTGAAATTGTGATCGAAATTTTTTTTCCGAATTTTTGACTTTTCTTCATTGAAAAGTTTACGAAAATTATATAAACTCTTTAGCATAAATATTCACATACTTACATAAATAAATTTTGATTATATATAGTAAAATACATTTGATTAAGTAAATAAATGTAAGATGTGACTTTCGGTTTTCTTAATTTAAAATGAAAATAAAATTTGAAAAGTAAATGTCACATCATTTGGAAACATTAAGTACATGAGAGTTAATGCATCTTGGATGAATGTTGGAGCAAGGGGAGACTTGGTTGATGATGTGGAGGAATTTGAATGGAGGGTAAGTACTTGACGGCTTTTTAGTAATTTGCTTTATACACTTTATATAAAAGCTATGTTTCTTTTTCCATTTTCATTTTTACTTCACTTCTCCATTTAAAAATTTCCTCCTTCTTTTTCAAAAATCCAAAACACTATAATGGGTTCCAAAGTTAGCTTCAAAGTTTAGAAAATCCATTCCTTTCACTTTTTCTTCAAACAAAAGCACTAAAGTTCTTTTATTTTCATCTATGCCTCCTCTTTACCAAACAAGACCCACATTCACCCATTTACAATTAAGGCCAAGCCCTATACCCATATGGGCCAAACCAAAACTTCCTTCCAAGGCCCAAAAATCAATTTTTTATGAAGTAGGAGCGAAGATCTAGGATGGTAGCTTAAGTTAGTAAAGGTTCAAGTTGTTTTGGATAGATTTAGGTGAGAAAAAGTTTTCCTTTTCACTTGAAGTTTGAACATCAAATATTTATAATAAATATTTTTTATTTAGTTGTTAGTTATTTTGGTATCTGGTTTAGACAATGTTGTAGTTATTTTGCTTATGTATGTGCTTGGAGGTGGTTTAATAAACTTGAAAATGGAAGCTAAGTTAAGTTAGTTAGTAAGTTGAAACCTTTGCTTATGTATGTGGACTATGGCATGTACACATATTTGTGATCTTGCTTATGATATGTGGTATGTGCTAAGAAAGGTTAGCATCTTGACTTGTTAAAGCGATATAAGGATCCTTTGGTTTAAAACTTGATTTCCTTGCTTTACGTTCTTGAAATGATTTTATAAAGTATCAATAACCATACCTTTGTTTTCAAAACCAAATTCAAAGTTTATAGAAGTAGTTAGAGTACAAATATAGGAATTTAGAAGCCATTTGATATGCAAAATCAAGTTTTAAAAATTACGAGTCGTACAGCGATAGTCACTATAAATGAAGTTCGTGAAAATGCACTCGTTTTGAATCTAACAATGTTTTACTTAAGTATCTTCTGAAAAATGTTTTCAAACTTATTTTAAGTATGGATAAGAAATTTTTATTTTTATTTATTTATTTATTTATTTAATGATTTATTAATTAATTAAGGTAATTAGTACTTAAGTGTTAATCAAGGAAATTAATTATAATTAATTAATTAAAGATTGATTATTAATTAATAATTTATTTAAGGGTTTATTATTATTAATTAATAATTAAGATAGGGATTAAATATTTGTTTATTTATTAATTAAATTAAGATTTAATAAAGACCTAATTAAGATTTAAGTATTATTTAAGAAGATTTAATTATTAATTTATTTCTAATTAAGTTAAATTTTAATTAAGATTTAATTAAAACTAATTAAGTTTTAATTATTAATAATAAAATGTTTAAATTGTCCTTAATTATTAATTAAGGACTAATTATTTATTTGATTATTAATTAAGAGAATAATAATCTATTTAATTTTTACTTAAAGGTTAATTATTATTTAATTATTTATTTAAAAGTTAATTATTGTTTCATGAATAATTAAAGGTTGAATTGTTAATAAGTGATCTAAATGTTATTTAACTATTAAATGAAAGTTTTTAACTTTTAAATTACTTTAATTCCAAAGGTTGGTTTGATTAAGCAACTGTCTTTTAAAGGAATATTTTAAATCCAAGGGATTTCTTTGTCGATTACTTTAAGTAAGCTCAAATGAATAGAAAATCCAATGACATATTATCTAATTTGTGGAGGACCCATTTAACAATTTATATATGATCTGTAATCATTGTTTTGCAGGGAACATTTGTAGAGGGACCCAAAGGGTTTCTCACCGATAATTATATATTTATTTCCTTATGTTGCCATATTGATGTTTGGTTGAAAATAATTGTGTCATTCTATTTGAATTGTCTAGGTGTCGTTATGGCGATTTTTCGCTATACCGTCACTTATCATCTTCTTAATCCCTTTGTGTGTATTGAACTTGATCTTGTATTTTCACTAAATAAATGTTTGAAATTAATTAATGATCTTAATTAATATTTGAATCAAATAAGTCATTTTAATTAATGATGTCTAAATTAATTAATCATTTTAATTGATGACATTTGAATTTAAATTAATCAGTTTAACTAATGATATTTAAATTTAATTAATCATTTTAACAATTGATATTTAAAGTTAATTAATCATCTCAATTAATGAGCTTTAAATATTAATTAATCATTTTTGTTAATTATGTTTTAAAGTTAATTAGTTGATAAAATTTAAAAAGTATTAAAAGTTGATTAATTGGTTTAATAGGAGTTTAAAGTTAATCAACTGATTTAATAAAAATAATTTCAGGTTAATTAAGTAATTTAATAAAGATCTTTTAAAGTTAATTAGTTAATTTAACAAACACATTTAAGTTAATTGATTGATTTAATATCTTTTGCCATAATAAATGTTGTAGAAATTTATAAATAATAGTTTATAATTAAGAAAATCTTTTAAAAAGAATTATTTCAAAATAAAGTTAATACAAATTTTTTTAGGTTTATAATAAACAATGTTTTGACATTTGTTATGACCTTGGTTTTAATACATTTAGAAAATATAATTTTCCCTTTTAAAAAAATAATATCTTAATAACTCTTTAAAGTGTCTTTAAAAGTATTGCGATGTGAAAATCAAGTGCAAGTGTGAATAACCATTTTATCATTCCTGGTAGTTGATTTATCGATTATTGACTTTGATTTTGCTATCCTTTCTGTGTTCATGTATTCAAGATGATTTGTATCTCTTTTGAGCTTTGATATTCTTTGTCGGAAAATGACTAAAACCAAAGCACAAATGGAAGCCAAGCTATGTAAGGTTTCTCCCATTAGGGTATTTTTCACATACTCCAGATTAGATTCGATTTTGCGCATTGATATGTGAAATGCTTGGATTCTTGGTAAGGTTGGCGAAGTCCGGCTTGGACATGTCCAAGAGGTGTCACAGACGATATGACCCTCTAAAGTATATTTCTAAAGGTATACTTTCATTAGGGGTGCGCCCTCCTAGCCATTGTTGGAAAATTTTCTCTTTTTATTTAATACAAATCTCTGAATTGTTTCCTTGATTGCATCAAGAAGTGTTTTGTGCCCTTTTCTATGTTTAGTTATTTGTGTCCATTCTTTCAAATCTGGATTTTGATATTATTTATGCTCATTCATTAAGTACGAGATTTATTATTAAGTGCGCCCATTCTTTATATTTGGATTTATTTTTGTTGTTTATTTCCTCTCTTTCATGTCCGGATATTGTTCTTATATGGTGAAACCCCATGACGCGTTTGCGACGTAGTCCTACAAATTGTTTTATGTTCATCCTATTACTTGAGTTTTCTCTGGTTTTCCAGACTAATCTAGGTGTTAGTTTATTATAATGCTCAGATCAGACCAAGTATTTTCCCATGTTAGCTTTGGGTGATATAGAGTTCTTGGACAAGAGCAGGATGTTCACCTATCATAGTGTTTTATTTTATTCTGCATTATATTGTATACCTATTAGCAATTGTAAAGATAGAATTTTAGAACTGCCTAACAGATAAGGTTTATTTTTAACTCTGATGAACTCTATATTTTGCAGCGACAGTTTATATTGTCTTTGTTATATTATATGTTTTCGATTCCACTATGAGATTCTATTCCCCCTATTCTTTGTTCCTTTTGTTTTATTTTACTAGAACAATCAGCCTTTCCGACTATTGGATGTTCGACATCTGAATACCGTGGATGTATTCGGTATTGACTTTCGATGGTCGTAAAGGCATGTCGTCATATTTGTGACCTCGAGTCCTGTGATAAATGCCTCATATTTTGCTTTGTTAGTTGTCATGGGAATGTAGAGTTTTAGGGCATAATAGATTGAACGTTCTTCGGGGGTTACCAAGACAATACCTGCCCTGAAAGAACACTCGTTGGATGCACCATCGGTATGCATCTTCCATCCAACACTCTACTGTCCATTGCTCTCCGGAGTATCATCTGGCATAGTGTACTCAGCTATGAAATCTGCCAATGTATGGCCTTGGATTACTCACCGGGGACGATATGTTATGTCATATTGGCTCAATTCAATGTTCCATTTCTAGAAGTCTCGGATCGCTGCAAGACCTATCTCAGAAGCTGGTTGATAAGAACCTTATCCGATGAGATTGGATGTATGGGTGGAGTTTCCTTGAGAGATCAATAGGCAGTACGCCAGCTTTTCCAGTTTTGGGTAATTCCTCTCTGCCCTCGTAAACCACTTGCTAATGTAATACACTAACCTCTGGATTCAGGATTCCTCACGCACAGGTGCTATGCTTAAAGCATGCACTGACCCTGCTAGGTAAACAAACAAGTCTTCATCTTCCAGCGGCTTTGATAAGATGGGAGGCCTCTAAGTGATCCACCAATGCCTAAAAGCATCTTGCATCCCTATGTCCAAGCGAAGTTCCTTTTTCCCTTCTTGAAGATGTCGTAAAAAGGATGCACTTATCCGTGGCTCTTCAAATAAATTGGCTCAGTGTAGCAACGTTTCCATTCAGGCTTTGGACTTCCTTGATCGATTTTAGGGATTCAATTTTCCTCATTGATGCCATCTTCTTGGATTAGCCTATCTCTCTCGAGTTCACTATTAAACCGAAGAACTTCCCCGATGCAACCCCAAATGAACACTTCAGTGGACTGAGCTTCATTTTATACTTGCGAAGTAAACCAAAATTTTAATTAATTCATCAATGTGGTTCATCGATCTTCGTGACTTTACAAGAATATCATCCTCGTACACTTCCATTGGATGCTGAATCTGCTCCTTAAATATCGAGTTCACTAGCCTCTAGCACGTTGCCTTAGAATTTTTCAAAAAAAGAGCATAGCTAGATGAAAATATAGTCCTAGATCAGTTATAAAGCTAGTGTGTTCTTGGTTCGCGACATGCATTGGTTTCTGGATATATCCGGAGGAGGCGTCCATGAATGATGGCAGTTCATGTCTAGCAATTGAACCTACTAGTTGATCGATCTTCGAGAGCAAAAAGCTATCTTTTTGACATGCCTTATTTAGACATGAATAGCCAATGTACGTTCTCCATTTACCATTGGATTACTTCACCGGACTGGATTTGATACCCATTTCAAGTACAGAGCGTTGCGGATGATGCCATTGCCTTTCAGCTTATCCAATTCTTCTTTCAGTGCGTGGAATTCTATGGACGTAGGCTGTGATGTTTCTATATCATAGGAGTGCATTTGGGTTTACATTCAATGCGTAGCAAGCTATCTCTAACGATATTGCACACATGTTAGAATGTGTCCAAGCAAACACATCTAGGTATGCTCGAAGAAAACTGGTTCATTCATTTATCATCCTTATGCTAAGTTGAGATCCGATCACCCATATAGGATCATTTTGAATGACCGAGGCATTGGTCATTAACTCCACAGGAGCTGCCCTTGCATCCTCTAGCTTTTTTCTCGGATCCATATCCTTTATGCAATGGACTATGTTGTCCAATCTAGGGCTCAGGCGGTGGTTTCCATGCATCTAACGATCTCATGCAGAGAGTCTTCTCCATATCATTTCCTTTCTACGTCGTCTCGCGTCTTTCAGCTCCACGACGTAGCATTCACATCCAAGACCTTGGTCTCCCTACACAACTCCTACTCCATTCTCTATTGATAATTTCATCATGAAGCACCATAGGGAAATGGCTACAAGAAAACTAGATAGGGCCGGTTGGCCTAGAAATGCATTATAGGCTGAGAAAATATCCAATACGATGAAGGTCACAAATGCACTCTCTTGAAGTCACCTTCTTTTAGCACCATGGGTAAACCCACAATGCCGATGGTTTCAGTTGTCGTCCCGTTGAATCCCTGGATACCAGATTGACATGGTTTCAAGTCTTTTCCTTCCAAGAGCATTTGGTAATAAGCTTTATTAAACAAATGTTGACTAAACTGCCAAAATATGTCAGCACCTTTCTCACAATGGCTGGCCCAATCATGGCTGAAATCACCAAAGGGTACAACATTAGGCTTCAACTCCAACGGCGTCTTCCTAAAAATGATATCATCATTAATTTTCCGGAGCTGCTTTGCAGGAGCTCCATCTTTGATGGAAAAACAACTCTCATTATCAACGTGCTTCAAAGCGCTTGCATAACATTCCATTTGGTTCTGGCCTTTCTCCGTTGGACCAGTCCTTTGGAAATGGTGTTGATGATCAATCTCTTTTCAAGCCACCTGGGATCATCTTTACAAGGCCCAACTTTCCCTGGGATAGTCCTTACAAGGCCTAACTTCCCTCATTGGAACGATAGTCCTTGAGGGTTAGAACTTCCTTGCCCGCCATCCTATGGGACTTTGATGAACTGTTGTAAATTTTTCTTTCTTATTAAGTCTTGGATCACATCATGTAAGAATCTACACTCGTTTGTGTTGTGACTATGGGTTGCATGGAACCTGCAATACATTCCATATTTCTTCTCCTTCATGGTCGACTCCCTCGAAGTTGGCTTTTTGTACTACTCTATACCTTTGGTCGCAAGATATATGTTCTAAATCGAATTGTTCAGCTAAGTTCAATTGTCATACTTTGAAAATCTAAGGTGTCTTAAGGAATCGGACTTTCGGTCTCTGGTCCCGTTACCATTCCTTTTTTTGGCCACCACTTTTATTCTCAACGTTAACATCAACATTCCCGAAATTCCCTCTAGACTGCTTTACAACAACATTCTTCTAAATAACTTCCGTCGACTACCCAACACTGACCTTTTTGGTAGTAGTACTTACCTCTTCCAAGTACATGAGTAGGTTTGCATTTTTATAAAACAAATCCATTTTCGGTGGATGTTTCATCTTCAGCCATCTTCCAAAATCAGAATCGAGGTGAAACCCCGTTATTAGTTCCATCAAAACAACTACCTATGCGTTGCTTATTTCCATGACGACCATGTTGTACCTGTTCGCGAAATCCTTTAGTGTCTCTCCTATTTGATGGAAGAGGTTTGACAATGACATCATGTCCTTAGGACAAGTAGTGTGTAAACAAAAGTGCTTAATAAAATTTCATACTAACTGATCGAAAGATGATATGGATCTCGATGGAAGCTGTGTGAACCACATCCTCGCAACACCTTCGAGGAAAATTGGGAAACAACGGCATTTGACAGCATCAGTCACTCTAGTTGAATCCATATGCCATTCATACTTCATCAAATGTTGCCTCGTATTTGTGCTTCCATTATACAATGTCATCGTGAAGCTTCGAGGGTATTCTTCCCATAGAATCTGCTCAGTGAACATGTTCCGACTAGGAGAAGAGCCTCATTCATCATTACTCCAATGTTGATTTTCACTTACCAATCTTCTTACCATCTCAGCCAAGTACTCCAGCTCTACAGGTTCTACTAAGCAGCGCAATCTTGGTCCATCCTAAGTGTTCGGCTCGACAAACGCTCTCTGTCAGGATCACGATACTTGGGCTTTCCTACCTCTGGGAGAACCGTTCGTCCAATTGCTCTACTGATTCGGTTTCTACACGGTTGATCAATAATGGCCTCTTGATCTCCAGCATTCTGGCCATCAACATCATGACCAGACATACCTCCAATAATCAGCTTGTTGACTCGTCAAACCAGGAAAAGGAGCTTAGCACCGATCCTTTCATGAGTTTCGATACTAATCCTCGTATTTCATCCATGACTAGTCTCCATCTTCTGACTCGAAATGTCATTCTCCTTTCTGATTATCTTCTGCTTTCCTTCCCTATGCCTCTGTCTGGGTGATGAAGAAATATCATCCTCTGAATTAGAAGGCATTAACACTCCTTCCAGCTTCTTCTACGGCCAATGGTTGGTTGATTCAACAAGTTGATACTCTTCTTACAGCCTAAACTGTTGTAGTGCAGCCACTTATAGCTTAATTTTTTAAGAGCCAAAATCTTCTTTTATACACCATTCACCCTATTCCGATCTATATACCACTCATGTTGTCCACCCATAAAAATATTTAATATCTTAATAACTTCCATTACATAGAAACATTCACGAGCTATATTGCTCTATCACTTCCTTTTAAAAGAATTTCTTATAGAACTTTTATGATATATTTTTTGCCTTCAAAATCCGGTATTTATTTACCTTTCCATTAAAAATCCTTTTAAAGTATACAATTTATACTTTTTCCATTTTTCCAAAAAATTTGTTTTTATTGGGTTGGACTCAAAGTGGACTTCTAACTACTCTCTCAAGACATCATTTTTCCAAATCCAATCATCATTAGTAATGAAAATTTCACACCTTAATTCAGAAACTTCTCCACCTTCCACTATATATAACATATGTGTTCTTGTTTTCTCTTTATTTGTATCTATTATACATCTTCAATCGGTAACCAAAACTAGAATCAACAATCATTAGGCTATCATGGCTCGACTAGGGAATCATGTACCATCCAGTTTTAGGGATATTCCATATATAACTACTCTATAAAAGGGATTCTTAGGATTTTAGTATATACTACATTTCTATGTATAGACAAAATGCAACTACATTCGCTCTACATTTCCTAATCTTTCAGGAATTGACAACATATGCTCTAATACCAAATGTAACAACTCACACTCTAGTGGGTCTAGATTTTTCACACGCCCGAAAACCTAGGTCCACTGAAAGACAAATTGTCAATTCGGTATCCTACAAAGGTGAAATTATATCAGAGCACTAATGGTAATAACTCACCGCGGAAATAAGTAAATATAATAGATCATAATAATAATTGACCTAGAATTGACATCTCAAATGTCATGTGCCTCAGCCAGACAACTGCTCCAAACAATACCAGTACTTGCCCTTCTAAATCCCATGGGTTGTAATAAGCAGAGGGTCAGAATAACTTTCTGGTGACCATTAAATTGTACATCTTATACATAACACTAGCTTATGTCGATTTTTCACCATTCCCTGCTTGTTAGGTTTAATCATTAGTAGCTACGACTCCATCGCTGTATATGAAGCATTCCTATCTACCTTTTGTAGGTTTAGACATACACACACATCCCATCGTCCACTAATGGACCTAGATACTATCTCCACTAGTATCTATTACTCAGCACCTAGTGAGGATCCGTTGCCTTACTGCATTATGATTGTTGTATCACTTGGAAATCCTATAGTGCTCATCGACGACCTTTACTCCATTAGGTCTTGTATTCTTTGGGGATTTTCACCTTTGCCTGCTTCGTGTATTGTGGATTTCTAGCCTCACGCACCTCCATCCCGTCCGTATTTCAAAGGAATCTCTATATGGGTTAACTAGCCTTGCCCTATCAAACAAATTAACAAACAATTGTAGCGGTGCATAACTCAACTAAATCAATCCGGGTAGGTGGAAGAGATCATTTAGGTGTAACCTTGTTCTTCCCATTGACCGCAAGAGACGACGACAAGCTCGCTAAATTTGCAACTCATATCCCTTGTTTTGGTACCCATGCATGCCAACCCTACGTGCCCTATTGCGTAAGTCTGATCCTACCCATCATCTATTTTGATTGACTAGTGCAATCAAGACAATACCCTCCTTTAAACAAATTTAAAGTAGACTACTCTACGGTGCTTGTACAGCCATGCCATCCGTCATAGGTCCGCCCGGTGCCTACAATTATGGAGGTCCCGTTCTAAGCACTAACATAACTTGAGGGTATCCCTTCATCTATATGCAAGTGCATAGTCTCCATGGGTTCTACGGTTGAATATGCTTTCGCACTTCAACCTATTCTAACGACTCTCGATGTCATTTTCTTTTTATAATTTATATATTAAATTATAGCTATCCACACACATCATAAACACATATTCGAGGCTACTTATAACATATGTTTTATATTTATATGTTATCATTCTTTCATTCTTTCTTTCATTGCCTCTACTACTCTTATAGTTGATTACAAGTCTTAATTACTATGAATTTATCCTTTCCTTCTTCAAATTCAATTACTACTTCATTTTCAATTCTTTAATATCATTTCTTTTTTGTTTATTGGTTCCAACTAACATTTCTACTCCCATTTCATCCTCTATTTTTTTCCTTACATATTTCTCAAAGCCTCTTTCTTTCGTTTTAATTGGTATTCGTATTTTATTCACGACTTAATGTTTAAATTTTGGGATTTACTAAATTTTAATATATTGGAACTATACTTCTATTCAATACATGTTAACATAGTAAATTTCCGCATTTAATCAAAAGAGGAGATGTTTGTATGGGGTTTGTAATTACAAGGAATTACGTTTTTATTTTTCTTGAAATAGATAGTATGAAACACAGAGATTTTTCCTTTTTTTATGCATCTCTTTCCTTTTTTTCACATATGCAACCCTTGTTATTCCAAACATCACATTTTTCTTTATTTTGAACTTGATAATATGCGGAAATTTACTTGTAACAATCCAAGTCCAAATGTATTAAAGTATCACAAAAACCCCGTATATAAGAATAAAGTTATATCAACTTAATTTATGCTCGACGGAATAAAAACAAGTTTCTAATCATTATGCATTCATTATGATTTTATTCATTTCAACTGTTGTAAAAATTCCAATTAAATCTAATCATTTCGCAACTATAGAGTTAAATCTAGTCATTACGTGACTACAAAAATAAAACTAAACGATATGTGATTGTAGAATTAAAATTATTCATTACATATTTACATAGGCAAGTTTAATATCTTCAACTTTTCATAATTATGAATTTATTTACAACTTAAATTAAATTTGCAGCCATATAGGAATAGGCTTGCGGTGATATAATCTATAAAAATATATAATATTTTCACTCATCTTTTATTAGTGCTCCTAAATCTCTAGATCTAATCCAAATCTAAACCTCGTTATCTGTATTCTCCACTTTTGACTCTCTATTCGGGTCCATAAATAAAATTTATATAGATCTATTAGAAATTAGTTTATAGAAAAGAGATATAGATTCATTAATTAGACCAGATCTAAAGTTTACTTTCAATGTAGCAACTTGATTTGAACCTATTTTCTATCCTCTATCCTTTTCTATTCTTCTCCAAAGTGTATCCGTACAATGTAGATCTAATTGTATGTATTTAAAAAAATTGAAGGAGGAAGAAAAATGGCAGAATTTACACACTCACTATAAAAATAATGAGTTGGAAGTGAGCTCTAGTTCCCAATTATAGAGGTTCAAATCCGCGCTAATTGTCATATGGAATTGTATTAGATTCGGGCCACCCGACCAATCTCACTGCCGCATTCAAAAAGTTATGGAATGACCGTTCAAGCCCCTAGGTCAACAGAACATGGTCAACACAGGCATGGGCATGGTTGAGGTGGGCAGTGCTGGTTTGGTTAATTTTGTGCGTTCTCTTATTACATTGATTTCTTATCTTTAATATCCAATTAATGTTAATCAACGTCATCTTATCACTTATTTATAATTCTTAAATGTTAAGTAACAGTCAAGTTTAACGACGTTAATTAATCACTAATTGGTTTCAAATTATTTTCTTAAGTACATATATACTTATTTTTGACTATAAAAATTCAAAAGCTGATAAATTTTTCGTTTATATTTCGATCGAAAAAGTTTATAAATGAAAATTGATCAAAAAATCACCACGAACATAATGGTGCAAGTTCCACAGCCAAATTTTGATATCTGCAAAAATTCCATTTTTAACTATTTATTACTTATTAATTAATATTTATTATAATTAATTAATGTAAAAATGCAGGGTCTTATAAATTAGCTAGATCGGTGACGGAATGGATTTCCTGTCTTCACGTGCAAAAGAAGCTTGATGTTTATTTCACACAAAGGATTCATTAGGATTGGAATAGTTTGCATTCATCATGATTGAGAGATAGGAGTGATGGATGGTTTTACTGAAGCTGTGGGGATCGGTACCGACCCTCGAACAGGATCAGTAATGAACCTCAATTCTTCCATTTTATTACTTCTTAACTTCTGCTCGTCGATGTATTTGGAGGTTAGTAAGCATCATCTTGACCTTGTAATCTTGGTTGTACTTGTTGTTTGGGTTTGCTAGTTATCACTTGGGCTCTCTGCCTCTAGAACTTCTTAGTTCGACCAATTGAATTCATCCAAGTATGGCCTGGTCGAAAGGCTTGAAAACACCTTTCATCTAACCATCCTTGCCTCGCAATAGCTTCTTTCCCTGTATTTTTCATAGTTTCTTCTTATTTCCACCCCCATCTACTTGTGGTTTAACCTTTTCCATTGGAACAGTAGTAGTCTTCAGCTTTTTGTACTAGCACTCATGCGTCAAGTCCTTCTCAACAATCTTCTTAAAGCTCTCATCAATATGGCTTACTATTCTCTATCCAAGATGATCATTTAAGGTGATGAAAATTCTCATTCTTCTCAAACGGAGAGTCAATGAAAGACATCCCATATTTAAAAAAATGAACTTAATTACATAGCTTAATAGAGAAATATCACCCTGCTTCAAACTAGTAAAATTTCTCAAGAACTTTGATTTCTTAGTGGCTAGAATAAACTTCTACTCAAAGTAAGCCTTAACCTGATCTAGGTAACCTGACCATTAAGATTAGCTTCTTTGATTGCATTCCATCAGTCTATCGCTCTACCTTGATGTTGTGAGGTATATTTCTTGTTTCATGACAACAAATGTAAATTTATATTTGATTACATTTTATATAGAGTGTGATACAGACAAAACATCAAAAGAGCACAATTTTGTTTTCATTTAATTTGTCATCCACTAACTCACTTAGGCTTGATTTACACATATCACATGTAAAAAATGAATGTATTTTGTTTATAAAATTAATATATGTTCGTTATTATTAAAATAGAAATATTGTGAGACATTGCAATTAATTTCAGTTTAATATTATCAAATATATAGTGTATTTAATGTGTTTGCTTAGTGTTGTGTATTTATAGGGTTTTGATTTTAGTAATAAATTTATTTCACTTGTATTTCCCATCTGATCTGAGTACCTTATATACATACTACAAAATCTCTATGCATAGGATATCAAAAGGAATGATTTATTTTTTTGGAAAATATCAAATTGAGTCATTCAAATAGGAGACTCTCTTGCAAAGAATATTTTAACAAGTTCTATATAAAATGCAAGCTTCAACATCTTAAAAATATCGAATAAAAAAAATTCATTTCAAGCTATATTCATAATATATTTTCAAATTATCAACAAAAAGAATTAATGCTACACAAGGAATTATTCAACAAACTATATATCCTCACTCAAAATTTTTCTATTTTACTTAGAGTATGGCTACATATTGAAGAACTTGAACGTATTTTTTAGAAGCGAGAAGTAAGAAAATCGTCTGATCTGATAGTGAAGTTTTTGGAGAGGAGTATGTGGCCAAAGGAAGCACTTAAGAAAGGGAATTATTTTAACAAAAGCCTTCATTTTTTTGATAAATTGCATTCAAAATATTTGTTTATTTTAGGGAAATTTATTTCGTTTTTTGTTTTCCATTTTAAACTTGAACTCTAGATTTCTTGTTTTCTGCTGTTTGTAGTTCAGGGATTCTTGACTTGGGGATAAAGTCAAGGCAAGGTTACTAGGTATAGGATTAGGATATTCAAGTTAGTAGGGAATGTGAGTTTACAGGTGTTATAACCATTTGAATATATAATTCTAGTAGCAACTTTAGAGGTAGTAGCAGGCATTAATGGTTAGTGGCCAAATCTGGGTATATTCGTGTGTCTTTTACTTTTCGAAATTACATTTTCACATTACTTATCTGCAAAATATTTTAAATACCCTAATCACCCCTGGAAAGTATATTGCATGATTCAAACAACTGATATCAGAATGGGTTTTTAGGAAAATTCTCATATCATGTCTTTCCCTAGTTGTAGTTATATCGAGGGTCAATCTTTATTAAGACCATCCACTTTTATCGAAACTGAATTTTCATATTGGAAAACCAGGAATGGTAATTTATTTAAAGTTTATTAATTTTGATATTTGGAATATCATTGAAAATGATTTGGATATGGTAAATAAGAACAATTTTTTGCTTAATGATAATGCTATGAATATTCTTATCTTTAGACTTGATAAATCAAAATTTAACCATATCTTCATTTTTAACCGCATAGAAAATTTAGAGCGCTCTTGATGCAAAATATGGTGGAAAAATCAACAATAGCAAAGAACTACCCAAAGCCGATACAAGAGGAGAACTGTATTTGATGGGATTTATAAATGATTGTTGGGAAAATGATAGCAAAGATAGTGATGATGGTGACTCAATAGATGGTGAGATAAGTGGTTTTTCGTATAAAGATTTACTTATAATGTGTCATGAATGAACTCGAACCGTTGATGGACTTGAATTGAAAAACCATAAGTTGAAATGTGAAAAATCTGATCTGCATTAGAAATATGATTAACTGGATAAGGAGCTTGAAAACTTTGAAAATACTGAAAAATTTTATTGTGAAATTTTTTTAACTACGAAAAAGATTTTGTTCGCTTTAATGAAAATTTTCAAAAGCTTCAAAGGAAAATTTAAAATTTGAAGGATAATGAAACTGAGCAGATTTACAAGAATAAACACTTTACAAAAAGAGTTGGAGAATTTTATAATGTTAAAAAATTCCATATCTGAAAATTATGCAGGTTTCGAAAAAGAACTGATTGAAAGTATAGAAAATTTCAGAATCCTTGAAAAAGAAAATGTGATTTTGAAAATTAGCAAAACTGAAATTATTCGAACAAATCACAAATTGGCAAAGGAGATTGAAAAAATCAAGGATTTTGAAAAACTTGAATTTGAAAAGCGCCAATTTTATAAAATTAAGAAGCCTGAATTTTAGACCAAAATAAATGAGCTCAAAAAGTGATAGTCTTAAAGGGAAATGATTTGAAAAAGAGAGAGATGCCACTACTTACTATTCTAAGCTAATGAACAAGAACAATATTTGAAATCCAAAGTTAATGAACTCGATTTGGTTTTAAAAAAAATTCCATTGGAGAAAAATTGTTCAACGTGTTATTAGGAAATCAACACTTTGCGAATAACGGAAATGGATATGATTTGAAAATGTGTTAGTAAATAAACAAACGACTAGTAACACTAGAAGGAGGAAGCTGTGCTTCTTAAATGCATGAAGTATGGTATATTGGACATAGTTATAACAATTCTCGATATGAACACAAATATACAAGTCAAACAAATTTTATTCCTAGGGGTACATATACTAATATTAACAGTCTTCTAGACAAACAGATTTGGGTACCAAAGTTTCGAAATGTATACAAATGTGGTCCTAAATCTTTTTCTAGGCAGCTCACTTCTTCTAACATGTAGGTACAAAGATGGGCTAAGGAGCAACCATGATGGAAGTAGATTTTAAGTTGTTCTACACACCAGATGAGCGATATCGCAACGTTTCTTAGCCTAGAAAAGCAAAATGGAGATCTACGCACTTTGGAGACAGTGGTGAAAAAAGGTGCAAGTTGAAAGGTAAGCGAATATATGATCTCTAAACCCTACTTTCAAATTTTCTCTTCTTGTTTTGAGTTTAGAACCTTTTAGCACAGCTGTAGTACGTTGACCATAACATTCGCTCTGGTATTCCAATTATAATATTTTAGAAGTTTTGAAAGCCTTTCACAAAATTATACAACTGTTATTCTATGATATTTCAATGATTCATTTCAAAAATCCTTGGGAAAACGCTTTCATGTTAGTACTATGGTTAAAAATCAATCCAAAATTATTTTAATATGGCTGTAGTAAATCGATAATAACTTCAACACTATAGATCCAAATTTTAAAATTATTTAAGTCCAATAAATCTAAGAGAGAAAGAACACTACAAATTTCATTTTTTGTGAATGTCGCCGATTCATTTCATCAAACTTTGCAAAGTAGTAATCAAGTCAACATATTGATTGAAAAGTGTTTCTGAGTTATTCAAACTAGATGTAGTATTTTAAACATAACTTTTGATCTGTTTTTCATTTTGACTTGAAATAAATTCCGTTAATTAGACACTTTAAATATATAAAACTTTCATGATTTTAGCCGAATTAAATTATGAACTTAAGATGTTTAAATAGTGGTTTCAAAACAGGTTGACAATTCAAAGTAGCAATGCTCGATGTTTGAAAAGTGACGATAATGTTTTTACATAAATGTGATTGTGATATATGTTTTACTACTTACTTTGGATGAGGACTAATCTATCACATGTTTGAGAAAATTTTGGTTGTATTTGCTTCGTTTTGGCAGAGATGACTTTCTTCGAAAATTCAAATTTGGAGCCAATTTGATTGATATTGTAGATTAAGTAATGTGCTTGTTTGATGATGCCTATTTTTGTGCTTGACATTGATAATGAGAGTTCAAAAGGTCGTAAATAAAACTAGACCCCGAGGTATCATTATACGTTACCAATAGCACATAGAGAATAACAAGTGGTATCATTGTTCGCCATTACAGAGTACCTAGATAACAAGTGGTATCATGATAGTGTCATTTGTTCTTTTAATTTTAGAATATCTTATGGGACTTTTAACTTTTATGTTTCCTCCAGTCTAATAATTTTATTATTTCATATGTCTCACGAATTGAGTGATATTTCACATTTTTTTATTTCATGCTCATATGAAGAGCTTGCATTTTTTTTCTTGTTTTTATTTTAAAAAATCCAAAAATATGTTTTATCTTCTTAGATCATCGAAAAGTCCAAATATGTTTTTTCTTTCTTAGGGTTTTTATTCTAATATCTCTCTATATCTATTCATGATGTGAATAATTTAAAATGAGACATTTTAGCTTAATCTTTAACATGAGTTTTCAATGTGATTATTCTATAGAGTCGTAACTAGAAAAAAATTTAGGTTGGAAATATTGAAACTTCTTAGGATGATAGAATTTTCAATGCTTGAGATGACTTTGGAAACAAGTTTATGAAATGAAAATTTCAAAAATTCGAAATGAATATTCTTGAGACGAGACTTTGATATTTAGCATTTGACATTTTTTTCTAAAACTTTGAGCTTTGTGATAAATCAATCGATATGAGTCTTTGTGTTTTTTATATATATTAATGTGTATACTCTTAGACCATGTGCTTCTCTTTACACAAATAGTTCTAGAACCAATTCATATAGTATGTTCAAGGTTATAATACAAAGTTGAAAATATTTTAAGATATTTGCAGAGAATTTACTTTTGAAATCATATCGCGGTCGATTGAGCTTACTTATGTGATTTTCAAAAGTATTTATATTGGTCTATAGATGACTATGTATTTTTCTTTGTTTACTTGATTAAATAATGACATTATGATATTTTTTATAATCAAGCATATGTCAAAGTTTTTATTTTTGAATCCACCATTTGATACTCATATTCTATCGACTCATATTTTCCACTTATATGCATGTATTGGCTAAAATGATATAAACTAAAATGTGGTAAATATTTGTTGACTTAAAATTGGGTATACAGAACAAGTCATATTCGCACTCCATATGAAAAGTAAAACATGTAATATATTATAAATTTTAAATTTAAAAGGCTAAAGCGCTGTGCATGAAAAATAGATGCGATATAGGCATAGAGTTATATCACCTAAGGGTGTCCGATATGTGCTGATAATTCGACAGTGTCTATATTTATACACCTATCAAGTAATGCGTTACCTCATTATAGACCTAATGACAATGCATGAGCGTCAGTTTGTTGATCACATTTATGATGAGTTAGGGAGAAACCATCCTCACATAAATACTTCACTCGGATTATTTTTGTGAAATGGTTGAGTTTATTGCCATTTGAATCTCATTTCATATAACTATAATTTTTATATCATTCTCTTTCCACTCATGGGATATAATTTTGATCCATATAACTACTGTTATTTATGGTTGACTTTTCATGAAATATTAAATAGTCATATTTTGATCGAGCTTCACCATTCACAATCACATTCTCATCGTGTTAATTTGATATTTATATTTTTGATGGAAAAGAGAGCGATCAAGATTTGGTGATATTATGAATTCTTGTTAATATCGAAAATATATTATTTTTTTAATATTTTATTCTCGAACATATACGCCATATATGTAAGGGGTGCATGTTATATATATATATATATATATATATATATATATATATATATTCCAACATTGTGCTATGATTTTGATTTTTACGATATTCAATACATACTCGACATGAGTTATACTTGTCAAATCTTAACTTATTGTTTGTTATCATCAAAAGTGGAAGGTTTTAGAGTGTGCATCTTGTTTGATGATAACAAATGTGACGTTATTTTTTATTATTTTTTTATATAGGTTGTGATACAGAAAAGAGCATAATTTTTTTAATTAATTTATCAATTATTATCTCTTATATGCGTTATTTACGCGTATCACACATCAAACAAATCAACATTTTGTCTGTAAAATTCAATGTATGCTTATTATTGTAAAAATAAAAATATCCCGTGATATTGCATTAATTTCAGTTTGATATTAATAAATAAATAGTGTATTTAATATCTTTGTTTCATGTTGCGTATTTACATGATTCTGATTTTGGTAAGAGATTTATTTGGATTCACTTTTATATCCTATCAGATCTTATATATATATAATAAAAAATCTCAATGCATATGATATCAAAAGAAACGAGTTAATTTTTCTTTGGAAAATACCAATCCAAGTCATTCAAATAGGAGATTTTTTTTGTAAAGAATGTTTGAACAAGATATATATATATATATATATATATATATATATATATATATATATATATATATATATATATATATAGCACAAGCATTATCAATTTAAAGATATCGAATAAAAAATTTCTTTTCAAGTCAAATCTCGAATTATATTTCCAAATTATCCACACAAAAGCAATATTATTACTCAAGGAATTATTAAACAACCAGCATATTCTTATTCAATAGTTTCCATTTTCAAAGTACATCTGCATTTTGAGGTGCACATAACCAAATTTACACTTCAAAAACAAGAAAAGAGCTACAGGTCCTTGTTTTTTATGTTGTTAAAAGAAAAGTCCCAACAGAAATTAATATTTAAATTTGGTTTCTATTTTTGAAAAATAGAAAACGCAAGGTGCCTTGCACTTTTTTGACGGAAAATGAAATGTAACCTGCACTTTCTAATTTTGAATTTTTTTGAAACTATTGAAACTTTTTAAAAGCGCAAGTTAACTTGTGCTTTCTATTAGGAAAGTGTAAGCTAGTTTGAGCTTTTTTATTTGAAATTTTTAAAAAACACAAGTTACCTTATGCTTTCTATCAGGGAAGCGCAAGCTACATTAAGCTTTCTGATTTTGAAATTTTTTAAATTTTTTTGAAATCTTCAAAAATTTCAAAAAGTGCAAATTAACTTGCGTTTTCTATTAAAAAAGCGCAAGCTAGTTTGTGCTTTTACAAAAAACAAGGATATAATTTACATACTCATTGCTGCAGGGACTTTTTGTAGCAATATCATAAATAAGGACCTTCTGAGCAAAGCCCCCTCAAAAATTGGTGGAACGTTTCACAAATCAGAAACAATCAAACCAAATAATGGAGGAAATATCAACCATTCCAAGAAAAATATATTTTCTCAAGCACGATTCGATGCATGTGTATTTCAAAGCTACTGATGTTTTTAACATCGAATACCAAAAAAATTTGTAGAGCAAACTTTTCAAAAACATCTTCATCGTATCCAACCATCATAAAAAGGAGGAAACAACAAACATTTGGTTAATTCATCTCCAAAGTTCATTAATGTGTTTCTTTGCAAGCGAGCATTAGATTGCAAACAAAACTTTTCATCATTTCTTATCGCTCACTTCCACTCACTTCGGATCATCAAATGATGCATTCATTAGAAATAACAGAAAAATTTTCAGAATCGTCGCAAGCAATTCAAAACTGGCTAAATTGAGAATATCTTCAATACGTGGCAACATTTCAATCCACAAACTAAATCAGCAATCTATCACGATAAAAACAAAACAACATAACCTCATCTTCCTCGTGAAATTTGTAAGATCCACAAGCTTCATCAGCCATTGAATTCAAGTCAGGCAACAGTTTCCAGTTCCTCGTTGCCAGAAAGTTCACCAGAGTATGCCGCAGGTGATCAATGCCGCAGGTGATCACCAGAGGCAATTCAGAGGAGCAGTAGTTCAAGTTAGTTCCAGCAGTACCGAGTTTGTTGTGTAAAGATGGTGTATTTGCAATGCATGTGCACAGATGCACAATGTGCATGTGTACTGAATTGTCTTGGTAATTAAATAAGAATGTATTATGTAATTAGATGATGAATGGCCAGGAAATACTGGGTTAAGTATGCTATATATATGTGCCAAATGCAAGAGTTGTAAGTGTGTGGAGGAATTAAATTGTTCCGGTTGAACTATGTATTCATTCCTTACTTCTTTTTAATTTTGTTTTCCCTCTCATTCATTAATTCTTGTTACCATCCTTCTCCTGCATTCTAGCTTCATTATAAACAACCGATCCAATTTTACTTCATGGCTTGACCTAGAAACCCATCAAAAAAGAAAGATCATGGCAAAGTGGTATCAGAGCAAGTCGATGACCCAATTACATCTCCTCATTAACATAATGATCCCGAAAATGATAATAATGATGACAGCCATCTATCAGTGCCTGATCTTGATGATGAAGGTGAGTTATGGCAGTGGCAAGAGCACATTAATGAGAGGACCAACCAGATCTTAACATAGCTTCAAGAAGCCCATCAAGAATTGCATAATTCTCATCAAGAACTTCATCAAAGCTTGCAAGATACAACCCATGAATTAAAATTCAAAATGGGTCAAATTACGGAAACACTAAATGTAGTATTACAGGGAATGAAGAGCAATCAAAACTTATCTCCCCAGCCCTCACACCAATCAAAGTCCCAACCGTACATACTACCATTTCAGAGAAATATATCAAGAAACCCCTCTAATTTAAGCTTGAATCTTGACCATACCTTAAGTATACCACCTACCCACAAGCTACTCCAATACACCACCATCAAACTTGAGTTCCCTACCTATTCTAGTGATGAAACAATGATGGAATGGTTAGAACAAGTAGAACAACTTTCAGGTATCACCAATTCCCAGAAACTTAGTGGGTTCCAATATGTTCATTTCACCTTAAACAAGATTCACAAAAGTGGTTTAAATAATTACCAAAGAATGTCAAGAACCATATGCAGTGGAAGATTTTTAAAGAAGAGATTATTGTAAGATTCTCCCCCTTGAATTGGGGAAACCCTTCGTTGCTTTTGCCAATTTGAAATAGTTAACAACAGTGTAAGCTTATCGTATCAAATTCGAGCTACTTCAAGGATTACTTGATCATTTACACCTCGACTTTGTTTTCGACAAATTAATCGATGGACTTAAAGATAAAATCATATTTGATGTTGAGGATTCGGGGCCTACCTGTTTTAGAAAAGCTGTGAAATTAGCCAATTTTTTTAAAGGGAAATACAACAGTACCAAGAATGCCACAAGAACCTTAAATTATTCCTACCCCTCTACCCATACCAAAGGCAATCCTTCAAGAATCACTTCAAGTCCTACTCTCACTTACCAGAATCGAGTTAAAAATAAAAAAATACATTGAATGAACTTATTAGAGCTAAAGGTTTGACATGTGAAGAAATACCTAAGAAAAGAAGAAAGAATTTATGTTATGGTTGTGATGAAAAGTGGCATATAGGCTACCAATATAAGAACAAGCATGTGTATATTAAGGGGTTATGGAATTAGATAGAGAAGGATAAGATGAGGAAAACATGGAGACCAAAACTGAAGAAGTACAAGAAGTTGATGAAAGTGAAGAAAATCTGGCCATTATATTCCATGCTATGTGTGGAGTTCCTACTGCACACACTATTAGGGTTACTGGAATGATTCAAGGTAAGCAGGCATAGATCTTGATAGAATCAGTGTCCAACTATAATTTTATTGATGGAGAGTTGGCCATGAAACTGGAATTACCTATAGATGGTTCAAGAATGTATGAGGTGATAGCTAATGGAGACAAGTTACAAGGAGTAGGAATTTGTAAGCAAGTCATTCTAAAATGCCATGGCTATAGCATGCCGATTAACTTGTTACTATTACCACTCGATGGCTGTCAAGTGGTATTAGGTGCACAATGGATGAAAACTTTGGGTGAGATCATTTTGAACTTCAATAAGTTGTAGGCAAAGTTTACTTACACGAGTAGAAGATATGTTTAGAAAGGAATTCAAACTTGTGATGTGCGGCTATTTAACCATAAGAGGTTTAGTAAAGAAAGTAATAAAGGCAAACTAACCATGATGTTATCTGCTAGTGAAGTGATTCATGAAATTTCAGACCCTCCTGCTATACCACCTACTGTAGCTACTATTTTCCACCAATACCCAGAAGTTACTAACCCCCACTCACACTTACCACCTAAAAGACCACAATACCATAAAGTTCCTCTGCATCAAGGCTTCAAACTGCTTTGTCTCAAAACTTACAGACATTCCTTTTACATTAAAAATGAATTAGAAAAAATCATACAAGACATGTTGGACTCGAGGATGATCAGGCCTAGCTACAGTGCTTACTCCTCTCCAGTGGTCATGGTTAGAAAGAAAAGATGGTTCAAGGAGGTTATGTATTGATTACAGAAGCAGGAATAGCATTACAATTGAAGACAAGTTCCCAATACCCTTGGTGGATGACTTATTTGATGAGTTAGAAATATTTTTCAAAATTAGATTTGAGGTCTAGATATTATCAAATCAGAATGAATGAGGAGGATATACATAAAACAACCTTTAAAACCCATGAAGGCCATTATCAATTCACTGTCATGCGCTTTGGGTTATCAAATGCACCCCCCACTTTCCAATCTTTCATGAACAACATATTTTAGCTCTATTAAAGGAGATTTGTGCTTGTGTTTTTTGATGATATTTTGGCTTATAGCCAGTCCATAAATGATCACTTAAATCATCTCAAGTTGACTTTACAGGTGCTAAAGGACAATTCACTGATTATTAAATTGGCAAAGTGCACATTTGCTAAAGAGTCGATTGAATATTCGAGAAATGTTATATCAAGTAATGGAGTAGCTGTAGACCTTAGCAAGGTTGAAGTTAGTAGATAATGGCCCCTTCCTACCAAACTTAAAGTGTTAAGAGGGTTTCTAGGGCTTTTAGGGTATTATAGGAAGTTCATAAAAAATCATGGGGTGATTTCAAGGCTTCTCACTGATTTTCTCAAGAAGGATGCTTTCAAATGGAGTGATAAGGCCAAAGAAGCTATGGAACAACTAAAACAGTGCCTCACCAATCCTCCAGTGCTATGCATTCCAGGTTTTAATAAGAGAATTATTATTGAATGTGATGCAAGTGGAGTTGGAGTAGTTCTACTTCAAGGTAAAAAAAACCCATAGCATTTTTAAGCGAAGCCCTACATGGAAGGACACTACATTGGTCTACATATGAAAACGAGTTACTTGCTTTAATTTTGGCCATTAAGAAATGGTAATAGTACTCTTGGAAGATTATTCATTGTTAGAACAGACCATAAGATCCCAAAGTATTTGTTGACACGAAATTACACACTGGAATACAAGCTAAATGGTTGGCTAAATCGCACGGTTTTGGCTATATGGTTGAATTCAAGAGTGGAAAGGAGAATATTGTGGCTGGTGCCTTATAAGGAAAAGATGAAGATATTGATTACAATAACACAGAGTGTAAAGCTTTTTCAAATGTGCAACCTATCTGGTTACAAGAACTGAAAGATACACTTGCCAATCTTCTTTTTATATAGGGGTCATTAAACAAATTAAGGAGGGAAGCAAGCCATGTAGTAAATACAAGATAGTTGATCGTATGGTTTTTTTACAAAGGAAGAATATTAATTGATCACCATCATCATGCTCTTATTCAGGTATTGCTAAACGAATTTCACTCCACACCTCTAGGAGACCATTCAGGGATGAAGGGAACATTAAAAAGGATAAGACCGATATTTTATTGAAAGAAGATAAGGAAGCATGTTGAAAATTTTGTTAGAGAATGTGGAACTTTTCAAAGGAATAAGGTGGAAAATCTAAACATACCACGGTCGTTACAACCTTTACCCATACCCGAGAAGATTTGGATAGATATAAGTATGGACTTTGTTATCAGCTTGCCAAGAAGTTAGAAGTATATAGTCATATATGTTGTAGTTGATAGATTATCCAAGTATGCCCATTTCTTTCCATTATCACACCCATACTCTGCCAAAGATACAACTCAAATACTTTTTAATGGAGTATTTAAACTACATGGCCTTCCATCATCTATAATTAGTGACAGGGATACCCTATTTACAAGTTCTTTCTAGCTAGAATTGTTCAAACTACAAGGTTGCTCATTGAAACTCAGTTCTGCCTAGCATTCTCAAATGGGTTGGCAAAATGAGGTGATCAATAAAGTAATGTAAGGGTATTTAAGGTGCTTTGTGTGTCATAAACCACATGAATGGTCTGAATGGCTTACATTAGCTGAGCATTGGTATAATACTACATGGAAAACATCTACTAACACTATCCCCTTCCAGGCTGTGTATGGAGTGCCACCTCCTACACTGCTAACTTATGTCCCTAATACTATAAGGGGCAGCAAGTTGAAGTGGAACTATTTTCTAGAGATGTAGTTATACAAATGTTAAAGGATAGCCTGATACTTGCTAGAGATAGCATGAAAAAGTATGCAGACTCTAGGAGATCGGAGGGGAGTTTTCAAGTTGGTGATTGGGTATATTTAAAGTTACAACCTTACAGGCAAATTACTACTCAGAATTATAAGACATACAAGTTCTCTCCTAAATTCTATGGTCCCTATGAGGTTGATGAAAAGATTGGAAAGGTTTCATATAGGTTGAAGTTACCTCCTACTATAGAAATCCATCATGTTTTCCATGAATCACATTTAAAAAAGAAAGTGGGGGCAAGGAATGGTAATTCAGGCGGATGCGCCTTCTTTTGTTAAGGAAATTGTTAAGGAACCAAAGTTGATCTTGGATTGGAGAATAATGCCAAAAATAACAAGCATGTAGTTTAAATATTGATGAACTGAAGAGATCAACCTAAGGATGATGCTAAATGGGAGGAATATTGGAAGATGGTCAAGAAATTCCCTGCTCTGGACCTTGAGGAAAGGTCTATTTTTCAAGGGAATAGGAGATGTAACAGCCACAAGCTTCATCATCCATTGAATTCCCGTCAGATAGCAGTTTCCAATTCCTTGCCGTAAGAAAGTCACCAGAGAATGCCGTAGATGGTTGCCAGAGGTAAGTCAGAGGAGCAGCAGTTCAAGCTAGTTCCAGCAGTGTCAAGTTTGTTGTGTAAAGATGGTGTATCTGTTGTGCACGTGCACAGGTGCATAGTGTACATGTGTACTAAATTGTATCGGTAAGTAAATGAGAATGTATTATGTAATTAGATGATGAGTGGCCAGGAAATACTAGATCAAGTATGCTATATATATGTACCAGATGAGTGAGTTGTAAATGTGTGGATGAATTAAACTGTTTCGGTTGAAACTATGTATTCATTCCTTACTTCTTTTTAAATTTTGTTTTCCCTCTCATTCATTAATTCTTATTACCATCCTTCTCCTGCATTCCAGCTTTATTGTAAATAACCAATCCACTTTAACTCCATGGCTGGACCAGAAACCCATAAAAAAGAAAGATCATGTCAAATTCCACCGCGAGCATTATTCAATGCGTAAATCGATTAGGCGGTAGTACAATAGTCGACATAAGCAGCAGGTGCAAAGTAGGCGAATGGATGAAGTAACGGGACATCGATTTCAAGCAAAGGAGCAGCACTCTATATCCCATCTGATAATAACATCACACAAAATCCTTCAACAAGCATCCAAATCTATGTCAATCATTGTTTCTAGTTCTGGCAGTAGCAACCAATTTCAGCACAACATAGAAATTGATGCACGATGGCCATCTCAAAGAAGCAAACACTTCTTAATCTAACCACAACTTGAATTACCATCTACTTGAAACAAACAACTTTAAACCAAGTATGAGTAGCTCCAAGCAGCGAGCAATGCCCAACACTCACTCAAATACCAGCAACTCTGATCTTTATTCTCAGCCATGGCTTCATCACCAGGCGACGGTGCTTCTAGCTATAGGCAGGACAAAATTTTGAGGCGATGGTTTGATGAGAAGAAAAAAAGGAGTTGAAATTTTTTTTGGAACGAGAAGCAAGAAAATTATCAGATCAGAAATTTAAATTTTTGGATAGGAGTATATCGCTAAATGAAGCACTTAAGAATTGGAATTTTTTATGAAGGCCATCGTTTTTTGAGAAATTGCATTTTAAAATGTTTGTTTATTTTAGGGAAATTTCATTTTGTTTTGTGTTTTCCATTTTAAAGTTTGAATTCTAGATTTCTAGGTTACGATTTGTAGTTCAGGTATTCTCGACCAAAGTCAAAGTAGAGTCACTATGCCGGATAAAGTCGAGGCAGTCATTAGGCATACGCTTAGTATATTGTAGTTAGCATAGAATGTGAGTTTACAAGTGTTGCAAGTGTTCGAACATATAACTATGACAGTTACTTTGAAGGGAGGTAGTAGACACAAACATGTTAGCGTCCAAAAACTGAGTATATACATGTGTCATTTACTTTTTCATTTATGTTTCCATATTATTTATTTATCTATCTACGAAATATTTTAAATACCCTATTCACCACCACCCCTCTCCTGCTCGAGCCTCTATGGTATGTTGCACAATCCTAACCGTCGCGACAAGGACAACTTCCTCTTTTGAGCACTTCCAAAATCAAGTCATCAAAAATTCGCTCATAAGTATCGAGCCAATTTTGCACCTCCATAGCGAATGCGTTTCACTTGAATGACTTTCCTCCAAGACTAGCATAATCCTTGTTAACCTTAGCAAAGTCTACCTGTTACAGCTACACCTGAGCACTCTTTAATTCACCAAGAGCTCCTTCTTGGGGATTCTACATCATATTCATTATCTTCTATGTTAATATCATCCGCATATTTATGAAGGCCGTTACTTCTTCAACTCCTGATACTGTGTTCTATTGGAAATGCGGGTTACGGATCTTAAGGCAGAATTAACACTAGAGGGAAGGGGTGAATAGTGTTTAATTAATGTTATGAATCGTTTTGAAATATTTTCAAATTAAATCCCAACAGATGCAATTCACAAACACAGAAACAATCACAGAAGCAGACACAGCTGCCAATAGTAAATAAAAGCAGTAAAAGGCACAACATACCAGAATTTTATACTCGTTTGGAGTTACTCTACATCCAATTCCATACAATTTCTTGTGCATATTTCTTTTCAAATATAATGTCGATATTGTGATCTCGATTTGAAGGCCACAAGATACACCCTCTATCACGACCCACCCTTTCGACCCCCGAAAATCAACATAAATACGCTCATCGTATTACTGTCATAGTATAGGTCTAGAACAGCGTACCGATGACCATGCCAGGATCACCTGCAACACAAGACCAGTCTACCCATAACCTAGATAGACTGAATATGCAATCATCCCAGGTGTTCCCACCCTCTCTCGAGCTCCATCCATATGTCATAATAATAATATCCGTGGGTATCTAGAAAGGTGATAGACATACCCTATTTGGGTACGACGCACTTAGCATTGTTGCATCCTCCCTGATTTCTAGTCATTCCCGGTTGATGAGGCTAGAGGCTACGATTACCTTTTAAAGGATTTTCACTTAGAATGCTCATTGTCCTCCAATAACAATATACTGATAGCATTCATCCATACAAGTCTGTTCCCGGTCCGAACGGAACCGAAGGCACTACTTCTACTACATCTATTTTGGAATCACCCTCAGGATTAGTAGCGATTAGCCCTTGCACTTCACTGCTCCATCTTCGACTCCATGCTCTTGTCTTCATTTCGAAAACGTACTCGTTGGATCGAAGTGGTTTTCGGATAACAAATTCGATCCCGGTCTCTTTGAAACAACGTTCGAAATTTCCCGGTAAACTCAACCTCGGTTCTTTAGGAAATAAATAGACGAGGTAAGATCGAAGATCACCTCCTAACCATTGTGGACGGATTTCCTTACTATCATCCTAAAGAACGAAACGAGTTTATACGTACGGTATAGCACCTCGAATGGTAATTGTACCATATTATACCTATACTTCTCCTAGATATTTCCAAAGTTATATTTAGGTCCAAATTTGATAGTCGGTTATTTAACTATCAAATAAACAATCAATTTAACCAAATATTCCATTTTCCACTGAAAACACCATGCCTTATTTAAATTAAATTTTAAATAAATTAAATCATTTTACCCAAGGTCACGTACTTACCTTATCGAATTCGGTGAATTTACAACTATCTTTTTCAAAAATATTTGAAAACCCTTTAAAAATAATGTGAAAAGTACCACTGCGGTATCAAACCACGGATCATAGCTCAATGGTTACATCTCTATCCCAAAGAAATCCAAAACTAAACTGCAGGCACTCACTGCCATCGATTTACGCCACGCGAGTATACCATTACTTTCCAAAAACTTTATTAAATAATTTACTCAAAAATGCTTATAAGTTCCAAAATAAATTTTCAAGTTTTAATCTAGGCAGATATACTTAAATAAAGGTTATTGTACAAAGCCATATTAATATTTAATAATTATCTTTAAAAATAACAATGTTGACTAGTTTTTAATAATAATAAATCCTTAACAATCATTATAAAATACTAATTAATAATTAAATATACTTGAAATAATTTAAAATACTTAAACAGCTAATTTCCAGAATATTTTAACACTTTTAAAATTACCGACATAATAATTTTAAAAATACTCTTTTAAAAAAAACAAGCCAAATTCTCAATTCCAAGTTCACTTCGTAAATTTGGAAACCTTATTTGAATCCTGTATAACCTATTTTATACTTGTTCCCAAATTCACTTCTATTCTTCCAAAATATTTAAAATCTCGATTTTTAAAATCCTTTATATTTGAACAAGCACCATTCAATAATTATAACTTACAGTTATACAATCATCTTATGTTCCAACTTAATATCCAATTTAATTCAAACCCAATTTCAATTTCATTTAACTTATCTTAAGTTAAATTCCAATCTATCTTACTCACCTTAATTTAGTCAAGTTAAATTTTAATTCCAGGATTTAAAATTTACACTTTCTTTTCTTATCTATATCAACTTCCAAATTATAAGTTCAATAACCAATTTTTCTTAACCTTTCAAACCTTTTAAATAGAAACCCAGAATTCAATTACCCGATTTTATTTCAAAAAATTTTGAAATCATAAATATACATACATTCCCTTGATATATCAAATCATGCTTCCAGATTTCCAAAACAACTTGGTTTTGCCCAAAATAATTTTCCCTTTGGATTCTCTAAAACAAACTTGTTTACCAAACACATCCAAAGCAAAATAACCAATCACCACGTAATCCATCATTTAGAAACTTGAAAATGAATATTGATGATGTGGCCATCGTCACTAGGATTATTTTCCAATGACTGAAGTGAGTTCAGTGCTTTCTTACTTTCAAAATTCATTTTAAAACAATTTTAAAACATTTTTCAAATGTTACTCCATTATTCCTCACAAACCATTTTGGAAAACACTTCCAAAATTCTCAAGATTTAAAAATTCCAACACTTGATTCAAATTCATTTAAAACACTTTCCAAAATTTACGGGTTTTACATTATGGTTTAAATCAAATTTCATTTATATTCCTTTTGTATAAATCATTCTAATACAAATTTTATTTTATTATATAAACCATTTTAAATTTATAATCTTTTGATTCTAATATTAACAACCAACATTCCAAATATATGTAATAATTTCAGAAAATTATTTCATTTACAACAAAATATAATTTTTAGGTAAAATTATTTCATTCACCCGCTTTAAAACAATATTGCATCGGTTTATCTTGTTTAAGGGTTTAGAAACCCATATTAATACAATTTTACTTTCTGTACCGACCAGAATTCATACACACTCAATCGATAAGTCCACAAAATATAAAAACATTTTATATTCACTAACAATTACGCGCTCATATCTACTAATACACTCAACTCATTCTAGAGTACTACCGACTCTATCTCTATGAGTAATTCCCACCAAAGCCGAGGTATATCACCAACCTAATCTCTGATGCCAACTGTCATGACCCACCCTTTCGACTCTCAAAAATCGACATAAATACGCTCGATCGTTAGGCATGTAATACGATGAGCGTATTAATACGATGAGCGTATTTATGTCGATTTTCGAGGGTTGAAAGGGCGGATCGTGACACCCTCATATCTCCGAGTCTAGGGCAAACTCTCTTGATTTGTAACGACCCGCCTTTTTGGACAGTTTAAACCGACGATCAAATACCCATGTCGATTCCAAACCATTAAAAGGGCAGATAGTTATTGGGGTAATTAAGAAAAGAAAAGGGAGGGAAATAAAGGAAATGAAACAACACAGAATCTCACAGCGGAAGGCTAAAGTATAATAATAAAATAACAGTTCATGAAGCTGTTAATTAAATGAATACATTTGAAATGAATACATTTGATTATTATTATACAACATTTATCAGAGTTACATACACAACAAATATCATACAACAATGCAGCGGAATGGAATGAATATAATAGTAGTAGATAATATACCAAATCTTCGTCTCCGTCCTCCAAGGAAATGATCTTCAACCTAAACTGAAAACTCAGGACTGACCCGAGCGTAATGAAAAGACAAAACACTCGAGTCAGGACTAAAATATCCTTATGAAAGTTAAATCAATCGTAAATAAATATGAGTGTAACGGCGTCAGAGATGTTTACGGGGTTTGACATCTCATATCCAGTGTCAACGTGCGTGCAATAACTCAAGAGATGTTACGGGATTTTCCATCTCTCAAGGATCCGTTAAACTATCTACTATGTAGTAATATACGCTAAGTAGATAATGTCTATCAGTAATATAAAGTATCAAAATAGCGTTAAGGCGTTACCATAATCCCCCTTAACACATTTTATATTCCCAAAAGCATATACAAGACCGTAGTTTCCCCAAAACCGGAAGTCACCAGAGGGCAATCCATATACTCAAGGTACAAATCAAAACGTAGTGGTCGCGAATAGGATAATCAGTATGACAAGGTACATGAGGCAATACCAACTAGGATACTAGTAGTTGCGTGATCCGGACTGATGTTGGGCATAGCCAGCAGCTACCCCAACACCGCGAAACAACACTCCGAAATCAAGGGGTGCACCCAAATCGCATCACAAATGTAATAGATATGGTATCGAAGAAGTGTGTCCGCTAGAGGTGGCGAACCTCAATGGCCCGGCGCGGCTCCTGTTTTAGTCATGTCAGGGGTCATCCAATAATCGTTCTCTTTCTTCAGTCAACGCGTTCACCAAACCATCCACTTCATTCTGGATCAACACTCCGCGTATAATAGTTATTAAAGTGGTTTTCGGTATCGACAGAGAGTATGTCCATATCCGATCCCGGTCTCTTTAATAACTACGTATTATTACACCGTTGGCTCTTTTACATTTCGAATCGATTCATGATTGATATCAAATGTCATATTCACTTCAAAATCAAATCCATTTCAAATATCGACATAGCCATTCAAAATATAAGGTTCCTTTTCAAAAATCATTTTGCGTCTCAATATCTTATTTCGGTTTCAAAATCATTCCGAATTTAAATTTTATGTTGCAACTTCATTTAACCCAATTCGTATTTAAATTCAAGATTTAAACATAAACATTCCACCTTATTAACCAGCTTGAAATTTTTAGAAAATAGTTTTAAGTAGTTTAAAAGTAGTTTAAATAATTAAAATAGTTAAAAATAATTAAAATCTTGAAATGGATTTAAAATAGATAAATTAGTTTAAAATAATTTAAATTGGGTTAAGTAGATTAAAAATAGATTAAAATAGTTTAAGTATTCAAAATGGTTTATATAACAGAGTAATTTGGAAAACAAATTAAAACAGCTTCAAAACCAATCCATTTCAATTACAACTTCCCAATTTCCAATCAATTTCAATTTCCATTTTACCGATTCAATTTCGATTTCAATTCAAAACAACGTCAACTTTAACTTCAAATCAATGCAATTCTACATTCACCTTCAATTTATTCAATTTCAATTTTTTTATCGATTTGGAGCTTGATTTCAAAATATCCATTTATAACACTTAACAAATTTTCCATCAATATTCAAGTCTAAATTCCAATTTCAAATATGATTCAATTCCAAACTCGATTTCAAAATATCATTTTTATATCACTTTTACTTAATAATATTCAAAGCTCGATTTAAGGTTCAATCCCTTAAACGAATAAATTTTCGAACTTCAATCATAACCAAATTTTAAATTTCAAAGTCTCAACTTAATTCTTTAACAAAATTCCTTTAACCAAATTTTATTTCAACATTCCAAACTCAATTTTTCGATGAATTCAATTTCTATAAATCGGTTTCTGTTTATAACTTTTAAATCAAAACATTTAAATAAATTCAAATCGACGATTTCAAAACTATTAATTTAACCAATTCGGTGTCCATATATAATTTTCTATCCTATGGCCAAGTAGTTATTTATTTCAATTAGATGTCAAGGATGAGTATATATTATTTAAATTAAATCACAGTATCATATGTATGCATAACAGGATCTATATAAGCAAATAAACATCCAAACATTCAATTATCAACCAATAGCATCCATCAAAATACATCATCCAATAAGCAATACAATTCATGGCAGTTTCATAGTTATCAATGTCAGGTAATTTATTCGCAATTCAATTTTAATTTCAATTTAACTGTCAATTTAATTTTTCAACAGTTAATGCAAATGACAAGCTATATGACAATTAAATTTTTATCAAACAACAATAAATAAAATCATAACACTTCATAATATCAAATTTAACTAGCATAAAAATATTTAGTACGGTGTGAGCGTTATAAAACACTCACTTTGATTTTTCGATTTTAAATCAAATCGAACGACGTTCGATTTAACCAAAAAATTTCTCTAGCCCCAAACGATTCCAATCCAGCTCCATAGCGTAGAGCTCGTCCATACGATCCCAACGCAAAAAGTTTCGTCCGAATCCGACCTCGTACGAAAGAGAAACATCATTTTAAACATTTACAAATCAATTTACATCTAAATTTTAATTCCAAAACCCTACAGGCTAATCTGGACCGTAGCTTCCCTCAAACCAATCGAGACTGTGCGCATTCCTTCTTCCCCACTCTCGCGTTCGTGCTTCAGGAAATGAAACCCACGGCCGCCATAATTTGCTCGAATTAAACCCATCCAACATCGAGCTATAAGACGATCAGCGAGCGCCAAAACGAAGGCCTCCACCACGCCCACTCACGCCACGAGCACGGCCAAGCTCGGTGCCACGTTTATCGAGAAGAACGTGCACAAAGGTAGCACGAACGGAAGCGATTTGCCGTTGATTGGTTGCTTTGATTTCGATCACAGCCGTTGAACTACAAGATCTCATTGTCCTCTACCATCTTCCTTTAGAATGTTTTCGAAATCAAAGCATGGATTAAGAGTTTTGGATGGGAGAAGTTTTTGAAGTTTCGGCCCTTGATATCTGAAAGAGGCGGCCAAGAAACCCTAACCCCTTTTTTTTTTTATATTTTTAATTTGTGTATAAAGGGCTATTTATAGGAAACGGCGAACTCTATTCAATCCGGATTTCCAAACTCCGAATTTCGCACGGTAACTGACGTTCCTAGGGTTTATCCCGCGTTTCGGACACAATGGAATAGGTTTCGGAAGCTAATTCGATATTATGTGAGAGTTATAGCGATAAACGATCAATTTGAATTAAATCGATTTAAACGAATTTTTATGCGTTTTGACTCGCCCCGGACAAACGATAAATCCAATTAACCTGAAATTTGAAATCTTACAATAATATCACATTACGGATCCGATGAAACTAGTTTCGTCGGAATCCGAGACCGTTTGAAAAATGACTATTTTTAACTCGCCAAATTAATATTAAAACAATTTCAACGCGTTTTGAGCTGCCACGGTCAAACGACAACTCCGATTGCTACGAAAATTAAAATCCGATAATAACTAACTATTACGGATCCAATGGAACAAGTTTCGTCCAATTCTGAGACTGCTCGAAAATTGGCTATTATTCAGTCGATAATTAAATATTAAAATATTCAAATTTCACAAATAGATTTAAAATTCAGTTTTAAAAGTTCTATAACATCACTATAACTCCAATATGATAAAATAAAATTTTACAATTCATTTTTAATCATATTAAACCCGTTATTCAATTTATCCAATAAATTCCAATTTAAAAAATCTTATTAACTCTATTAAAATCCAAATATAACTTGCATTCACTTTGGAAACCAATTTGAATCATATTAAATCCAATCTCAAATATTCACTCTATTTTCATATATTAAATTTCAATATCAAATTAATCATATCAAATTTGAAATTTAATTTATTCAACATTCGTAATATTAAATTTAACAAATTTGATTATTCTTAAATCACTATCTTTTGAAATATTCAAAACGAACTTATAAAATTTAACTTTTGAAACGAATTAAAATTATAAAACAACTCTTTACATTATACGGTTATTCAATTCCCATTATTAAATTATTCAATAAATTCCTAATATTTAATTTAAACGATTTCGATTATCCAATAATTCATTATCTTTTGAAATATTGAAATTTAACTTATAAGATTCAACTTTTAAAACCAATTCACAATTTAGAACACTATTTTCATTATACAGTTATTCAATTATTCAATAAGTTTAAAATATTCAATTTAAACAATTTACCTGTTCAATATTCAATATTTGATTTTAAATAGATTTTACTTATCAATCAGTTACTCCATTATACCCAATGAATTCAACATTTATTATTATTCCAAACGACTTACAAATTTTTTTCTAACACTAAATCACGAAATCTTATTAAATTAGCTATTTTAATTATCGAAAATTTACGGGTCGTTACACTCTCCCCCACTCAAAACTTTTCGTCCCCGAAAAGGAAAAAGAAGGGAAAAGGAACTAAGTATAGAATTTGACCTTAGATATATTTTATTCAAAGTTGCCAACTTATAAAACAATGAAATTCCTTTTTATAAAGTCATTACTACACTTTTACTAAGTTATTCCAAACGCCTCTCTAACTTTAAAAGTTAGTTATCAAAACAAGTTATAAAATTTTTAAAACTTGAAAATTTTCTAACACCCGGATTTTACGGAAAATTTCGGCAGAGTCTCCTTTGCGCGGCTCGATCGATACAACTACAAAACGCCTCTACGGGCCCCAAACAAACAAAAGAAAATCCAAAAGCCAAGTGGCTCATCAAAAATCACCAAATCCAATGATAAAATAAACATGTACCTTATATTTTTATTAGCGAGCATATACGAATAATATAGCGTGAAAGCGAGCTCCAAATGCGAAGCAAGCGCAATCCGCACCTACTAAACACTCAACAAACCATGAGAAACATGCATATATGAAAATAATATCAATATACACAATATAGCAACATAACAACTACATGTGCCAACATAGCAAATGCAACAAAACAACAAATGCAACCATCAATCAACTATCATCCAACAAATCCATAACCAATCAATATAAATTCACTTCTCATTAATATTTATTGACTTGGTTTCAATTTTAATCATAGTTGATTCATTAACGTTGGATTTTTCTAACATTCATCCTCAATTCAATTAGTTAACATTCACTAATTTATATTTACATTAGTTAATATTCATTTAACTTCTAATTTGATTTCAATGATTTATAGCTTTCAATTTCAATAACATTTAATGAATTATATATACTATCAACTAACAATCATATAACAACCAAATCATACCCAACATAACCAAATTATTAATTTTTACATTCAATTTGGTTTATCTCTTTTATATATATCCTGTTATATAATTTTAAAAGAATCACTTTATATTCGGCATCTTAAATTTCCAATATTAACTTTAATTAAGTCCGTAAGCCGTACATATATCATCCGTGAGCAATATCAATCTAATCGCTTATTCGATCACACAATTTCACTTCCAAACTAGTATCGTTCACACGACTCTCTAGTGCGGACTCGGATTTGGTTTCTTGATTGGAAACTGTTACTCTCCTTGCATAGCCATATACTATGATAGAGAATTCCAGAATCAATTAAAAATCCATATCTAGGGTTCGTCGTCGAAAATCGAGTGAAAAATCCTAAATTGGATCGATATAAATCATCTCGAAATTTTATGCTCGAATTTGGATCAAATCGTTATGCGAATAAAATAATATACGTACAATCCCACGTATTACCTTCCAATAGATTTCTATCCAATTTATCTATACTAAATTATTTTATTGACTTTCATTTTATTTACCATTTATTATTCACAATCCATTATTTAGTTAATATATCCATTTCTTTACATAGCATATTCTTCAACATTATCTTTTCTTAACATCATATCAAAGAATTTGCTTACTCAAGTTCATTTTCAAACATTCTATATAATTTAATTAAATTCAATTTCATTTTAAAATTGATTCTTAGCTATAAGAAATTTATTTGTTTACATCTATTTCATTTTCATAATTTCAGTTAATAACGAATTCATTTGTGGAACGTTTTATTAATCAACACTTTAGTTTGTAGTCATTCCATAAAGGTCTAACTTCTCATACATGATTTTTCTTAGTTTACAGTTATCTTAAAAATTACAAATTTAATTTTGTTACAATCCCTTTGCAATTTATATTTATTTTCTATAATCAATTTACAAAGATATAATACGATTCATTTATCTTCTTTCTTAAGTTCACTTACTCGTTCCATTTATCCATTCATCATTTCATGCTATATTTAAGTATATATACAAAAATTTATCACAAACAAATTTTCCTTTTATATACATTTCATTCCTTTTTGAGTTTTTTTTTTTCCCTCACTTATATACTTCAATTACATCCAAGTTCTGTTTATTTGTACAACACCTCATTACATATCAAAACATCATTTTAACTTTTAATATTTGGTAAGTCTTGTTATATGTTATCAGAATGCAAATTTTGTATTATACAAATTTATAGAATTTCATTTTACCAACTTAGAATGTTCACAACTTACTTTGTTTAAATTATCATTACCTTTCAACTTTAAAGTTTCCAAACAATAGCTTAGATATCTTAATCCTCTTATTTTATAAATTTGGTTATTCACATTTCATTCAAATAATTTGAAAATTATTACTTAATGGAACTTAGAAATTTAAATGCCCGGTTCTTTTCAAATCATTTGAAATAAACATATATACTTATCTTTTTTATATATATATATAACAAATCATACCTTTTGAGTTCAAACCAAAACCCATTTACCCAAAATAATTTTTGAAGAAAAGCAAAGCTTCTTAGAAGTCTCCCCCACTTTGAGACTCGAAAATGAAAATCGATGATGCTGCGCAGTCATTACCGAAATTATTTTCCAGCGACATAAGAGAGGAGTACTAAATTTATTCCTTCCTTTAAAAATCCTTTCAAAATATTTCCATAAACAATTTCCAATTAATATTAATATATATTTCTTCAAAGCTTGGAAAACCATTTTAAAACCTCCGGGACATAATTCAATATTTTCCAATTTAAATCTATTTTAATTCATAAGTCACCTTTATAAAATATTCTTATAAGATTTCACAAGTGTTTTATATTTTCTTCAAATTATAGGAATTTCTTTCTTAAACATTCCACAAGTATTTTATTACTGTTCTTTTGTAATTCAACTTAGTTATCAAATTACAATATCCAATTAGTGATAATAACCAATATTTTTATTCCTAACAGCCAGGTAAGCTAGATAAGCCACACTAATTTCTGAAGAATTTTCTTTATATACAAAATATAATTAGGGCAAAATTATTTCATTTACCCAATTTCAAAACAATACTATGTCGAATTGTTCTGTTTAAGTGTTTAGAGATCCCTATCAATGACGTTAATTACTCGTACTGACCAGAATCCATAAGCCACTCAACAAAACAACCGACACAATATAAAACATTTTATATCACTAACAAGTACGCTCTCTCATATACACTCAACTCATTCATATAGTTTACCTCTATTTCAATGAGTTATTCCCCACTAGAGCCAAGGTTTATCGCTAAACCAAAGCTCTGATACCAACTGTAACGACCCGCCTTTTTGGACAGTTTAAACCGACGATCAAATACCCATGTCGATTCCAAACCATTAAAAGGGCAGATAGTTATTGGGGTAATTAAGAAAAGAAAAGGAAGGGAAATAAAGGAAATGAAACAACACAGAATCTCACAGCGGAAGGCTAAAGTATAATAATAAAATAACAGTTCATGAAGCTGTTAATTAAATGAATACATTTGAAATGAATACATTTGATTATTATTATACAACATTTATCAGAGTTACATACACAACAAATATCATACAACAATGCAGCGGAATGGAATGAATATAATAGTAGTAGATAATATACCAAATCTTCGTCTCCGTCCTCCAAGGAAATGATCTTCAACCTAAACTGAAAACTCAGGACTGACCCGAGCGTAATGAAAAGACAAAACACTCGAGTCAGGACTAAAATATCCTTATGAAAGTTAAATCAATCGTAAATAAATATGAGTGTAACGGCGTCAGAGATGTTTACGGGGTTTGACATCTCATATCCAGTGTCAACGTGCGTGCAATAACTCAAGAGATGTTACGGGATTTTCCATCTCTCAAGGATCCGTTAAACTATCTACTATGTAGTAATATACGCTAAGTAGATAATGTCTATCAGTAATATAAAGTATCAAAATAGCGTTAAGGCGTTACCATAATCCCCCTTAACACATTTTATATTCCCAAAAGCATATACAAGACCGTAGTTTCCCCAAAACCGGAAGTCACCAGAGGGCAATCCATATACTCAAGGTACAAATCAAAACGTAGTGGTCGCGAATAGGATAATCAGTATGACAAGGTACATGAGGCAATACCAACTAGGATACTAGTAGTTGCGTGATCCGGACTGATGTTGGGCATAGCCAGCAGCTACCCCAACACCGCGAAACAACACTCCGAAATCAAGGGGTGCACCCAAATCGCATCACAAATGTAATAGATATGGTATCGAAGAAGTGTGTCCGCTAGAGGTGGCGAACCTCAATGGCCCGGCGCGGCTCCTGTTTTAGTCATGTCAGGGGTCATCCAATAATCGTTCTCTTTCTTCAGTCAACGCGTTCACCAAACCATCCACTTCATTCTGGATCAACACTCCGCGTATAATAGTTATTAAAGTGGTTTTCGGTATCGACAGAGAGTATGTCCATATCCGATCCCGGTCTCTTTAATAACTACGTATTATTACACCGTTGGCTCTTTTACATTTCGAATCGATTCATGATTGATATCAAATGTCATATTCACTTCAAAATCAAATCCATTTCAAATATCGACATAGCCATTCAAAATATAAGGTTCCTTTTCAAAAATCATTTTGCGTCTCAATATCTTATTTCGGTTTCAAAATCATTCCGAATTTAAATTTTATGTTGCAACTTCATTTAACCCAATTCGTATTTAAATTCAAGATTTAAACATAAACATTCCACCTTATTAACCAGCTTGAAATTTTTAGAAAATAGTTTTAAGTAGTTTAAAAGTAGTTTAAATAATTAAAATAGTTAAAAATAATTAAAATCTTGAAATGGATTTAAAATAGATAAATTAGTTTAAAATAATTTAAATTGGGTTAAGTAGATTAAAAATAGATTAAAATAGTTTAAGTATTCAAAATGGTTTATATAACAGAGTAATTTGGAAAACAAATTAAAACAGCTTCAAAACCAATCCATTTCAATTACAACTTCCCAATTTCCAATCAATTTCAATTTCCATTTTACCGATTCAATTTCGATTTCAATTCAAAACAACGTCAACTTTAACTTCAAATCAATGCAATTCTACATTCACCTTCAATTTATTCAATTTCAATTTTTTTATCGATTTGGAGCTTGATTTCAAAATATCCATTTATAACACTTAACAAATTTTCCATCAATATTCAAGTCTAAATTCCAATTTCAAATATGATTCAATTCCAAACTCGATTTCAAAATATCATTTTTATATCACTTTTACTTAATAATATTCAAAGCTCGATTTAAGGTTCAATCCCTTAAACGAATAAATTTTCGAACTTCAATCATAACCAAATTTTAAATTTCAAAGTCTCAACTTAATTCTTTAACAAAATTCCTTTAACCAAATTTTATTTCAACATTCCAAACTCAATTTTTCGATGAATTCAATTTCTATAAATCGGTTTCTGTTTATAACTTTTAAATCAAAACATTTAAATAAATTCAAATCGACGATTTCAAAACTATTAATTTAACCAATTCGGTGTCCATATATAATTTTCTATCCTATGGCCAAGTAGTTATTTATTTCAATTAGATGTCAAGGATGAGTATATATTATTTAAATTAAATCACAGTATCATATGTATGCATAACAGGATCTATATAAGCAAATAAACATCCAAACATTCAATTATCAACCAATAGCATCCATCAAAATACATCATCCAATAAGCAATACAATTCATGGCAGTTTCATAGTTATCAATGTCAGGTAATTTATTCGCAATTCAATTTTAATTTCAATTTAACTGTCAATTTAATTTTTCAACAGTTAATGCAAATGACAAGCTATATGACAATTAAATTTTTATCAAACAACAATAAATAAAATCATAACACTTCATAATATCAAATTTAACTAGCATAAAAATATTTAGTACGGTGTGAGCGTTATAAAACACTCACTTTGATTTTTCGATTTTAAATCAAATCGAACGACGTTCGATTTAACCAAAAAATTTCTCTAGCCCCAAACGATTCCAATCCAGCTCCATAGCGTAGAGCTCGTCCATACGATCCCAACGCAAAAAGTTTCGTCCGAATCCGACCTCGTACGAAAGAGAAACATCATTTTAAACATTTACAAATCAATTTACATCTAAATTTTAATTCCAAAACCCTACAGGCTAATCTGGACCGTAGCTTCCCTCAAACCAATCGAGACTGTGCGCATTCCTTCTTCCCCACTCTCGCGTTCGTGCTTCAGGAAATGAAACCCACGGCCGCCATAATTTGCTCGAATTAAACCCATCCAACATCGAGCTATAAGACGATCAGCGAGCGCCAAAACGAAGGCCTCCACCACGCCCACTCACGCCACGAGCACGGCCAAGCTCGGTGCCACGTTTATCGAGAAGAACGTGCACAAAGGTAGCACGAACGGAAGCGATTTGCCGTTGATTGGTTGCTTTGATTTCGATCACAGCCGTTGAACTACAAGATCTCATTGTCCTCTACCATCTTCCTTTAGAATGTTTTCGAAATCAAAGCATGGATTAAGAGTTTTGGATGGGAGAAGTTTTTGAAGTTTCGGCCCTTGATATCTGAAAGAGGCGGCCAAGAAACCCTAACCCCTTTTTTTTTTTATATTTTTAATTTGTGTATAAAGGGCTATTTATAGGAAACGGCGAACTCTATTCAATCCGGATTTCCAAACTCCGAATTTCGCACGGTAACTGACGTTCCTAGGGTTTATCCCGCGTTTCGGACACAATGGAATAGGTTTCGGAAGCTAATTCGATATTATGTGAGAGTTATAGCGATAAACGATCAATTTGAATTAAATCGATTTAAACGAATTTTTATGCGTTTTGACTCGCCCCGGACAAACGATAAATCCAATTAACCTGAAATTTGAAATCTTACAATAATATCACATTACGGATCCGATGAAACTAGTTTCGTCGGAATCCGAGACCGTTTGAAAAATGACTATTTTTAACTCGCCAAATTAATATTAAAACAATTTCAACGCGTTTTGAGCTGCCACGGTCAAACGACAACTCCGATTGCTACGAAAATTAAAATCCGATAATAACTAACTATTACGGATCCAATGGAACAAGTTTCGTCCAATTCTGAGACTGCTCGAAAATTGGCTATTATTCAGTCGATAATTAAATATTAAAATATTCAAATTTCACAAATAGATTTAAAATTCAGTTTTAAAAGTTCTATAACATCACTATAACTCCAATATGATAAAATAAAATTTTACAATTCATTTTTAATCATATTAAACCCGTTATTCAATTTATCCAATAAATTCCAATTTAAAAAATCTTATTAACTCTATTAAAATCCAAATATAACTTGCATTCACTTTGGAAACCAATTTGAATCATATTAAATCCAATCTCAAATATTCACTCTATTTTCATATATTAAATTTCAATATCAAATTAATCATATCAAATTTGAAATTTAATTTATTCAACATTCGTAATATTAAATTTAACAAATTTGATTATTCTTAAATCACTATCTTTTGAAATATTCAAAACGAACTTATAAAATTTAACTTTTGAAACGAATTAAAATTATAAAACAACTCTTTACATTATACGGTTATTCAATTCCCATTATTAAATTATTCAATAAATTCCTAATATTTAATTTAAACGATTTCGATTATCCAATAATTCATTATCTTTTGAAATATTGAAATTTAACTTATAAGATTCAACTTTTAAAACCAATTCACAATTTAGAACACTATTTTCATTATACAGTTATTCAATTATTCAATAAGTTTAAAATATTCAATTTAAACAATTTACCTGTTCAATATTCAATATTTGATTTTAAATAGATTTTACTTATCAATCAGTTACTCCATTATACCCAATGAATTCAACATTTATTATTATTCCAAACGACTTACAAATTTTTTTCTAACACTAAATCACGAAATCTTATTAAATTAGCTATTTTAATTATCGAAAATTTACGGGTCGTTACATGATTTAACCAGGCTATAAGATCACCTAATTGATTTACGGCCTATAATCACACCCAATTGATTTATAGGAAACAATCACACCATTTCGAATCACATTTTGATAGATAGACTTGATACACTTCGATCTTTCAATCTTTGATTATAGATGATCCTATAACTCTAAATAGTACTGAGATCTTTGAGAGAGAGTGGTAGAGAATCAAACTAGATTTGATCGAGTTTGATTCACTTAGAATTTTGGAATTTTTTTAAAGCATTTGAAATATAAGAGAATATTTGAATAGAGAAAAAGGAGTGAAGAAATGAAGAAAGAATAACTTAAAATTTGTTAAAAATAATTGGTATTTACAGGAGAATAATGGTTATGTTCGTTCACGAAAGGTTATGACAAATAGATATTTCTTTTGAAAATTTGAAATTTCAATTCCACGGCTACCATGTCGACATAGGGGGATAAGGGATGTCGACATTCTTATTTATTTTTGAAAATAGATTTTGCTTTAAAATGATTTCTATTCTAAACCTTGTCAAAACAATTTCTAAACTTTGTAAACTATTTTGAATATAGTTTAAACTTATAAAAAAGTTTTAGAAAGTAATCTTAAAATATATAATCTATAATATAAAAGTAATATTAAAAACTAAGTATTGATTTCTTTAAAATATACAAAAGCTAAAATATTAAAATCAAAAGATAGTTTAAAAAACAAGAGATGATTTTGAAATTAATACGATTAAAAATAGTTTTTGAATAAAGCTAAAATATTTAAATTGATAGATATGACTGTAAAAAGATAAAGAAAATAAATCATTTTGAAAATTTCGTGGATTCCATTCCACTAGAGAAGGTCGTGGGTCCATCCCACTAAAGAGGTCGTGGCTTCCTTTCCACTATTAAAGCGAGAAGGTGGATTCCATTCCATAATTAAAATTCGAATAAAAATTTTAGTGCTATTATGATGTTTTAACATAAATCTAGACTCTATTACTTATCTTGACATCTTAACTCTTGAACTCTTGATACCCATGAGTCTTCTATCTTGGTTTCTTCAATCTTGAATTCGTCGGTCTTGGATCTCTATGCTCAGTCTTGAATCTTCATACTGTACAGTCTTCATTCTCGGTACCTGTATATATATATATGTATATATATCCTGCATATACATATATATCTAGATAAAAATATTAGTACTTACATTTTATAACAAGTCTTAAAGTTGTTGTCATCAAAACCATCATCTCAGGAACTAATAATCTCGCCTTTTTTGATGATGACAACCTATGTTTATAAAATTTACTCCAACAAACTTTGATTCTGCTCCGACTCCCCCTTATTCCAACAACTCCTTCTAATCTACTAACTCCCCCTTAATCTAAGCCTATCTAACCTATTTTGTAATTCTCCCCCTTTGTCATCAACAAAAACTAATCCTAAACTATATAACCCCCCTTAAACTATGGAACTAAAAGATGATAACGAGTATAATAAGCGAAACATAAATCTAATTTTATTATATATGATGTTACATTACACATATATATGAAACATAGACACAAATATATACAAGTACACAAAATATAAAAACATTAATATAATAACAATCTAATGAGTCCTTGATAATTGGTGACCTGTGAATCAAACAATTAGGGTAATGGAGACAAAAGTTTCCATATTGTTCGACCAAATTTCCATTTCTGTCAAAACAGACTTCTACAATGCAAATAACTTTATCGTCTTCGTCCATTTGCACTTATTCCTCTTCTTTTTCTTCATCGCCCTCTAATGGATTATGAATAATTATATCAGATGAATCATCTACAATCATAATAGGGTCTGCATGATTATCCATTAGAATTTTTTGCAAATTTCTAAGAATCTTTCTTTTTTTTCTCTTGTTCCTTTGCCATCCTTATTTGCATGACTTGTAATTCAGTCAGCATTTGCAGAGAATCTTTTATAATTTCCTTGATCTTCATTACTCGAGCCAATGTAGTTCATTGAAATGGAGCATAATAAGGAGAAGGGAAGGAAAAGGTTGCATTTTGGTTTAATTTAGAAGAGGAAGCCATTATTTCATATTTTCAGAAGTTTATTACAGAGAAAATGAAGTAAGAAGGCAGAAAAATTCGAGATATTGTGATTATATAACCACCAAACTAATTTTAGAGGGAAAATCAAAATTTCAAATTTCACCGTTGTATGTCGACATGGTGGATAGGGGCATGTTGACATCCCTTTGAAAATTTTGACAATTTTGTTTTTCTTTATTTATTTAAATATATATGATACTATATTTATATTCTACATCTCAGTTATAGAACATATACCTAGTTCTCTTCTTAATTTAATATAGGTTGATTGATTCAAGGGTTTGGTCAGAATATCAGCTATTTGATTCTCAGTGTTGATAAATTCAAGAGAAATAATCTCTTTACTTATATTATATTTGAGAAAATGATGTCTGATATCAATATTTTTGGTTCTGGCATGTTGAGTAGGATTTTTGGATAAATTTATTACACTTGAATTGTCATAATAAATTGGTTATTTTGAAATATGTAATCCAAAATCCTTTAGGGTCTGTTGCATATAGATAACTTGAGGACAAGCCAAAGCAGTAGGGATAAATTTTGCTTTAGTTGTTGATAGTGAGACGGTATTTTACTTTTTACTAAACCAGAAAACCAAAGAATGTCCTAAAAAGTGACAAGTTTCACTTGTACTTTTTGAAAAGAAGCTATGCTATAGGATCGAATAATATGGATAAACTACTTGTGCAAAATAAGTAAATAAACAGTAAATGCAGTAAAGTAGAAGACACCAGAGGTTTTTATACTAGTTCGGAGCACCGTCCTACGTCCAGTCCCAGACTCCTTCTGGAATTTCACTAACATAACCCTCACTTAACCAGAAGGAATAGGTTTACACCGCTTGAGCAACCGAATAGGACTTCAACCGCCCAAGCAACTGAATAGGACTTTTACCACCTGAGCAACCGAACAGGACTTCTTTACAACTAACAAATGTATCTGACTGTGATGTGTTCTTAAATAACACTGATAAGTCAATTAAGTACAATCTTCCTATAATCTTCTCCTTTATGATATATAGTGTGATGTGCTTTGAGAACTATGGAAGATAAAGTGATCGATGATCAAAGTATGTAAATTTGAGTGCAATTTGAAAACTTGAGAGTAGATAGAAATTCAAGAATATTAAAAGTAAATTCGATGAATTGTTTGTTGAATTCTATAATCTATTTAAAGTGTATAAAGAGTTGCAACTATAGATGAAAAGTTATATTGAAAAGAACAGGTGCAACCATTGATTTTGAAAACGTTTCTCTTCGGTGAAGAGAAGTGACTGTTCAAGAAAATAGCAGTTAGAGATATTCAGACGTCTGAATAAAATAATTTAGATTCTGAATTAGATTAAAATGCAAAAAGCAAGCATTTAGGCAAATATTGACCAAATCCAGACGTTTGAAAATTTTCATTTAGACGTCTGAATATTGTGAAACAATATTCAGGTTTCAGCATTAAAACATATGAATGAATGTATTCAGATGTCTGAATTCAGACATTTGTGCATGTGTGTGCATGTGCATGCATATATTTATATATATCGTTTCAGGAGAGATTTTAACAAATTTCTAAGTAAAGTACAGACTCTAGACACACCATACTCAGCTTTAAATAACTGAAAAGGAATCTGCAACAAATCTCCTGCAAAAATGATTAGTATACACAGAATATTTTATATAGGTTGTCATAATCAAAATCGAGATTCCAACGTTCTCCCCCTTTTTGATGATGACAACTATATAAACAATAATATAAATATTTATAATATTATTACTCCCCTTGTCAATATACACAATTTTTAGATTTCTCCCCCTTTGTCATCGACAAAAAGAAAGAATATAGATAACAATAGATGGATCATCTCATGAAAGCAAGTAGAATATTTAATACATGAAGGAACAATAGGAATAATTGTTAAAAATATTTCATACAACTTGACAAACAAAGTTAAAGCATAATCAAATCAAATATAATTTAGAACAGATATAGATAATTAAAATTGACTAGAAATAGACGAATCATCATTTTTAGAACATGAGATTAAGGAAGGCCACTGAAATGGGGATGGGTTGTGAGCTTGAGTGGATGAAGAACCGGAGCAAGAAATTCGATCCCATATTTTATTGAGAAAGCCTTTGATCGAGTTGAATTTTCTCTCTGTCTTCTTCTCAAAAGACTTAATGTCCCGATGAATCTTTGATTGATTTCGAGACAGAGTGATAATGGCTTGTCTTGAAGAAGTGTCCGGGCCTATCTCATGAATGGTATCATCGTCCTCCTCTTCTTCTTCATGTTGATTTTAAGAAGAAGAATCAATACTAGAGTCTCGAGGTTGAGGAACACCTTGTTGAACATTTTGAGACCATTGATGGAAGGAGATGATTTGTTGAGGAGGAGGCCATGGTGGAAGACCCATCAATCCTAAAGTTTTAGCGCCTAACTCACTAATAGTTGTAAAATCAGTGTCGAGCATTGGTACACCGACATTGAGGAGGATGCGCAAAATATAAGTACCATAATGAATGGTTTTATATTTTCTTCGGATTGTGATGTCTTGAAATTCATCCAAAATAATTTTGCCCCAATTCACTTATTGGTTTGAGTAGATTGAATAAAGAGCTTGGAAATTTTCTTCATAAACTTTTTCATAACTCCCTATCCTTAGTTGTAAAGAATGAATAAGTGCATGGTGAATGAGTCTAGCTTGTGGCCTTAAGAAGGTAGATTTTATATTACCCAAATTTGTAAGTTGATCGGACAAGAAACGATGTGAAACTTCATCTCGATGATCCATATCAACTTCAATATCATTAATATCAATTCCTTGAAAAGGGCAATTTTAAATATTACCTAGTATTTGTAAAGGTAAGAAGATTTTTACGCCACAAACTATTGACCAAACACAATCTTGTCGATTTTAGGGATTATGATGATCCAAATTTAAATTTGCAAGAAAAAGTTTGATTATAAGATGATTAATTTTAACATTGTTAGGAGTATACCCAATTAACCTATCGAAGTGGAATTGTTTCGCCAACTCTCTAACACGATAACTGCAAAATCCGAAAATTTCATGAATGCTCCTTTGAAGATGTTGGAATTCTTTATAGAATTATACCGGGAAACAGCAACATCGTTCCATCGCCATTGCCGAATTTGATCTTCGGATGGTTCGAAGGTTAATTCTCTAGTACGTTTTGATCTTGATGCCATTAGAGAGTTAGAGGAAAGGTAAATTTTTTTGGAAGAGTTGAAAATGGGGCTAGGGTTCTGAAATAATTGGGAATGAAGTGAAAAAGGTAATATATGGTGGGTTAAAAAGCAAGGGTATAAGTTGAAAGAAAATAAAAGAGGCAAGGAGAAAAAATGGCTCATAAAAAGTTCATCCATCTGAATTATTTGATTCAGACATCTGAATTGGTCTGAGTTGCAACCCGCAAAGAAATAGTTCAATTTTGACCTAATTCAAACGTCTGTTTTTTATGATTCAGACGTCTGAATCTGGGGTAAAAAAAATTCTACCTTTAATATTCAGACGTCTGTTTTAAATAAAACAGCCGTCTGAATTTGCATGGAAGCTCATATCAACTTTATTGAATATAGAAAACAATATATATAATTAAATATTTTGAATAATAAAAGTTTAGAACAAGAAGAAAGAAATAACGAATGAACAAAAGTATACAAACAACAAAAAGTTAAAGAGATTTGGAAGAAGAACTTGGAGTACGATATGCATCTTCTCCTATTTTAGTATTCTCTACAAATGGTCGAAGTGGAGACCATCTGTTGCCACATTACTAAGAATTTGGTGATGTCGTTGGAATGTTGTGGTGATGATTCCCAAGGATTGTGACGATTTGGAGAGTGAACGGGAGACGGTTGATGAACTGTGTCTTTGAAGGAAGAACCACAGAATTTTAAGACGACTTGTTCCGAAAAGCTCAACCGTTTGGCATTAACCTTTTGTTCATAGTATAACTCACGCTGTAATTCTAATGTTTCTCTCTGGTAGTGATGAATATCATCTAGTTTCTCTTTTGTAGATGGTGATCCAAAAAAGAGAGACCGTTTCGTTCTTTTAGTAGGTGAAGTATATCCAATATGAGTTGAAGGTGGAACAATCGGAACAGGTTTGTAAATTGGTATTGGAGTTGGTAAATTTACCGATCCCGAGGAAGGAGAAGTATAAGAGAGATCAGATGAATCTGAATTGTATTGAGATGACATTTTGAAAAAAAAAATTTGGAACTCAGAAAAATTATATGAATTCTGGTGCAATAAGAAGAAAGTATGGCAGAGTAATGTATAGATAGAGTCATAATAAAAATAGAAAGAGTGTTTATGGTTAGGATTATAATAACCATAGAAAAAAGGGGATGAAATGAAAGGTAAATAGAAATATACAAACAAACTAAGGTTTCATAAAAAGATAAAGTAGTGAAATGGTAGAACATTAGACTACCGTGTATGATATCCTGAGTTCGAGTGCAGGAAGACTCTATCCCACCTTTTATTTTTATAAATTTGTATTGGAAATTTATAAATCTTTAAAAGAGACGATTCCAAGTTCTCGTCTTAAATTGATAAAAGTATTTTCATTTAACAGTTTTGTCAAGATATCTGCCAATTGTTTGTTAGAGGAAACAAATTCTAGATTTATCAGATCTTTTTCAATATTGTCATGAAGAAAATGATGACGAATGTCAATATGTTTTGTTCGTGAGTGATTGATAAGATTTTTAGATAAATTTATAGCACTAGAATTATCACAATAAATAGTTGATTTGGATAAATTAAAACCAAAATCTTGTAGTGTTTGTTGCATATAGATAACTTGAGCACATGCCAAAGCTGCAGAAATATATTCTGCTTCACATGTCGATAATGAAACACAGTTTTGTTTCTAAACCAAGATACAAGAGACCGTCCAATGACAAGTCCCACTTGTACTTTTTCTATCTATTCGGCTTCCTCCAAAATTAGCGTCACTATAGGACATTAGTTCAAAAGGACATTCCATTGGATAGAATAGTCCAAAGTCCTTGGTTTTATTAAGATACCATAGTATGCATTTCACTGCTCGCAAATGTGATTCTTTGGGATCTGCTTGAAATCATGCACACAAACAAACACTCATCATTATGTCAAGTCTACTAGTTGTTAAATATAGTAATGATCCAATCATACTTCGATATAATTTGGTCAACACTTTTGCCACTGTCATCTTTATTAAGATGTATAGTTGTACTCATAGGAGTTGGTTTGGTAGAAGTATTTTCCATACCAAAGCGTTTAATTAGATTGTTACAATATTTTTCTTGATTTATATAAATTCCATTTTCTAATTGTTTTATTTGTAAGCCAAGAAAATAATTTAATTCACCCTTGCTTTACATTTCAAATTCTTTGGTCATTATTCTAGAAAATTCCTGACATAATTTTTCATTTGTGGATCCGAAAATAATATCATCAACATAAATTTGAACGATTAAAATATCTTGCTTGTTTCTTTTAATAAAAAGAGTTTGATCAACCTTCCCAATTTTGAAACCAGAATACATTAAATACCTTTTAAGACGATCGTACCCAGCACGTAGTGCTTGTTTCAAACCGTGTAAGGCCTTTTTAAGTTTATAGACATGGTCTAGAAATTGTTCGTGTACGAATAAAGGAGGTTGTTCAACATAAACTTTTTCTTTTATAAAACCATTTAAAAAAGCACTTTTAACATCCATTTGATATAATTTAAAGTTATGAAAACATGCATAGGCTAGTAAGATTCGTATTGCTTCTAGTCTAGCGACTGGAGCAAATGTTTCTTCATAGTCAATCCCTTCTTCTTGATTATATCCCTGTGCAACTAATCTAGCTTTATTCCTAGTAATATTTCCTTGTTCATCTGCTTTATTTTTGAAGACCCACATTGTACCAATAACTGATTGATCGCTAGGCCTTGGAACTAAATCCCAAACGTCATTTCTTTTGAATTGTTTTGGCTCTTCTTGCATAGCGATTAACCAATTTTCATCGGTGGATGCTTCTTTAATATTTTTAAGGTTGAATATGAGAAAAGAAAGCTACATGGCCCATTTGATTTAATTGGCTTCTTGTTCTAACAGATGAATTGAGTTCTCCAATGACATTAATGGAAGGATGATCCCTTAATAATCTAGGTGGAGATCTTAATTCATTATTATTTTGAACAATGTTTTCATTATTTTGAAATTTCCGTATTTGTGATATTATCAGGGAATTCTTCATCATCTCTTATACTTGGCATTTGATTAAAATTTTCATCAAAGGATACATGAAGTGTTTCTTCGATGATATTGGTTCTTTTATTATACATTCGATAAGCTTTGCTTCGATCTGAATATTCTACAAAGATTCCTTCATCGAATTTTGGATCAAATTTGCCAAGCTAATCTTTTGTGTTTAAAATGAAACATTTTGAACCGAAAACTTTGAAATAAGAAATATTTGGTTTTCGACCATTAAGAAGTTCATAGGGAGCATTCTTAGTTAACGGTCGAATAGAAACACGATTCAAAACATAACAAGCTGTTGCAACTGCTTCAGCCCAGAAATGTTTTGGTAACACACTTCCATTTAACAAAGTCCTTGCACATTCTTGTAAGGTTCTATTTTTACATTCTTCAACTCCATTTTGTTGTGGAGTTCTCAGAAACAAAAAATTATGGAAAATTCCCTTCTTCTTACAAAAATGTTCAAAGGCTTCGATTTAGAATTCACCTCCATGATCACTCCTAATGTCTTTGACTTTCAATCCTTTAAAATTTTGAATTCTTTTGACAAAAGTTTTGAAATTGTCAAAAGTATCACTTTTATTTTTCATAAAAATAGTCTCGGTATATCTAGAAAAATCATCAACAATTACAAACACATATCTACTGTGATTAATGGATTGTACTTGTGTTGGTCCAAATAATTCCATATGTAGTAATTCAAGTGGTTGTAAAGTTGAAATAACCTTTTTAGATTTAAAAGATGACTTAGTTAATTTTCCTAACTGACATGCATCAAAAATATGATCAATTTTAAAATTCATTTTTGGTAGACCTTTTATTAAATCATTTTTAGAAAGCTTATTTATAGCTTTGAAGTTAATGTGACAAAATCTTTTGTGCCATAACCAAGGATCATTTTCTTTGGCTATTAAACACATATCTGAATTATGGTTTATTTTCATATTCAGAACATAGATATTTCTGTCTCTATTTCATTTAAAGATAAGATTTTGATTTTTATCAAAAATACTACATTTATTTTCAGAAAATGTGATTTTGGATCTTTTGTCACATAATTGGCTGATACTAAGTAAATTATGTTTCAAATTTTTGACTAGTAAAACATTTGAAATAAGAGATAAATTTGAAATACCGTTGTTGCTCACATCGCCTTTGCAGATGATATAGCCTTTGGAGTTGTCTCCAAATGTGACGGAGCCTCCATTTGAGTGAGTAATGTTTGATAGCATATCTTTGTCTCCTGTCATATGTTTTGAGCAACCATTGTCAAGTATCCATTTTCTTCTCTTTGTAAGTGGGACATGCAAAGATAATGACTTATATTGGTACCCACCTTTTGTTAAGGTCCTAAGAGTTAGATCTTAAGAGACAAAACCCAAGAGGGTTTAGTATTCCGTTTGAAAATATAGTTTTTATTCTTATGAACTGTTTCCAAAAAGGTGTTAATATACTTCTTCCTAATCCTACTGTTGTTTGTTTTAGGAGCCCAAATTTTTATGTTTTTCGGGTAAGTATTCTTTTTTGACTGTTTTGTAGTAGGCTTAATATTTCTCCTAATTTCCTTTTTAGGTGGAATTTTTGTTTTCTTAACATATCCTAATCCTTTCCTACTTGAAACAGATTGAGAGTGATGCAGCGTAGGAAGCGAATTCGACGATGTAAATCGAATCCGTCCAAGATCTCACACGATTAGCGGAAATAATTGGTGAATCGATGATAAATCGATGGATTTAAGAATACCCAAATGCCCAAATCCGTTGATCATGAAGATACCGGATTCTAGCAATCTTCGACACGTTGATCGCGCACGATACCGTGAAAGAAGATCTACAATTCTTCGAACGTTGATCAAGAGCACTTGATTCCATGAATTGGCTTCAACAATCGTTGATTCGAGCGCACTCGAATGCCGAAGGTGCAGATAGGAGATAACACTCAACTACTAATTTTAAATGGAGGCACAAAGCACAGACCAAATTTTTATTCAAAATTCAACAACCTTTACAATGACACAACACGCCTATTTATAGGCTTACAACTCTCCCTAGGTCGTTACGCGACCTACGACTTAGCCTAGGCCGTTCACGACCTAAGAACAACACAACACAAGCATTACAGTACACGACATAACATATTTACATCACACGACCTAAAATACAACTCACGCGACTTACAGAAACACAGAACAACATCACAAACGACCTACAAGTTTCAGTGACCTTAATGAATCTTCGTTTAAGGCATTCGCAACCTAAGCTGGAAGTCGTTTGCGACATAATTATTCTCGCGACCTAAAGCAGCTGCTCGCGACTTAGGGAATCTTGTTCGCGACTTAGGAATTGGCAGCCACTTTACTTCGTTCACGACCTAAAAGGAGTACGACACCGAGCTAGAGAGGAGCGGCATGGTGGCGCGACTTAGGGATTTGGTAGGTCGCTCGCGACCTGAGGCGGAGGAAGTGCAAGGCATCGCGACTTTTGGTAGGTCGCTCACGACCTGAGCGGCTTCGACCTTGCGACCTAGGGTTTCACGACTTATCAATGTCGCTTGCGAGGTATGCACTGCATCATCCTTCCCAGGTTGAAAAGAATTCGACCCCGAATTCACATTTTCCTCTTCTTCGACATGTTTATTCTCATGGTATGGAATCAAGTGTTTGACATTGAAAATATCAGAAGTATGAACATTTTGTGGCAACCTTAACTGATACGCATTATCATTGATCTGCTTTATGATTTCTAAAGGACCGATCTTTCTAGCAGCTAGTTTGTTGTAAGTACCAACAGGAAATCGATCCTTGGTCAATACTGCATATACAAAATCTCCTTCTTTGAAGACTACACTTCGTCGTTTAACATCTGCTGATTGCTTGTATTTCTCATTTGTCTTAAGCAATCGTTCCTGTACAACTTTGTGGCATTCCTGCAACTCATTCACCAAATCACTAGCCCGCTTAACAACTCCCTTCTGATATGGCACTGTCGTTAAATCCAACGGTCCCTTTGGAATGGCTGAATAGACAACTTGAAACGGACTGAATCCAGTACTTCGATTGACTGCATGATTATATACAAACTCCGCTTGACATAACTCCATATCCCAGCTCTTCAAATTGTCTTTCACAAGACATCTCAATAAGTTTCCCAATGATCGGTTAACCACCACCGTTTTCCCATCAGTTTGCGGATGGTAAGCGCTACTAAAATTCAGCTTCGTTCCGACCATCTTCCACAAACTCAACCAAAAATGGCTTAGAAATCTAGTATCCCGATCAGAAACAATAGATTCAGGTAGCCCATGTAATCGATACACTTCTTTAAAGAATAATTGAGCAACTCGGACGGCATCAGCTGTCTTCTTACAAGCTATGAAATGTGCCATTTTTGAAAACCTATCCACCACAACAAATATAGAATCGTTTCCTCGCTGAGTTCTTGATAAACCCAAAACGAAATCCATGCTGATATCAACCCATGGTCTGGAAGGCATGGGTAATGGCATATACAATCCCGCATTCGTTGCTGTCCCTTTCGAAACTTGACAAACATGACATCTCTAAACAAACTTTTCAACTTCTTTTCTCATTGATGGCCAAACATAAGATTGAGAAATCAACTGCAATGTACGATCTCTACCTACATGGCCTTCTTCATGTAATTCCTTCACAATTTTCATCCGTAAACTGCAATCTGGTATACATAATTGAGTTCCTTTGAAAAGAAAACCATCTACCAACACAAACTCATCAGTACTCCCATCCTTGATTTTCTCAACAATCTTCGTAAAGTAAGGATCTTCTTCAAACAACTCTGGCAACAGTTCAAATCCTGTCACTTCAACCTTCATCGTCGTCAACAAATGATTCCTCCTGCTCAAGGCATCAGCTACACGATTCGTCACCCCTGATTTGTGCTTTACAACAAAAGTAAACTGCTGTAGATGCGCGACCCATGAAGCGTGTCTGGCTGAAATTTTGTCCTGCCCTTGCAAATGTTTAAAAGCTTCGTGATCCGTATAAAGAACAAACTCCTTGTGAAACAGATAATGTCTCCAGTGTTTCACAGCTTGAACAATCGCGTAAAACTCCACATCATAAGTGCTATATCTCAACTTGGCTTCAGATAATTTCTCACTGAAATAAGCAACTGGTTTTCCATTCTGACTCAATACTCCACCAATCCCAACCATTGAAGCATCAGTGTGCAATTCAAACAACAACTGAAAATCCAGCAAAACTAGAATTGGTGCTGACGTCAAAAGTGTCTTAACCTTTTCAAAAGCTAACTCTGCTTCCTCTGTCCACACGAACTTCTTTCCTTTCATGCAATCGGTTACAGGTGCCATCACACTGCTAAAATGTGGAATGAATCTTCGATAAAAAGATACCAATCCATGAAAGCTCCTCATTCAGTAATTATCTTGGGTTGTGGCCAACCCCTGACAGCTTCCACTTTGCTTTCATCCACTTGAATACCTTCCTTTGACAGAACATATCCCAAAAACAAAACACTGTACGTCATGAACACGCACTTCTTCGTTGCTGCATAGAATTGCTCCTGTCGTAGAATTAACAATACTTCTCGCAAATGCTGGATATGCTCTTCCATATTTCCACTACAGATCAAAATATCGTCAAAGTAAACTACTACAAACTTCCCAATGAATGGTCTGAAAATCTGGTTCATCACTCTCATAAAAGTACTAAGAGCATTTGGCAAGCCAAACGGCATAACCAGCCATTCGTATAGACCCTCCCTAGTTTTAAAAGAAGTCTTCCATTCATCACCTGGTCTAATTCGAATTTGATGATAACCACTCTTCAAGTCAATCTTTGAGAACACAACAGCTCTACTCAACTGATCAATCAAATCGTCGAACCTCGGCATAGGAAACCTGTATCTCACAGTGATCTTGTTCAGAGCCCGACTGTCCGTACACATCCCCCAAGTATCATCCTTCTTCGGTACCAATAAGGCCGGCACTGCACAAGGACTCAAGCTCTCCTGAACACGCCCCTATTCTAAAAACTCCTCCACCTGCCTTCTTAGTTCCTCATGCTCCTTAGGACTCATCCGGTAATGTGGCCTGTGAGGTAATACTGCTCCTGGCACAAGATCAATCTGATGCTGTATATCCCTCAACGGTGGTAATTTTTTGGGTAGCTCTTCAGGAAACACATCCTCGAATTCTTCCAGCACTGGTTTGACTTCCTCTGGAACTACAGCAGATTCATTAGCTTCACGTCCAATCAACAAAAACACCTCTGGACTCTCCTCTACTTATCCAACAAACTCCTTCAAAGTCAACAAAGTCTTCAACTCCTCAATCTCTTCTGACTTGCTCTCTCCTTGCTGTCTCTTCTTCGGAACTAAAATGATCTTAACACCTTCAAACATAAAGCTGTATCTGTTGGTTCGACCATCATGTTGCACTGCTCGGTCATACTGCCATGGTCTTCCCAAAAGCAAGTGAAAAAAATCCATCTCTACCACATCACACCAGATCTCGTCTTTATACTTCTTTCCAATAGAAAATGGAACATGAAATCGCCTATCCACCTTCACCTCTCCTCCTTTTCTCAACCACGCTAACTTGTAAGGATTTGGATGCTTCTCCGTCTTCAACTTCAACTTTCTCACAGCTTCGGTAGAAATGATATTGTCACAACTTCCCGCGTCAATCACAAATTTACACACCTTTCCTAGTATAGTGCATGTCGATTGAAAGATATTACTCCTCAACCAACTAGTCTCTTCTTCCTGTTTCGGTGTCAAACATGATCTCCTCAACATTAGATTACATCCTTCATCTCCCGATGCGATATCCTGTTCATCCTCTTCAACTGGACTAAAATGACCTTCATCAACATCCTCATCTTCAATCTCAGCAATCATTGCCCGCTTCTTCGGCTTTAGACAGTCATTGCTCTTGTGGCCAAACTCTTGACAATTAAAACACTTGATACTATTGTTGACCTTGGTCTTTGCTACCTCATTGACAACCGGTTTAGTAACAGCCTTTGAAACAGTAGTATTGCTACTAGCTCCCTTCACTTGATTGTTGGAATTTGTAAACACACCACCTCCTCGTCTTCCCTGCTTCTCCCAAGCCAACGCTTTCTGGTGCGCTTCAGCCATAGATCTAGGGTCAAACATATTTACCATGTCCTGGATCTGGACCCTCAACCCTCCAACAAATCTAGCGGTCAACTGTTCTTCCGTCTCCATGATATCATTCCTAGCAATGAGTTGGTAAAATTCATCCGCATAATCATTAATTGACTTTGTCCCCTGCCTTAGATTTTGCAAGCGTTGATACATAAGAGATTGATAATTGTAAGGTAAGAAAGTAGCTTTCATTAACTTCTTCATCTTCTCCCATGAAACAATCTTTGACATCCTCATTCTCTCTCGTGTAAGTTTAGTTTGCTGCCACCATGCCATAGCTCTCCCTCTTAATCTCGTAGCAACCAACTTAACTCTGCGATTCTCGGAAACTTCTTTGAAGTCAAAAATTTCCTCAACATTTGAAACCCAATCCAAAAATTCTTCTGCAACCATACCACCCTTGAATTCCGTAATTTCCATTTTCATTTCCTATTCCCATCTACGGTCATCTTCATATTCTCTAGCTCGACTCCACACTTGACCTAAATCTCGGTAATGAACACTTCCTCTATCACCATCAAACTCCTGATCAAAATCTGATGCATATTGTTGTCGATCATGACCACCAACATCTCTACCACCACCATTTCTTCGATCTACATTCCTCTGATCACGATAATCCACATCTCTCTGATTTCGTTCATCAGCATTCCTATCACGGTCGTCAACATTCCTACGATCATGATCTCCTCTTCTCTCCCGATCTTACTGTGGTGAAACTCGGTTTCCCCCATGACTCGATTCAGATGAAACCCTTCTTCTACTTTGATTCATTTCAAGCATCATTCTCTCTAATCGACCAATCCCTTCATTCAACTTCTCAGTGAAACTCTCGTTGATTCGTTGCTCCATTTCATCGGCCTCTTCTCTTCCATACAAAGCATTAATATTGCGATGACGTTGAGCTCGTCTAAGTGGCATAATTGAACTTCAACAAATTCAAAAAATTCAAACACTTTTTGATCTTTGATCCAAAATGATATGGATCGAAACTCCCAACTTGTTGCAACTTCACGATGAACACGATGAACACCAAACTTCTCAACAATTGCAAATCCGATCTCCAAACTTCAAATGACGCAAACTCCTTGCAATCTAGCTCCGATACCAAACTGATGCAGCGTAGGAAGCGAATTTGATGATGTAAATCGAATCTGTCATGGATCTCACACGATTAGCGGAAATAATCGGTGAATCGATGATAAATTGATGGATTTAAGAATACCCAAATGCCCAAATCCGTTGATCACGATGATACCGGATTCTAGCAATCTTCGACACGTTGATCGCGCACGATACCATGAAAGAAGATCTACAATTCTTCGAACGTTGATCAATCGCACTTGATTCCGTGAATTGGCTTCAACAATCGTTCATTCGAGCGCAGTCGAATGCCGAAGGTGGAGATAGGAGATAACACTCAACTACCAATTTTAAATGGAGGCACAAAGCACAAATCAAATTTTATTCAAAATTCAACAACCTTTACAATGACACAACACGCCTATTTATAGGCTTACAACTCTCCCTAGGTCGTTACGCGACTTACAACTTAGCCCAGGCCGTTCACGACCTAAGAACAACACAACACAAGCATTACAGTACACGACATAACATATTTACATCACACGACCTAAAATACAACTCACGCGACTTACAGAAACACAGAACAACATCACAAATGACCTACAAGTTTCAGCGACCTTAATGAATCTTCGTTTAAGGCATTCGCGACCTAAGGTGGAAGTCTTTCGCGACATAATGATTCTCGCGACCTAAAGCAGCTACTCGCGACTTAGGGAATCTTGTTCGCGATTTAGGAATTGGCAGTGACTTTACTTCGTTCACAACCTAAAAGGAGTACGGCACTGAGCTAGAGAGGAGCGGCATGGTGGCACGACCTAGGGATTTGGTAGGTCGCTCGCGACCTGAGGCAGAGGAAGTGCAAGGCATCGTGACTTTTAGTAGGTCGCTCGCGACCTGAGCGGCTTCAACCTTGCGACCTAGGGTTTCGCGACTTATCAATGTCGCTTGCGAGGTATGCACTGCATCAGAGTGCTATCAATAAATTTAGATAAAGTTTCTCTTCCTTTATTAAAGTTTTAAATGTTTTTGGTGATGCTTTCTAACTTAGTTTTGAGACTTGTATTATCTAATTCTATCAATTTTACTTTTGTCTTTAATTTGTAATTTTTAGAAACAAGAGCGTCATTCTTTTCGTTTTGAGTTTCAATTTCTTGACTCAAAAGTGTGAGTTGAGAATTAATATTAGAGAATCATTCTTGTAGTTTTTCAAGTTCTTCCTCTAGTATTTTCTTCTCATCTTTAAGCATATCTCTTTCGAATTCTGCTTTGTTCTGATGTTCATGAGTCTCTATATATTTTATTTTGAGATTTTTGAGAGTGTCAACTAGCTCTGAATTTATCTCTATCATACCATCAAGGGTAAAATCACTAACTCGTTTTTAGTAGCCATGAAGCAAACATTAGCTTGCTCATTCTCGCTATCACTGCTGCTATCTGATGAAGAGGTATCTGAATCATCTCATATCACAGAGAATGCTTTCTTTTTCTTATCTTTTCTGCCTCTGAAATATTTTTCCTTTAGTTCCGGACATTCTTCTTGGATATGACCTTTCTTATGGCAATTAAAACATTCTAGTACTAAAGATGATGGTTTGCTTGGAAAGTTCCTTTATCCATTGTTTGTTTTTTTTTGGAATTTCAAGAACTTTTGAAATTTTTGGCAATAAATGCTAGATCTTCTTCATCTGAATCTTCATCCTTTTCTTCTTCAGCATGTAAAGCTATGTTCTTTTTGTCATGTGCTTGTACTCGTTTTGCTTGAAATTCACTTCATAGGACATTAGATTTCCTATTAACTCTTTTGGTTTTATGGTAGAGAGGTCATTAGCTTCTTCAATAGCAAAGACTTTTCTTTCCCATTCATCCGTGGAAGAGTTTAGGATTTTCGATACAATATCAAAGTCAGTGAACTTTTCTCCTAATCCTAACAGTGAATGATAGATATCTTGAAATCAAGAGCACATATCATTAATGGATTCATCTTGCTTCATTCTAAAATTATGAAACTGATTTTTGAGCAAGGAGATTTTGTTTTGTTTAACTTTTTTAGTTCCTTCATGTGTGATTTTAAGTGTTCTCCATATTTCATAAGCAGTTTGACACATGCTAATACGATTAAATTCATTTCTATCTAGTACACAAAATAACATGTCCATAGCTTTAGCATTGGTAGAAGCATCTAATTTTTGTGCGTTTGTCCATGTGGAGTATTCTCCTGTAGGAAGAATATATTCATTTTGTGTGATATTCCATGATTCAAAACTATTTGATTGCATATAGATTCTCATATGAGTAGCCCAATAATTATAGTTAAACCATTGAAAAATGAAGGTCGTGCAGTAGATTGACCTTCTATAAAACTGGTGTTAGTGCTTATAGTGCTAGTGCTTATAATACTAGTGATAGTGTTACTACCTATATTAGCAAAGAATCAAATAACTATGTTACGTTTAGATGAAAACCGTGCTTTGATACAAATGAAAAGAAGCTATGCCATAGGATCGAGTAATATGGATAAACTACTTGTGCAGAATAAGTAAATAAACAGTAAATGTAGTAAAGTAGAAGACATCAGCGGTTTTTATACCGGTTCGAAGCACCGTCCTACGTCCAGTCCCAAATTTCTTCTGGAATTTCACTAACACAACCTTACTTAACCCGGAGGAATAGGTTTACACCGCCTGAGCAACCGAACACACCCGAGCATTACAGATTTTCAGGATAGGACTTCTGGAGCTCAAGAGGTGAGCTGGATGGCAGGAACGTATGAAGTTTTCCGCTGTGTATATGAGACTGTGTAGTCTGTATAGATTGTAGTTTGGAACAAGTTGTATAACTGTCCAGTTTATGTGATTGTAACTCTGATGAATTGTATGTAAAGTAACAATTACAGTTTTCCTATTATAAAAATGCTATTATTTTTATATTATGTTTTGATCCATTGCAAATGTGAGATGTTATTGTTCTGTTCTTATTCTACCTTCTTTCTTCTTTTCTCTAACAATCTGGAATTTTCGGAGTCGAAAATTTCGGTATGTTACATTTCAACCGCCTAAGCAACCGAATAGGACTTCTACCACCTAAGAACGGGTTTTCTTTACAAATAACAAATGTTTCTGACTGTAGTGTGTTCTTAAATAACACTGATAAGTCAATTAAGTACAATCTTTCTATAATCTTCTCCTTTCTGATATATAGTGTTATGTGCTTTGAGAATTGTGGAAGATAAAGTGATCAATGATCAAAGTATGTAAGCAATTTGAGTGCAATTTGAAAACTTGAGAGTAGATAGGAATTCAAGAATATTAAAAGTAAATTCGGTGAATTGTTTGTTGAATTCTGTAATCTATTTATAGTGTATAAAGAGTTGCAACTATAGATGAAAAGTTATATTGAAAAGAACAGGTGCAACCATTGATTTTGAAAACGTTTCTCTACGGTGAAGAGAAATGACTATTCAAGAAAATAGCAGTTAGGGATATTCAGACGTCTGAGTAAAATAATTCAGACCTCTGAATTAGATTAAAATGCAAAGAGCAAGCTTTAAGGCAAATCTGACAAAATTCAGACGTCTGAAAATTTTCATTCAGACGTCTGAATGAATGTATTCAAATGTCTGAATTCAATGCATGTGTGTGCATGTGTGTGTGTGTGTGTATCATTTCAGGAGAGATTGTAACAAAATTTTAAGCAAAGTACAGACTCTAGACACACCATACTCATCTTTAAACACTGAAAAGGAATCTAGAACAATATACACAGAATATTTTATATAGCTTTTCATAATCAAAATCGAGATTTCAACACTTTTTCGGTCTGATTTACAATCAACATCACAATATGAGATTAAATAGGGTAAAATAGGCCATAGTCTAAAGTGTGTTTAACATATCTTAGAACACGTTTAACATATTTTAAATGGGTTTCTTTGGGTTGAGATTGGTACCTTGCACAAAGACAAGCGCTGTGCATCATATGAGTCCAACTCGCATTTATATAGAGTAGCGATCCAATCATTCCCCTATATTTTTTTTATCAACATCTTTTGACATGTCTTCTTTATTTAAGGCTTCATTGGTTGCCATGGGAGTGGGTTTTCCACTCGCAGCGGTCATACCAAACATACTAACTAGATCCCTAGCATACTTTTCTTGACAAATGAAAATACCACTATCTAATTGTTTTGTTTGCAATCCTAAAAAGAAAGTAAGTTCACCTATATGACTCATCTCAAACTCTTTTGTCATTATTTCAGAAAACTCGTTACTCATTTTATTGTTTATTGATCCAAAAATTATATCATCTACATAAATCTGTACTAATTGGATATCATTTTTGTTTTTTTTAATATAAAGAGTATTATCTACTTTACCAATTTCAAAATTTGATTGTAATGGGTAAGATCTTAGTCTGTCATACCAGGCTCTAGAAGCTTGTTTTAGACCATATGTTGCTTTCTTTAATTTGTAAAGATGATTTGGAAACTTTTCTTCTTCAAACTATGGAGGTTGTTCAAACATAAACATCCTCTTTAACAAAACCATTCTAAAAGGCACTTTTGACATCAATTTGAAATAATTTGAAATTGTTGTGATTTTTGAAAGCAAGTAGAATTCTAATGGCTTCTAATCTTACCATGGGTGCAATGGTTTCATCGTAGTCTATTCCTTCTTCTTGACAATAACCATGCGCGACTAACCGAGCTTTATTTCTAACGCCCTCACCTTGTTTATTCATTTTATTTTATAAACCCATTTATTTCCTATTATAGTTTTGTCGTCAGGTCTAGGAACAAGTTCCCATACATCATTTCTAGTGAATTGATTCAGTTCTTCTTGCATAGCAAGAATTCATGAATCATCAGATGATGCTTCCTTTGGATTTTTGGGTTCAATAATTGATATAAAAGCTACATTACTCATCTTGTTTTGTTGATTTCTAGTTCTAACAACAGATTCAATATTTCCTAGTATATTTTCTATAAGATGATCTTTTAAAAGCCCGATCCTTTTACTGATGAACAGTTTCATGATTTATTTCTTTTGATTTATTATTTAAAGCAATAAAATTAACTTCTTCATTTATTTGAACAAAATCTTTGAAATTTTTATCAAAAGATACATGAATTGTTTCTTTAATGGTGTTAGTTTTTAAATTGAAAACTCTGTATGCTTTAGTTCTATTAGAATATCCGTTGAAGATTCCTTTGTCGGATTTAGGATCAAATTTATCCAAATTGTCCTTTGTATTTAGAATAAAGCATTTATTTTCAAAAACTTTAAAATAAGATACCTTTGGTTTCTTATTGAAAAGAAATTCATATAGTGTTTTATTGGTTAGAGGTCTAATTAAAATCCTATTCAAAATGTAACAAGCTGTAGCGACTACTTCAGCCCAAAAATTTCTTGGTAATTTACTATTTGAAAGCATAGTTCTTGCACACTCTTGAATCGTCCTATCTTTACGCTCTACCACTCCGTTTTATTGTAGAGTTCTTGAAAAAAATTATGAGTTATTTCTTTTTTATTACAGAAATTCTCAAAATTTTCATTTTTAAATTCTTCACCGCGATCACTACGAATAGTTTTGATTTTTAAAGAACATTGATTTTGAATTCTTTTTGCAAATTTTTAAATAAATCAAAAGCATCACTTTTATGTTTTAGAAAAATTGTCCATGTAAATCTAGAATAATCATGTATAATTAATAAAACATATTTACTGTGGTTTATTGACTGAATCTGAGATGGACCAAACAGATCTAAATGAAGTAACGCAAGAGGTTTTGAAGTTGAAATCATATCTTTCAATTTGAATGAACTCTTCCTAAGTTTTCCTAATAGACAAGCATCACATATACTATCTACTTTAAAATCCAATTTAGGAAGACCTCTTACTAGATCAAGTTTTGAAAGTCTAGATAAGTGTTTGAAATTCAAATGCCCAAATCTTTTATGCCAAATCCAAGGTCACTTGTATTAGCCAAAAGACATAGGTTATCATTTGAGATTTTCGTACTGAGAATATAATTATTTTTCTTCCTAATTCCTTTAAAGATAATATTTGATTTATTATCTTCGATGTGACACTTTTCCTTTTCAAATTTAATTTTGTAGCCATTGTCACATAGTTGACTTATGCTAAGTAAGTTTTGTTTTAGATTCCTAACTAACAGAACATCAGAAATAGTAGCAGTTCTAGAGTTTCCTACATTGCTGATGCCAATCACATATCCTTCTGAATTGTCTCCAAAGTTGAACATTCCTTTATTTTCATAAATTATGTCATTCAGTATCTCCGGATTACCAGTCATATGTCTTGAACATTCATTATCAAGTATCCATTTGTTTTTCTTGATTTGCACTTTGTCCATTGAGTGTTGATTCTTCAAAAGCCATATAACACATCTGTTCCTGCACAATACATCAATTCAGTAGATAACTTGATTTTCTATAATAACAATATGCAGACTTATAAGACAGTGATGATTTGGATAGTTTTGAACTAGTGTTAACTGAATCTCCAAAAATTTCCATCATAAACTTTTTCAAAATTCAGATAATGATAACTTTGAAAACCAATGCTTTGGAAATGTGGATTATGGATCTTAAGGTAGAAATAACACTAGAGGGGGAAGTGAATAGTGTTTAGTTAATTTTATGAATCTTTTTGAAATCTTTTCAAATTAAATCCAAACAGATGCAATTCACAAACACAGAGACAATCACAAAATCAGATACAGATGCAACTAGTAAATAAAAGCAGTAAAGGAAAGAACACACCGGAATTTTATATTGGTTCGGAGTTACCCTACATCCAATCCTAAACAATTTCTTGTGTAGATTTCTTTTCAAATATAATGTCGATATTACAACCTCGATTTAAAGGCCACGAGATTCACCTTCCTATCTCCGAGTCCACGGCAAACATCTTGATTTAACAAGGCTACAAGATCAACTAATTGATTTGCGGGCTACAATCGCACCCAATTGATTTACGGGCCACAATGACACCGTTTCCTATCATATTTTGTTAGAGAGAGACACAGTACACTTTGATCTTTTGATCTTTTATAACAAATGATCCTATAACTCTAAATAGCACTGAGATCTTTGAGAGAGAGTGGCAGAGAGTCAAATTAGAAACGATCGAGTTTGATTCACTTAGGATTTCAGCAGAATTTTGTGAAAGCATTTGAAATATAATAGAGTATTTGAGTGGAGAAGAATAAGTGAAGAAATGAAGAAAAACTAACTTAAAATTCATTGAAAACAACTAGTATTTATAGAAAAACAACGGTCATGTCCATTCGTGAAAGGTTACGATGAATAGACACTTATTTTGAAAATTTGAATTCTACAGCTACCATGTCCACATTGGGGATGAGGGTTGTCAACATGCATATGTTATTTTTGAAATAGATTTTGTTAAAATGATTTCTATTTAAAACTTGTCAAAACAATTTCTAAACTTTGTACACCATTTTGAATATAGTTTAAACTTATAAAAGAGTTTTAGAAAGTAATCTTAAAATATATAATCTATAATATAAAAGTAATAATAAAAACAAAGTATACATTTCTTTAAAATATATTAAAGCTAAAATATTAAAATCAAGAGATAGTTTAAAAAACAAGAGACGATTTTGAAATTAATATGATTGAAAATAGTTTTGAAAGGATAGTTTTGAAAGGCTAAAATATTTAAATTGATAGAGATGACTTTAAAAGGATAGTTTTGAAAAAATAAATCATTTTGAAAATTTGGTGGATAACATTCCACTAGAGAAGGTCGTGGGTCCATCCACTGAAGAGGTCGTGGTTTCCAACCCACTATTAAAGCTAGAAGGTAGATTCCATTTCACAATTAAAATCAAAATAAAGATTTTAGTGCTATTATGAAGTTTTAACATAAATCTAGACTCTATTACTTATCTTGATATCTTAACTCTTGATCTCTTGATACGCATGAGTCTTCAGTCTTGGTTTCTTCAATCTCTAATTCGTCGGTCTTGAGACTCTATACTCAGTCTTGAGTCTTTATCTGTATAGTCTTCATTCTCGATATCTATATATATATATATATATATCCTGCATATACATATATATATCTAAACATGAATATTAATATTTATATTTTATAACAAGTGCTAAGGTTGTTGTCATCAAAACCATCATCTCAGGAACTAACAAGTTCCTCATTATGTTCCCTGTTTGCAAGCTCATTTTCACAATATGTGATAAGATTGATTAGTTTGTCATAAAGGATATCAACATAAGTACTACTCGTGCATGCAATGCATCTTACTATGTATATTATATCTCTTTGAAAACCAAAATATAACTAGTAAGCTCTCTTATTTATTGCTTCAATCCATTTTAAGGCATATCTCTTACCCCATCTCTAATGGATCTACTAGTCGAGACTTAGGTGTTCACTCAACCAAAGCTCTAATACAAAATATAATGACCTTCCTCCACCTCCTTTATCAAATATACTCAAATCTAGCAGTGCACTATAGTGGTACCCGATCGAAGGAGAGAAATCGTCAAGGGTTATACGACGATCGATGCAACAACTTGTAATATATCTCATAACGCACAGACAAAATATAATATCAACATTGACACAATATAGGTGAGATGATAGCATAATCAAAATGAACCAAAAGCACCATATCAGATTGCATCATTATACAAAGCTGATAATAAGATTTAGACATTTACATATCATAAACTCCATAAAGAAGCAACCTCTATATACAAAAATAATGCTAGTTTAAGTGGACGGCCCAAGTAAAAATATTGGTTTTTCTTGGCAAAATAATAGTACCAATAGTCCCATGCACTGCACACAATGAAAATAAGTTGTAGCGGTTCAAATAAAATAGGTAAATAAGAAAGCATAAGCCTCTCAAGCTCCGTGCGCTATTTTCATACCTATCTCTCAATCCACCCATTTTAGAGTACTTGAGAATATAAGGAGCAATGCAAATAATCTCAAGTCAAGCAACAATCTAGTATGAGCGATCTTGTAACAACCCTGGGTTCGGGATCATCTTTTTATGTTAAATTATATCGAAGGTTATAATTTAATATTGATCTTAAGAATAAAATTCGAGTTAAAAATCTAATTATTGTGAGAATTGAGGGTTTGTTGTGAAAGTAGAGTTTGAGAATTTTATTTCATGTTATGTAAGTGGAAATGAATGGAAAATGTTTTTATTTAGATAAAAATGAAATAATTGGATAATTAATGCCAATTGCTTTTAGTGATCGGTTTTAATACAAGTAATTAATTTTTATTAAGTGTTTATTAAATAAAAACATGAATTTGGGTTTGAGGGTTTGTATTAAACATAAATTATGGCTCTATATGGTCTTGTGTATTTTTCTATGTGGGAAAAAGAGGGAAAAAAAAATTTGTCGAGTTTTAGAAGTTAAAATATGGGCTATTTTCTTTATATAATTAAAAGTGCGCAATTTATAATAAAAGAGGGGCTTTATTGTAAAAGTGTTTAAAATGGAGATTTATCTTTTTATCTGGGTTGAAAATGTCTTGATATACAAGTGTTTAAAATTTGGTGATTTTATCTTATGTAATTTGGAACTTAATGACTTTTGTATTTGTGTATATATAGAATTGTATGAATTAATTTATTCTGTCTATTTAGCCTAATTAATTCTTATTTGTTTTGAGCCCAATTAACCCATATCGTTTCTATTATTTGGCCCGGTTGAGGAGGAAACATTTCTCTAGTACGTTCTTTTTTTTCTTCTTCATCCCCTTTCTTCTTCTTCTTTCTGTTATTTGAGAATTCATGGCTTCTCATCCAAATCAAAATTTAAGGCCTTCAAATCCCTTATTTTTGCTAGCTAATCAAAAAAGAAAGGTAATCTCCTCCAAACCCTAGCTAGCTTATCTCTCAATTCTTTTACAGTAAATAGAATTTGATTTTTTTTCTTCTTATTATATGTTTGCATGTCCAATTTTTGGGTTGCTATGGCCTTCTAAGCCCTTCTTCTTAACTAAAGACACCAACTTGCTTGCATTAGCACGCCATTTCACTGCAAAACTAAAGCTAAGTGATAATTACTTACAACTGTTAGCTAAACAGTTGTTTTGAGCATAGATCTAAAGTTCATCGTTCTTTGTTAATTTCTTGTTTTTGTAACTTGCCTCTGCTTGTTAATTTTGTTCTGGCTGTCACTTTGAAGTGCTGTAACTTACTCAATTCTTATCCGTTTGAGCTCTAGTTTCTCGCATGTTGTAGTATTTAGATCTCAATATATCTGCATGTCAATTTTTGTTCAATTCTGGGGTTGTTTCGACCCCCCAATTTGCTGCTCAAAGCAGCTCCAGCGAATGGTTTTTCGTTTAGGGTATTAGCTGCGTTTTGGTTGCTGCAAACACAGTCCGAGTTCATTTTAGAGAGTCCATAAGTCATTCATTTCTAGTCGGAATCCATCAATTCTTTTTTTTCTTCTAAAAAAATGAAGTTTTCTACTGTGTGCATGTCAATTTATAGCACATGTAGAGGTCATTTGAATGCTTGAAACTGACCTCAAAGTCGAGCTCTGGCCGTAATTTAGACCTGGGTATGGATTTCCAAAGTGAAAGCAGCGGCCAGGTCCAACTTCGAGGCAATGTAACTTCTATATTTCTTATCGGAATCAATTTATTCTTTTTTTATGAAAGATGAAGTTTTCTACTACAGGCATATCAATTTTCAGTTCAATCCGATGTCAATTGAGGCACTGTTTTATGCTTGAAAGTTGAACCTGAAGCTTGCTTTACTTCTGAATTTTTGCAGCGAAATCACTGTCCAGGTCCAACTTTGAGACCTTGTAACATTTTCATTTCTTATATGAATTGTATGGTTCTTTTTACAGTTTAGATTATGCATGTTGAACTTTATTATTGTCAAATTTTAGGTCATGTCGACCATGGTAGCTTATAGAAACTTGCTCCCGGACTTTGGTTCGCAGCATGTTTTGCTTTAGAATCTTACTTAGAATTGAACTTTGATGATGGTTTTGGATGATTTCTTTGTTTTCGAGCACGGGTTTTTTTTCCGCATGATTTTGGAATAACTTTTACAATAAACTGGCATTCAAAATAATTATTTAATATTTTAAATTATTTTAAGCTATGGATTTTATTTATTCTCTACAATAAGGGAATTTTCAAATATTGCTTTCTAAATTGATTTCGAAAATAGTTTTAAGCTTGTTTTCCTCTAATAAAATTAATTTAAATAAAATTACTTATTTTTATGAATTTCGGACATATGAGGAAGACAATTAAACGTTAAGTAAAACACGTGGTATAGGACACATGGATTTGCTTTATCGCTTAATATCGGAGTTATACGATCAAAACCCTTTCGATGAACTGTTTGAGATGACTTAAGATGTTATTAAATTTTGGGTAGATTATATGGTCTGAGAACTCCAATTTAGGAGTATATTCGATGAAGGACCATTTTAAGCTGTGTTTCTTAATCGCCGATGAAATGAGGTGAATTAAGAGCTAGAAATTCCTAATTGGAATTATGGTTATAAATAACCATCTAGATGTTATTTTTGCTTGCCGATGAGATTAGGTAAGCTTCTTTATGATGATTTTACAATGTTGAGATGTATTATGATAATTTTTACTTGTCGATGAGATGAGACAAGTCATGATCCACTAGTACTCGTCAATAAGATGAGACGAGCATAGTATTGTATTTACTCGCCAATGAGATGAGGCTGAGTATATTTTCCTGATGTTTATGATGCTTTACTAGTGTGGTACCAACTAACGGCTAGTAAACCGTTAGGTGCGAACGTATGGTATAGGACATACGTTAACACCTATTGGGTTCCTATCCGAGAAGTTGAGACACATTCATGATGTTTACTAGTACTACAGACCATGAGTACTCGATTGGAATCATCACGATGTAGTTGCTACTTTGGTGATCACGATGTTATTAACTTGGGTCTTTGTGACGGGAAGTCATTATGATGTTATAGACTATAGTCTTCATGATGTTAAGATGTTATTTGACTCCAGTCATCACGATGTTTATCGTACCAAATAGTAGTACTAGTTACGATGTAGTGCACGTAGCATTGCTTCGGCATGCAATCGAGGATCTGGCCAATCTGAGATTTCTTTAAGTTTTGATGTTTTAGACTTCACTGTTTTAGATGATTATTATATAGCCTAATGCCATATGAGAAATCATTTATGATGTTACTCTTTGATTGAGTTATTTGCATTATGGATTGATGATTTTATAGACTACTTGATGTTAAGATGGAATTGAGATGTATTTATATATTTATACCGATGAGATGAGGTATAAATGATTATGAAGAATCTTTTATGATGAGTTTTAGTGATGGATTTGAGATGTATCTATATTCATACCGATGAGATGAGGTATGAATAAGTATGATGCTTCTTTTATGATTGGGTTTTATATTTCCTTGAATGATCATTGGGATATGCCAGTGAGATGAGGAACATCCATATGCGTTTTATTCTATGTATGAAGGATATGTACCTCTGATGTATTATTACATTGATGACCACTTCTAAGAAGATGGTTGAATCATTTGAAGTCATTATCCATATTCTTTTATAACACCGATGATATGAGGCGAAAGAGATGTTTATTGAGTCTTATCTTTAAATCTTTGCTCGCCAATGTTCCATTTTCTTAAGTGTCAGTTATGCCACTTAAGTATGACTTTATCATCATTATCTCTTCTACTTGCCAAGAAGAGATGTTGTCATTCTTATGATGTTGAAACCCTGTTTAGGGCATGGCATCCTTTAAGAAAAAGGATACCATAGCTTTCACCTACTTAGCCTTATCGATTATCGGGGTGGGGAGTTACAGTTTGGTATCAGAGCGAGCTTCAGAACAAAATACGATAAATGCAGAATAGAAACATATATGATGATACATCTAAATATAGTACGAGTATTACTAGTCATCTTATCTTGTTGCTTTCACCTTTCTACAACCCTTCAAACCAATATTTCGGAGTACGTCTAGGAATATAGTTATTTCGTATTATTCTGAATCGGTTTGGTGATGTCTTATCCTTAGAACAATTCTATGGCATATTTCCATTTGAGTTTCTTCTGATACAGATGTATGATATTTATCCGTATCAAAGGAAATTACTTGATGATCTTTGATGCCTTGTTGCGAGATTTCCTTGAATGGTTTGTTACACCGTTGGTAATAATGAACCTTCGAGCTTATCGTAGCAATCATTGAATTGAGTATTACTATAATATCTCGATGAATTCTCTTTAACGTGGATTTTAATTGAGTTTTAAAACTTATGAATTTGAAGGTTTGTTTTTCGGGAAATTAAAATTTTGTTTGATTTAAGGAGGTTTTAATGGAGGTGAATTTTGTTTTTAAATGAGAAGTGTTTTATGAATTATTTTTGGGTGAGTTAAAGTCTGATTTGTAATAAGCTTTGTTCTGAAGGAAATTTCTTATAGAAAATGTTTTCTTAGTGTTGGGTCGCCCGTTGAGTGTTTAAGAGTTCTAGTCGATACGCCTGATCAACGTTATCGATAGGAATTTTCTAAACGCTAGGATGAGACAATCATACACGATAAGTTTTGATTTAAAATGTTTGAATTTAAGATTTTGATTTGGAAATTTGAAAATGTGTGTCCTTTATGCTTATTTGCCTTAGAGCAATATTTTTACGACTCACTTTCGTACAGTCATTGAGGTTGGTGTCTCTTGTTATAACCACCTCTTCTTTGAAATTGTGCTCATATCTTGATGGTATCCTTTGATTAATGGGATTTTCCGTGGTATTACATGGGAAATTGTAACGACCCGGAATTTTCGATCATGAAAACTCCAGATAGTAATGAAAAAGAAGAAGAGATAGAAGAAAAAGAAGAAAACAGAAACACTAAAACACAGATTCTCACATTCGCAGCGGGTCAAAATATAATATTAAATAAATAGCAGATATACAAAGGAAAACTGTACTGGTCAAATTACACTTTAATATATCAGAGTTATAATATTTACACAACACTAAGCAATTTAATTCAACATGCCTCAGATAAGCTATAAATAATCACAGCGGAATACCCTCCATTCGTTCCTGTCCTTCAGCTCGCCTCGTGAGCTTCAGAACGTCCTTACCTGAAAATATGTAATACTCGGTCTGACCCGAGCATTACATCAAAGTAACACCCGGGTCAGGCTGGAAACCAGCGTGAGTAAATCCAACTAACATGGCATAAACACCATGAAACTACATAAAACCCGGGGTAACTCGTATCAATTTACAAATTCACAATTTGTTAAAGACATCTCTTATTTTCACAAATCAATTCCTAAGTACCAAAACTTAGATTAAATGGTCCAATTCACTTAAATCATTCCATTCCAGCCTATTGATTTCCCATATCAATCTATAAGGATTGAAGTGGTTTCGGGGATTTACTAATACCCGACTCCGGCCTCTTCGAATCCCATGTCATTTAAACCAAAGCTATTCAATTAAATACAACTCATCTTTAATTACTGGATAACACTTTTACACAGCAATTTAATTGATGTGTAATCAAATTATCACTGTATCCAGCATATCATATCAGAGATTTCATCCAATCCAAAGCACTTATCTTCATTCAAACATTCATAAGTAAGGTTGATCACTTTCATTAATTACATTAACTAATGATCCTCTAATTACTTCATTAGTTAAATAATTAACCTTTATCTTAATTACATTCACTAATCGACCTTGATTAATCAAAATCAAAAATTAACTTTCCTAAATTACTCCATCAATTAAACCAACTCCTTGATTTATAATATTAATTTATCCTTTAATTGTACTGAGAAACTATAACTTAATTCCTTTCATCAAGTAATGATCCTTTAATTTCTTCTCATCAAGAAATTTCTGTTAATTAATTGCATTGTTAATTATTCACTCACTACTACACTAAGGAATTACACATCATCAATTACTTAAAGTAATTATACTTAATTTTTAATTAATTATTTTTATTAATCATTCTTGATTAATGTCACGATCCAAATTCCATCGTTCGAAAATCGATATCCGTACTCCACTGTACTTAAATGCCGCAGATTCAAACGTTGAAATTCGAGTCGTGCCGGAGCTTATAACACATTAAGTACAACACAGCGGAAGGAAATGAATAGCATATATCAATATACAACATTTGATACAATAACTGGTACAACATGAATGGTACAACAGAATGGTACAATAGATATCAACATTATCAGAGATACAAAGAATAGCAGCGGAAAGATAATGATAACACTGGCAGCGGAACAAAAACTCCAATATAGTCTTCAAGGAAGAACTCCAGCATCAGTACTCTCCATCTCCAAGACACCAATCCAGCAATAGCTTGAACTCCCAAATCATGATGCACAAGGATAAGCAAGTGCAGTTCAGATCCAAAGACTGAACTAGCTCCAGATAATCTACTAAACCTGACTATCTGAAAAACCCAACTCTAGACTGCCCGTGTGGGAAAATAGTGGGCACCCAGAGTTTGGGAAAGGAACAATAAACTCTAGGTCAGTCATGGGACTGGTGTGAGCAAACAAAACATTTTGGTCTTATAAAATAACAACAAAGGAATTTAAAATAAATCCGCAATGCTTTTTAGAAAATGAAACTACCATAAGGCCTCCCGCCACACACACAATGCAAACGCAGAATTGGAGGAGATTTCTCCTTATGATAGTCAAATATGCTTAATACGAGAATTTTTTTGATATTATTATTATAAGTGCAAAGTGTGGGAAACCATTTCGAAAGTATAATATAAATCCTAGCCAACATACGACCAGTATCGTATGCCTACTATAGCTACCATCTAAACAGTGGGGCGCCACCATAAGTAAATGGCAGGTTCTACAACTAAAACCGTACACGGTGCGTATTGGATGAATGGATTTCCAACAAATGGTCAGGCTAAGAAACTTCCTACTGTCTATGGGATCGCCTCTGGCGGGACGTCCCGAGAACTAATGTTACGGTTAGATCTCTGCCAACACAAGGCCAGGTTACCTCTGTAACTAGGTAACTACTACACGAATATGCCATTCCCCGGTCCTTTGGGACCTTTATCCGAGCGCGCTCACAACAACCACAAAGTACCACAAAGTAATAGATCTGCAGTATCCACATGAGTAAGTATCTGGGCTCCATACCATGATACCACCCTTTTCCAGAAGGGAATGACATACCCTAAAGGGCGCGACCCTCATAACCTTGCCGCATCTTTCCTGTTTCGACCATTTCCGGGGAGTGAGGTCCTGATGCAGTCTCGTCCACAAAGCTACGCTTTGGCACAAAGCCATGCTTTGGGTCAACAGATGACCAAAGCAATGATCACAAAGATAAATGATCAAACAAATGATCATATCACAAATGATCAACCAATGATCATCACACAGCAGCACTCAGCATGCCACATTACCAAATTGGGAACATATCACTCATAAATATCAACTACATAACCTCTGAGCTCGTGCGTCTCAGAGAAGGGTGTTAAGCTAAGAGAATAAATTCTCCGCCACCAAGCAGAAATGTATTTGATAGAGATCAGTTAACATCTCAAAGTGTAATGTCGGACATACAACCATACAAGTCTGTTCCGGGTTCGAACAGAACCGAAGGCACTTCCGAAGAAGCCCTTGCAAATCCGGGTATCCACAATCCCGATCGGACTTCCCATCACTAAGGGAATCTCTATACCGTAGCTACTCGGTGCAGAGACAATCGATAGGTTATCCTATCGTTCTCACAAATACCCGGTCTTCACCACCGGTATTCAATTGCAATCCATAACGTCGTATCACTATTCGAAATGGGTTATATGACACAAGGTCCTCTCCCGGCTAAACCGAATAGTAAGCACCATATTTAAAAACATATGGATATGGGATTTCGGTTAAGTCACAACTTAAAAATCCAAAGCTTTTCTTTCAAATGGTTAAACAAATTACCATTTTTAAATCTTTAAACAAAAAGATTTATTTCACAAAGTTTCACCCGATATCACAAAGATCTATCCATAGATTTCAAAACAATTCCCATTCAATTTGGATTAACCCAATTAAATCTTTAAATCAAAGATTTATAGCTTTCAAAACACATTTCCAAAGATTTATCTAAAACTTGGAAAACTATTTTCATTTTTAGACTTGAAATCCTCTAACACAAATTGGAAATTCATTCTTATGTGAAAGCTTTTATATTTGAAACAAATTGTTTTTGTTTCAGAAAAATCCAATTTATACAAGTTGAAATCTTGGGTTGAATTTAAATTCCAAAACATCACCTTTAAAATGGTTAAAAAAAACCCATATAAACCCATTTATAACTTGAATGACTTTTTAACCCCTAGTTCCCAAATTTTAGAATTCAATTTCAAATATTGAATTCAAATTTAAATTAAATTATTTAAATTTTCAAAACTCAATCAAGTTATTTAAAATAACTTATATTTTGGAAATACATTTTTTCAAAGCTTTTCAATTCTAATTCCAAAACTATTTTGGATTTAAAAATTAAATTTTAAAACAATTTCAAAATCTGTGACTTAACCAAATTTCCACGTGAAATCCATATTTGTGTGTGTATAAGTGTGGTCCAGGGGTTTTACACAATAGAAGTGCAACATCATCAATCAGCACAGATTAAATCATTACAATTCGATGTGGGTTTCGGATAACCAAATGGAATCCGACTCCCTGTCGCATCGAAACTCAAATGTCGTTCTACGGGTCAAGGGTTTGCATAACAATATATACATCACAGAAATAACAACTTAGCACAAAGCATCACATAGCATCACATCACATATCAATCCATCATAGATCATTCAATAGCAATCAAACATCTTAAATTAAGATGAATAAATTATGTGGTTATAAATTTATTACCCACATAATTACTTCTATTTGAAATCTTTAAATCCATGATTAACTATCATTAACTATAATTAATTAAGCCTTAACCACCTTCATTTATTAATCATCTCTTTAATTAATTATATTAATTAATTAACCTTTAATTGTAACTAATTAAACCTTAATTACTTTTATTAATTGATTATTCCTCAATTAATTACTTTAATTGGTAGACCCTTAATTATTAATTTATTTATCTTAGTTATAATTAATTGCCCTTAATTGATTAACCAATAGATTTATTTTTCCTTAATTGATAATGATTTCTTAATCACTTTAAGTTAATTAACCTTAATTTATTATTCTTGATTCAATTATCTTAATTAATTAACCACATTAATTAATTTTACTTTAAAGTAATTAACCTCAAATATTTGATTAATCAATTCCTAACCTTTAATTATCTTCCCTTAATTACTTTCACTAAGTAATTACTATTTTAAATTGAATAATTCATTAATTACTTGATCAATTAACTTAAATTACAAATTAATATACTTAAATTAATAAATGCTCAATTATTAATTAATTTAATATTAATTATAACTAATTATCCTTCAATTGGTTTTCTTAACTATTAATGAATTAATCTTAATTACAAATTATTACTTGCTTGATTATCATTAACGATATAAATTTACTTACTTTTGAGTTAAAAACTTGAAACGTTTGATCTTTTTTTTTCTAAATCACTTATGAAGTTTCATTTAAAATAACTTGCTAAAAATATAAATTTAAAACCCAATTGTAAAAAAAAGAAATATCCTCTATTTCAAAATTTTCAATTTATATCTTCTACTTAATAAATAAATCATCATTTATCAAAAGGAAAATTTTCAGAAATTCCTTTTAACTAGTACAGTAAAGTTTAACTGGAAATATAACAATCTCGAGGCAAACACGAATGTTCCCCGAGCCAAACCCCAATGTACTCGAGCCCCGCTTCGAGTTTTATCAAAATTTACCCGGGCCAATCACAATTTTACTCCGAACCACCCATCTACCTGCTTCGAGTTTCATTAGAAACTTTCCCGAGACCTCTCCTTCACGTTCGATTCTTCTTCTTCTTTAAAATTAAGTTTTTTTTCCTGTCTTTATTCTCTACTGCAGTTTCTCGAGTTCCACTTCGAGTCCCGCCCTCTATTCTCCCGTGCTCGAACGCGAGCCATCTTCTTCCCCAAATCAAAACTTTCCCCAGTGCACACACGTACACGGTGCACGTGCACAGTCGCACGGCGGCGCTCCGACCCCTATCGCGATCACCCCCACATCATTGATGACCCATACGAACATCACAAACTTCCAGTTCACCTCGAAATCTCCTGAAATCGATTTTTGAATTATTGCCTTCACCTGGAAACGAACTCGAATCATGAATCCACCTTGCCAACGACGTTTCCGACCACCTGGCACCATGCCGCACCACCCAAAGACGCGTCACACGATTACTCTTCGATTCCCCTTGGACCGGTTACACTCGATCCTTCCACGGTAACGAACGAGCTCGAAACCCATCACTGACAAAAACAGGTTTCCAAACCCTAAATTGGTTTCGCGCGGCCACCACAATTGATGAGAAAATTTGTGATCATTTTTCCTACAACCCTCATCACATTATCCCCCTCCAGGTTCAATCTCGAGACTTTATTTCTCTTAGGTCGACCGATATTGACTAAAATTTGTTTTTCGTTCCTCTCGTGAATTCACCTACCTCACTTACTTAAAAATCTTGATATCCATACTAAAAATCGTTGTTTACCAACACGAATTCAAATATGAATTCAAAACTTAAAAACATAACAATCAAAATTTTGACTTGAGTTGGTTCTCTTAGTCATTTATTATATTAGTAATGCTATATGTGATGATTTCTAATAATATGTTAAGAATTTATATTATGATCATTCAAAAAACTTTTATTCGAACCTCAATGCCTAAAGGGGAGTTAGAAGGTTGGATTCAGAATTTTGAACAGGTTTAGAACCTGTTATGTTTAAACAGAAACATGGTTTGCCTGTTTCCAAACATATATACAGATGCTTGAGTTTTTGCATTTATTCGAGTTTCGCTGCAAATCCTTGTTTCAGATAAAAATTTACTATCTGATCTTCTTAAAGATATTATTAAGAGCTAAATTATGATTTAACAAACACATTTTGGTTGAAGCCTAGGGTCTAAAGAGGCTTAGAAAAATAAGGATTTGGATTTTTATAAATTTGTTAAAGCCTGTACTTCAAATTAGAGAAGCATATGCATATTACAGACATGCATTCACTAAACAGACATGCAAACTTGATATACATTCATTCATCATTTCTCATAACAACCACTTAACCAAAACATCAAATATATCACAGATCTCAAATTTAAATAAGTTAATTTGCTCACCTGGAATGGTTTAACAGAAAGAAACAGAGACAGAGAGGAACAGAGAGTTTCAAATGAGAATGGCCTGGAAAGAAAGATTTGAACTTGCTTCGAGAACTTGAATTTGTTTTCAGAGGAGATTACAAGCTGAAAGGTTTTGATCTTCTTTCCTGAGACTTGAATCTGGAACTCATAAATTAAATCTTTGCTTAATCACCATTTATTTGTTTATTCATTTCATCAATAACCAAAATTTAAATTTACTTACCTACAGTTTTGTTTTAATGCAACAGAGAAAGACTTTGGTCTGCTGCTTGAAGACTGAGTTTTGATCTGGTATTTGAAACTTGATTTCCTTTTTCTCTTCTTCTTTTTTTCTCTCTTTTTTTTCAACTTGAAAACAGAATTTACTTTAGCATATAACCTGACTGGGTCCTGCAGCTTAAATTGATAAAATTGTTTAAATCTTTTTGCTTAAATACTAATCAACAATATTAGATTCACATTTTTAAAGAAAGATTTTACTTGCCTTTTATTACTCCCAGAGAACTGTATTTGATTCCTAGATCTGATTTTTTTTTTCCAGTTTGAATTTGTTGAAACTTCCAGATTTTGACAAGAGGATGGAGTTTGCATCTTTGCTTTCCAGGTTTGAAAATGCTGGTGCTTTTTGAAAATAGATTTGCTTCAAATTTGTTTTAGGCTTGAGAACTTGAAGACTGGAAAGCTTGGTACTTGATTTCTTAATTCTTCAGGTGGCTTTGAACTCAACTTGATTTTGTACTTTATATTTTTTTTCTAACTGAAAATAACTCGGTTTACACCTCTTCTTCCTATTTTGGGAGTTGAGATATGAGATTCTCAAATCTTTGGCTACTGATTTTTTTCAGTTTTTGCTAAGTTGTTTTATGATGGTGTATGGGAAAATGAAGAGTTTGTGTAATTTTTTAATCTTATTATTTAATTTTATTAGATATGGTGAATGCCATTTGTATAAAATCATTATAACTTTTAGATTTTGTTAACTCCTACACTCCATTCTCACATGTGCATGTTTGTATATGTTTTACTTTTAAAATTTTAAAGACAAAAGAAATTTTTTTCTTATAAACTTAATTTTTTTTTTAAATGCTACTTACTTTTTAAAAACATCTATTTAAATAAAAATTAAATTTTCAATCTCAACTTGAAATAAAAACTTATGTATATGTACTTACATTAAATTTTTGTTCAACATGTTTATGCACTTATATATTTATACAATTTACATTCTTACATTTTTTATTTATTTATTTATTCAAAAAAAAATTCTAATTAAATCACAATTTATTTCCAAAAATTAATTTAATTGCCAATTTAAACTTAATGAATTTCAGGAATGTTACAGATTTCCCCCCTTAAAAGAATTTCGTCCTCGAAATTTCAAGGAAGACGAGAAAGAATAGATAATAGATAAAGAATTGATTGACCAGATCAGATCGAAATATTTATTCTGCATTTGGTTTTCCAAATCAGAATATTAACAATATGAGAACAAACTCACACAATTATTTCACAAGATATTTGGGTTCACCGGTCTACGAATATACGAGGGCATTGATTAGTTCGAAGGGATAACTAATCGTTCGTAGAATATATCGGATCCCAGAGAATAAATAGATGGATCAAATCTTCATATTATTTAACCAATTTACTTAATTTTAAATTTCCAATTTATTTAATATTTTCAATTTCAAATTCATTAGAGTTTAGATCGAAAAGCTGATAAGAAATCGACGAAGATACGAAGTAAGGATCTCCTACAACGATTCGTAACGCTACCATCACACCGAAGCTTCTTTCTGGAGCAGCTACGAAGCAATCAAAAAGAATTCGAAATCGAATCAAAGGAAATTGATAGAGAAAAGATATTTCCACTGTTGCAGGGTATTGACCATTTGTAGTGGTACTCCCCTGTCCCCTATCTCGTCCTCTCCTCACACTCATACTTACTATTGGTGGATAGCAAGAGAATTTACTGAGGCATTCGAATGGATATTTTAGGGATATACTCATTCTAGGGTATATTTCACCCTATCTCTAATGAGCTACTTAATGTGTTATACTCCTGAGCTAAGGTTTTAACCATCAGCTCTGATACCAAAATGTCACGGCACGAGGCAATGGCGACCGGTAGGCTTTACAACCATCCCAGACCCACCGTGGCATACAATGGTACCCCAGACCTTGCTTTTACGGCCAGCCTTTCGACTGTCTCGGCTTACGCCTAACCAACCCCTATTCACTAAGAGAGGACATGTAGGGGTAAGAGTCTCCCATTCGCCACCAAACCCGAAGCGAGAACCCCCCATCACATTCACTAAGAGAGCAAGTCTAGTCCAGGTTCGAACAGAACCGAAGGCACTTCCGAAGAAGCCCTTGCAAATCCGGGTATCCACAATCCCGATCGGAATTCCCATCACTAAGGGAATCTCTATACCGTAGCTACTCGGTGTAGAGACAATCGATAGGTTATCCTATCGTTCTCACAAATACCCGGTCTTCACCACCGGTCTTCAATTGCAATCCATAACGTCGTATCACTATTCGAAATGGGTTATATGACACAAGGTCCTCTCTCGGCTAAACCGAATAGTAAGCACCATATTTAAAAACATATGGATATGGGATTTCGGTTAAGTCACAACTTAAAAATCCAAAGCTTTTCTTTCAAATGGTTAAACAAATTACCATTTTTAAATCTTTAAACAAAAAGATTTATTTCACAAAGTTTCACCCGATATCACAAAGAACTATCCATATATTTCAAAACAATTCCCATTCAATTTGGATTAACCCAATTAAATCTTTAAATTAAAGATTTATAGCTTTCAAAACACATTTCCAAAGATTTATCTAAAACTTGGAAAACTATTTTCGTTTTTAGACTTGAAATCCTTTAACACAAATTGGAAATTCATTCTTATGTGAAAGCTTTTATATTTGAAACAAATTGTTTTTGTTTCAGAAAAATCCAACTTATACAAGTTGAAATCTTGGGTTGAATTTAAATTCCAAAACATCACCTTTAAAATGGTTAAAAAAACCCATATAAACCCATTTATAACTTGAATGACTTTTTAACCCCTAGTTCCCAAATTTTAGAATTCAATTTCAAATATTGAATTCAAATTTAAATTAAATTATTTAAATTTTCAAAACTCAATCAAGTTATTTAAAATAACTTATATTTTTGAAATACATTTTTTCAAAGCTTTTCAATTCTAATTCCAAAACTATTTTGGATTTAAAAATTAAATTTTAAAACAATTTCAAAATCTGTGACTTAACCAAATTTCCACGTGAAATCCATATTTGTGTGTGTATAAGTGTGGTCCAGGGGTTCTACACAATAGAAGTGCAACATCATCAATCAGCACAGATTAAATCATTACAATTCGATGTGGGTTTCGGATAACCAAATGGAATCCGACTCCCTGTCGCATCGAAACTCAAATGTCGTTCTACGGGTCAAGGGTTTGCATAACAATATATACATCACAGAAATAACAACTTAGCACAAAGCAACACAAAGCATCACATCACATATCAAATATATCAGTCTATCACAGATCATTCAATAGCAATCAAACATCTTAAATTAAGATGAATAAATTATGTGGTTATAAATTTATTACCCACATAATTACTTCTATTTGAAATCTTTAAATCCATGATTAACTATCATTAACTATAATTAATTAAGCCTTAACCACCTTCATTTATTAATCATCTCTTTAATTAATTATATTAATTAATTAACCTTTAATTGTAATTAATTAAACCTTAATTACTTTTATTAATTGATTATTCCTCAATTAATTACTTTAATTGGTAGACCCTTAATTATTAATTTATTTATCTTAGTTATAATTAATTGCCCTTAATTGATTAACCAATAGATTTATTTTTCCTTAATTGATAATGATTTCTTAATCACTTTAAGTTAATTAACCTTAATTTATTATTCTTGATTCAATTATCTTAATTAATTAACCACATTAATTAATTTTACTTTAAAGTAATTAACCTCAAATATTTGAGTAATCAATTCCTAACCTTTAATTATCTTCCCTTAATTACTTTCACTAAGTAATTACTATTTTAAATTGAATAATTCATTAATTACTTGATCAATTAACTTAAATTACAAATTAATATACTTAAATTTATAAATGCTCAATTATTAATTAATTTAATCTTAATTATAACTAATTATCCTTCAATTGGTTTTCTTAACTATTAATGAATTAATCTTAATCACAAATTATTACTTGCTTGATTATCATTAACGATATAAATTTACTTACTTTTGAGTTAAAAACTTGAAACGTTTGATCTTTTTTTTTCTAAATCACTTATGAAGTTTCATTTAAAATAACTTGCTAAAAATATAAATTTAAAACCCAATTGTAAAAAAAAGAAATATCCTCTATTTCAAAATTTTCAATTTATATCTTCTACTTAATAAATAAATCATCATTTATCAAAAGGAAAATTTTCAGAAATTCCTTTTAACTAGTACAGTAAAGTTTAACTGGAAATATAACAATCTCGAGGCAAACACGAATGTTCCCCGAGCCAAACCCCAATGTACTCGAGCGCCGCTTCGAGTTTTATCAAAATTTACCCGGGCCAATCACAATTTTACTCCGAACCACCCATCTACCTGCTTCGAGTTTCATTAGAAACTTTCCCGAGACCTCTCCTTCACGTTCGATTCTTCTTCTTCTTTAAAATTAAGTTTTTTTTTTCCTGTCTTTAATCTCTACTGCAATTTCTCGAGTTCCACTACGAGTCCCGCCCTCTGTTCTCCCGTGCTCGAACGCGAGCCATCTTCTTCCCCAAATCAAAACTTTCCCCAGTGCACACACGTACACGGTGCACGTGCACAGTCGCACGGCGGCGCTCCGACCCCTATCGCGATCACCCCCACATCATTGATGACCCATACGAACATCACAAACTTCCAGTTCACCTCGAAATCTCCTGAAATCGATTTTTGAATTATTGCCTTCACCTGGAAACGAACTCGAATCATGAATCCACCTTGCCAACGACGTTTCCGACCACGTGGCACCATGCCGCACCACCCAAAGACACGTCAAACACGATTACTCTTCGATTCCCCTTGGACCGGTTACACTCGATCCTTCCACGGTAACGAACGAGCTCGAAACCCATCACTGACAAAAACAGGCTTCCAAACCCTAAATTGGTTTCGCGCGGCCACCACGATTGATGAGAAAATTTGTGATCATTTTTCCTACAACCCTCATCACATTATCCCCCTCCAGATTCAATCTCGAGACTTTATTTCTCTTAGGTCGACCGATATTGACTAAAATTTGATTTTCGTTCCTCTCGTGAATTCACCTACCTCACTTACTTAAAAATCTTGATATCCATACTAAAAATCGTTGTTTGCCAACACGAATTCAAATATGAATTCAAAACTTAAAAACGTAACAATCAAAATTTTGACTTGAGTTGGTTCTCTTAGTCATTTATTATATTAGTAATGCTATATGTGATGATGTCTAATAATATGTTAAGAATTTATATTATGATCATTCAAAAAAAATTTATTCGAACCTCAATGCCTAAAGGGGAGTTAGAAGGTTGGATTCAGAATTTTGAACAGGTTTAGAACCTGTTATGTTTAAACAGAAACATGGTTTGCCTGTTTCCAAACATATATACAGATGCTTGAGTTTTTGCATTTATTCGAGTTTCACTGCAAATCCTTGTTTCAGATAAAAATTTACTTTCTGATCTTCTTAAAGATATTATTAAGAGCTAAATTATGATTTAACAAACACATTTTGTTTGAAGCCTAGGGTCTAAAGAGGCTTAGAAAAATAAGGATTTGGATTTTTATAAATTTGTTAAAGCCTGTACTTCAAATTAGAGAAGCATATGCATATTACAGACATGCATACACTAAACAGACATGCAAACTTGATATACATTCATTCATCATTTCTCATAACAACCACTTAACCAAAACATCAAATATATCACAGATCTCAAATTTAAATAAGTTAATTTGCTCACCTGGAATGGTTTAACAGAAAGAAACAGAGACAGAGAGGAACAGAGAGTTTCAAATGAGAATGGCCTGGAAAGAAAGATTTGAACTTGCTTCGAGAACTTGAATTTGTTTTCAGAGGAGATTACAAGCTGAAAGGTTTTGATCTTCTTTCCTGAGACTTGAATCTGGAACTCATAAATTAAATCTTTGCTTAATCACCATTTATTTGTTTATTCATTTCATCAATAACCAAAATTTAAATTTACTTACCTACAGTTTTGTTTTAATGCAACAGAGAAAGACTTTGGTCTGCTGCTTGAAGACTGAGTTTTGATCTGGTATTTGAAACTTGATTTCCTTTTTCTCTTCTTTTTTTTTCTCTTTTTTTTTTTCAACTTGAAAACAGAATTTACTTTAGCATATAACCTGACTGGGTCCTGCAGCTTAAATTGATAAAATTGTTTAAATCTTTTTGCTTAAATACTGATCAACAATATTAGATTCACATTTTTAAAGAAAGAATTTACTTGCCTTTTATTACTCCCAGAGAACTGTATTTGATTCCCAGATCTGATTTTTTTTTCCAGTTTGAATTTGTTGAAACTTCCAGATTTTGACAAGAGGATGGAGTTTGCATTTTTGCTTTCCAGGTTTGAAAATGCTGTTGCTTTTTGAAAACAGATTTGCTTCAAATTTGTTTTAGGCTTGAGAACTTGAAGACTGGAAAGCTTGGTACTTGATTTCTTAATTCTTCAGGTGGCTTTGAACTCAACTTGATTTTGTACTTTATATTTTTTTTCTAACTGAAAATAACTCGGTTTACACCTCTTCTTCCTATTTTGGGAGTTGAGATATGAGATTCTCAAATCTTTGGCTACTGATTTTTTTCAGTTTTTGCTAAGTTGTTGTATGATGGTGTATGGGAAAATGAAGAGTTTGTGTAATTTTTTAATCTTATTATTTAATTTTATTAGATATGGTGAATGCCATTTGTATAAAATCATTATAACTTTTAGATTTTGTTAACTCCTACACTCCATTCTCACATGTGCATGTTTTTATATGTTTTACTTTTAAAATTTTAAAGACAAAAGAAAATTTTTTCTTATAAACTTAATTTTTTTTTAAATGCTACTTACTTTTTAAAAACATCTATTTAAAATAAAAATTAAATTTTCAATCTCAACTTGAAATAAAAACTTATGTATATGTACTTACATTAAATTTTTGTTCAACATGTTTATGCACTTATATATTTATACAATTTACATTCTTACATTTTTTATTTATTTATTTATTCAAAAAAAAATTTCTAATTAAATCACAATTTATTTCCAAAAATTAATTTAATTGCCAATTTAAACTTAATGAATTTCAGGAATGTTACAATTAATCTCATTTTGTAATTTATTACTTTTAATTAATTACATCACTTAATTAACTTCCCATAACTTTTATTAGCAAATTCTTAAATTAATTACACTAAGTAATTAGTTATTAATTACTTTTACTAAGTAATAATTCTTCATATCAGGTAATTAACCCAAAACCACTTTCAAAATTTTAATTAATTACTCCCTATGATTACCATTACTAATTCCTTCACGAAGTAATTACACTTTATAATCCTCATTAAATAATTATATTCAATCCCATCATCAAGTGATTATTTAAAATTAATTAAACCAATTAATTAACTTAAGCTAATCATATTAATTAATTACATAGAATAACTAATTTCTTTAATTACTTACACTAAGTAATTAATCCTTAATTAAAAAACCTAGGATTATAAATTAATTTAAACTTTAATAAAACCTTAACAAATTTTATCTACCTTAATTGATGACATTAAGAAGTATCTTTAATTACTTCCATTTAGTAATTATCGTTAATTCATTAATCTTATTCAGTAATTATTATCCCTTAATTACTTAATTTAATTTATAAAAATCTTAATTGACTAAAGATAAACCATTTATTTTTATAAATGTCTTAAATTTTGCTTTAAATCCTTACTAAATGAATTTTGGAAAATAATCTATCACCATACTATTAACTTAACCTTTAAAGTTAAATTTTACGATATAAAATTATCTAATCTTTTAATCATCACATAATTTTCAAAATCAAGTTTTCATTTTAAACAAGCTTCAAGCAAAGGATGTTTATATTATAAACACTTTAAATTTTAACCCTTGCATAATGATCAAATGGAACATCATCGTCAAACCCGGGCCTACCTTACTTCCCTCCCGATATCAAACCCGAGCTACGTGAGTTACCCAACAACTTTGAGTTCAGCACGCAAGCTTCTCGAGTTCGACCCGCACATCCCCCTTTCTTCCCAAATCCCATTCAAAAACAGATACATACTGTTCCACTGTGCACATGCACACGCTTTCCTGCCATTGACGATCACTGCCGCGACCGCCGATACACCACCCATGATCCCCCCAAACCCTCCATCAACCACGTGCACCGAAGTCGACCGAAATCAAATTCGAGCTTATCGAACCTCCCTCGGACCCAAACCTGATGATGAAAATCCCCTTGCCTCGTCGGTCTAGTTCATCACAAATCATGACGACCCCCCAGTAGTCATCTTCTCCGACTCACGCATCAATTCTACCAACTGCGATCAAACTCGGTCCATTCTCACAGTTGCGATGATTCCTGATTCATCGTCGAACCCATGAGTCCATAAAACCCTATAATCTCCCTGAGTCATCGCCTCGTCGATTTCTGGACCTAATTAACCATTTCCCCATGTTCGTTGACCACATGGCCTCCGTCGACCAAAATCCCAACATCAAAATCTTCTGCGATCGCCAACAAATGACGAAATCCCAATTTCCGATCGTTAATCAATATCTCATGAATTACTTAACTAAAATTCATGATTTAAATTTTAAAAATCATCTTTTTTGATAACTATTTAATCATCTACTTGAATCAACAAATTATTAAGGTCAAATTTTTGATATGGGTTGAATCTTCACTTTTCTTTCTTCTTAATATTCAAACTACCTTCAAATTTAGCTTGGAGCTATTTTAAAATTGATATTCTGTTATAACAACCAATTCTTGTTTATTCATTGAAGAATAAAAATTTACAGATGAAGAGCATTTAAATTTTGAACACTATCTGCAATCTGGAAGTGAAGAACAGAGTTATAACACTGAAATTCACTCTTAAATGTTCATAATATATACGTATGAGATCATATACAACAAATCAAACAAGCACTTTACAGTTTATCTAAGTTTTTGCTGCATGCGACATAGTTGATACACATTTTATAAATTTAAATAAGGATTGTTTACTCACCTATTTTAGAAATGCAGAGGCTTCAGGTCAGAGTTTAATCCTTTGATTACTCCAGTTTTGAGTTTGAATTACCATATTTACCATTGCTCCCAAGATTGAAACTCCCAGTTTTAAAATTGCTTTGAATGTTTGCTTTGATCTGCCCAATTTTGTGAATTTGTTTACTGATTTGTATTTTATTTTTATTTTTTCATATATTTATCTAGTTATGTATTTTTTATTTGATTACTTCAGATTTAAAATATTAAAGAAAAAAATGGTGACACTTGTTTGATTTGCATGTTAATAACCTTACATTTGTTAATCTTATATTATATATGATTTACATTTGTAATATCCATGTTTAATTATGTTTTAATATGTATTTATATAATATTTCAATTTAGTTTATTCATTTATAAATGTCTTTTGTTTGATAAGTTTAAATTTTATCTTAAATAAAACTTAATTATATTTATTCTTTCTCTTATATTTGTCTTATATTTTTTTTTAAAGTATGTAATATAAAATTCCAACTACACACTTAATATAGTTATACAAATATATTAATTATACTTTATATGCTTTATTTATATTTTGAATGTTTTTCCCTAACACTCTTTATATTAAATTTTATTTAGTAACCTCTTTCCTTTATTTATTTTAATATGATCTTTAAATGAAAATAACAACGATATACAAATAAAATCATATATATATATATATTATTTCTAAATTCAATTTACCTTAAAATGTTTATCTTTGAAATTTCAAATTCAAATTCAAATTAAAATCAACTTATATAAACTGTATATATTTAAATACTTTTGTTTATCACATTTTATTTATCTAACCAACTGGAACAGTATTTTAATGATTTTTTTAAAATCAGTTAATTATCCAATTAATAGATATTAAAAATCTAGGTTATCACAGAAATTTTTTTTGATTGCCCTTTTTATGTCTTGAGTTGAGGTAAAGGTTAAGCTAAATCCTAGCTCTATCCGGGTAATCTATCTATTTTGATTGGTTTTGTTGGCGTTTTTCCTTCTTGTTGCTATTCGAAGACGAAGTGTCTTCGATATTTCGGACTGTTGCTTGGAAATTTTTATATTCCGCTTATCCCCTTTCCGATGTTCGAGGAGATTAACGGGAATTTCAAGCAATCTTGTTATTCCATTCCTCTATCTTAAGGTTTAAAATGAGGAATTTTTCGAATCTATGCTTATCCAAGCTTCTTTCGATTGATTGAATTCGTTGTTTCGTACAAACTTTTCCCTAGAAATTACGAGGACGCAATTTGTTAAGGGGGGAGTCTGTAATAACCCTGGGTTCGGGGTCATCTTTTTATGTTAAATTATATCGAAGGTTATAATTTAATATTGATCTAGAGAATAAAATTGGAGTTAAAAATTTTGTGAGAATTGAGGGTTTGTTGTGAAAATAGAGTTTGAGAATTTTATTTCATGTTACATAAGTGGAAATGAATGGAAAATGTTTTTATTTAGATAAAAATGAAATAATTGGATAATTAATGCCAATTGCTTTTAGTGATCGGTTTTAATAGAAGTAATCAATTTTTATTAAGTGTTTATTAAATAAAAACATGAATTTGGGTTTGAGGTTTGCATTAAACATAAACTATGGCTCTATATGGTCTTGTGTATTTTTCTATATGGGAAAAAGAGAAGAAAAAAATTTGTGGAGTTTTAGAAGTTAAAATATGGGTTATTTTCTTTATTTAATTAAAAGTGTGCAATTTATAATAAAAGAGGGGCTTTATTGTAAAAGTGTTTAAAATGGAGATTTATCTTTTTATTTGGGTTGAAAATGTCTTGATATATAAGTGTTTTAAATTTGGTGATTTTATCTTGTGTATTTTGGAAGTTAATGATTTTTGTATTTGTGTATATATATAGAATTGTATGAATTAATTTATTCTTTCTATTTAGCCTAATTAATTCTTATTTGTTTTGAGCCCAAGCCCAATTAACCCGTATCTTTTCTATTATTTAGCCTAGTTGAGGAGGAAACATTTCTCTAGTACGTTCTTTTTTTCTTCTTCAGCCCCTTTCTTCTTCTTCTTTCTGTTATTTGAGAATTCATGGCTTCTCGTCCAAATCAAAATTTAAGGCCTTCAAATCTCTTGTTTTTGTTAGCTAATCAAAGAAGAAAGATAATCTCCTTCAAACCCTAGCTAGCTTATTTCTCAATTCTTTTACAGTAAATAGAATTTGATTTTTTTTCTTATTATATGTTTGCATGTCCAACTTTTAGGTTGCTATGGCCTTCTAAGCCTTCTTCTTAACTAAAGACACCAACTTGCTTGCATTAGCACGCCATTTCACTGCAAAACTGAAGGAAAGTGATAATTACTTACAATTGTTAGCTAAACAGTTGTTTTGAGCATATATATGAAGTTCATCGTTCTCTGTAAATTTCTTGTTTTTGTAACTTGCCTCTGTTTGTTAACTTTGTTCTGGCTGTCACTTTGAAGTGATGTAACTTGCTCAATTCTTATCCGTTTGAGCTCTAGTTTTTCGCATGTTGTAGTTTAGATCTCAGTGTATCTTCATGTCAATTTTTGTTCAACTCTAAGGTTGTTTCAACCCCCAATTTGCTGCTCAAAGTAGCTCCAGCGAGTGGTTTTTCGTTCAGGGTATTAGCTGCGTTTTGGTTGCTGCAAACACAGTCTGAGTTCATTTTAGAGAGTCCATAACTCATTCATTTCTAGTCGGAATCCATCAATTCTTTTTTTCCTGAAAAGATGAAGTTTTCAACTATGTGCATGTCGATTTATAGCTCATTTAGAGGTCATTTGAATGCTTGAAACTGACCTCAAAGTCGAGCTCTGGCCGTGATTTCGACCAGGGTATGGATTCCCAGAGTGAAAACAGCGCCCAGGTCCAACTTCGAGGCAATGTATCTTCTATATTTCTTATCGGAATCAATTTATTCTTTTTTTATGAAAGATGAAGTTTTCTACTACAGGAAAATCAATTTTCAGTTCAATTCAATGTCAATTGAGGCACTGTTTCATGATTGAAAGTTGAACCTGAAGCTTGTTTTACTTCTGGATTTTTGCAGCGAAATCACTATTCAGGTCCAACTTTGAGACCTCGTAACATTTTCATTTCTTATCTAAATTGTATGATTCTTTTTTCAGTTTAGATTATGCATGTTGAACTTTATTATTGTCAAAATTTAGGTCATTTCGACCACGGTAGCTTATAGAAACTTGCTCCCGAACTTTGGTTCGCATCATGTTTTGCTTTAGAATCTTACTTAGAATTGAATTTTGATGATGGTTTTGGATGATTTCTTTGTTTTCGAGCACGGGTTTTTCTTCCACATGATTTTGAAATAAATTTTATAATAAACTGGCATTCAAAATAATTATTTAATATTTTTAAATTATTTTAAGCTATAGATTCTATTTATTCTCTACAATAAGGGAATTTCAAATATTGCTTTCTAAATTGATTTCGAAAACAGTTTTAAGCTTGTTTTCCTCTAATAAAATTATTTTAAATAAAATTACTTATTTTTATGAATTTCGGACGTAAGAGGAAGACAATTAAACGTTAAAGTAAAACACGTGGTATAGGACACATGGATTTTCTTTATCGCTTAATATCAGACTTATATGATCGAAACCCTTTCGATGAACTGTTTAAGATGATTTAAGATGTTATTAAATTTTGGGTAGATTATATGGTCCGAGAACTCCAATTTACGAGTATATTCGATGAAGGACCATTTTAAGCCGTGTTTCCGAATCGCCGATGAAATGAGGTGAATTAAGAGCTAGAAATTCCTAATTGGAATTATGGTTATAAATAACCATCTAGATGTTATTTTTACTTTCCGATGAGATTAGGTAAGCTTCTTTATGATGATTTTACGATGTTTAGATGTATTATGATAATTTTTATTTGTCGATGAGATGAGACAAGTCACGATGTCACTAGTACTCGTCAATGAGATGAGCTGAGCATAGTATTGTATTTACTCCCCAATGAGATGAGGCTGAGTATATTTTCCTAATTTTTATGATGCTTTACTAGTGTGGTACCAACAAACGGCTAGTAAACCGTTAGGTGCGAACGTATGGTATGGGACATACGTTAACTCCTATTCGGTTCCTGTCCGAGAGGTTGAGACACATTCACGATGTTTACTAGTACTACAGACCAGATTACTCGATTGGAGTCATCACGATGTAGTTGCTACTCTGGTCATCATGATGTTATTAACTCGGGTCTTTGTGACTGGAAGTCATTATGATGTTATAAACTCTAGGCATTCATGATGTTCACAATGTTAAGATGTTATTTGATTCCAGTCATCATGATGTTTATGGTACCAACTAGTAGTACTAGTCACGATGTAGTGCACGTAGCATTGCTTCGGCATGCAATCAAGGATCTGGCCAATACGAGATTTCTTTAAGTTTTGATGCTTTAGACTTCACCGTTTTAGATGATTATTACATTGATAGTCTAATGCCAGATGAGATGTATACATATATAGAGAAATCATTTATGATCTTACTCTTTGATTGAGTTATTTGCATTATGGATTGATGATTTTATAGACTACTTGATGTTAAGATGGAATTGAGATGTATTTATATATTTATACCGATGAGATGAGGTATAAATGATTATGAAGAATCTTTTATGATGAGTTTTAGTGATGGATTTGAGATGTATCTATATTCGTACCGATGAGATGAGGTATGAATAAGTATGATGCTTCTTTTAAGATTGGGTTTTATATTTCCTTAAATGATCATTGGGATGTGCCAATGAGATGAGGAACATCCATATGCGTTTTATTCTATGTATGAAGGATATGTATCTCTGATGTATTATTACATTGATGACCACTTCTAAGAAGATAGTTGAATCGTTTGAAGTCATTATCCATATTCTTTTATAACGCCGATGATATGAGGCGAAAGCGATGTTTATTGAGTCTTATCTTTAAATCTTTGCTCGCCAATGTTCCATTTGCTTAAGTGTCAGTTATGCCACTTAAGTATGACTTTATCATCATTATCTCTTCTACTTGCCAAGAAGAGATGTTGTCTTTCTTATGATGTTGAAACCCTGTTTAGGGCATGGCATCCTTTAAGAAAAAGGATACCATAGCTTTCACCTATTTAGCCTTATCAATTATTCTATTTAGCTGATTATTTTAGTTAGCCTGACCTGTGTGTTTTCACTCGGGTCAGACCGAGTTGTTTCAGGTATTATCTATTGGACTTAGCTTGAAGTTGATGTTGGATATCAGCTCTTCTTTCTCTTGATTAGTTTCTGTTCTTCCACATACTCTGATATATTTATATTTGATTCGATGTATATGGTGTGGTCGAGTACCAACGTTATTGTATTCATATTGTATTGTACTAAACATTTATCAGTGTATATGTATATATATGATGTTGATTACTGTTATGTGATGTGCTTTTCATTTAGCTATTGTATTTGTTCTGATAGATCTGTTAGCCATCTATATTTTTGGATTAAGCATTTACTAGGTATGTCGATCCAGTTGAGATAGAAAAAATCATTTTGCATTTATCGACGTATTCAATAGATGTTTAAGACAAAATTAAAGATGGTCGCCCTTAACCAGCCCTATTCTCCACTTTGGTAGACAGAATTACTCGTTAATTCCCTTTACTAAGATGGGTCTCGGGGTAGGGCGTTACAGATCTATAGTCTATAAAAATCATATATAAAGTCGACATATCATAATAGAGCATATAATATGGAAAATCATACCTGACATGCTCTACATCCAACACATAAGCATATAAACAAATATATACTAAAATACTATCATCAGTATGGGTGTACTACTCATTTGAGTACAAACTAGGGTGTTAGGGTATTAGACTCAATAATATCTATATTACATGATATCCATAGCAAACATAGAAACCATCACACGATATTGCATCTCATACTTAATGTCATTGGATAATGATATCCCAAATGATCATGTTATATAATCAACGACTACTCAACATTGTAACCCTATCGATTCCCGAATCCTTTCCCATTCAGATAGCTAGGAACTACACCTAGGTCGTAAGGTCAAGAGATATTGATCACATCGTACGATCCATAGTGAGCATCCCTATACTCCTTTACGATCATACACCAAAACCCTTGAGTCATCAATGATCCTCTAGCATACATACCGATAGTAGAAACCCCTTTTTCCACTTCATATGTCATCATCACATAGAACTTGCCTGCTTTGACAATCCATATATGCTTCAACTAACTCCATAACAGCCCATAATGATCTGATGTTGTAGCATCGACCTGTCAATGTACTTAGCCTAAATCCATTCCTTTATGATTCTTAAACCATGGTTTACCCTCTAACACATTTATGGAACGAAAGAGCAAAGTAGCCCATCATTGATTCTTCTAATTCCCAAAATGTTACATCCTTCATTTCAAAACCCAAAGTTGGAACATTAGTGTACTGCAATTGCCTTGGAATCACCTTTCGGTGACAAAGACGGGTTATATTACATAATTTTAAGCAAACAAGTAGATATTAACTACAACTAAGAAACACATCATACAATTCATGATTAACAATTTATTGCAAATTTGTGCCCATATAGGGGTCGAAATATAATACAACATAGATAATAGTGTTATGACCGGCATAAACACTTAGTACGGTAGATCAAAATAACAATTATTATCTAAACCTCCTATTTTGTCTTTAGAACTCCTTGTATGTCATCTGAAAGAAACCTGCCTAAATCATAAACTCGGCCTACTCAAACGAGTATCTATGAGTTTAAGGGGAAAATAATAATAAAACATGGATCAAACATAGAGTCTAGTATGAGTAATATACTATTCTAAACATAAAACATAGTGAGACCATGCCGCTAAAGCACAGAACGACCATAGCAAAGCATTCGTTTAAAAATTTGATTATAAGCATAAGTTTATATTTCATTCACAAATGTTTTATTAAAATTAGGACACCATACCCGAGATCAAAAGGCATTTTACTCAGTTAGCGATTTAGTGATCATTTTATTTCTTTTCAAAACCTGAGACACTCTTATTAAGGCAACTATCAAGGCCTTACATCTACTATAAGAAATTAAAGGTTTTACTCCAAGTATTCGACCACCACTAAGGACGTATACCATAACTACTTACTTAATTCCACTAAAATCATTATCGGTTTTGGTTGCCACTTATGCTTTACACCTCGCTTTCGTATTTTGGCCGCCACACCGGGCTTCATAGGTGCTTTGCTTTCATTTTCGGTTGGTACTTCGGGCCTTACGCCCACGTTGTCGTATTTCATTAGCCACTAAGGCCTTACACCTACTTGCTTTCGTACTTCATTTGCCACATTAGGCCTTATGTCTTCTACTGAATATTTGGTTCCTACAGCAGGCCTTCCACCAATTGCTTTCGTGTTTTAAAGGCCACTTTATGTGATACTTCCATACCTTTGACTATGGCTGCCACTTTAGGCCTTTACGCCACCAACGCCTTGCACCTACACTTTTGTTTTTGAATGCCACTGAGGCTTTAATCCTTTGCATTCGGTCTCTTGAATGTCACCTTAGGCCTTACGTCATCTACTTAATATCACCAACCTCCTAATCAATCATGCGTTAGGCTTTTCTCTTAGTTATTCATTAAGCTACGTTATCACATTACCATCAATGTGATAAGTATTGCTTCTGACAATTTGAGCCTCCACTTAAATTCTCCTATGAAACTCAATTGGTTCCAATTACAATATGTTACTGAAAGCTAAACTACCTCGGCAATCCTTACGCTCGGTCTTGTCTAAGAGCCTGTTTTACTTAGTTCATGCAAGGACTCTTAACTCTAGGTTTTGGAAACATCTCGTCTACCTATAGTTTCTTATGTACCCTCATCCCCCTTGGGCCTTCGGTTTAATAAACCAAGCCTCCTAATAAGCAATAATTTGACCAAACTTCCATACCACTAGCTAAGGTGAAGCATGGACATAAATCTTTGAATTGTTCAATACTAATTGTTGGCTGACTTAATAGCCACGAGTTGCATAACCACATTAATAGATTCTCCAAAGTACCACATGATTTAATTGATTTATAAATTGTTATAAATTAATTGATACTTATAAACTATTATATATTTATGTATCGAGTGAAATTAGTATTATTTTAGGAGCTATTACTAATTAATTGCGTATATAAAAGTTATATATGTACTGATCGATATACGATGTTGATACACATTTGAATTTGATTTTAAAAATAATTAATTGCTAATTTTTTTTAAATTTTCAAAGGGTCCATCTAGCCTTGTCATGATTGGTCACAGAATGAGTAAAAAGGATTTAAAAATCCAAGGGTTGGGTCTGGAATATGAAAGGAAGAGTTAAGGAGATAAAGGAGGCAACTAATATTTGATTCCATCTATAAATTTCATACTTAACCCCTCATTTTATCTTTTAATTACTCTTTCTCTTTCAAATCCTAGCCTCCATATTCCTTTTTCATTATTTCTAGCTGAAATCTCATCAAAATAGGCAACCAATTGATTCAAACAAATAAAAAGGGGTTCTCCTACTCTTCCAAAGCTATGAGCTAGGATTTCTGGCCTAGGAGTAACTCCTTTAATCAAGGGGCATTCAAGGGCAACATCAATAAGGTTAACCTACTTTATCTTATATATTTTCATCATACTATTACAGATCCAACAATTTAATTATTTTAGCAAACTTGTATATGCATTTGTTTTCCACATTTAATTTATACATGCATCACTACAACAAAAATACCATTTTGCAACTGCCAAAAACAGTTGTAATAGGTCTATTACAACTGACGGCTGCCAGTCTTAGTATCCGGAGTTGTAATAGAGTTGAAGATTTTTACAACTGCTGCCGACAGTTGCAAGAGCAGTTGTAAAAAAGCTTTTTACAACTACTTTTGAAAGTTGTGGTAAAGTCTATCGTAACTGTTGCATTGACAGTTGTAATAGATCTCTTTTGCAACTGCTAATAGCAGTTGCAACAATAATTTTTGCAACTGCTTTTGGCAGTTGTAATAGATTCACTTACAACTGTTATTGACAGTTGCAATAAATCTTTTTACGACTGCTACCAACAATTGCAATTCATCTTCCGACAACTGTCATTAACCATAAATTTCACAACATTATAATTAAAACCGATATTTCACTAATAATAACTACAACCGTTAACATTACTTGAAACAACATTAACCATTCACATTTAATAAAAGCTAAAACAATTCAATTTTACACCATTTTTGAATTCATAATTTTATTACAAAACATAACTAAATCCATAACATACGTCAATATAAATATAGATACGTACTAATTAAAAGAGATAAATTCCCCGTGCTAAGCAACAATCTTCCCAACCTCTTGTCCATGAGTACAGACGTATGAAGTAGGCCTATATGGAATAGCTTAAGAATCCAGTTGAGTGTAATCTAGTTGAGTGCTTAAGAATCTAGTTGAGTCCAATAGTACAGACGCAAATAACATAAGCGCAGCGGGGCCAGCAATCCAGCCCAGCTGCCCAATAGTCCATGCCAATGACAGCACACCCGATCTGATAACAGCGGTGATGATGTGAGTACCGGCAGTCGGTACAGTTCTTGAAAATTGTGCTAAATAAACTGAAATGATAAGTGAACTAATTTCTACCATGACTAATTTTATTCTAGTTTATCAATCCCCAAATTTTGACCCTTAACAAATTAACATGTTCAAATAATTTTCAAATTGCTTGAATCTTTAACTTCGTGATATTCTGAAATATCCAAATCTTTAGTGTTGTAGCAAACAAATAAGGTTGCTTTAGCAGTATTTTTCATTAGGTAGATTAAATTCTGTAATGCGAACAAATATCTCAACATAATTATAGTGAAATACAAAGTCGATGAAATCATTTAAATTATCAAGTGAATCTTCCCGCAAAAACTTGACATTCAGACAGAAATATAAATAAAGGTAATAATTCTGCTATTCCTCTGTATAGTTAATGAAAAAAACTTACAATATTTGGCTTGATTGAAAGTTGAAACTGCAATAGGAATCCTGTAATATTGAAAACACAACTAAGTAATGTGCCATGAAAACATTTACAGTAAAAAAAAATTATATTTTTACTTAAGTTATCAAGTGAAACTTACCGCTAAAGTTTTTGAAGACCGAAATATATCAGAAGAGGAAATTATCCTATTATTCTTCTCTAATGTTAAAGGAATTAAAAAACAACTTACAAAGTTGGACTTGGTTGGGACTCAAGAATTGAAATTGTTATTCAATTCCAGTAATAATGAGTAACACAACCTATTAACGTGTTTGTGAATATAATTGAAAATAAATATGTTAGATAAAAAATACATGTGTCTTCAACATACCCTTCTTTCCATATCAGAAGCATTTTATGAGAGTTTTCTCATTTCCATTGTTCTAGACTTCAGACCACTTAAGTGGTTTACCTTTTATGTTAGATAATAATAACTTATATGCATCAACTTTAGGTAGAAAAATAATAACACGCTTTACTGACACTACCTCATGTATACCAAAAATTCTTCCTCTTATCTCCATTCTTGGCCTAAACTATGAAAGACTTGTATATAGAAGAAAAATGACATCTAAATCATGATCACAACACTTCATAAGCTTTGCCATAATATCTGTTAATGTATGAAACCTGCAGGCAATAAACAAAAAATAACTCATAAATATACATAATGCCATATAATAGGGATTTCTGACATAACCTCTCCCAATATGTATGCTAACAATGAATAGTAGACTTAATCCCTCACTATTCAATTTATTAGACTAAGAAACAATTTATGACACAACCCAGTTTTAATTGACTTGTGTGAAAATCAAAACATTGCCTGTGCTGATGCTCATAAACAGAAGAAAGAAATGTGAAAAATGCAATTGTTTTACCTCAACCGAGCTTATACAGGTGTATCATGGGTTGACACTGGGTAAAATTTGTAAACCTTCATGTTCTCCAATGCAGACCTTGTTTTGTCATCCATGTTACTTATTTCACTTTCCCTAGCTTCCCTGGCCTGAATATTAAAAGAGTTTAATACTATGTACTTTCGTCGACAAAATATAGAATTAACAGCAGATTAAACTAAACTTACCTCACGTTGTGCTTTCTTTTTTTCTCTTACTTGCTGCTTGACAAAATCCTGACAAAATATGTTACCAAGTTCAACTTACCAGACAAAAATATAGAACAAAATTTCCGAGGACTATTTTGACATATTATGGCTAAACATTCTATTTAGTTCCCAAGCCAAATTAGAACTAAACATAAAAGACGATGAATGGAAATAATTATTGACCTTAAACGCATCCTTTTGATCTTGAGCTAATCTTTCATCTTTAATTAGGTCATCCACAAACTCCTAGTAATAATAAAATAAAAGGATTCAGAACAGTTCTATGATTACTAGTGTGAAAGGCATATGTTAGAAACAATACTTCAAGCTCATCCAGTTCCCAGTCAAAATCACAGACAACCTGCACATGCAATTAGAATGAACAAACATTAGCAAATGATATTTTAATTCAAAGTAAATCTATTATGAATATAGTCTCACCGGTGGTTCAATAGGATACATTATATTGACAACTGTATCGTTCTCATCTTCATCAAGTTTGAGTGGCTGAAAGATCTGCACAAGTAAAATATTGCTTTTGGGTTCAATTGTAGAGCCAAAATATTTGGTTCAGAAAACAGCTTTCAAATATTTGATTTGATGCAATGAGGATAATACAAATGAAAGTTTAAATAACTTACAAGGAAGACAATAGTAAAATTGCTTGATACGTTCAATTTTCAGATTTTGTAAAGCAGACCTGAAAGGATAATGAAAGTAATAACGTAAGCGAAAGATAATAAATAGAGCTAGGAAATCATCAGCTACTGCAAGTTATACATGGAACAAAACTAAGGAATAAATAAATTTGTAAATGATACAACACGGTGCTCGGTAACTAATCTATAATGGGTTATACAAAGAGCAGGTTGAAGAGTAAAATATTGAATTTCCATGAATTTCCATAAATTTCCATGTGTCTTCTGGCCTATAAAAGGTAAACCACTTAAGTCCAAATATATGGGTTTTTCAGCTACTCTGTATTCATTATTATCCAATAAGTTAGAATTACGATTTTATGCAATTTGTTTCTATATATTTCATTATAGATGGTTGTTGAAACAATATATAAGTTCATGTAAGAAAAGGAGCATTTTGTTTAGCCTGTGTCATGATTAAATCTTAGGTCCGTCCCTGGAGCAATTTGTTCAGCCTATGTCATGACTAATCAATGGTGCTGCATTTGGTAACTAGTAAAACACTGAGAAATAAGAACAAAGGGCCAATCCAAGAGGTTACAAAATTACGTTTTTAACGGAACACAAACTGGACTATAATGTGTACGTTTTTAGAAATTTCATATTGCATAAAGGTTACAAAATTACATCACAACCATATTCGCTTTGATCCAAAAACCATAAAGAGCATAAGCATATTTTGAACAACAGACAGTCAAAAGCAGAAGGTTAATTACCTTAGTGGTTGTTAGTGGCAATCGTTGATCGGAGAGGTTTCAGAGGAAGAGGGAGAGACGAGGAAGGGGAGTATATACCCATCTGAAGCAAGATGGCCACTAGATAAACAATGAAGAAGGCGAAGTCATTGGAAGTCAATATTGGGGGAAAATCGGCTGAAGGTAATGATGAGTCGAAGTCTAATTTCACGAACCAATCTCTGGTACGGCGGCGATCTAATTGAAGTAGAGGCGTGCAATTTCATGAACCAATCTCTAGTACGGCGGCGATCTAATTGAAGTAGAGGCGTGCAACTCCTGAAGAGCAGCTACAGTAGAGCTATGAAATCTCAGATCGGTAGCCAGAGCAGATTTTCGAGCGGCTTTGGTTACGAGCTGCTTCCTTGGTGCTTTGCCTCCTGTCGATTTCCTAGCGGTTTGCTTGGTATGAGCCATTGAAATTAAGATTATAGGTTTTAATTTGGGAGAAAATGGGGATAAACAATGCCGATCTGAGACGGTGGGTAACGAAGAGTTTGAGAGGATTATATTTCCCGCATAAATTTCCTGCATAAATTTCAGATTGGAGCCAATTTTTCGCTATTCCCTGTCTAAATTTCATATCTTTGCCACTAAGATTTTGTGGGTTAGCACTAACTTTTCGTGAGTCATAGTCAAATTTTTATCAAAATTTGAGAAAATAAATATTATAGATTAGAATTAATATGTGAATAATTAATTATTAATCATTATGTATATGTTAACAATTATTATTTATTGAATATTTAATAGTAATTTTTAAAAATATTTAACGTTTATTAATTATTAAGTATTAATTATTATTAATTTTAAGGTTATTATTAAATATTATTAAATATTAATATTGTTAATAATAAATTATAAAATATTAATAATTGTTAATATTAGTTGGGTCTCCATTGCAACTAGTAAAAAAAGAGTTGTTGGAAATAATTTTATACAACTTTTTGAAAGAAATCGTCATAATTGTCAATTAGTAATTATCAAAAATCAATTACTAAATAGTAAATATTACTTCTTAATTATTACTTCTTGATTATTAATATAAAATTTTACTTCTTAATTATTAATATTAATTATTCGTTAATTAAAAATAATTTATTATTTATTAATTGTTAATTATTTATTAATAATTATTAATTATTGAACTGTGATTATTAATATTAATTATTTCATATTTTTAAATTAATTATTGTTATTTAATAGTAATTATTAATTATTAAGTTTTTTTAATTGTTAATTATTAATTATTAAGTATTACTATTTAATTATAATTATTAATTATAAAAAATCAACTCTTATTTATTAATTATTACGTATTTATTAATTATAAGTTATTACATTGATTATTAATTATATTGAATAGTAATTATTAATATTAATTATTTCATATTTCAAATTAAGTATTATTATTTAATAGTAATTGTTACTTATTATTAATTTTCTTACAATTATTAATTATTAGGTACTACCATTTAATTATAATTATTAATTAATAATTACAATGGAAAAACAAAAAAATGTAATAAGCCCTGCTACAACTGCAAAAAAGAAGAGTTGTTAAAAATATGCATCTATTACAATTAGCAAAAAGATGTTGTAATATACATCTATTACAACTAGCAAAAAGCTTGTAATAAGCGTATATTACAACTGGCAAACAAGATAGGTTATTAAAAATAGACAGCTATTACAACTGACAAAAAATATTGTAATATGTATCTATTACAACTGGCGAAGATAGAGTTGTTAAAAATAGACATTTATTACAACTGGCAAAAAAGAATGGTTGTAATAGGTATCTATTACAACTGACAAAATAAAAGAGTTGTTAAAAGTAAGTTTACTACAACTGTCTGATAAAAAGAGTTGTAAAAAACATTTATTACAACTGACTATTTGTGACAGTTGTAAAAATACAGTTGTAATAAGGTCATTTTGTTGTAGTGCATGGAGATGGAATTTTTATGAGCCTGTTGATTTGGATAAGATTTGAAATTAATAAAAATAATTTTGATTGTTAATTCTCATTGCTAATTTCTATTATAGTTGATGTTGCTTTAGCTATGGATCTAATAGCTAATTTATTATACATATGCATATAAATATATATATATATATATATATATATATTAATGTTAATTTCATGCGTGCATATTGGTTTAGAAACAATTTACAATAAATGGTTTAAAAAACTACAAAAACATAGATATATGTGTGTGTGTGTGTGTGTGTGTGTGTGTGTGTTATTAAAGGAGAAATATTTTGATGTACAAACCTATATAAATTAACATCCTTGTTTTGTATAATAAAGTTTTTCTTCTTGATTAAAAAAAATTAATCTTTCATTTTAGGTCAAGATGTTAATTTAACAATCGTATTCACGTTTAATTCTTAGTATTTTCACAAAATAAAACATATGAATTTAACAAAAGGGAAAAATGAAAGGTTGTGTTTTCGGCAAAAGAATATATGTGTACGTATGTATGCATGTATGCAGATATTTACATTATATTTACAGAATACCTTTGTTTTATTTTTGTTTTGAATTATTTATATATAATATGTCAAAGACCTCTAGCTTAAATGGTTAGAGGTATGACGCTTTAAACATAGATTCTAGGGATCATGAGGTCGAGCCCTTGAGACATCATAATGAGTGCTCTGCTTGAACAAAATATCATTTTTCTAATCAAAATATATATTTATATATAATATATATTTGAATTGGCGGATCTAGATCTAATTATATTGTCTAACTTGATGTTCTATAAAAAAACAAGTGAAGTCTAGTTTTTTGATTTGATCAAAATTCATTTAGAAGTTGAAGGGATTTAATAAAAACATTTGAAATATACATATACATATATTTGCACATAATATTTTAGACAGCTAATGCATATATAAAGGACAAATGTAACTATTGTAGTGTAAATCCTACCACCTATTCATGTATACATTAAGTATGTAATATGAAAAGTTGCACTTGTACTATATACACTTGAGTATATTTCGATATACTCACAAATATGCCAAATACAAATTTGGAAAATTTTATTAAATAAATTAGAAAAGTTAAATAAAATCATTTTTTTAGTCGAACATATTTGATTGGATCTAATAATAAAATTAAGACTTCATAAATCCAATAAAAATCTAAATAGAGAATTTTTTAGTTGAACTTGTCAATGGTATTGACCCCAATAGCTTATGCGGTCTGAATTAGTCAACATACGAGAAAATAATTAAGCCTGCCTATCTAGTATATTTCTTGAAAAAGTGACATCTATGCTTGGATTTGGATAATCAAGTATTTTTCCCTCCTTGGCTACTCGCAAGACCCAAGTAATAAAATAAGCCCAAAAGAACGGCTTAAATGGATTTAGGCATTGGGCTTATTTTCAAAATTCAGTTTGGAAACTTTAAATATATCTTATGTTTAAAGTTGATTTTAAAATATAAATAAATTTTATAAAGCTTATAAAAATAAAAAATAAAAAATTGTTCTAGAAGCAAATTTATTATTATTTGAAAATTTATTTAATATTTAATTAATTGGATTAATTGCATAAATAATTTATTATAAATAATCAACTAAAAGTTAATTAATTAAGCATGAATATATATAGTGATGTATGTACCTTATGTAAATATACATCTCTTCTCTACTACTAATAAAGAGAATTCATTCCATTGCTTTGCTTGGCGTCTTTTTGAAATACCTACAATCCCCTTCCTCTTTCTTTCATTTTACGTCCATCCACCCACTTCTCCATTCTCCATTTTTCCCTTTCGCATCCAGAAACCTAACGCCCTTCTTCCCCTCTGCAACCACTCTTCGTCAACAACTAACAGCAACCATCTTTATCACCGATCACCAATTCGATCAAACACCTCCTTATTCTGCATTTATATGTAGTCTTCATTAAAGATTCGATCGCCAGATCTACCGATTCGATCGACAAATTTAGTCGCCGCATTCGATCTACCACTTAACAATTCGATCGCTAGATCTACCGATTCGATCGACAAAATTAGTCGCTGCATTCGATCTACCACTTAACAATTCGATCGCCAGATCTACCGATTCGATCGACAAATTTAGTCGCCGCATTCTATCTACCACTTAACAATTCGGTTGTCATTCCAGATCTATCGCCTCAACCACCTGTCATCAATCGTCTTTATCAACGACTACGTCTTCAACTGGCCCCTTGGCGTTCATCCAAATGTTATTGTATGCCTCTCCTCCTCTTCTTCTTTTACTTTTCCTTATTCCGTTCATATATTTTATATTTAACAGAGCATTGATTTGAGCATGTTTATAGATTGTAAGATGTAGAAAATTTTGTATAAGTTTTCAGCTGATCTAGCCGATTGTTGCTCTCTGATTTTATTTCGCATAGTTTATAATAATGGTAGAGCAGATGCAGATTGTAGTCACATTATATGATGAATTATCATGTCGATGTGTAAAACCATAGGTAAACATTGAGTACAAAAACGATTATTCTACAGTTAGTTTACAATGAAGTTACCAATATCAATCCTAAAGTAAACATGGTAACCTATCACTAATTTATGTTAATGGACCTTACATTAAACATGTAATTCATGATTCTCCCAAAGTCCAACCAAGTTAGTGTTCATATATGTCTTTTAGGTACAAAAAGGTATTTTATACATCAAAAAATGATGAAGGCTGAAATAATTTTGTCCTCAATTTTTGAGTTACAAGATCTAGGCCAAAAGATGAATATGTATGATGATAAAAGTAATTTTCACATGCCTCCATTTTTTTTTCTTCCTTAAATTTCATTTTCATACGCAGAATCTTACTAATAACTTGTACTTTCAGTTAGTTAATAATCAATCTGTGACAGTGCCTGATCCCTTCGAAACAAATGGATTATACATCTAATATTTCAGTAATCAATGTAGAAATATATTTGCACTGTTGATTCTCTTCTAGATTCTTAAGCGAGCAATATGACTATCTTGTATACCCTGATGTCCCCCTTTAATTTTTTTCTGGGACTATCTGCCCTAACGGTTTCAATCTATTGGAATATTCTGGCACGTAAAACCTATGATGTCACTAAAATGAGTGCAAAGATTTTTTAGAAGCCAACGTCAAATGACATCTTTGAACTAAAAAGAAGAAAACTACCTCCTTTGTTCAATGAAAATGAAGAATTCGCTTGATAAGTTGGATGATAAAATATAAACAAAATTTTCAAGACAATGATCTTATGTGGCTTTCATTCATTCTTTTGAAGAATAAAAAACTCAGGTCACATATCAAACATATAGTCTTTTCATCAAAACTAATTATGGAATTAACTCCAAAAATCATTTTATTTTATTTTTAAAGAGGGACAAAAAAATATAAAATAACAAGCTTTGTAAACTGTTTGGATAATATTAATCGATGTGTTAATAAAAGAGGCCACTATAAACCATAAAACTAAGGTTGCTTACATTTGTTGCTAGAGTTTGTTCTGTTTATTATGTTTCTGTATGTTTTAATGTTTCTTTTACAACAACAGTATATGTTAATATTATTAGTTTGCTACTGCTTTTTTTAAACTAATAGTTTGTACATTAAGCAATAGGTATAAAAGATTCCAGTTTACACTAGTTTGGGGGCATGCCCTTTTGATACCCAAATATAGTCTATATAGCATTCTCTTTAATGTTTTAAAAGGAAAAAAGGTCAAGAAAAATATATGCAGAAGCTTGATTTTTAAGACCAAGTAATTACTTCCTTTTTTGTTGATTTTCTCTGCATTATCATTTTTCTCTGTTGAATTTTTGCTCGAGGCAGCTTCGTTTTCGGATTATGCATATTTATATTTAGATTTTGCTGATTCATCATACACCAATAGTGCTTTGTTTCTCCATTTAATAAGTAATGGATGCCAACAGACCCGATAACACAAAGCACAACTTAAAGAAGTGCAGGCTAAGCAGCTTAATCTCACTTATGGAACCACTGTCTAATAGTGTTGATTCAGTATTTTGTTTTGTTTTTTGGTTGTTATGAGGAGAGCAATAAGAATGTAAAAAAAATATGCCACTTAATCTCACTTATGGATCCACAGTCTAATAGACATGCATTAACTAATGACTCATATTTAAACAATACGGTTATATTCAAACCAAAACCTAAAACCTTTGGAAGAAGAAATCACATGTTATAATGTAACGAAACATGAGTAATACATGTTGATTTTAAATACTATAATTTTTAAGAAATAGTTTTATATGAATTTCTTTATAATACTGCACAATTAATAGTAAAATTGAATTATACATAAGTACAGTATATAAACTATTATACGACTAATTATTTATATGGTCGAAGAACAAAACTTAAAGCTTGAAACTCAATCTTTTACTTGGAATACTAACATTATTCCATTTGTTTATTTTAATTTTATGATCATTGTGATATATAATTAAAACATGAATTTGAGATTCATTATTCTTCTTCATAGTACATGATAATGCTAAACAGCCATGTTGCTAAATTTACACATGCACATTGTGATTAGATGCATGTCCATATGGATGTGTGTAATTTCTTCATAATATGATGAAGTCATAGTGAGCTTTCTAGATGCCATTGCTATCTTTATACCATTGATTGATTTTAATCTTTTGTGGTCTTTTACAGGACAAAGAGGTGCATATTCTCTGTATTGTTCATCAACGACATTGCAAAGGAGTTTCTCTATATATGCTTATGAATATTGTAGGTAAGATTAAGTTTTGAATGCAATTTATGTGCAACCCAATTTTTAATATTCATATATTATTCAAATTTAAACAAATATATATTTCAGTGTTAGTGTTATATATATATATATATATATATATATATATATATTGTTGACATGTGAAATTAACCATTAAATATTATTTTAACAAATACAACAAAAACAAATTAAATTCTTTAATCCCAAAAGACTTTGATTTATTTTAGAAAACACAATATGAATATACCCCTTGGATGCAAAGTTATGTGTAGACGAAAAAGAAGTGAAGTGCTCTCGAAATTAAAGCTTTTAGTCTCAAAAGGATTTAATTTGTTTTAGACGGAAGGGAGGATTTATATGCATTTTAACAGAGGCATTTGGACATTAATAAATAAGGCAACCAAATATCTTTCATTCACCAAAAACAGCTATACTTATTTTTAACATGCATCTTCTTTTACAGTCAATTATATAATACATAAGTTGCGATTAAAAATTCTATGATACTGCGTACACTTGATTATTACTGCATTGTTAAAACCTTATGTTTCTTATTATTGCATTGTTAAAAACCCTTTCTTCTTATTATTGCATTATTATATTTTAAGTTCTCTTGCATTTTCTTTTTTTGTCTTACTTTCAATTTGCTTGTTCTGTAGTTTATACTGTCAGAAGAATTTTTTTCGTCTTCATCGCTCAACTTTGATTGTTACTCAAGAGGTACGTCTTGGAAATTTAAATTTGGTAAAAATTGAATAACAAAAGCAACTTAGTTTGTTGATATCTCATATTCTTTTAGCTTATCCAAACATTACATACGATGATGTTTGTGGAAGATATGTATTTTTATATTCTATTGATAATAACATGCCACACCTACTAACTGCATAATATATATAAGTTAAATATTTTTTTGTTAAATAATTATTTTATTAACTACACTTACTTCCCATTCTGTGAAAAATTCTTTTACATATTTTCTACTACATTTACATGTTGTAAAGCATATTCCAACTGGTACTATGAAACATATTATTACTTATATTAGGTATTTTAGTTTTACTAATAAATATATGCAACTTAGCTCTTAAGGCTTAAATGGTAATGTTCACTTATAATACAAATTGGGTATTTTTCTAGCTTTATAGGTCAAACAAATTCTATTTTAAACTTTGTGAATTTCATCATCAACTCATGGAAGGCAATCAATTTTCCAAGTTAAAACCACTTAGAAGTCCTAGAATCAACGAGAGAACTCAACATCAAACAATGGAAGCTAACCAAGTCCCTAACTTACAAAGTGTGGAAATTATTAATTGAGTTCAACGTCACCAAATTGAATCCAACTGCATACCACCCTTATTGCCCCATAGAAGTCCAAGAATTATTGAAAGAAACTAACATCTAGAAATGCAATGTACTCAAGCACCTCCAGTACTGCGTAGAAGCCCTAGAATCATTAGAGGGCTCATCAAGAAGCATTATTGGATGCTCAAATCAAGGCCGAAAGAAAAAGACAACGTCGTTCTGTTTTAAGTTCTGAACAAAGGGAAAAACAATTAGAGCATCGTCGTATTCGCTATAAGGAAGGAAAAAAGTAAATGACTGAAGAAGACAAAGAGGCAAAACGTGAAAATACCATACTATTTATCATAGTAGAAAATCTAGAAGAGTCGAAAAGAATATCAATGATGATGCATCGCAAACAAGTAGTATCGGTAGTTCTTTTTCGATACCTTGCCCTCACAATATACAAGCTATTAATTCAGAGAACTATTCCTTATAATTCAGTACATTATATTATGAGAACAATAAAAGTTATGTATTTACCAAAGTTTATTTTACCTATGTACGAATGCATGCATATAATGATACAGAAACAAGTAGTACAAGTAGCTTCATTATCATCATATAATAATATATTTATTAATATAATCAAAGTATAATTTATGAACCCAAAGTCATATTAAATTTATCACCCACATAGTTTATTGAGTCACTTCATGTTAAACAAAAATTACAAAATTTATTTATCAAATTTTTTAAGTAGATCGAGATCTTAGTGGGCCAATGAACAATGAAGAACAAGAAGACATTATTACATTACCTTTTGAACATAAAGATGACTGGAATAGAACCACAAGAACAAACAGAATTAGTCAAATATGTTAAAGTTCTACCATAAGACATAATTGTGCAAGAAGCTTTACAGATCATTCCGGTTTTCAAAAGTTCTATTTACCACAATCAAGGATACGTACATATTGCCAAGCAAAACTCTTTTATCGAGAATCAAATAGTTTTCGCTGCTTAAATAGAAAAATAATTTTACAGTCAATTTCATCACCGGATGAGATATTTGAGTTGTACATTGACCAATCAGATGAAGGGAAACACTTCAGAAAAAACATACGAGCTTATAACCATATGTTTGCATTTACATCAATGGGAGTACATGTTGATGAGAACTTAGCTAATGGAAGAGATGGAGTATATACATTCTGTGCTCAAGGTAGTATATATATCATAAAATAGGTAGCTTGGTACCTACATCCAATGATCGTCCAAGATTTCTACAACTTTACATATATGATACAGAGCATGAAATCGAAAATCGATTGTTTGAAAATAATACTCTGATACGAGAAATTATGGAGAAGTTGCAAAAAGCTCTTAATACATATAATAGATTTGTAGCTGTATTTCGACAACTTGGACAAAAACTAAATATCCAACATTGTAAATTGGTCATAAAAGAACAATCTTCAAATTAAAAACAATATACTCTCCCAACTTCTTCACAAGTTGTTGGAATTTGGGTTGAAGGAGCTGAAAATGAAGAAATACATGAAAGAGATATTATAGTTGAGACAAACTATCGACAACTCATAACTGTTCCTAAAACAGCTAGTTATTTTGATTCATTGCAATATCCACTTTTATTACCATATGGAAGTTACGGATGGGATATAAATAGTCAGGATGAAAATGGCAATAAATTTTCATGTCATGAGTATTATGCTAATATTCTACAAGTATATACAATTTAATATATTACACTTTTATATATTTATATTTTTTACTTCTTAATATTCATCAATATGTAATGTTCTATTATAGATTTGAGAAAATGATAAATAACTTTTTCTTCGAGGTGGACGATTGTTTCAACAATACGTGGTTGATAACTATGTTAAGATAGATACCAACAGGCTAAGATGGTACGGGAGTAATCAAAAAACCATCAGAGGTACCAAGGATTACAAGATGCTTCAAACATCGGGTAAAATGATGCAAGTGCATAGTTTGTGAATTTGAAAACCCGCTCTTATATTAAGTACAATTTTATACATTTACGTAATTAAATTTCATATTCATGAAGTTTTTAACAAATTCTCTTATTTAGGTAATGTTGGAACACGGACAATACTACCTTCTTCTTATATTGGTTATCCACATAATATGTATCAACGATATCAAGATGCAATGACTTCAGTAAATAAGTATGGCAAACCCGATTTATTCATTACAATGACATGCAACCCACTTTGGGATGAAATTGTTACCAAATTGCTACTCGGTCAACACCCCCAAGACAGACCGGATTTACAACAAGGATATTTCGTGCAAAATACGAGGAATTAAAAAAAGATATTTTCACTAAAGGGGCCCTTAGAAAAGTAGCTGCTCACGTCCATGTGATTGAATTTCAAAAAGAGGTTTACCACGTGTTCATATGCTAATTATCTTCAAAGATGAAGACAAATTGACTAACCCAGATGAATATGATGAAATTGTTAGACGGAAGTATTAGATTCTAACGAAGAATCGAGTTACATGTGGCAGTAATGAAGTGGATGATTCATGGACCATATGGTGCTCAAAATCGAAATTGTCCTTGCATGAAAAATGGTAGTTGCAAAAGAGAGTATCCAAAACAATTTTCAAATCTGACTATTCAAGGCACAGATTCATACCCAATTTATAGAAGACGCGATATTGGAAAATCTATTCCTATTGATAGAAATCAAAAGTTGATGGTAGATAACAGATGGGTTGTACCTTACAATCCGTGATTACTACATAAATATAACTGTCACATTAATGTAGAAATATGTAGTAGTATAAAAAGCGTTAAATATCTTTACAAATATGTATAAAAAGGTCCAGACCGCGTTACAATGCAAGTTCGACCTGGACCTAACTATGATGAGATACAACAATTTATAGATGCAAGGTGGATTTCTGCTCCAGAAGCATTGTGGAAGATTTTTAGTTCTCTCTTTGCAAGATATATCCATTAGTTGAACGTCTTCAAATACATCTTCCAAATAAACAAAGTGTTATGTTTTCCAATGATCAAACCATCAATGAAGTTTTGGCCGATGAAAGCAACCTACACACAATGCTCACAGAGTTTTTCTATACAAATTCAATTGATGAACATGCAAGGAAACTGTTATATCATGAATTTCCAGAGTACTATTGTTGGATTAAAAATCAAAAAAATGGAAAAGATGAGTATCTAATATAAGGGTGATTGGTAAAATATACACAGTCCTACCTACAGAAGGAGAACGTTTTTTCTTGAGAATACTTTTGAATCACATTAGAGGACCAACTTCTTTTAATGATTTACTTACGGTTGACAAAGTTAGAAGTCGAACATTTAAAGAAGCCGCTGAGAAAAGAGGGCTTTTAGAAAACAATGATGGCATTAAAGAATGTTTGACCGAATCATCATGTACAAAGATGCCATTTTCTTTGAGAGCATTATTTGTTACTATCTTTGTTTTTTGCAATCCATCAAGTATGCGAAGGTTATGGGATGAGTTTTTCGATCATATGGTAGAAGATTACCGAAATTCTAGTTCTACTAACCAAATGCTTCTAACAAATCGTCTTTTGAAAGATTTAAACATGTTACTTCTCCAACACAACAAAAGCACAACTTATTATGATTTTCCAAATATATCAAGAGCATATAATTGTGATGAATGTGATAAAATTTCAGAGCTAGTAGAAGAAGAGTTAGCGATTCCTATTTTTGAGGATGATTTACTAGCTACTGAAAAATTGAATGAGGAACAATTGAAAGCCTACAATACAATTATGAATGCAGCTGTAAAAAAGAAAAAATGTTTTTTTGATAGATGGTCCTGGAGGGATGGGAAAACATATTTATACTGTGTTATTCTATCAACAGTTAGAAAAGATGGTGGTATTGCAATTGCAACAGCTACATCTGGTATCGCTGCAACTATACTACCTGGTGGAAGAACTGCACATTCAAGATTTAAACTTCCATTACAACCAAAAGCGACATCAACATGCTCAATAAGCAAACAACCAAAATTAGCAAAAAAATTAAAACAATAAACTGTTCTTATGTGGGATGAAGCTACAATGGTACATTGTTATGCTCTTGAGGCATTTGATAGAACTATGAGAGATATAATGGATGTAGATAACCATTTGGAGGTAAAATCCTTATTATGGTAGGAGATTTTCGACAAGTATTGCCAGTTGTGCCTAAAGCTACAAGAAATGAAATGATTAATGCATGCATCAATAAATCACTTTTATGGTAAAAAATTAAAATTTTGCATTTAAATAAAAACATGCTAGCAACAAATGATATCGCATATCCAAAATTTCTAATTCAAATTGGAGATGGCATCGAACCTTCAATCAATGAAGAAATGATTCAACTACCAACAAACATGGTCATAACATCAAAAAATGATGTTAATCCACTGACAAAGTTGATAGATACAATTTTTCCCAACTTATCAATAAATGCATTCGATAAAGCGTGCATAGTTAATAGAGCATTTATTACACCACTAAATGAATATGTCGACAAGCTCAATGAACATGTACTCAATATATTTCCTGGAAATGAAATCATTTACTATTCATATGATGTAGTAGAAGATGATGCTCACAATTTATACCAACAAGAATTTCTAAACTCAATCACTCCTGGCGGGCTACCTCCATATTGTTTAAAATTGAAGCTTGAAGCACCGATAATGTTGTTAAGAAATTTGAAATCGAAAATTGGATTATGCAATGGAACGAGGCTTATATGTAAACAACTCAATAAGAATTGCATTGATGCTGAAATCATCACCGGACATTATGTTCGTATTAGAGTTTTCATTCCAAGAATCCCACTAAATCCACCTGAAAATTTGAATTTACCATTTTGTTAATACAGAAAAATTTTCCAATTCGTTTGTGTTTTGCCTTCACTATAAATAAGGCACAAGGGCAAACGATAAAAAATACCGGTATTTTTCTACTTGAGAATGTATTTAGTAACGGACATGTGATAACCTGAGATTTTGGCAATAGAAGTTGGATAATCTTCTTTTATAATTATTTTAATTTAGCTAATTAATCTCTTTAAAAAAAGTTAGGATAAATATTTTATTAATTTAGAATTATACGATAGTTTGAATAGAATTTAATAGAGGGTTGAATTTAATAAAGATATGTTACCCAATTTTTAGTATATTGCGAATTTTTGGTGAATTGATAAGGGATTTCCAGAATAAATATATATCAAAAGATTGTAAATATAAGAAAAAATTGATTTGGAAATCTAATAAGTTATAAATAGGAATTTTGATTTGGAATTTAAAAATAAAGATATGTATTTTAAGTAAAATTTTGGATTGATATTCAACAATAAAAATCTGAAAATATGAATAGAATTTAACGTATAAAATTAAAGTGTAAATTTATTAAAAATGGTTTAAAATATATAAAAAAATATTATAAAAGAAAGGGTTCAAACACAATTTATAAATTAATTTAGAAAGATTTAAACATAAAATTTTTGGTTTGTGACATTTGTAAATTAATTGAATCATACATTTAACATGTGTAGGCTTAAGAGTACTAAATATTAACAAGTGTTTGTAGAAGATAACAAGTGGCAATATGAAAATCTTTCAAAATTTAAACTATGAATAAAAGGCTTAAGTAAAAGAATCAGGATATTCTCAAACCTAAAAACAAAAAAAACAACAAAAAAAATCATCTCAATATCAAAGCAAAACAAGGTTCAAACCAGGAAGATAAAATTCAAAACAAGATCAAAATGTCAAACTGGAAAGCAAAAAGAAAAAGAAAAGGAAAAAGGGTTCGACCTGGAAACATAAACCTGAGGAAGAAAAATCTGAAACAAGAAATCAAATGCAAAGATTAGTTTCAGACTCAAATTCAAACAAGCTGAAGATAAGTTCAAATCAAACTTTTCAGATTTCAAGTTTTTGTCTTGTTCTCTGTTCTAATTATGTTGATAACACAGGAATACTGCTATCTGAAATATTAAAACTAATCAAGCCACTTAACTAAACAGAGAAGATTAAAATCAGGATTTAAAAGCTGATAGCAAATCCATGGCCAGGGCCTCTATTCAATCGTCAAGGTGAGTAACTCAACTTTTAAAAATTAAGTAGCTAAGAATTTGGTTGCATGCTAGTTAAATTATAATGAATGTGTATGGTATAATATTTGTTGTGAATATATGTATGGACATATATGGGAGTGCATGCTTGTTTTACATGTAGTTTGGTTCTCTGTTTTGAGATTTCCTGGTGAGTAAACTTTGAAAATCTAGTATATCTTGAAATTGCATGTGTGGATCAATGAAATATGATATGAATTCTGCTGTGCATGTTCAAGTAAAAGGGATTTTGTAAATATATGTGTGTTAAACTCTGTGTATATGTTTGGATCAGGCATGACATGCCTCTATCTGGACATCCACGTTTTAAACCTGGTTATAAAATTTTAAATCATTCATCTAAATGATTTCTAGGCCTTGATTCCTAAGTAAAGGTGTTTGCATGTGTATAACAACATAAAGAAAATATAAATTTGAGTAGAATAACTGGTAAATATTTTGGAAATTTAAGTTTACAGTAAAATTCAAACAATGTCACAAATTGGACTTTCAAATTTTCATGCTTTGATTTTATAATCAGATTCATTAGCAAAATTGATGAATTTTAAAAATAATATGGAGATTTTAAAGTTGTTGGATTTGGAGAATTTTTGGGTGGAACGGAAATCACGTTTCGAACAAATTCAGGTGATCATTGTGGCTAGGGTGGTCGGGGTTCTTGTCAGCGGTGGCTAGTGGGTCAACGAGGGTAGGAAAAATGGTTATTGGAGTTTTAAACTTCGGTGGTGGCGGGGCGTCTCATTATTGGGTTTTGGGAGATGATGGTATTATCTGGTTTCACGAAGTTTGAGTGACGTCGATGGAGTTTGAGCCGCGATCGGTCGAGGGGGATTGAGTGGAGGGTTTCACGGTGAAGCAGAGGAAGAAATCTTGAGGCGTCAGGTGGTGGGAGACAAAGGGACGAGGGACATTTGTGGGTAATGGTTTCTGTATGGCTTCATTTATTGGGTTTGATTGTGCTCGAATTTTACGTCGTGGTCAAAGGAGGATTTTGGGTGGTCGGATGGTTTGAAGAAGTCGAAGTCGACTTGCCAGTGGTGGTCGAGGTGGTTGGAGCACCGCCAATGTTCAGTACATGTGCACGGCGTGTACAGAGATTGGGTACGAAACCAGGGAATTGAAGTTGGGGAAGATGACAGTTTGTACGGGTAGAGCTCGAAGTGGTATGCCAATTGACTCGAAGTAGTAATTATGTGAATGGTGTATGGGATGGGCTCGGGTATTCTCTCGGGTGAGACCTGAGTTGAACCCGAAGTATAATTTTTTTTAAAAACAGTTTCTAAAGTTATATGGGAACGAGGTTTCAGATTTTAAAGTAAATCAAGATGAAACTGATTTTAAAGGAAATACTATCCCTTTGTATGATAATATCTTAAATATTGGTTTAAGAAATTGTATGATATTCTACTTAAATATTTTAAAGTAGAATTCTTAAGTTTATTTTTAAAAAAAACTTAAATTAAATATGAAATCAAGTAGGTAATTAGAGGAGTTTATGTTTTATATTATAATGATAAATGATTAATTAAATTAACGAAGTAGTTTAAGTGGAAATTAGTTAATTTAAAAGTAATTATTTATGGAATTGTTTAAAATATATAATTACTTAATGGGAGTAAATAAAGGAATTAATTACCCTGTGTAATTAATTAAAGTGATTTGTTTAAGTTAATTATTTGGTTTAAATAAATTTAATCACTTGATGATGGGATTGAGACTAATTACTTAATGAGGTTTATAAAGTATAATTACTAAGTGAAGTAATTAGTTTAGGGTTAATTACAGGGTGTAAATTATATGAAGAATAATTACTTAGTAGAAGTGATTAATAATTAATTGTTTAGTGTAATTAATCTAATAATTGACTAATAAAAGTTACGAGAAGTTAATCAAGTAATGTAATTAATTAAAGGCAATTAATTACAAAATGAGAATTAATCAAGGGTGATTATTAAATATAATTAATTAAAGATTAAGTATAATTACTTAAGGTAATTAATGAGGTATAATTACTTAGTGAAGTAATTGTTGAATAATCACCGGATGTGATTAATTTAAGGAAATTACTTGATGGGTAGTAATTAAAGAATAATTACTTGATGGAGAAATTAAGTAATGATTACTCAGTGTAATGGAAGGATTGATTTATATAATTAATCAAGGAGATGTTTAATTGATGAAGTAATTAAGAAAAGTTAATTTCTAAATGTGATTAATCAAGATTGATTAATAAATGTAATTTAGTTAAAGCTTAATTATTATTGGAATTTAAGGATAATTAACTAGTGAAAGTAACTAGAGGATCATTAACTAATGTTATTGATCAATCTTGCTTATTAATGATTAAATGATGATGTGTGCTTGAATTGGTTGATATCTTTGATATGAATTGCTTTGCGATATGATATGTTGGATTGTCGATGATAGTGTGGTTATCAATCAATTATGAATTGCTGTATAAAAGTGTTATTCAACAATTAAAGTTGAATCGTATTCTAATTGGATAACTTAGGTTTAGATGACATTGGATTCGAAGAGACCAGAGTCGGGTATTAGTAAATACCCGAAACCACTTCGATTCTTTACAATTTGATATGTGGAATCAATTGCATGAAATGGAATGATTAAAGTGAATTGGACCATCTAATCTAAGTTTGGTACTTAGAGATTAAGGTGTGATGTAAGTAATGTTTATAACAGCTTGTGAAGTAGTGAATTGATAAGTTACCCCGGGTTTATAGAAGTTGTATGTTTTGGTATTCCTTGTTAGATGAGTTTACTCACGCTGGCTTCTAGCCTGACCGGGTGTTACTTTGATGTAATACTCGGGTCAGACCGAGTATTACAGATTTTTCAGGAAAGGACGTTCTGGAGCTCAGGAGGCGAGCAGGATGACAGGGACGTATGGAGAGTTTTCACTGTGATATTGTAGTCTCTGGACATGATTGTTTTGTCCGGTATTTATGTATATGTGTAACTCTGATGTATTTAAATGTAAATTAACAGATATAGTTTTCTTTGTATAACTGTTATTTTATTTGATATTATATTTGATACGCTGCGAATGTGAGGTTTCTGAGTCTTGTTTCTGTTTTCTTCTTCTTTCTCTTTTCTTCTTTTCTTAACTATTTGGAAATTTCGGGATCGAAATTTTCGGGTCGTTACATTTGGTATCAGAGCTGAAGGTTATGCGAGAACCTTGGCTCTGGTGGGGGATACTCTTAAAGACAGGGTCAACGGTACCCTAGGATGAGTTGAGTGTATATATATGAGAGAGCGTACTTGTTATTTTCTTATATAAAGATTTTAAATGATTTTATATAAAAAAATATTTTGATATATAAAAAAAATTCTTTCTAATAAATATTGAGGGAATTGGTTGTTAAATTATTGGAATTAAATTAAGTGATAACAGAATACAACCAAACTGAAATTGAATAAAGATAAGTTTGAAATGAATTCAAACTAAAATTAAAATCTTGAATTTGGGAAAGAATTTCAGAATAAGATAATGTTGAATTGGTTTTCAGAGATGGTAATCTTGGTTGTTATCATAAATGGTTATTGTGTTTATTAATGGGATTCAAACTGTGAAATTCTGAATTCTAAATTTAAACATTTGAAAATTGTTTTCAAAATGTTAAGGAAATAATATTAGTCAAACTATTTGAATGTAATCTTATTTTAGAATAAGAAGTTGTTTGTAAACTTTAAAAGAAATTGTTTTGAATTAAAACCAAGGGTGGTTTAAATTTTAAAATTTGGCATGATGGGCCAAGAAGTAAATATGTGTATATGTATGGATGTGCATAATATCAAAGACGGTTTGAGATAAACTCTAAATATTGAGTTTTAAATTGGGAATGAGATGTGAAAACCCAAAGTGATAAGTTTTTGAACTTATAGATGGTAAAGAATTTTGAAATTTGAATAGGAATTCAAATTGTGTAAATTTGACTGAATTAAGTGAATTGATTTTAACTTTGAAAAGGTTAAATAAGTTGGAATGATCACCTGATTTGGAAATTTAAGATGAAATTAAGATTTAACTTGGTTGATTGTCATTGAGAGTTTGAGTGATCTCAAATTGGGTTTGAGATCTAGAAATTTAAAATGAATGGATGTTTTAAATAAATTGGATGATATCATCCTATTGTTATTAAAATCTTTAAATTGCAAATTGGACTTGTTTAAGTGAATAAGAAATGAAGTGTGGTGATATATCCATTATTGAGATAAAAGAAAATAAAGGTTAATTTGACTTGTGGTATAATATGGTAGGTTTGAACTGTGAATTAAATTGTTTAAAATTTTTAAAGGTAAATTGATTTAAATGAATTAAATCAACATTTGAAGTATTAACTCGAATTTATATAATTCGAGATGATTTAAATTTGAAATTTGAAATTAGTTCAAATTGAATTTGATTAGAAGTAATTGAAATTGTGATTGAAGATGTATGAGTATAAAATTCAAATGGAAAATTTGAATTAGATTAATTTGAAACGATTTGAAATTGAAGTGATTCAATTTGAAATTAGTCCGAATTGATTTGAATAATTTGGAACTGTAATTAAAGTCGAATAATTTTTTAATTCAAAATGAATTTGAATTGAATTTGAGAAGAAATCAAGAATAATTCAACTTGATTTGGAAATGGAGATTGAAATTTATTTGAATTAGTAGAATTTGAGATCAAGGTTGAATAAAGTTAAATTTGAAAAGAAACTTAGATTAATTCAACTTGAATTAGGGTTGAATCAATTTCAATAGAAATTGAAGCTATTTAAAATTGGAATTGGGTCAATTTAAATGGAAGTGAAAATTTAAATTGAATTGATGAGAATGAAGATTGGAAAGTGAACAGTTTTGACTCTGGACTATTTTAATATAAATTGTTTTAATATAAACCTATTTTTCCAAGCTATTCATTATATATACAACCTTTATTTAAAAAGCCAAACTATCTTATACTTGTTTTACAATTATTTTTGAAGCTGTTTAACCATTTTTCTAACTATTCTATAAACTAATTACCATTTTCAACTACTAATTACTATTTTATAGCTATTTTGCAATTATTTAAAATTTCTTTGACTATTTAACTATTTTACAATTACTGAACTATTTTACACCTATTTTACAAACTAGTAATTATTTTCCAACTACTTATCTATTTTTAAATTTTTTCAAGCTATTTTCTAAATAAACTGGACAGAGTTTGAACTGTTTATTGGTTAAATACCCAATCGAGTAAAGAATAGAGTTAATAATCCAAATGGATTGAAGCAATTGTGAATAGGTGAATGAAAATCTAAGTGAGTGTGAATAGAAATGGAATTGATTTGGCTAATAACAAATAAAGATAAATACATAAGGTGTACGTATGTTATTCTATTCGCATAGTGATTTGATCCAGATTCAAGCATAAAATTTCGAGATAGTATGTCGATCCGAGTTGGGATTTTTCACTCGATTTTCGACGGCGAACCTGGATATGGATTGTTGATTGGTTCTGGATATTATATATCATAGTTATGACTATGCAAGGAAAATGTCGATTTCTGATCAAGAAACAAGATCTGAGTCCGCACTAGGAAGTCGGGTGGACGATACTAGTTCGGAAGTGAAATTGTGTGATCGAGTGAGAGATCAGATTGGTATAGCGTACGGATGATATGTGTACATCATACGGATTTGAATGAAAATGGTATTGAAAAGAGTAATCAAATTTGAATATTTTATTTTGAATAAACAAAGTTATATATCTTTGTTATATAAGATAAAACTCCCCTTAATGAATCTTTTGCTGGAAGAAAATGGTTTTTGGAGGTGTTTGAAGTATAAAGGAGTTTTGTACAAGTTTGAAATGATCCAAAGTTTTAAAAATTATATATCTATATATATATATATATATATATATATATATATATATAAAGGATCTTATGAGGATTTTGGAAAAGAGGTTTTGGGAACCTATGGATTTGGAAAGGCTTTTGATTTTTGGGTAAAATCAATATGAGAATTTGGAAAGCCTAATTTGAGAATTATCGGTTTTGGAATAATCGATTTTGTGTAAAGAAGCTTTGTATGAGATCATACTAGGTGTATGATTTAAAGATCTTATATATATAGTATAAAATGTTTTGATGATGGCTCTGGGGAAAAAGGCGCTCCCTTGGAATGGACTTCTCGGGAGTACCACCGGGTGGTGCTGCCTTGAGCCCTAAGAGGGGGTTCTAAAATTGATCCTGTGAGGAGTCCGAACAAACTAGTTCCTGAGGATTATTGGATAGCGAAAGCCGAGAGCGTTGATGCCTACAGGGGCATTTGGGTTATGCTGTGACGACAGTGTAACTCGATGTCACTGCGATCTACTATGGGGACCATAGCAAAAATCGTGTGAAGGATGAGTGTCAACGGTCTACACTTGATTTTGCCGGGAAGGCAACGCAACATCGGTAGACAGCGATCTATGGTCAAGAGAAGTGGAGAAGTTTCATTATTTTGGCAGCGAAATTCGAGGACGTTGATGCCTACAGTTATATGGGTTTTTTTGCTGTGATAGCTACGTAACCCCAGTTGTAACTGCGATCTGTAGCGGGTTCCATGGTGTAATCGAGGGGCGCGGAAGCCTACAGTTATCTGTGGATTTTGTCGGGATGGCAACGTAACCATCGGGTTAACTGCGACCATGGATGGGGGTGATGATTTCCAGAGCATTCTCACCAAAGATATATCCTCTATTTTCAAAAATTGTTTTTTTATATTTTCAGTAAAAATTATTTTCAAAAATATTTTCACTGGATGTTGAAAACGAGTCTTCCAAGCACTTGTAGATTTTCAGTCATACGCTTGATCAACGTATGATCGAATTTCTGTGAGAACAAGGATGGACTGGTTGAAACATCGAGTTATAAAAAGTATTTTTATACAACTATTTGGCAGTATTATAGATGTTAAAGGTATTTTAAAAAAATGATTAAAGAATGATTTATCTGATTTTAAGCAATTTAAAAATTCTAGTTTCGTTCCTTTTCGAGGGCGAAAAGATTCTAAGGGGGGAGAAGTGTGATAACCTGAGATTTTGGCAATAGAAGTTGGATAATCTTCTTTTATAATTATTTTAATTTAGCTAATTAATCTCTTTAAAAAAAGTTAGGATAAATATTTTATTAATTTAGAATTATACGATAGTTTGAATAGAATTTAATAGAGGGTTGAATTTAATAAAGATATGTTACCCAATTTTTAGTATATTGCGAATTTTTGGTGAGTTGATAAGGGATTTCTAGAATAAATATATATCAAAAGATTGTAAATATATAAAAAATTGATTTGGAAATCTAATAAGTTATAAATAGGAATTTTGATTTGGAATTTAAAAATAAAGATATGTATTTTAAGTAAAATTTTGGATTGAAATTCAACAATAAAAATCTGAAAATATGAATAGAATTTAACGTATAAAATTAAAGTGTAAATTTATTAACAATGGTTTAAAATATATAAAAAAATATCAAAAAAGAAAGGGTTCAAACACAATTTATAAATTAATTTAGAAAGATTTAACCATAAAATTTTTGGTTTGTGACATTTGTAAATTAATTGAATCATACATTTAACATGTGTAGGCTTAAGAGTACTAAATATTAACAAGTGTTTGTAGAAGATAACAAGTGGCAATATGAAAATCTTTCAAAATTTAAACTATGAATAAAAGGCTTAAGTAAAAGAATCAGGATATTCTCAAACCTAAAAACAAAAACAAAAACAACAAAAAAAATCATCTCAATATCAAAGCAAAACAAGGTTCAAACCTGGAAGAGAAAATTCAAAACATGATCAAAATGTCAAACTGGAAAGCAAAAAGAAAAAGAAAAGGAAAAAGGGTTCGACCTGGAAACATAAACCTGAGGAAGAAAAATCTGAAACAAGAAATCAAATGCAAAGATTAGTTTCAGACTCAAATTCAAACAAGCTGAAGATAAGTTCAAATCAAACTTTCCAGATTTCAAGTTTTTGTCTTGTTCTCTGTTCTAATTATGTTGATAACACAGGAATACTGCCATCTGAAATATTAAAACTAATCAAGCCACTTAACTAAACAAAGAAGATTAAAATCAGGATTTAAAAGCTGATAGCAAATCCATGGCCAGGGCCTCTATTCAATCGTCAAGGTGAGTAACTCAACTTTTAAAAATTAAGTAGCTAAGAATTTGGTTGCATGCTAGTTAAATTATGATGAATGTGTATGGTATAACATTTGTTGTGAATATATGTATGGACATATATGGGAGCGCATGCTTGTTTTACATGTAGTTTGGTTCTCTGTTTTGAGATTTCATGGTGAGTAAACTTTGAAAATCTAGTATATCTTGAAATTGCATGTGTGGATCAATGAAATATGATATGAATTCTGTTGTGCATGTTCAAGTAAAAGGGATCTTGTAAATATATGTGTGTTAAACTCTGTGTATATGTTTGGATCAGGCATGACATGCCTCTATCTGGACATCCACGTTTTAAACCTGGTTATAAAATTTTAAATCATTCATCTAAATGATTTCTAGGCCTTGATTCCTAAGTAAAGGTGTTTGCATGTGTATAACAACATAAAGAAAATATATATTCGAGTAGAATAACTGGTAAATATTTTGGAAATTTAAGTTTACAGTAAAAATTCAAACAATGTCACAAATCGAACTTTCAAATTTTCATGCTTTGATTTTATAATCAGATTCATTAGCAAAATTGATGAATTTTAAAAATAATATGGAGATTTTAAAGTTGTTGGATTTGGAGAATTTTTGGGTGGAATGGAAATCACGTTTCGAACAAATTCAGGTGATCATTGTGGCTAGGGTGGTCGGGGTTCTTGTCAGCGGTGGCTAGTGGGTCAACGAGGGTAGGAAAAATGGTTATTGGAGTTTTAAACTTCGGTGGTGGCGGGGCGTCGTCATTATAGGGTTTTGGGAGCTGATGGTATTATCTGGTTTCACTAAGTTTGAGTGACGTCGATGGAGTTTGAGCCGCGATCGGTCGAGGGGGATTGAGTGGAGGGTTTCACGGTGAAGCAGAGGAAGAAATCTTGAGGCGTCAGGTGGTGGGAGACAACGGGACGAGGGACATTTGTGGGTAATGGTTTCTGTATGGCTTCATTTCTTGGGTTTGATTGTTCTTGAATTTTACGTCGTGGTCAAAGGAGGATTTTGGGTGGTCGGATGGTTTGAAGAAGTCGAAGTCGACTTGCCAGTGGTGGTCGAGGTGGCTGGAGCACCGCCAATGTTCAGTACATGTGCACGGCGTGTACGGAGATTGGGTACGCAGGGAATTGAAGTTGGGGAAGATGACAGTTTGTACGGGTAGAGCTCGAAGTGGTATGCCAACTGACTCGAAGTAGTAATTATGCGAATGGTGTATGGGATGGGCTCGGGTATTCTCTCGGGTGAGACCTGAGTTGAACCCGAAGTATAATTTTTTTTAAAAACAGTTTCTAAAGTTATATGGGAACGAGGTTTCAGATTTTAAAGTAAATCAAGATTAAACTGATTTTAAAGGAAATACTATCCCTTTGTATGATAATATCTTAAATATTGGTTTAATAAATTGTATGATATTCTACTTAAATATTTTAAAGTAGAATTCTTAAGTTTATTTTAAAAAAAAACTTAAATTAAATATGAAATCAAGTAGGCAATTAAAGCAGTTTATGTTTTATACTATAATGATAAATGATTAATTAAATTAACGAAGTAGTTTAAGTGGAAATTAGTTAATTTAAATGTAATTATTTATGGAATTGTTTAAAATATATAATTACTTAATGGGAGTAAATAAAGGAATTAATTACCCTGTGTAATTAATTAAAGTGATTTGTCTAAGTTAATTATTTGGTTTAAATAAATTTAATCACTTGGTGATGGGATTGAGACTAATTACTTAATGAGGTTTATAAAGTATAATTACTAAGTGAAGTAATTAGTTTAGGGTTAATTACAGGGTGTAAATTATATGAAGAATAATTACTTAGTAGAAGTGATTAATAATTAATTGTTTAGTGTAATTAATCTAAGAATTGACTAATAAAAGTTACGAGAAGTTAAGCAAGTAATGTAATTAATTAAAAGCAATTAATTACAAAATGAAATTAATTAAGGGTGATTATTAAATATAATTAATTAAAGATTAAGTATAATTACTTAAGGTAATTAATGAGGTATAATTACTTAGTGAAGTAATTATTGAATAATCACCGGATGTGATTAATTTAAGGAAATTACTTGATGGGTAGTAATTAAAGAATAATTACTTGATGGAGAAATTAAGTAATGATTACTCGGCGTAATGGAAGGATTGATTTATATAATTAATCAAGGAGATGTTTAATTGATGAAGTAATTAAGAAAAGTTAATTTCTGATTGTCATTAATCAAGATTGATTAATAAATGTAATTTAGTTAAAGCTTAATTATTATATGGAATTTAAGGATAATTAACTAGTGAAAGTAACTAGAGGATCATTAATTAATGTAATTGATCAATCTTGCTTATTAATGATTAAATGATGATGTGTGCTTGAATTGGTTGATATCTTTGATATGAATTGCTTTGCGATATGATATATTGGATAATCGATGATAATGTGATTATCAATCAATTATGAATTGTTGTATAAAAGTGTTATTCGACAATTAAAGTTGAATCGTATTCTAATTGGATAACTTAGGTTTAGATGACATTGGATTCGAAGAGACCAGAGTCGGGTATTAGTAAATACCCGAAACCACTTGGATTCTTTACAATTTGATATGTGGAATCAGTTGCATGAAATGGAATGATTAAAGTGAATTGGACCATCTAATCTAAGTTTGGTACCTAGAGATTAAGGTGTGATGTAAGTAATGCTTATAACAGCTTGTGAAGTTGTGAATTGATAAGTTACCCCGGGTTTATAGAAGTTGTATGTTTTGGTATTCCTTGTTAGATGAGTTTACTCACGCTGGCTTCCAGCCTGACCCGGGTGTTACTTTGATGTAATACTCGGGTCAGACCGAGTATTACAGATTTTTCAGGTAAGGACGTTCTGGAGCTCAGGAGGCGAGCAGGATGGTAGGGACGTATGGAGAGTTTTCACTGTAATATTGTAGTCTCTGGACATGATTGTTTTGTCCAGTATTTATGTATATGTGTAACTCTGATGTATTTAAATGTAAATTAACAGATATAGTTTTCTTTGTATAACTGCTATTTTATTTGATATTATATTTGATCCGCTGCGAATGTGAGGTTTCTGTGTCTTGTTTCTGTTTTCTTCTTCTTTCTCTTTTCTTCTTTTCTTAACTATCTGGAAATTTCGGGATCGAAATTTTCGGGTCGTTACAGGACAACTATAGTCACATTTTCACGAGGAGCTTCAAGTGCTAATACCAAGGTGTCGGTAGAAAAGGGACATATTGTTGGACGAACCAAAACTTTCACTAAAAACGTTGTCTACAAAGATATTCTATTGACTGGCTAGGAATAAAGGTACTTAATTTGATCTTCATCTACATACACCATCAACTTTCCAAGGTACATCCTCGCTGTATTTACCTCTTCTTTTATGCAACCTATAGGTGAATCTATAAAATATGGAATAAAGAAATTTCGTTAAAATATTTCCACAGCTTCTAGGATTTTCTGTGCCTTTTGTATCTATAGTATATGCAATGGACAAATTCTAGACATGTCATCAACCATTGCAGTACGCGTGTTCCATTACTTACAGCAAATAATCTTAGTCTGCTTTTCATAATTGATATGATTTTATTCTTACTATATATCTACCATTACTTATAGAAAATCGGTTAATTCTTTTAAATCAGTATTGCTGTAAGTATTTTAGAGATGGCTTTGGACGAATTTGATATACTCCTCAAAACTATTACTAATTCTTTAGCTACATAAATTAAATTCTTTAGCTACATAAATTGGGTCTCATTGCTGTAACTCGCTACAAAAGTAGGCATTAGTTTGTACAACTAGCACGTTTTGCAATTTACAACATATATGACATAATATGTTAACTAATCAAAAACATCGCCATTAATTTTCGTAAATTGATATTTGTATAAATTAATATGTAAGCTAAGAAGTAACATTTATTATTGCCCTCATTTTGAAATTTTATTTTATTTTCCTACTTTATTAATTCATTGTCTTTTATTGATTTCTTTATGGTCGTAACCTATCTACATCGCTATCTCAAACTATATATATTATTTCTATATGAAGCCAAAATAAGGTGAGACTAAAGTAGTGTAAGTGTTCCTTTATGGAAAAAATATACCAAGTAGAAAAGTTTTGGAGATGGGAAAGATCTAACATATTGCCTTTCTCATATATCCTATCAACTTTTTACCTTTCAAATTGCCCAGATTCCACATCACATGTGAAGAATAATTTATTTTGTTATAACAAAGTTTAAATAAACTTATTTTCTTAGTACAACTTTAAGAAACAAACTATTATAGTTGAAAAACACAATTCTAAAAACAAAGGTAAACTTAACACCGAAAATGAGATGTTCAAACACCGATAAGTTGGGAACTTATTTAACTGAAACAAAGTACAAACACCGAAAGACATATTATGCCACACAAAGTAATTACTATCTTCAATATTGACACAATATTGCCTTTCACAAAATCAGATTTCAGTTCAATGATGCCTGTCGGTTACCATCTAATATTGCAAAAAGAACGATAGATTTTGATGGACTAAGGTATGGAATATCACATTTGTAGTAAGTTTTCCTCACTAACTGAAGAATTTTTTACAGCTATCAACCCCAAGAGTAAAGCAAGATTGAAAGTAATCGGTCTTCCTGAGATTGATCGTAATGGGTCTTCCTGTCTGTATTTTGGATGTGTTTAGGCATAATAATATACTTTTTATTTCATTTGGCGATTTAGAACAAAAATGTATTATATTATATTTTATCTGTAAGACTTCATTGAAGTATTAAATTGTCATACTGTAAATAGTAAAAAGAAATGCATTTCCATCTTTACCTTCCTGCCTCCACCTTAATCTCATAAAAGAAATCAACTTATGTAATAACTTTCAAAAAATACTAACACAGGATGAAAAATCATTTTTCTTTCCTAAAAGACAATAAAAACAGCGGATCATTAAAATTCTTATTCCGGTAAGTTGGATTATGTTTCATGATATAATTGTTTGCGGATATTATATATATATATATATATCACAACTCTAATTTATGTGGTCGAATGCATTGCTGGAAGCATTTTATTTAACATTTGCATTGGTGGGAGCTATCATAATGAGTTGTAAAAATTTTGTATCCTACAGATTTCAAGTTGACTGACGATCGATAGACTGATATGAATACAGGTGTAACAACTCATACAACCAAGGTCAGTAACTCTATTTACTTTGTCACAGCTTGCCTACATACACGTGTATGATAAAATACTGAAAAGATGATTAATAATAAATAAATTATGATGTACGATTTATGAAAAGTAGAAAATATTTAGGCAGAGTATTGGCTTCACATCTACTGTTATAATTACTACAAAGTGAATTTTTTTTTCATTCTTTTTGTTATATCATATGAAATATCCATAATTTAAGAATATTCCCAGATGAACTATACATGAAAGAACTTATAATCCCATTAAGAGTTTGATGCGATCTATTATGCTTTGAGAAAAGTAAACACATGAGTAATTACCGATTTCTTACCCCATATATACGATGAAAGATTGGATTTTGTCGCAAGCGTTACATCATTTACTTTTTTATATTGGAAAAAATATAGTTGTATTATGCACACAATCAATCATCTGATGTTGATGCTGAAGCCAAGTAGAAAAGTGTCACAACTGTGTATTATTACTTTTAAAATTACTTTTTGTTTTGATCTTTCATGCATTACACTAACAATTCTTTGCCTACAATCTTCAACAAATCAGTCATATTTATATTTTTAAACTTTAGAATAGTTAGAAAATAAAATATTCAAATGTTAATATTTTATATGAAGCAAATTGAGTATAAAAATCGTCCAAATTTATAAAAAGGTGTTGTTCTTCCTGTAAACAAAATTTGAGTTTACGCGTCACCTAATTCTTCAAAAGAATTCTTTTCATTTTAATAGAACTTAAATGGCCTAGGTATTGAAACTTTCTATCAAGTAATTTAAAATTATAATGAATATTTGGGACCCATTTGCAATTTAAAGGCCAATTTTTTGTAAATTTAAAATAAGTCATAACCAAGTATTTGTTGTGTACGATATAGTAATTTCTAAGTAATTTATTATGTTTTCCTAAGAGCTCTTGACAAAACACATAAAGATTAATAAGTGATTGGCAGGTTATTGTTCTTTTGTAGGAAGATTTTAGAGTTTACCATTGAATGACTAGCTCTCTCTCTCTCTCTGTATATGGATATTACTGATCAAATTTAAGAAAAAAATTTGCAATGCTAACTAATTTAATTAGAGATTTCTGGGTGCTTATAGGAACAATGATTTCTCTAATCAATTCTGCATGTTTTATTTTCTCCCTAATATTTGCATTTGGAAAACTAATCACAAAGTATACAAGTTTCAAGAGGCTCTATTATACTAGAAAACTATTTCAAACAGATTTATAAATTGGATATATGATAGATAAATGTTAGGATTATGAATTTTTTTCTGCCCATGCTTCATATTATTCAGCCTCATACGCCATATATGTCAGTTTGAATGATGTGGATTTTGATGTTGAAAAAACAGCTTGGCTGCTTTATGCTGCTGCCTCCTGGAAGCTTGCTATGATTGATGAAGAAAAGAAAAGTAGATGCTGAAGCCAATCTAGCTATTTGTCTCAAAGATGGTGAAGTACATGAGGTCGAGTGTGCCAACTATGTGGAAGCTTGACAATTATGTTCCAAAGTTTACTTCCATGTTGTATCACAATTATGGAAGCTTCAGTAGCTTTAGTGTATTAGTTTATCCTACCTTTCAGGTCATGCTGTAAGGATTTTATGAAGTAGCTTTAGTGTATTAGTTCGTTGGCAAACCTACTTTTGTCAATGTATGGAAGATTGTACAAAGTTTTCTTCTTTTGTAACTAAGGATATGAAAATTCTTAGGTTGATTTATTTGGTTCATGAATACATTTTTTGTAATGGATTGCCATAAGTTTTGTTAAACAAGGGCTGCATCCAGATTATATACTACTGACGGATTTTGGTCGCTATGAAGTTCTCATGAAAACTAAAGAAAGACAGTGAAAAGAAGCTATGATGTAGGATCGAGTAATATGGATAAACTACTTGTGCGGAATAAGTAAATAAATAGTAAATGCAGTAAAGTAAATGACACTAGAGGTTTTTATACTGGTTCGGAGCACCGTCCTACGTCCAGTCTCGGACTCCTTCTGGAATCTCACTAACACAATCCTCACTTAACCCGGAGGAACAGGTTTACACCGCCTGAGCAACCGAACAGGACTTCAACCGCCTAAGCAACCGAATAAGACTTCAACTGCCTGAGCAATCGAATAGGACTTCTTTATAAATAACAAATGTATCTTACTGTAGTGTGTTCTTAGATAACACTGATAAGTTAATTAAGTACAATCTTCCTATAATCTTCTCCTTTATGATATGTGGTGTGATGTGCTTTGAGAATTGTGGAGGATAAAGTGATTAATGATCAAAGTATGTAAGCAATTTGAGTGCAATTTGAAAGCTTGTAAATAGATGAGAATTCAAGAAAGATAGAAGTAAATTCGGTGAATTGTTTGTTGAATTCTGTAATCTATTTATAGTATATAAAGAGTTGCAACTATAAATGAAAGTTACATTAAAAAGAAAAGGTGCAACCATTAATTTTGAAAGCATTTCTCTTCGGTGAAGAAAAGTGACTTTTCAAGATAATAGCAGCTGAAGATATTCAAACGTCTAAATAAAAAAAATTAGACTACTGATTAGATTGATATGCAAACAGTAAGCTTTTAAGCAAATTTTGACTAAATTTAGACGTTTGAAAATTTTCATTCAGACATCTGAATATTGTGAAACAAATTCAGGTTTCAGCATTCAGACGTCTGAATGAATGAATTCAGACGTTTGAATTCAAACCTTTGTGCATGCGTGTGCATATATATATATATATATATATATATATATATATATATTAGGAGAGATTTTAACAAATTTCTAAGTAAAGTACAGACTCTAGACACACCATACTCAGCTTTAAACAACTGAAAAGAAATCTGCAACAAATCTCCTACAAAGATGGTCAGAATTCACAGAATATTTGTAATGTTGTTACTCCCCTGTCAATATGCACCATTTTTAGATTTTTTTCCCCTTTGTCATCGACAAAAAGAAAGAGCAAAGATACCAATAGACGTATCATCTCATTAAAGCAAGTAGATCTTTTAATACATGAAGGAACAATAGGAATAATAGTTAAGAAATTTCTCATACATCTTTACAAACAAAGTTAAAACATAATCAAATCAAACATAATTTAAAAGAAGACATGGATAATCAAAATTGACTGGAAATAGATGGATCATCATGATTAGAACTCGAGCTTGAGGAAGACCACTGAAATGGAGATGGGTTGTCAACTTGAGTGGATGAAAAACTAGAACAAGAAATTCAATCCTATATTTTATTGAGAAAGCCTTTGATCGATTTAATATTTAGCGGGTTAAAAAGTAAGGGTATAAGTGGAAAGAAAATGAAAGAAGCTAGGTGAAAAAATTGGCTCAGAAAAATTCAGCCGTCTGAATAATTTGATTCATACGTCAGAATTATTTGATTTAGACGTCTGAATTGGACTGAGTTGCAATCCACAAAGAAATTGTTCAAATTTGACCTGGTTCAGACGTCTGTTTTGTTTGATTCAGACGTCTGAATTCGGGGTAAATTTTTTCTACCTTGAATAAAACAGCTGTCTGAATTTTGCTCAGAGGCACATATTAGCTTTATTGAATATAGAAAACAATATATATAATCAAATATTTTTAAATAAGACAAGTTTAGAACAAACAGAATGAAATAATGAATAAACAATAGTATATAAACAAAAAGAAATTAAAGAGATTTTGAAGAAGAACTTGGAGTATGTTATGAATCTTCTTAAATTTTAGTGCTCTCTACAAATGGTCGAAGTGGAGACCATCTGTTGCCACGTTCTCAAGATATTGGTGCTGTTGGTGGACGTTATGGTGATGGTTCCCAAGGACTGTGACGATTTGGAGAACGAATGATAGGCGGTTGATGAACTATGTCTTTTGAGGAAGAGCCACACAATTTTAACATGACTTATTCCAAAAAGCTCAACCGTTTGGCATTAACTTTTTGTTCATAGTATAACTCGCGTTGTAATTCTAATGTTTCTCTGTAGTAGTGATGAATATCATCTATTTTCTCTTTTGTGGATGGTGATCCAAAAAAGAGAGACGGTCTTGTTCTTTTAGTAGGTGGAGTATATCTAGTATGAGTTGAAGGTGGAATAATCGAAACCGGTTCATAAATTGGTGTTGGAGTTGGTAGATTTACCAATCCAGAGGAAGAAGAAGTATAAGAAAGCTCAGATGATTCAGAGTTGTGTTGAGATGACATTTTGAAATAGTATTTGCAACTTTAAAAAATTCTAGTATGAATTCTGGTGTAATAAAAAAAATTCAGAGAATATATAGTTAAAGGCATAATAAAAATAGAAGAAGTTTGTATGGTTAGGAGAATAATAACCATGGAAAAAAGAGGATGAAATGAAAGATAAATAGAAATTCAAAACCGAACTAAGGTTTCATAAAAAGTAAAGTGGTAAAGTGATAGAACAGTAGACTACCGAGTATGAGATCCTGAGTTCGAGTGCTGGAAAGCAAACTAAGGTTTTATTATATATATTTTTTAAAAATAAAAAAATTATAAATCTTTAAAAGAGACGATTCCAAGTTCTCGTCTTAGATTGATGAAAATATTTTCATATTCAGAACATAGATATTTCTGTCTCTATTTCCTTCAAAGATAAGATTTTGGTTTTGATAAAAAATACTACATTTATTTTTATAAAAATGTGATTTTGAATCCTTTGTCACATAATTGGTTGATACTAAGTAAAAAAAAATTTAAATTTTTGACTAGTAAAACATTTGAAATAAGAGGTAAATTTGAAATACCGTTGTTGCTCACATCGCCTTTGCCAATGATATAGCCTTTGGAGTTGTCTCCAAATGTGACGGAGCCTCCATCTGAGTAAGTAATATTTGATGTTGAATATGCGCTTATATGATTTTTGTTTGATGATAATAAACATATATATATACATATATATATATATATATATTCATTTAAATGTATTTGTTAATGTACTATTTTATTTTTCATAGATTAAATAAATATTTGCTGAATAAAATTAAATAACACAGAATTTGAATTCAAACAGAAATTTTATTCAAACAAATGTTTATTACATTTTTGAAAAGTACAAATTCAAGCTCTCAATATTCACTATACAACTTTGATACAAATTCAATTACATCACTAATTTACATTTACAGTTGACCTCACTACATGTCACTCACACTCGTATTTATCTTCAACTTCATTCTAGTTAGAATCCAGCATCTGAGCAATCTGCAAAAAATTTCACTAGCGTAGTAAAATTGAAAAAGAAATATTTTTGCAATATAAAATAAAATACAGCACGACCAAGTATGGAAGTGACTCAAAACAGAGAATACAATATGAAGACAGCAAGTACAACTGCAATGCAACACAACTGTGTATACATGAATCAAGCTACAGCATGAAAAAGAAATGCACAGATCACACTCGAGTACACATACTCGAAGCACAGTAGCTCAACAACATCAAAATATACAACCAAGGCTACACAATGAGCTACATACAGTAATGTAACAGTGACATGCACAACTAACAAACTCAACAAGCATATGTACAGCATAAACAATGACACAAAAGTCAAGGCCGCAAATGAAATGCAACTCACATGTACACCATGATATCCAGACCAGAATGCATATGAAACCAACATGGCCAAGATGAAAAACCAGAGTTCAATGCATATGAGACCAGCAATGCTCAAGACCACACAGTAGCAATGCAATCCAGACCAAACAACACAATGCAAGTGAATTCGACAAAGTATGTACACAAGTAACCAAACTGCAACAAGCAGCAGTGTGCAAGTGCAAAGACAAATGCACATGTCAACAGAACATGAAGCCAACATGAAGTAGTTCAAATCCAAGTACAACCAATGTATGAACATACGTAAATCGAACAAAGCTGCAGATCAAAAATGCTCGGGGAAGAATACAAAAACAGACCAGAGGTCAGTGGCCAACAGCAGAGGAGAGCTGAGTTCAACAATATCGACCAAGTCAAATGTCATAAATCAAAGCCGTGATCAAAATTTCAATGTTGAACAAGTCAAAGTCGAAACCGTGGTAGCAAAGAAAATTGACCAAGTTAAACAATCAAAGCCGTGACCATCAAGCAGCAAAATTATATTTGTATTGAACAAGTCAAATAAATCTCAAACATTCAATCAAAATCATATGGCCAAGCAATATCAGTTGACAAATTCAAGTAAAAAAAATATGACGAAAATTTAGGTATTCGACTCCTATAAAAACCCACAAATCATCATCGGCAATGGCAAGATTCGAGTTCAAGTAACAACAGAGAAATATCAATAACTCGAATCAAAGGTCGAGCAAAAATCAACATCGAAAAAAGGAAAAACCGCATACCATTTTTGACAATTAACTCGACCAAATTGAAGTAGCCGAAGACAATTCAAAGAGCCAAGCAATCGACGAAAGCAACAACTGAAAATCATCTTTTTTGATTGAGCAACCAAAGGTCGGCGCTTCAGAAAACCCTAATTACAGATCGAAGAAGAACGGAGAAGAAACGAAGCCGCCATTGTCTCAAAAGAATAGGGCCGAAGAAATAAAAGGAGACGGTCGAGACAAATTAAAAAAGGGACCGGCCTTATTCGGCTTTTTATAAAAGGGATCTTTAATTTTAAATTAGGGTTATTTTATTTTTAAATTGTTTTTAATTTGTATTTTCTTTTTTAAACCGTTTAAATTTCTAGTCGTGTGACTAGGGGACAAGCTACGTGGCGTAGCTTGAGAATTCGCAACTCAGTGGCTGAGTTGTGGCAGGGTTTTGAGCGTAGAGTTAGGATAGTCAATAGCGAGTATAGCGAGTTTACGTGTGTAAGCGAGAGACTATCTAATTTCTAGTAGAAACCTTGGGGGCAGCACGTAGGCAGGGTTTTGCCGAAGCTGGGTAAATTCTGTGTTGTTCTCTTCTGCTTTTATTATTCTGATATTATCTGTGCTGTGTTTATTCTGCTGTGATCTGTGTTAAAATTAATTTATAAACTTCCGCAATAAAATTTTATAATTAACACTATCACCCTATTCACCCCCCCTCTAGGGTGAAATCGATCCTACAACTGGTATCAGAGCAAGGAACAAAAGCCGTTTTTGTTTTAAAAATTTGATTTTACAAAAACCAATTTTTATTTTAAAAAGTTAAAATTTTAAAATGGCTTCTTTTAATACTGCTTTTGCTGAGGGTCAATCGATAGTTAGACCACCAATGTTCAATGGTGAATATGCTTTTTGGAAAAATAGGATGAAAATTTTTCTGAAAACCATTGATGCTTGGGATATTGTTGAGATAGGTTATAGAACTCCAACTATAACTGTAGATAATCAGGAAACTAAAAAACCAAAGGAACAATGGATAGAGCTAGAGAATAAATTACAAAATATTAATGCTAAAGCTATGAATTCTATTATCTGTTCGTTGGATCAATTTGAATTTAATCGTGTCTCACATTGTCTAACTGCGCAGGAAATATGGCACACACTCGAAGTGACTCACGAAGGAACATCTCAAGTCAAAGAATCTCGCCTTGTTATACTATGCAGCGAATATGAGAACTTTACAATGGCGAAGGAAGAAAATGTCAAAGAGATGTACAGATGACTTTCCAATATCGTATACAAATCAAAAGCTCTCGGAAAAACATACACCGAATTGGAAATAGTCTGGAAAATCCTCGGAGTCCTTCCACAAAGCTTTGAAGCAAAAGTAACTGCCATTCAAGAATCGAAAGATTTAAAACAACTCAAAGTTGAAGAACTCATCGGAAAGCTCACCACATATGAGCTAGAGATAAAATTCAAAGAAGAGCGTGAAGGAGGAGATACTCGAAAGAAATTGATAGCTCTCAAAGGAACAACTAAAAGTGATGACGATGACGATGACGATGGTGCAGAAGAACTAGAGCTGTTAATAAGGAAATTCAAAAAATGGAATCAGAAACATGGAAATTCAGCTCTAAACCAAAAGTTGAAAAACAGAATAGCCAAATCATTAGACCACTCAGAAGAACAAAAGATTATTTGTTATAATTGCAACAAACCCGGTCATATCAAGCCTGATTGTCCACAAATTAAATTCAGCCATGGAAAGAAACAAAAAAAGAAAAGTTTTGCAGCCACTTGGGATGAAATAGACGAGGATGATCAAAGCACTGGCAGTGAAAGCGAAAAGGCAGAATTGTGTCTTCGAGGTGATACAACTGACAGTGACGATGACGAGCCAAGTGAGGTATCAAAACTTACCCATTCTGAGTTGCTTATTCATTTCCATGAAGTAAACGGCTGTTTTGAACGACTTAGGGAAAAATTCGCTAAACTTGAATCACAAAAAGACTCTTTGATAGAATTAAATGAACAACTTGACCAATTAGTTAAAACCTATCAAAGTAGGATCCCTAAGTGTGATAAGTGTCCAACATTTGAAGAAGAAATTAAAAAATCAGAAATTAAAATAAAATCACTTGAAAATGAAATTCTGATTTTAAAAGAGAATGAAAATACTAGGAGAGAGAATTCTATTAAAAAGTGCACACAATTCTTAAACGAAAATGAGTCTCTCAAAACACAAGTCCAACAATTATCAACGACTTTAGATAAATTTTCAAAAAGTGAAAAATCGTTGAATATGCTATTAGGAAAGCAAACTGTTAATACGATTAGAAAAGGACTTGGATATAATCAATCTAAAATTGTTGAAAACAAGATTAATCAAGAAAATTCAATGTGCACAGTTTGTAGAAAATATGGACTCAATCACAATAATTGTTGGTATAGACCCAAACACGTGAAAACTATACCAATTTGGGTTCCAAAAGGCACAAATATAAAAACGCTCAAAGTTAAATAAATTTGGGTGCCGAAGGGAACAATTATAAATAGTTTTGGGTCTTGTAACGATCCTGAATTTTGAACAATTTAAAAAATGAAGATATTTAATTAATTTTAAGTATTTGAGATAATTTTAAATTGAATTCCAATAAAACTATGAAGTTGGCGATTAAATTTTTGAATTTAATCTATTTAAAGTTGAATAGAAATTTGAATTTAACTTTGAAGTTGAAATTTAATATTGAACTTATATTTTAAATTTGAATTAATGATTTAGAAAAATAATTTGGATCTAAGAATTTTTGCTATTTAAATTTATAAATTTGTGGTTAGTTATAAATAACATTTTTCATTTATTTAAATAAAATAGAATAAGATTTTAAATCAATATAAAATCAATAAATAAATATACATAGTAAAAATTCAAACAACATATTTATAAAACTTTGAAAAATATAATGTAATTACATTTGAGAAAATTTAACAACATAATTTTAAACAAAATAATTGGATTTAAAATAAGAAAGAAAATATAATATAAAAATAAAAAAATAAAAAAAAATATAAAATAAGAAGTATATACTACCTTACCTATCAGCTACAAACATGCCTTGTTCCACGCCGTTTTTCACGCCTTCCTCCATGCCTAAATCACGTCTCCTCCTTCTATTTTATACCCGACCTCCTTTCCCCCTTTTCTCATTCGAAAACCCTACCTAATCAAACCGAAGAAAAAAAATAATGGCATCTTCGTCTTCGTCTCCTCATTCGTTCCTCTTTGAAGCTAAGTTAGGGCTTGCGATCAATTGGGGGCTTCGACCTTGTTTCGATTGTGCTGTGCTCAGTACTCTTCGGCTTCATTCTTGCTTCAACTCGCGTGCGCTCCATTTCGATTCGGTGAAATGTGAGTTCTTGGCTCACGATTGATTTTAATGCAAGTTTTTGAATTTGTTCGAATTGGGTTTTGGTTGCATGCTATGTTTTGGGGGTTATTGGTTATCAATTGCTCGGTTAATTTAATTAAACTGATAGGAACAGATAAGTTGCTTGGTTTCAAGCTATGATTTGGGGCTATTTGCTGTCACTTGCTCGATTTCTTGAACTTTAACTGATGAGAGCAGATGCTATTTCATGTTTCAAATTTGTTTTAAACTGTTAAGAACAGACGCTAATTGATATTGTTTTTTTTTTAAATTGATGAAACAGATGCTATTTGGTTTTGTTTTAAATTGATGGAACAGATGTTATATCTGATATTTATTTTTTTCTGATAAGAACTGATGCTACTTAAATTTTGTTTTTTTTAAATTGATAAGAACAGATGCTATCAATTTTGTTTTTTTTTAAACTAATGAGAACAGATGCTATTAAGATTTACCTTTTTACTAGATGAGGAAAATTTTGTTGCATGAACTTTTTTGAACCTCTGTCCATATGTGATGTGTATATGTGCCTATAAAACCCTCTATGGTTTGATGTTTTGCTGTGTATCATGCTTACATGCCTATATATGAATGACCTCAGTTTAAAGGTCTGAGTAACCCAGTTTTGAACCCCTGTAAAATATTCTACATTTGGAAAATAACAAAATTTACAAGCTTGAAACTATTCTTTGATGGATCTGATGTGCTATTATAACCCTTGAATCCATTGTGTGATGCTTGAATGTTGTTTAGGTATGGAATTGAAAGTATACATGTGAATATGTGTTTATGCATCTACATGTTATTGTGAGTAAGCTTCTTATCTTTTAAAAACAGTTTTTTTTTAGAAATCAAAATCAAACCTAAACTACAGAGCTTATGTTTATTTACAGAAATCAAATGGTTTAAAACAAAACTGTTCTGTTTGTTTTAAAATGAAATGAGTAAACTTACATGCACAGAATTTGTGACATCTGAGTATATGAAGTGAAAGAAATAAAATGATATGGTGATTGCTTACTCATGAATGTTATGTATGTATGCATGTGAGTAAGTCTGTGTTTATTTGATAAATGCTTATTTATGGTTTCTAACTTCTATGTTCTTAGTTCAGAAACATATGATTTTAGATCAAGTTTAAAAATCTTTGCACGTGAGTAAACTTTTTACTAAAGTTTAATTAAGTTATTAGCTGTTGCTATGAGATTGTGATGATGTTACATACATATACATATGCCACTGAAGTGTTTGCAGTTTCCCTGAGTTTTTGTGCTTCTGACCCGAAGCAGGGGATTGATTGACCAGAAGTGGTACTCGGGTGATTATGTTTTTGACTCGGAGTATAAGGTTTTAAAACCTGAGAATTTTGTGCAGGTTTTTGAGACTGTGATTTTACAGTTTTTAAAATCTTGAATGAAGCTCATATTTTAAAGATTGTAAATTGAATCAAGTGTAAGATTTAAACTGAATTCAAATGTAGTTTTGAAATTCAAAGTTTTTTTTTTTAATGAAACTTTTAAATTTGAACAAGTTTTAAATTCTGTTTTAAATCAAGTTTTAAAACAAAACAGTTTCAGGTATAAAATCCTGTAGCTCTGCAATTTCTAACATTTGAATGAAATTTAAATTGTTCATCTTTGTTGCTTCACCACAGTTTGCATTTGCCACACTTGTGTTCCCTGTTATCAACTGGCCTTGATTATGTTTTGATTCAAACTTCTGTTCACCTGCATGTATTGTTGGTTCATTGTGATATTTGTTCACTTGTGCTTCACTGGTAGTACTTGGGTACTGATCGAGTTCATTTGTACATTTGTTCACCTGCACTCTTCGTTTGGTCTACTTGCATTGTTTCTGGTTTCACCTGTGTCATTGGTCATGTAGCAGTATTCATTGTTGTTGTTCCCATTCACTGCTGCATATTGTTCATCAGTCCATTTTTATCTGTTCCCTATGTTGTTTGCAACTGTGTTGCACTTGCATCACTGGAATTTCCATTTGCTGTCTGCATACAGTGGCAGTTCCATATATATATATATAGGTCCATGTCACTTTTTACTTGATGCTGCACACTTGTGTTTTGCCTTGAGCATTTTCTTTGCAGCGATTTGTCCGATTTGCGCTTGCACACGTGTTGGCGAGGCAGTGCACATGTGCATTAATATACGTGTGTACTGCAGCCACACGGGATTGACAGATTTTAAAATTTTAAGTTGTTAATAATGAAAATCCATAATAGATTTAAATTGATTCATTTGTTTCGTCATCTCTGTCACCATTTTATTCAGTTCATTGCAAATTTAATTACTTGAATTAAGATTAATCCTGACTTGAGTGTTTTGTGTTTTGCAATTAACGCTCGGGTCAGACCGAGTATTTTTACAGCTTGAAGATTTTCAGGCCGCGAAGTTAGAGAGAGGGGAAAGCACTTCACTGAAGTTTTTCGAAATTTTTTTCTTTGTACTCTAAAAGATATATATATAGATAAATTGTTCCGCTGTATAAAAATTTAATGCATTGTACAAACTCTGATGTATGTAAGAAAAATTCATTTAGAAATAATATTATGATTATTCTGTGATTCTGTGGCTGATTCTGTTTAAACTCTATAAACTGACTAACAATCCGTCATTTTGAACGTTTCTAGTTGGTTTAATTACCGACTAGAGGCGGTCAGGGCGGTGGGTCATTATAAAAGTGGTATCAGAGCCTTGGTTTACTCAAAGCTCAGTTTATGATGTTTAATATGAATAGTTACTAGAACCACTATAAAGAAAGTGTTTTCAAATTTAAAGAAGTTTAAAATTGTTTTCTTTAAAATAAAAGGTATTTTGAAAGTTAGAATTATTTTGAAAATTCTCCTCTCTAAATTTAAGTGCGATAGTTTATATTCGGTGAGGTCTCATTAGATTTGAGTTTCAATCGTTCGGAAGCTCATTATCGAATTATTGAGATTTATGAAAAATGAAATATGAGTTAAGTGAATTAATGAATCGGTTTAAATTGGTTTAAATCGAATAACTTGAATATTTCGAGTAATAATTGTGAAATAAAGGGATATGTTAATTTGGTTATAACCAAGAGAATTATTGAATTATAACTCGAGAATTTGACTTTGAATTCTTTTGAAATTGATTTCAAATGTGATGAAGAATTATTTAGTGAATAAATGGATTATAAGTATTTAACTTATAATATGAACCTTGGGTATAAAACTGAGTTATATAAATTGAATTGAATTGAATCAATAAGAAGATTTATAAATCGAAGTTTTATAAATAGAAAAGGAATTTATGAAGATTGTTTATAAATTCGAAACCAATTGAATTTGATAAGTAAATTGTTATAACTTATTAAAGGAGATATATCCACGATTTTGGACAGTGGGTAATCCTTTAAAAATAAAAATAAGTTGTAGAAATGATGAAATTGGTTGACAAAGTATATTCACGATTTTGGACAGTGAATATATTATTGAATAAAACAGATATGTTTTAGGGAAGTGATATTATGAAATGAAATTTAATTGTTGATTTAACCGTATGAATCAAACTGAGTTTGATGTAAAGTTTATATTTCAAGTTTAGACTAATGTCTGAAATAGTTAACGTGGAAATATGAATTTAATGGAACTAAATTGATGAACAATTTACTAAAGAACTAGTTGACTATTTTTGAAATAGAAAGTAAATGCAAAGTTCAAATAGAATTTAAATTTCAAATATGAAGTTGTCAACATAATAATCTATAATAGGTTTAAATAGATTCAGTGATGAATTTGAATTTAAACGTGCGAAGAATTAAATTAAGTCGAAAACTTAATATGGAAAAGTTTGAAATCGGTTTAAAACCAATATTGTGAAAAATATGAGGGATTCAAACTATGAACTAAGTTGAAGTTGAAAAAGTTAATAGTTTTAAATATGTTTTAAAATGCATTAACTATAGAATACATAGATTTCGACATTCAATTGTTGAAATAGACGTTTTCGAGAAATAAGGAAATGGTGGACTATAACACTGTTGTTATAGTAAATGGTTTCTCGAAGGAAATGTTGTTTATAGTATTGGGATTTATATATCTATCTTAAATCCGAATCCCTGTACTAGTGATTTTGAGTTGTCGTAACGATGTTTTACGCAACATTCGTTTTAACTCAAATAAATGTGTTTAAAAGAACGATTTCCTTAAAGAATGAAATATATACTTAATTTTGATTCAAGTATATTGAATATTTTCAAAGTGTTGAAAATAAAAGAATTTGTGAATTACTTATTATTTAATAAGTATGGAAATATTTTCCAATATGAAATGAAAGGTTTGAAATTTTATCTTTTAAAGATAAATTGAAAAATGAATATTTGAAATTTGTTTCAAATGGCTAAGTATGAAAATTTTATATCTTGTAAAGATATTATTTTGAGAAATTTGAACGATTAGTTCAACTTGGAAATTTTTCAAAGAATTGAATTTTGAGTTAAATTGAGTTTAACTTTGACACCAAAAACAATATAAGTTCAACTTTGAATTTTGGATAGTCGATTGGGATTGTATGTCTAACATTGTGAATTGATGACATATCATTTGATCTCTATTAAATATATATCTGTGGTGGTGGAGAATTTATTCTTTTAGCTTAACACCCTTCTCTGAGACGTACGAGCTTAGAGGTTATATATCGATAGACATCAATTATGTGTTGAGAATTGACGATGTAACGTGAAATCCAAATCGAATGTGAAGTCGATAATGAATTGGATTATGAATGTGAATTAGGTTTGAGATAACCTTAAATTTTCAAATCGATTTAGAGGAAAATTTTAAACGTGATGGAAAATTTGGAATCCTTTATTTGTTGTGAATGTGAAATGAGTTTTCGTAACTTATATATGTGAATATAATCGAAAACTATCAGTTTGGAAAGTCATTATTATGAAAATCCTGTGTAGGTTTACATAGATATGATATGTACGAAATGTGAAATGAAGTACTATATGTATATGACATATGTTTTCTAAAAAAACTGAGGATATGGAAATGTACCTTCCATTTATTATATGTGAAAGTGATTGGAACTCGGTGGAGTGTCCATTGAAAATCGTAGCTACGTAAAATTCCATTAGTGGAATGTCCAATGGGACTGATATGATATCCCCCACGATGGATCATCGTGTTTGGGATTATGTGATTGATGCTGGCGGAATTCGAGGGGCGTGATGCCTAAGGCTACGAGCGATTCTACTGAGATAGTAGCGTAACCGCCGTGTGGACCGCGATCTAAGGCGATAACCATGGCGAAATTCAGGAGTGATGAGAAATCTGAGATTACAAGCGATTCTACTGAGATAGTAGCGAAACCGCCGGGTAAACTGTGATCCATGAGGGAACGGACTTTCCATATCCATTTTTAAAAGAATTTTTAAAAAAGTATTTTCACTGGGAGTTGAAGCAAGTATGTTTAGTACTTGGAGATTTTTAGTCTTGCGCCTGGCCAGCGTATGCCTAAAGTCTGTGAGAACGACGATGGACTTGTTAAACTTTGAGTTATCAAGTATTTTCAAAACTTTGAATAGAAAATCAATAATCTGAAATTAGAATTACACAATTCTAACTTAATGAATTAAGGAAGAAGATCTTTAAAATATCTTGAAAGTCCACAGTTTTGGATAAGATATATTATGCAAATATTTAGCATGAAAGATTTAAAGTTTAAAAATCTGAGTTTTTGTAAGTCAAAAATTTGGTAAAAGACCTTTGTGTCTTGATTATTGAAATTGATGAACAAAACTAGTGAAATGAAATAAGTGGAATGAATCCTATATTTATTTATGAGTTTGAAACTTGGTAAAATTATGTAGGATATGAATATTGGTGAGATTTTAGCAATTGTTTTTCCTAACTTATAATTTCGGGACGAAATTCTTTTAAGTAGGGGAGATTGTAACGATCCTGAATTTTGAACAATTTAAAAAATGAAGATATTTAATTAATTTTAAATATTTGAGATAATTTTAAATTGAATTCTAATAAAACTATGAAGTTGGCGATTAAATTTTTGAATTTAATCTATTTAAAGTTGAATAGAAATTTGAATTTAACTTTGAAGTTGAAATTTAATATTGAACTTATATTTTAAATTTGAATTAATGATTTAGAAAAATAATTTGGATTTAAGAATTTTTGCTATTTAAATTTATAAATTTGTGGTTAGTTATAAATAACATTTTTCATTTATTTAAATAAAATAGAATAAGATTTTAAATCAATATAAAATCAATAAATAAATATACATAGTAAAAATTCAAACAACGTATTTATAAAACTTTGAAAAATATAATGTAATTACATTTGAGAAAATTTAACAACATAATTTTAAACAAAATAATTGGATTTAAAATAAGAAAGAAAATATAATATAAAAATAAAAAAAATAAAAAAAATAAATATAAAATAAGAAGTATATACTACCTTACCTATCAGCTACAAACATGCCTTGTTCCACGCCGTTTTTCACGCCTTCCTCCATGCCTAAATCACGTCTCCCCCTTCTATTTTATACCCGACCTCCTTTCCCCCTTTTCTCATTCGAAAACCCTACCTAATCAAACCGAAGAAAAAAAAAATGGCGTCTTCGTCTTCGTCTCCTCATTCGTTCCTCTTTGAAGCTAAGTTAGGGCTTGCGATCAATTGGGGGCTTCGACCTTGTTTCGATTGTGCTGTGCTCAGTACTCTTCGGCTTCATTCTTGCTTCAACTCGCGTGCGCTCCATTTCGATTCGGTGAAATGTGAGTTCTTGGCTCACGATTGATTTTAATGCAAGTTTTTGAATTTGTTCGAATTGGGTTTTGGTTGCATGCTATGTTTTGGGGGTTATTGGTTATCAATTGCTCGGTTAATTTAATTAAACTGATAGGAACAGATAAGTTGCTTGGTTTCAAGCTATGATTTGGGGCTATTTGCTGTCACTTGCTCGATTTCTTGAACTTTAACTAATGAGAGCAGATGCTATTTCATGTTTCAAATTTGTTTTAAACTGTTAAGAACAGACGCTAATTGATATTGTTTTTTTTTAAAATTGATGAAACAGATGCTATTTGGTTTTGTTTTAAATTGATGGAACAGATGTTATATCTGATATTTATTTTTTTCTGATAAGAACTGATGCTACTTAAATTTTGTTTTTTTTAAATTGATAAGAACAGATGCTATCAATTTTGTTTTTTTTTAAACTAATGAGAACAGATGCTATTAAGATTTACCTTTTTACTAGATGAGGAAAATTTTGTTGCATGAACTTTTTTGAACCTCTGTCCATATGTGATGTGTATATGTGCCTATAAAACCCTCTATGGTTTGATGTTTTGCTGTGTATCATGCTTACATGCCTATATATGAATGACCTCAGTTTAAAGGTCTGAGTAACCCAGTTTTGAACCCCTGTAAAATATTCTACATTTGGAAAATAACAAAATTTACAAGCTTGAAACTATTCTTTGATGGATCTGATGTGCTATTATAACCCTTGAATCCATTGTGTGATGCTTGAATGTTGTTTAGGTATGGAATTGAAAGTATACATGTGAATATGTGTTTATGCATCTACATGTTATTGTGAGTAAGCTTCTTATCTTTTAAAAACAGTTTTTTTTTAGAAATCAAAATCAAACCTAAACTACAGAGCTTATGTTTATTTACAGAAATCAAATGGTTTAAAACAAAACTGTTCTGTTTGTTTTAAAATGAAATGAGTAAACTTACATGCACAGAATTTGTGACATCTGAGTATATGAAGTGAAAGAAATAAAATGATATGGTGATTGCTTACTCATGAATGTTATGTATGTATGCATGTGAGTAAGTCTGTGTTTATTTGATAAATGCTTATTTATGGTTTCTAACTTCTCTGTTCTTAGTTCAGAAACATATGATTTTAGATCAAGTTTAAAAATCTTTGCACGTGAGTAAACTTTTTACTAAAGTTTAATTAAGTTATTAGCTGTTGCTATGAGATTGTGATGATGTTACATACATATACATATGCCACTGAAGTGTTTGCAGTTTCCCCGAGTTTTTGTGATTCTGACCCGAAGCAGGGGATTGATTGACCCGAAGTGGTACTCGGGTGATTATGTTTTTGACTCGGAGCATAAGGTTTTAAAACCTGAGAATTTTGTGCAGGTTTTTGAGACTGTGATTTTACAATTTTTAAAATCTTGAATGAAGCTCATATTTTAAAGATTGTAAATTGAATCAAGTGTAAGATTTAAACTGAATTCAAATGTAGTTTTGAAATTCAAAGTTTTTTTTTTAATGAAACTTTTAAATTTGAACAAGTTTTAAATTCTGTTTTAAATCAAGTTTTAAAACAAAACAGTTTCAGGTATAAAATCCTGTAGCTCTGCAATTTCTAACATTTGAATGAAATTTAAATTGTTCATCTTTGTTGCTTCACCACAGTTTGCATTTGCCACACTTGTGTTCCCTGTTATCAACTGGCCTTGATTATGTTTTGATTCAAACTTCTGTTCACCTGCATGTATTGTTGGTTCATTGTGATATTTGTTCACTTGTGCTTACTTGGGTACTGATCGAGTTCATCTGTACATTTGTTCACCTGCACTCTTCGTTTGGTCTACTTGCATTGTTTCTGGTTTCACCTGTGTCATTGGTCATGTAGCAGTATTCATTGTTGTTGTTCCCATTCACTGCTGCATATTGTTCATCAGTCCATTTTTATCTGTTCCCTATGTTGTTTGCAACTGTGTTGCACTTGCATCACTGGAATTTCCATTTGCTGTCTGCATACAGTGGCAGTTCCATATATATATATATATATAGGTCCATGTCACTTTTTACTTGATGCTGCACACTTGTGTTTTGCCTTGAGCATTTTCTTTGCAGCGATTTGTCCGATTTGCGCTTGCACACGTGTTGGCGAGGCAGTGCACATGTGCATTAATATACGTGTGTACTGCAGCCACACGGGATTGACAGATTTTAAAATTTTAAGTTGTTAATAATGAAAATCCATAATAGATTTAAATTGATTCATTTGTTTCGTCATCTCTGTCACCATTTTATTCAGTTCATTGCAAATTTAATTACTTGAATTAAGATTAATCCTGACTCGAGTGTTTTGTGTTTTGCAATTAACGCTCGGGTCAGACCGAGTATTTTTACAGCTTGAAGATTTTCAGGCCGCGAAGTTAGAGAGAGGGGAAAGCACTTCACTGAAGTTTTTCGAATTTTTTTTTCTTTGTACTCTAAAAGATATATATATAGATAAATTGTTCCGCTGTATAAAAATTTAATGCATTGTACAAACTCTGATGTATGTAAGAAAAATTCATTTAGAAATAATATTATGATTATTCTGTGATTCTGTGGCTGATTCTGTTTAAACTCTATAAACTGACTAACAATCCGTCATTTTGAACGTTTCTAGTTGGTTTAATTACCGACTAGAGGCGGTCAGGGCGGCGGGTCGTTATAGGTCTCCACAAAATTATTTTTCTAAATATTCTGCCACTAACAACCATGGACCTATAAAAACAAATAGATCACATAAATCTTTTCCCGTGTAGGTGCGGTGGCAGGCTAAGGAACAACAACAGTGTTCTCTGGATTTTTGGCTGTTCCGAGAAACAAAACGAGCAATAAAGCAAAGTTCCTTAGCCTAGTATAAAGGTGACAGAATCACAATGGACAACGACGAAAAATATCGTAAAGGTAAAAACAGGTAAAAGTATATTTATTTGAACGGTATATTAAATGTGATAATCTGCACCATATTCTGAATTAAAATCAGCCAATATTGAGATGATGAAAAGATGATGATTTTGACTCTGACTTATCCAAAATAGTTGGCCAATTATATTCTTATGCCAAAAACACTATAAAATTCTCTAGATTCTTTGAATTACTTCTTATACATCAGTTTGGATTAAAAATAGTGTTTTGTTGGATGATGATACATTTGGTTATAATACGGCTAACTCTTTATTCACGGTTTTCAACACGGCTTCAAATTCAAAGGATGTCATTTAAATTGTTGTTAAAATTGAGTTTGAAATTTTTGGTGCACACTTCATGGTTTTGTCGATCAAATTCAATTAATGAGTTTTTGAGTGAAAGAGAAATTCAGATGCAGATTACACTGGTAATCTAGTTGTTAGAAAAATTACTAGTTGAACGTGATTTTTGTTGAGACATTTAGTAACTGCATCGTTTTTCAAAGAAAATATTTGCATATTTTTCATTTCAAACAATTTTCAAATAGCAGAAAATTTTATTATAAAACCCCCTCGAGAAAATCATTTTTGACCATATTTTCAGATTAGTCATTTAGAAAAATTGATTTATAATTATTTCTGAATTTGATTTTAAATGACTATTTTGACTAATCTGACTCCCTATGATTATCGAAAAGATGAATAGTGATTGAAAAGTGATAAGTGTTGATATTTATTATATATAATGACTCGAGACGGTATAATTAGTAAATTTCTTTAGAAATTTAAACAAGAGTTATAAAACTTTTTGTTGGTAAAAATTTCATGACCATCTCTATCTCTATCATATTTCTAACGACCATCACTCATCAAAATTCTATATAGTTTGTCAATATGTGGTACTTTAAACAGGAATCGTTCGTTTTTCATTTTTTTTAAATAATAGAAAAAATTTATATAGTAAAAAAAAATACCAAAGTATTCACTCTCATTTAAAAGTCCTCACGGTTATGCATGGGTGAATTACTTGGAATTTGTTATGTGCTTTCATGCTCATTTAAAAGTCCTCACAGTTATGCATGTATGGAACGCATATCAAAAGTTGATTTTTAAAATAAACAAGTTGGTTCTAATCCTATTTAAAAGTCCTCATGGTTATGCGTGGTTAGAAGAAACTTGAATTCATTATTTTTAAAATAAAATTGGAATACTACTAATCTCATTTAAAAGTCCTAACGGTTATGCATGGTTAGTAGATATTCAAATTCCTGGAATAAATATACCACAAATAGACACTACTGTATGGTTTTATATGATGACATCATTCTCATCATTCTAAAAGTGGAATATGCGCCTAACAAAATATTTATGATTTTTGTTTGATTTTTTATTGAAATTTAATATTTTATTCAATTGAGTTTTAATGTTGAATTAATATCGATCACCTTATCTCTATTTTCTCTAACACTATTATTCTTTTGCTGATAACAAAAGGGGGAGAGAAAAGTTAAGATTTTGTCAAATAAAATCAAGCAAAGGTCAAATAATTTTCTATTTGCACCTAAGCTCATTTGCATATTTTTATTTGTATGCATATATGTAGGAGGAGCTTTGTGTAGAGAGGAAGCATTTAAATAGGGGGAGCAATTAGAGCATATCAATGATCAAATACATTTAATATATTCAAAATCTTAAATATATGTTTGTTATCATCAAAAGGAGGAGATTGTTGAATATGCGCTTATATGATTTTTGTTTGATGATAATAAACATATATATATATATATTCATTTAAATGTATTTGTTAATGTACTATTTTATTTTTCATAGATTAAATAAATATTTGCTGAATAAAATTAAATCACACAGAATTTGAATTCAAACAGAAATTTTATTCAAACAAATATTTATTACATTTTTAAATAGTACAAATTCAAGCTCTCACTATTCACTATACAACTTTGATACAAATTCAATTACATCACTATTTTACATTTACAGTTGACCTCACTACATATCACTCACACTCGTATTTATCTTCAACTTCATTCTAGTTAGAATCCAGCATCTGAGCAATCTGCAAAAAAATTCACTAACGCAGTAAAATTGAAAAAGAAATTTTTTGCAATATAAAATAAAATATGGTTTTTGAAAATATTATTTGCCTCAGTTATTTGGGTTGTTCGTCATGATTTATATTTGAATTCATCACACACGAACAATGTGACATGCACAGTATATCACTGTACATGCCACAAGGCCGTGCACACCGATATACACTTGATAATGCTACAGGGACAGGTGAGCACAAGGTCAAACCCAAATAAAAATACGGGTTCAACTCAGGTGCAATACAAATAGAATCTCGACATCAGCACAAGGTCAAACCCGAGTTGTGAAACTGGATTCAACACAGGGCAGTTGTACAGGATACGACTTCAAGCGTGCAAACAGGAAAACCAAAACAGTGCACCAAAGCAAACTCAGGTGGACAGCACGACCAAGTATGGAAGTGACTCAAAACAGAGAATACAATATGAAGACAGCAAGTACAACTGCAATGCAACACAACTGTGTATACATGAATCAAGCTACAGCATGAAAAAGAAATGCACAGATCACACTCGAGTACACATACTCGAAGCACAGTAGCTCAACAACATCAAAATATACAACCAAGGCTACACAATGAGCTACATACAGTAATGTAACAGTCGAGTTTTAATGTTGAATTAATATCGATCACCTTATCTCTATTTTCTCTAACACTATTATTCTTTTGCTGATAACAAAAGGGGGAGAGAAAAGTTAAGATTTTGTCAAATAAAATCAAGCAAAGGTCAAATAATTTTCTATTTGCACTTAAGCTCATTTGCATATTTTTATTTGTATGCATATATGTAGGGGGAGCTTTGTGTAGAGAGGAAGCATTTAAATAGGGGGAGCAATTAGAGCATATCAATGATCAAATACATTTAATATATTCAAAATCTTAAATATATGTTTGTTATCATCAAAAGGGGGAGATTGTTGAATATGCGCTTATATGATTTTTGTTTGATGATAATAAACATATATATATATATATTCATTTAAATGTATTTGTTAATGTACTATTTTATTTTTCATAGATTAAATAAATATTTGCTGAATAAAATTAAATCACACAGAATTTGAATTCAAACAGAAATTTTATTCAAACAAATATTTATTACATTTATGAATAGTACAAATTCAAGCTCTCACTATTCACTATACAACTTTGATACAAATTCAATTACATCACTAATTTACATTTACAGTTGACCTCACTACATGCCACTCACACTCGTATTTATCTTCAACTTCATTCTAGTTAGAATCCAGCATCTGAGCAATCTGCAAAAAATTTCACTAGCGTAGTAAAATTGAAAAAGAAATATTTTTGCAATATAAAATAAAATATGGTTTTTGAAAATATTATTTGCCTCAGTTATTTGGGTTGTTCGTCATGATTTATATTTGAATTCATCACACACGAACAATGTGACATGCACAATGTATCACTGTACATGCCACAAGGTCGTGCACACCGATATACACTTGATAATGCTACAGGGACAGGTGAGCACAAGGTCAAACCCAAATAAAAAGACGGGTTCAACTCAGGTGCAATATAAATAGAATCTCGACATCAGCACAAGGTCAAACCCGAGTTGTGAAACTAGATTCAACACGGGGCAGTTGTACAGGATACGACTTCAAGCGTGCAAACAGGAAAACCAAAACAGTGCACCAAAGCAAACTCAGGTGGACAGCACGACCAAGTATGGAAGTGACTCAAAACAGAGAATACAATATGAAGACAGCAAGTACAACTGCAATGCAACACAACTGTGTATACATGAATCAAGCTACAGCATGAAAAAGAAATGCACAGATCACACTCGAGTACACATACTCGAAGCACAGTAGCTCAACAACATCAAAATATACAACCAAGGCTACACAATGAGCTACATACAGTAATGTAACAGTGACATGCACAACTAACAAACTCAACAAGCATATGTACAGCATAAACAATGACACAAAAGTCAAGGCCGCAAATGAAATGCAACTCACATGTACACCATGATATCCAGACCAGAATGCATATGAAACCAACATGGCTAAGATGAAAAACCAGAGTTCAATGCATATGAGACCAGCAATGCTCAAGACCACACAGTAGCAAAGCAATCCAGACCAAACAACACAATGCAAGTGAATTCGACAAAGTATGTACACAAGTAACCAAACTGCAACAAGCAGCAGTGTGCAAGTGCAAAGACAAATGCACATGTCAACAGAACATGAAGCCAACATGAAGTAGTTCAAATCCAAGTACAACCAATGTATGAACATACGTAAATCGAACAAAGCTGCAGATCAAAAATGCTCGGGGACGAATACAAAAACAGACCAGAGGTCAGTGGCCAACAGCAGAGGAGAGCTGAGTTCAACAATATCGACCAAGTCAAATGTCACAAATCAAAGACGTGATCAAAATTTCAATGTTGAACAAGTCAAAGTCGAAACCGTGGTAGCAAAGAAAATTGACCAAGTTAAACAATCAAAGTCGTGACCATCAAGCAGCAAAATTATATTCGTATTGAACAAGTCAAATAAATCCCAAACATTCAATCAAAATCATATGGCCGAGCAATATCAGTTGACAAATTCAAGTAAAAAATATATGACGAAAATTTAGGTATTCGACTCCTATAAAAACCCACAAATCATCATCGGCAATGGCAAGATTCGAGTTCAAGTAACAACAGAGCAATATCAATAACTCGAATCAAAGGTTGAGCAAAAATCAACATCAAAAAAAGGAAAAATCGCATACCCTTTTTGACAATTAACTCGACCAAATTGAAGTAGCCGAAGACAATTCAAAGAGCCAAGAAATCGACGAAAGCAACAACTGAAAATCATCTTTTTCGATTGAGCAACCAAAGGTCGGCGCTTCAGAAAACCCTAATTACAGATCGAAGAAGAACGGAGAAGAAACGAAGCCGCCATTGTCTCAAAAGAATAGGGCCGAAGAAATAAAAGGAAACGGTCGAGACAAATTAAAAAGGGGCCGGCCTTATTCTGCTTTTTATAAAAGGGATCTTTAATTTTAAATTAGGGTTATTTTATTTTTAAATTGTTTTTAATTTGTATTTTCGTTTTTAAACCGTTTAAATTTCTAGTCGTGTGACTAGGGGACAAGCTACGTGGCGTAGCTTGAGAATTCGCAACTCAGTGGCAGGATTTTGAGCGTAGAGTTAGGATAGTCAATAGCGGGTATATCGATTTTACGTGTGTAAGCGAGGGACTATCTAATTTCTAGTAGAAACCTTGGGGGCAGCACGTAGGCAGGGTTTTGCCGAAGCTGGGTAAATTCTGTGTTGTTCTCTTCTGCTTTTATTATTCTGATATTATCTATGCTGTGTTTATTCTGCTGTGATCTGTGTTAAAATTAATTTATAAACTTCCGCAATAAAATTTTATAATTAACACTATCACCATATTCACCCCCCTCTAGGGTGAAATCGATCCTACATTTGATATCGTATCTTTGTCTCCTGTCATATATTTTGAGCAACTACTGTCGAGTATCCATTTTCCTCTTTTCTTGAGTGGGACCTACAAAAAATATGAGAAAACATTGGTACCCACCTTTTTAATAGGGTCCTACGAGTTAAGTCCTAGGAAACCAAACCGAAGAGGGTTCGGTATCCCATTTGAATATGTAATCTTTATTTTTATGAACAGTTTCCAAAAAGGTGTTAATATATTTCTTCCTAATCAAACTGTTGTTTGTTTTAGGAACCCATACTTTTATGTTTTTCGGGTAAGTATTCCTTTTTGACTATTTTGCGGTAGGATTAATATTTCTCCTAATTTTCTTTTTAGGTGGAGCTTTTGTTTTTTTAACATATCCTATCCTTTCCTACTTGAAACAGATTGAGAGCTATTGTGACGGTCCCGACTCGACCTTCGAAAATCGGCACCCGTACTTCACTTATACTCGAATGTCGCAGATTCAAATGCCAAATCTGGCTCGCCGGAGCTTATAACACAATAAGTATAACAACACAGCGGAAGAAAAGAATGAACATCATATACAACTCCAATGATACAATATCCAAATATACAACGATGATCAATATCAGAGATATAAAATGCTACAGTGGAAACACCAATGAACTAGCAGCGGGAACAACTAGAACTCGAAACTCCAGAAGAAACACCAATATCAGCAATCTCCATAGATAGCTCGAACCACCATCAAGTTGTACTAAGCTAAGCAAGGTCAGTCGTCCTAACCAAAGAATTCAATATCCAAAGTCTTCGAAGAATTCCAAAGAGAAAGCTGAAAGCTACAGAATCAATATCTACTATCTGAAAAACCCAACTCTAGACTGCCCGTGTGGAAAATTATGGGCACAGAGTTTAGGAAGGGAACAATAAACTCCAGGTCAGCCATGAGACTGGTATGAGCAAACAAAACAGTTTGTCTTTTAAAAAACAACCAAAGAATTTAAAATTGAAATCCGCAATGCTCTTTGGAAAATGAAACTGACATAAGGCCTCCCGCCGCACACACAATGCAAGCGCACACTTGGAGGAGATTTCTCCATATGACAGTTAAAAATGCTTGATACGCAAAAACCGTTTGATATTATTATTAGTGCATGGTGCAGAAAACATTTCGAAAATATAATATCAATCTTAGCCAGCATACCACAATTTGTCGTATGCCTACTATAGCTACCATTTAAGAATGGCAGGTTATACAATTGAAATCGTAAAGGCACGTATTGGATGATTGAATTTCCAACAAATGGTCAGGCTAAGGAACTTCCTTACCGAAATGGGTACGCCTCTGGAAGGACGTCCCCGAGAACCTAACCGGATCTCTGCTAACAAGGCCGACGCTACCTCACGCTTTAACCAAGCTGTAACTAGGTAACTAACACACGAGCTATGCCATCCCCGGTCATTACCGGCCTTTATTCCGGGATCCCGACAACCAACAACCACAAGGTAATAAATTTGCAGTGACCACATAGGTTAAATATCTGGGCTCCATCCCATGACACCACCTCTTATCCAGAAGGAAATGGACATACCCTAGGGGTGCGACCCTTAAAAACCTTGCCGCAACATTCATGTTTCGACCATTTCCGGGTTATGAGGCTCGACGAAGTCTCGTCCACAAAGCTACGCTTTTTCACAAAGGCGTGCTTTGATCAATAAATGATCAGCAGAACTTCGTATGCCACATTACCAAATTGGAAATGTATCACAAGTAACCATCAACTACATAACCTCTGAGCTCGTACGTCTCAGAGAAGGATGTTAAGCTAAGAGAATAAATCTCCGCCACCAAACAGAAATGTATTTGATAGAAACCAGCTTTACATCTCAAAGTGTAATGTCAGACACACATCCATACAAGTCTGTTCCAGGTTCGAACAGAACCGAAGGCACTTCCAAAGAAGCCCTTGCAATCCGGGTATTCCCAATCCCGATCGGATTTCCCATCACTTAGGGAATCTCCGTACCGTAGCTACTCAGTGCAGAGACAATCGATAGGTCATCCTATCGTTCTCGCAAATACCCGGTCTTCACCATCGGTCTCCAATTTCCATCTATATCGTCGTATCACTATTCGAAATGGGTTATATGACACAAAGTCCTCTCCCGGCTAAACTGAATAGTGAGCGCAATATTAAAAAAAACATATGGATATGGGATCTCAGTTAAGTCACAACTTATTACCTAAAACTTTACTTTCAAATGGTTAAACAAATTACCATTTACAAATCTTTTTAAACAAAAGATTCACTTCACAAAGTTCACGAAGTTTACCGATCTTTCAAAAAGATTCATTAATATCTTTCCAATTCAAATCTTTTATACAAAAGGTACGCTTTCAGATCCCTTTCCAATTTGAAAACAAACTTCACCAATCTTTGACAAAGATTCATGCATAGCCTTTCAAAACAATTACATTTCAAATTGGGTTAACTCATCCGGTCTTTAAATCAAAGACTCATTTCATAGCTTTCAAAACAATTTCCAAAGGTTCATTCATAACTTTCAAAACAATTCCCGTTTCAATCTTCTATATATAGAAGATACACCATTTAAAATCCTCTTCAATTCCAAAATATGGTTCAACTATCTTTCACAAAGATTCAATTATATCTTTCAAAGCCATTCTATTTCAAACTTGAAATATTTTCATCGTAATTTGGAAATTCTTTCCTTATATAAAAGCTGTTATTATTTGAAACCACTTGTTTCCATTTCGGAAAACCCGATTATATTTGCACAAGTTAAGGCCTTTCAAATTTAAACATGGTTAAATTCAAATTCTCAAAACCATACTTTTAAAATGGTTTAAAAACCCATATAAACACATTTATAGCTTGTATAACCTTTTTACATCATAAATTCTCAACATAAAATTCAATTTCAAATTTTGAATTCAAGTTTTAAATCAAATTTCAAAACTAAATCAAGTTATTCAAAAATAACTTTTATCTTTGAAATTCCTTTCCAAAAGCTTTTCACTTTAAACCCAATCCATATCCAAAACCATTTGGATTCAAAAATTCAATTTTAAAATTATTTCAAAAATCTGTGACTTAACCGATTTCCACGTAAAATCCATATTCGTGTATGTACAGTGTAGTCCAGGGGATTTTTACACAATAGTGCAACATCAATCCTCACAGATTCAATCATATCAATACCGATAAGCGGTATAACCCATAACGCTTATCTTCATTCACAGATTCATAGATAAAGTAAATTTATCAATCACAAAGATTCATCATTATGATTCGGTGTGGGTTTCGGATAACCAACTTGAATCCGACTCCCTGTCGCATCGAAATTCAAATGCCGTTTTACGGCCCAGGGGTTTTCACATTCACACAGCAATATATTCATCACAGATATCACAGCTCAGCATAAGGCAATTCATATTTCATAGCATCACAATCACATAACAGAGTTATCAATCCAATACAAAGCATTCAATAACAATCAAACATCCTTAATTAAGATGAATAAATCGTGTGGTTTAAATTAATTAACCACATAATTACTTTCATTAATTATTTTAAATCAATGATTAATTATCATGAATTAAATCTTAATCGCCTTCTTTAATTAATCATGCCTTAATTACTTTTCTTAATTATAATTAATTAACCTTTAATTAAATTAATTATTCTCAAATTAATTACCTTAATTAATAAATCTCATAAATTAATTAATTAACATTTAAATTAACTTTCCAAATTTATTAAACTTTAATCATTCATAATCATAATTAATTAAAAATGAATTCTTCTATTAAATTAACTTAATTACCTCATTTAACATTATTAGTAACATTTAGAAATCAATTCTTAAGATTGAAGATAAATAATTTATTTAAGTCAAAATCTATTAACATTTTAATTTAACTTTTTAAAACTTTGGAAAAACTTTAATTAACCTGTTTAAATAAAATTAAACAAATTCATTATTTTGAAAACTTAATTGTTCCAACATCTCATTACTTTTATTACTTTATTAACTTAAAACTTGTTCCGGCCTTTTACTAAAATTTGCTTTCTAAAAATCTTCCTTACATAATCAAATCTGGTCCCCAATTTATCTAGTTTAAACTTTACACATAATTTTATTAAAATTTAAATCTGGGGAAAACTTAACAATTTCATTCAAGTACTTGCAAAATTAAAATCTGGAAATGTCAACAACCTTAAACCCGAGCAAAACATTGAAAAACCCGAGCCACAACACCAGAAACCCCGAGCACCCATAACTTCGAGTCAAACAACCATTTGCACGAGCTCAACCCCGAGCAATTCACCATCTTCCAAACCCAGACTTCATCAGGACCTAATCGTGCAAGTGTACACGTGCACGTCGCTCCGGTCAACCCCGACCCTTCGCCGAGACCGCCCACGTATCGTTGATCACGTCGTCGACTTACCTAGCCTCCAGTTTCGACGAATTTGAGACGAGGACGAAATCGAGACGAGCCATCAACTCCAGGAACCCAACAGATCGATGAACAACCTCTAAAGCCAATGCCTACGACCACCGTTTCCAATGTCGACCAACCCAAAGCCGCGTCTTGCACGGACGAACATTTTCCCCCTATCGTGATTTGCTCCAGCATCCTCACAGCGGTGAATTCACCTTGAAAACACTGTCCATCTAAACATGCAACCAAACCCTATTTGCTTCGCCCTAGGCCGTGACCACCACTAATAAATTATCCTGACATTTTTCCAGAGATCCACGACAACACGACCACCTCCAGGCCAAACCCCTAGCTCCAGTTCACCTTCGATCGTCGGTGGTAACCAAAATATCCAAAAACAATCATCTGCAGTTTCCCCGACAACCTCATGCCTAAAAATCCAGATATCTATACTAAAATTCAAGATTTCTTACCCTGAATCCATTCATACAATCAAATCATGAAGTTGTTTTCATAAATTTTTACCAATTTCTGATTTCCATAGTATTTTCTTATTTTTGAAATAATTATTGAACTAAAATCCTTGAAACTATTTTTAGAATTACTATCATTTTGTTATCATCAAATTCCATTCAAGAATCTAAGTTTAAAATTGCCTGTATTAGGAGATATGGAATTTTAAAAAAACTCCAGAGATTGTGAAATAACAGAGACCAAAATATAAATATATATGCAGACACATCCACAATTTAAATATCAATTCAAGTTATATTCATGCTAAAACATCCATGCAATCCAACATTATCACACACATTTCAAATATATTAAAGTTCCATCTCAGATTTAAACTGTTTTTAAAAGCAAACATGTTTACTCACAGGCATTTCAAAAATAAGGAGGGTGAAGTTGCTCACCTAATCATGTGAACAGAGAGACAGGCTATTGAATTTCTGATGCTTGCTCTTGAAGTTGAACTCCCAGATTTAAAATTGCTTTTAAATTTCCAGGTTGAACTTGTATGCTTTTAATTCTTTTCTTAGCTTCTAGATTTGAAACAACAATTGATCTTTGAAATACTTTGAGTTTGAATTGAATCTTGTTTGTTTGAGTTTGATTCTAGTTTTCTTTTCTGGTTTGTGTTACTAGGTTGTTTTTATTTTCAGATATGAACTTGAAGGTGAGATGATCTGAATTTAATAACTTGTTTTGTGGTTTTAGTTTCAAGTCTGAGTAATGGAGAAAATGACCAGCCTGGTTTTGTTCTTTGCTAATACTATATTTTAAAATTAAATCTTAAAAGAAAAACAAAAATGCCACTTGTTCTTTAAAACCATACACTTGTACATTTATTTTAACACTTGTTAAATTCAGACAAAATTATGTAGAGACCTCTCCTTTAATTTATTTACAAACTATGTTTTAGCCCTTATTTGATTTCAATTTATAAAACATATTTATCTATTTTATATTTACATATATATATGTTATGTAGTTTTAAATCTTATTCTTTAAAAAGATATCTTCATATCAAAGCTTGAATATTTATTTACATATAAAACTAACTATTTTATTAAATCTTGTTTATATTTCACAACCCAATTCTAATTCATGTACTTATTAATTTTCAAAAGATATATATACCTATGTATATAAGTTTTAAAGCCTTCATTTAAAATTATATAATTTATAAAGGAAAATGAATTGAAAACAATTTATAAATAATCATACATATATAATTCTCAATTAATAAAGCTTTTTAAATCTAATTTATTTATTTAATCATATTCCAAATATAATTTTTATTTAATCCCCAAATATTCAAATTCATTCTCTATTAATTCATAATTTAACCAAATTAAACCAAAATTTTTATATAAATTTCCAAATTAAATAAGTTAAAAAATGAGGAATGCTACACCTATCAATAATTTTAAATAAAGTTTCTCTTCCTTTATTAAAGTTTGAAACATTTTTGGTGATGCTATCTAACTTAGTTTTGAGACTAGTATTATCTAATTCTATCAATTTTACTTTTGTTTTTAATTTGCGATTTTTATAAACAAGAGCTTCATTCTTTACTTTTTGAGTTTCAATTTCTTGACTCAAAAGTGTGAGTTGAGAATTAATATTAGAGAATGATTCTTGTAATTTTTCAAGTTCTTCCTCTAGCATTTTCTTCTCATCTTTGAGAATATCTCTTTTGAATTCTGCTTTGTTCAGATGTTCACGGGTTTCCTTATATTTTGTTTTGAGTTTTTTGAGAGTGTCAACTAGATCTAATATTAATCTCTATCATATCATCAAAGGTAAAATCAGCAACCTCGTTTTCAGTAGCCTTGAAGCAAACATTAGCTTGCTCGTTTTCGCTGTCACTGCTGCTATCTAATGAAGAGATATCTGAATCATCCCATGTCATAGAGAATGCTTTCTTTTTCTTATCTTTTATGCCCTTGTTGAAGTATTTTTTTTCTTTAGTTCTGGACATTCTTTCTGGATATGACCTTTCTTATGGCAGTTAAAACATTCTAGTACTGAAGATGATGGTTTGCTTGGAAAGTTCCTTTTTCCATTGTTTCTGTTGTTTTTCTGGATTTTCAAGAACTTTTGAAATTTTGGAAATAAAACCTAGATCTTCTTCATCTGAATCTTCATCCTTTGCTTCTTCAGCATGGAAAGCTATGTTCTTTTTGTCCTGAGCTTGTACTCGTTTTGCCTACAGTTCAGTTCATAGGACATTAGATTTCCTATTAACTCTTCTGGTTTTATGGTACAGAGGTCATTAGCTTCTTCCATGGCTAAGACTTTTCTTTCACATTCATCCGTTAAAGAGTTTAGGATTTTCGATACAATACCAAAATCAGTGAAATTTTCTCCTAGTCCTAATAGTAAATGATAGATATCTTGAAATTTGGAGTACATATCATTGATAGATTCATCTTGCTTCATTTTAAAATTTTGAAACTGATTTTTTAGCATGGAGATTTTGCTTTCTTTTACTTTGTTAGTTCCTTCATGTGTGGTTTTAGGTGTTCTCCATATTTCATAAGCAGTTTGACACATGCTAAAACGATTAAACTCATTTCTATCTAGTGCACAAAATAACATGTTCATAACTTTAGCATTGGCAGAAGCATCTAATTTTTGTGTGTTTGTCCATGTGGAGTATTCTCCTGTAGGAAGACTGTATTCATTTTGTGTGATATTCCATGATTCAAAACTATTTGATTGCATATAGATTCTCATACGAGTAGCCCAATAATTATAGTTCAAACCATTGAAAAAAGGAGGTCGTGTAGTGGATTGACCTTCTATAAAACGGGTGTTTGTGCTTATAGTGCTATTACTAGTGTTGCTATCCATATTAGAAAAGAATCAAATAACTATATTACTGTTAGATGAAACCTTGCTCTGACACCAAATGAAAAGAAGCTATGCTATAGGATCGAGTAATATGGATAAACTACTTGTGCGGAATAAGTAAATAATCAGTAAATGCAGTAAAGTAAATGACACCAGAGATTTTTATACTGGTTCGGAGCACCGTCCTACGTCCAGTCTCAGATTTCTTCTAGAATTTCACTAACACAATCCTCACTTAACCCGGAGGAACAGGTTTACACCGCCTGAGTAAGCGAACAGGACTTCAACTGCGTAAGCAACCGAATAGAGCTTCAACTGCTTGAGCAACCGAACAGGACTTCTTTATAAATAACAAATGTATCTGACTGTAGTGTGTTCTTAAATAACAATGATAAGTTAATTAAGTACAATCTTCCTATAATCTTCTCCTTTATGATATATGGTGTGATGTGGTTTGAGAATTGTGGAAGATAAAGTGATTAATGATCAAAGTATGTAAGCAATTTGAGTGCAATTTGAAAGCTTGAGAATAGATGAGAATTCAAGAAAGATAAAAGTAAATTCGATGAATTGTTAGTTGAATTCTGTAATCTATTTATATTATATAAAGAGTTGCAACAATAGATGAAAAGTTACATTGAAAAGAAAAGGTGCAAACATTGATTTTGAAAGCGTTTCTCTTCGGTGAAGAGAAGTGACTTTTCAAGAAAATAGCAGTTGGAGATATTTAGACGTCTAAATAAAAAAAATTCAAACTTTTGAATTAGATTGAAACGCAAACAGCAAGCTTTTAGGCAAATTTTGACTAAATTCATACATTTGAAAATTTTCATTCAAATGTCTGAATATTGTGAAACAATATTCATGTTTCAGCATTCAGACGTCCGAATGAATGAATTCAGACGCTTGAATTCAGACCTTTGTGCATGTGTGTACATGTATGTGCATATATATATGTATCGTTTCAGGAGAGATTTTAACAAATTTCTAAGTAAAGTACAGATTTTAGATACACTATACTCAGCTTTAAACAACTAAAAAGGAATCTGCAACAAATCTCCTGCAAAGATGGTTAGAATTCATAGGATATTTTATATAGCTTATCATAATCAAAATCGAGATTTCAACAGACAGTTGGTCACATCCGTGACTGTCAAGTTGGTATAAAAAATTACAACCAAATATTATAGTTTACTCAGTTTTACAACTCAGAGTTTACTCGGTTTTGAAAAACTAGGCGGAGATCTTTGTTCCCAATTGTGCCACGCTGTGTGCGTCTTAGCTCAGAGTTTACTCAGTTATTATTATGCAAATGGTTTACGATGTTTTGCTGCTTCTTTTGTTCAATGTTTTTATAAGATATACATGAAAAAGATCAACCTTGAGGAGAATGGGTAGGTGCTCATATTGCTGGGTTTGAGAAAAAAATAAGGTATATGAGTAAAATTTCCGTGTATGCTATGAGAAACAAAAATAACTTGAACAAGGCTCTGATGCGTAACTTTTAGAACAACGACTGCAGTGAGGGTACAAGGTGGAACACTGATCTGCTGCAACGTGGCTTCTTCTTCATTGCTTATAATCTAAGAACAAACGCTAAATCTTTATCTATCTATCCATCTCGATCTCTCTCTTTCTCTATTTTTTTTGAAATACTCCTGTGGACGGCCTTTGCACAAGTGTTAGGTTAGATCAAGGGCCTTCTGTAATTTTTGCATGTTGTTGGCCTCTTTTTTTAACCAAGTGAATGAATAAAAATATGATATGGTGATCTTTGAATATGCATATGGATTTTAGTTATTATTCCACTCTATTTTTCTTTTTGGTAGACCACAAAATAAGATTTCCAATCACTTTGCTCTTTTCCATTAGATACTCTCAGCAATATGCATGAAATGACTATGTGATTCATTTAAATTGAAACACACATTTTTTCTTTTTTTCTTTCCTTCTTTTCATTGTGGCATTGTACTTTTCTAACCTGGTATTCTTTTGCTTTTGTTGGATATAACTATGTTTACTTTTATCTGTAAAACTATTCTATCGCATGTCCCTATCTCTTCCATTCTTAGACTATGCTCTAATGTATTTGTTTTTAAATACAAAAAAGTCTTTGTGGATCTTAAATGCATCAATTTATTGTAAAGGAAATGGAATTCAACGTGCACAAACTTGATAGTGTTGCTTTTTGTTGCCCCAATTGAAATTTGAATAATGATACATGTAGTATTTAAATAGAAATCGATATTAAATCCTTAATTATCCATGAAATAATAAAAATTCTGATGAAGAATGAGTAAATTTGAAATAAGTTATAATGAAGGAATTAAAACAACGTGCTCTTCGAAAATGATAGCATAAATGTTATGATGTAAGTTGAAATATTCAAGGATTAGATGATAGCATAAATGTTATGATGAAGTGGAGATTTGGTAATGTAGCCTCACCAACTACGTAAAGAAGTGGAAGCAGCCTGACCAACCGTAGAGCTTCTTTGGTATGCTCCAAATGAAGGTTAGAGGAAATGCTTGCCAAAGTGGAGATCTGTTAGGTGTATCTCACATTTGAGAAAGAATAGGTGAATGTTAAGTCCTACATTATAAGAAATATGGTGCATAACATGGTATATATGGAACTGGTGGCATGTAACGTTGAAAATTTCTTTTGTTACAAACAAGTGTTGGCAAGACCATCTATGTGCCCGTTCCGGAAGGGGGTAAAAGGGATGTTCAATCGAGACGCTGGAGCATCGTAAACCTTCGTTAAGGTAGCGTCTTTTGAGAACAATGAAGCACGCATTTATGGAAACACGTTAGAGTGCCGAAACACAACATATGAGAGCTTACATTCATTTGAACAACGTTGCAATTCCATTTGCTTGAGGAAGAATTAGCCTGCCAAATAAAATTTAACTTCCTAACCTTATGTTAGTTATGGTATCATAAGGTTAAAGTAAAAACATCATTGATTCAGACTTTGAATTTTTTTAATCATCTAACGTGTAATCTTTTCACAATCACAAATTTAACAAAAATTTTAATAAGTATATTCAAAAAAATGTGAAATTAAAAAAGAAAAAAATACATCGTAAACGATATATGAGAGACTACCGACCATGGAGCACTAAAAAGGACGGAGCTGGTGATCTAGTAATAAAACATTGTGATTAGATGCAGGCCCACCTAGGCGTGCATATATTCTCTTATATCTTGAATTGTTTAAGATAAGATATAATTAAAATTTTGAATTTTTAAAGATATTTAATTAATTTTTTAATTAAATGCATGATTTATTTGATAAATTAATTAATCCGAACATGTATATGTATTGATATATGCATGCAACTATAATTATTATGGTAATATATTTCTCTTAAATTTGTTTTAGATGAATAAAATTAAGTATTGATCTAACTTAAATATTTAATTGAATTGTGTAATTAAATAAAAGAATTTTTAAAATAAAATCAATTAAATTTTAACTTATTAGAATGTATACACATTTGATACATATATGTTAACGAACTATAAATGTTATAGTCAATTATATATCGTAAATGATTTAAGGTTAATAATATAAAATCGAAAATTTTATATAAAATAAGTTATATCGATTAAATATGATTCAATCAATAAGAAATAAAAATTAATTAAATATGATTTAATTAAAAATATGCATATATATTATACAAATTAATTAAATTATGAAAGTTATAAATAGGTTAAAACTTATATCACTATATATGTATAAACATTAATGCAACCATAAGAAACCCAACTTAGGTTTTAGAAACTAGTACATGTGTGTTGTATGTATACCTTCATTTCAAATGTGTTTTAACACTTGAATCACGAAGGTATTTCATAAAAAATACATTATTCCCTAAATTAATGTCACTTAATATGTATATATTAAAGATTTTGAATCTTTAATATATAAGTTATCCTCTGGCATTTATATATCAATAGATTGCTTGCATCCTCTTTAGTTGTTGATATTCCTCTAGCTAGGGATGTTATTTGTAGTGCTATTTTTATATTGACTAGACGAGATAAGATACATGTACGTATTTGTTGGTATTCCTTAAGGTATGTGTATTATACTTATGCCATTATGAAATGGTGGATACAAGTGAATAACCCCTTTTGGTTTGGTGGTATTCCTTATGGTTGAAATGAGATTAGTGCAAAGTCCATGGGTTAGGAGTTGTATATGATACGACTTATAAAGTGTTATCCATCGTTGTAGGCTTATGATTTGCTGATGATCCTTAAGGTTGGAATTTGAAGCAAGTGAGTCCGAATGCCCACTAGAGAAATCAAGAGATTCGTATGTTTTTCTTAGGGTTTTGAGAGATGTAAAAATCTAGTGGAAGCCTTTTCAGAAAAAAAGGAATGAAGACATTTAACCTGTCTAATATTATAAGAACGTATGCTATAAAAGTTAAAATAATCTACATTTATAACTCATACAACTAATATAATTGATAAAAAAATTATCAGTTAAAACATACAAATGAACCGAGTTAAGATATACATAGAAATATAAATATACTTACCAATAGAACTTTTAACATGTTTTCACTTTAAGACCCATGCAAGATCTAATTTATACAACCACTAAAACATTCGTGCCTTGGTCGCTTAGATTTTTATTTGCTCGAGAGCGTATATCATCATCCATGAGTTTTGAACTCAAAGAAATACATAAATATGGATTTTTAATCCATATTAAATCACATTTAGATAGTATATAGTGAATAGTTGTGTAGCGACCCGACTTTCTATTTCCAGAAAGACGCACCACTATTTAAGAAAGAAAGAGATAGAAGAAAAAAAGAAAGAGAAGAAAGAACAATATACATTAGAATCTCACAGCGGAACGAATGAAATATAATATATATAACATATATATAGTATCATATACATCAGAGTACACAACTATACATCTCAATTTAGACAGTTATAACATTTCTGTCTAATATACAATACAAGAACAACTATACATAATAACACAGCGGAAACTCTATCTATATATATATCTACACGTTGAAGCCTCCTGCTCCAAAGCTCCTCCATAATTCGTCAAGGATAGCTGAATCACATGACTACTCGTACATAATATGAGTACCCAAGAGTTTAATAAAACATAAAATAAGCACTCGGGTCAGACAGGGGTCTGGTGTGAGTAAACGGTTTAAAATTGCTTAACTTTAGAAAATCCTTTGAAAAGAAAAGGTATCATGGAAGACTTCCCACACATAAACATGGAAAAGTTTTTACCTTGCGCTAACCAAAACATTTGATAGGAAATCCAGTGATATTATAATAGTGTCTAGAGTTTTCAAGTAAATATGAAATAGCCGAAATTGTTACATTCATTAAATTCCAGCTACTAGCCACAAAAGTGGGTAATACAAACAAAACCGTATGGTCTCGTACGAAGAATGGGTTTCCATCAATGGCAGGGCTACTGGGGTATCGCCCGTCACAGTACGTGGCCTAGATCACCGTACCGAGGACCACTCCCGATCCCCTGCAACACAAGGCCGGGACCATCCCTTACTGAACAGTCCCGAACAAGACCACCCCGCAGTTGGCTGCAGATCCAACCGCCCACACAGCCGAATAAAAAGGGACATCTAGACAGGGGTAAATCTCGTCCTATTTGGGCATGACCCACTTAACCTTGCTGCACCTCCCATGTTTTAGCCATTCCCGGTTGATGAGGCTTGAGGCTGCGATTACCTTTATAGGACACATTTATCTTAGAATGCTCATCGTCCACCTGACGATGTTCTGAAAGCATTCAATCCATACAAGTCCGTTTCGGGTTCGAACGGAACCGAAGGCACTATCTCGTTGCACTCATTTTGGAATCACCCTCACAGTCAACGACCATAGCCCTTGCACTCTGAATCACCACTCTGAATCACCATCTCGAACCTGTAAGTACTATTTCCGTCAAACTCATCTCGGAATCACCCCTAGAGTTATACTGACAAATAGTTCCTACACTTCGAGTCTTCACTTGCACTCCACTTGGATTTACGACCTAACGTTTATTTTGGATCGATGTGGTTTTCGGATATCCAAATATGGAAACCCGATCCCGGTCTCACCAAATCCTAATGCCATTTTAATGTCCAAGTTGTACTTAAGGGTTTAAACAGTAGATATTCAGAATATCACTTAACATAAATGAATGATTCATAACACACAGATAGATAATCCACTACTATCAAATTCATCCATACATATCACAAAGCAACATATATATCACATCTTAGATATATCACATTCAAATCACTACATATAAATCAATGACATCCAATATCATTAACTCAACCAATGATATTTATCATCCAATCATTAATCATCCATAAACAAGGTTTGATCCAAACTTAATTAATTTAATTAATCCTTAATTAAATTAATTCCTTACTTAAACACTTGGATTATCATCAATCCATCTTACTTATTCATTAATTAATTACAAATCAATTAATTAAACATCCCTTAATTCTCCACTTTAATTAATCTCCCTTGATTAATTATTACTTAATTACTTTAATTAATTAATACTTAATTATAATTTTAATTAATCACTTGATCAATTACTTCTAAATTACACCAAGAAATTAACACTTAATTACCCTTTTTAAATTAATCATCCTTGATTAATTATTATTTAATTACCCTGATAATTATTTCTTAATTATTCTGATAATTATTTCTTAATTATCCTTTAATCACACTTGATTAATCACTTTTAATTAATCACACTTGATTAATTACTTTTAATTAAACACTCTTGATTAACTACTTTTAATTAATCATACTTGATTAATTGCATTTTAATTAATCACATTTGATTAATTACTTTTAATTACATTTAGTAATTAAAACTTAATTATAGATTAATTATCCTTTAATTATTAATTAATTATTTATTTCTTTTAATTAATGATTACTTCATTAATTAAATTTCTTTTTGATTAATTACTTTAACAAGTAATTAACCACATTATTAAATTCTCTTAATCCTTTTATTAGTCTTCAATTAATAAATAAATTTAAACCTTTGATTAATTATATTAATTAATTCTTTAATTAATAACACAAGTGATTACCCATTAATCACTTCCACTTAATTACTTCATAAAGTAATTATCTTCTAATTACTTTGTTAAATAATTTTCTTTTACTTAATTAGCTCCAGTAATTAATTACTTAATTCCTTTACCAAGTTAATTCACTTAATCAATTTAAATCATAAGTGATTATAATTAATTAATTACTAATTTAATTACTTAATTAATTATTTAAGTAATCATTTACATTTAATTAAATGATTCTTTAATTTACTATATTATAAAGATTCTTAATTAAGAAAAACATTATCTTAATTAAATCACTTATATTAACCAATAACACTTTAATTATTAACAAAAATTGAATTACCTTAATTATTTTCACAAATTTATTTATCTTTAATTAAATCAAAATTCTAAATTACTTAAGATAATCTTTATTATAATTGATTACCAAATCGTAATCATTAAACCTTATTTAAAATATAACATTTTAATAATTAAACACATTTTAAATTAAACTTTTAAATCTTTAAAACTTTCCCAAAGTTATTTTATAAAATGTAATACAAAACTTATTTTTGAAAATCCACTTATTTTATTTTAAAACTTTCATAATATAATATATATATTACATGTTTAAAATTTAATTTTGAAACCAATTAGTTTTATAAGTAAAAATTATTTAACTTTTGTTTTAAAACATTATTCCAAAATCAAATTTCTTTGTTTCAAACTTTTTAAACATTACTGTTACATTTTAAAAACTTCCTGTACCAAACTAAAACCTGCTCAACAAATAAACCCGAGCAAAACCCTACTATAACCCGCGTTTACCCCGAGTTACCCCAAACCTTATTCCCTGCTTCGAGCCCAAAAAACACATACCCGAAGTAGACTTCGAGCTCCAACTTCTTCCTTCCCAAAACCCAAATCCACTGATACATCTTTGCACCCGTGCATCATGCACCGTTCCTCCGTCCACCAATGATCATCGCCGCGGCTTCGACGAGTCACTCTCAACCACTACATCCAAATGCGAAACCCAAAACTCGAGTTTCGATCGAAATTCGAAAATTCGACTCTCTGAAACCATCAGTTCGAGCCCACTTCATCAGAAAATCGGCCCTCCACGGCAACCCCAGCCTCGAGAAAACCCACCATCCTCACCGTAGCTACATCACTACCTCTAGATCCCACGGCAACACCTGCGGTCACCTCCGATTGCTCCTTGACGCCGCGAAATCGAAAGGAACAACATCGACAATCACAGGGTGTTAAACCCTAATCCATCAATTTTCGGCCATCTCAAACCATTAAAAATTCCCACAGCAATTTTCTGATGAACACCTACATCCCTTCGACCTTCAAACTCAACCACGACGCACAGATCGCCGTCGTTCGCCACCGATTGGCCATTTTGCCCAAAACAAATAAACCCAGATATGCCACTAATTACCCAATTAAAAATCAGGATACAAGCATTAAAAATCATGATTTCCTATTGCTATTCCAATCATGCAATCAAAACTAAAAATTGAATTCATAGAATTTTGACCCAATTTGATTTTTACTGTAAATTTGAAAATTTCGAGCCAATCATTCATTTTAAAAACTTATAACTATTTTTAGATGGAAGGTTACATGATTTCAAACATCTTTTATTTACAAATCCTAAGCAAATTCAAATTCAAAATTTAGTTATTGAATTTATTGTGACAATTTGAAACTACTATTATCATACAGAGCCTATCCTTTAACTACACAGACATTCAAAATAACAGAAGATAAACATGCATCAAATTAGTTCAAATATTTCAGAAATCATCATGATATTAATTAACCAGAACAAGTTGAAACCAAGTTTAAACTATTTTTAAAAAATCATTTGACTCGCCTGACATAGCAGAGAACAGAGAACACATTTTTTTTTCCAGGCCTATTGAATTTTCTTCTGCATGTTGAAATAACCCTGATGCTATTGATTCCAATTTTGCATGCTGATTGAATTTGAAAAGTTGAAGGTTTATGTTGAATTTCCCTTGCCCTTTGATTGTACTTGAAATTCTTGATTCCAGATTTCATTCTTTCAGATTTGAAATTCCAGGTTTATTTTCTTAGATTTTTACAGATTTTCTTTTTTTCCTTTTTTCCAGATTTTTGATTTGTATTCATTTTGTGTTTTGGTTGAGATGAAGAAAAGATTTAGCTGAAGATTAAAACTCTTCTTCTTATCATTATCTTTTTATTTTAAATTAAGTAAAGAGAATTGACACTTGTTCTTTATTTGTTCTAATTAACTTACACATGTCTCTAACATAAATTAAAAAGTTTACAAGTGTTTTAATGTTTAATTAATTTTTACAAATGTCTTTAATGAGCTCAAAATACTTACAAGTGTTATTTAATGTTTTATTAATGTTTTACAAGTGTTTTAATATTTAATTAATATTTTAGATGTTATTTTATTATTTATAAATTTATTTAAGTTATGAATAAGTAATTATGTAATATTTGTATGACAATAAAATGTACTTATTTTTTAATAAACAAGCTTTAGATTTTAATAAATATTCAAAAGTGAATTCATGTAAACATTTATAAATAACTTATATCTTTGATTCAATTTAATGTTTATATGCTTAAGAGTTTTAATTTAACTCTTCATATAAAATTTTAAAGCAGGCTTATCTTATGTTAAAATTAAAAGGAAAGATTATTAAAACAATTGAACTTTTAATTTAAATCTTATTTAAAACTCAGGTCCAAAATATATATTTAAAATAAATAAGAAATTATTCTTGTTATTAAAATTTAAATCTCAAATATCATTTTTAAAAGTACTAAGTCAAATTAAAATTTCAAATTACAAATTACATATATTAAAGTTTGAAAGCACTTTATTAAATTCAAAACAATAAAATTTTCAAATCCAAACCATAATATATATATTCGTATATATTACAATTTGAATATATAGCTTTTATTACTTAAAGACTTCCTATTTATAATATATACCTATATACATACATTATAAATAGAAAATATTTTAATTAACTTTTGGAAAAATAAATATTACCAATTTTAAATTGCTAAAATAAATATTTCCAAAGCATTAATTTTCAAAAGAATTAAACTTGCCAATTTTATGTTGTTAGGAAAAATGTTCATTGATATCGTCAAATTATTATTATTATCTTTTTAAAAGAATAAACTTGTCAATTTATAATATAAAATTATCAAATCAATTTAATTTTTAACAACGATTATTAAATTGATATTGCTCAAAATTCCGGGTCGTCGTATTCCTCCCCCCTTAAAAGAATTTCGTCCCCGAAATTTAAAAGCAAAGATAATTTAATAACCCAACAAAAGTTTTAAATTTCAAACAGCTATCATACAAATCAATTATACACTATCAATAATAACAACCGTAGCAACCAATTCAAACAAACAATTTTAATTATCCAGACAAAATTCTGGATAGATTTTCCTAATATTATCTAGAGTTTTTCCAGGTACCTATACTGGAATACTCGCTCTACAGAATCTTAAGTAACTATACTACTATAACCAAGAACTCCCTCATCTGATCCTACAAATCTGAACAAGATATCAGACTAAACTCAAGACCAGCTCAACCACCAGAACTTTCTAAACTGCTGATTCTATCACTCGATGAATCATATACATATTCCTCAAAGATACGTGAAATACAATGAATTCCAGCTATCCGAATTGGCAATTCAATCCTGTAGATTAAAATCTAATCTTTAGAGAACACAGGAAAATCTCAAAATACTTCCGGAGCTAGCTCTCCAGTTTTACCCAGTCTTATATCTCCTTTGATCGGATAAATCAAAAGCAATATCCAAATTCCAATTTCTCATTCCAAATCTCCTCAATTCTTAATCGCATAACTCTTCTGATGCTCTTGAGTCACCTTCATCCTTCCTGATCAACTCAACCCTTGCCGATTGCTTCATGAACTAACTGGACCAAAAATCAAACCAATTTCATGATCTTACTCAACAAAATGACTCTAAAAAATTTGCCAAAATCCAAAAACACATCCTATTCCGCAAGTATTAGTGGACTTCAAACCTACATCTCTTATATGGAATAGCCAAACAGTTGCACTTGACAATCTTGCCTTCAAATCCTGAAAATTCCTTAATACCGGAATTTCCTGTAGAAATCCTCTAATCCAAGAAAACTACAACCCCCGGTTGCTTCCATTCTAGAATAAATGCTAACTCGCTTCCGCTGCACAACTCTGATCTGGAGTAGATGAGAATACCATCGGAGAACTCGAGCACAAACTTTCTCCATACACTGTTCATCCGACTCATAAAATCTTAGTGACCATTCCATTCGGTCAAAACATCCCAGCAGAATCTTAACTAGAAACTAGATGATCAATCCCTCTCCAAAGAATCCTGAGCTGCTTCACCAAACTCTTCTCGCTCCAAGAGTCATCCTTCTACATGGTTGAACCATCAAAATTACTTCTGGAATCCAAGTCGATAAGAAACTCAAACTCTGATTCGGGTAAACTTCTGATTTCGTCAAAAACATCTGGAAAATCTCTGACTACTTTAATAGCTTTTATCTCCACTTGAGATTTCCCAAACCAAAAATAATCCATGAATTCCCAAACTAATCGCAAGTCACTTTTACGATTCCAGTCAGTTCAGATTCCAAAGAAACTATCTTCACCAACTAGAACAGCTTTCCTAATCAAGATCAATCTTTCCAGAATGACTTATTTACCAGAAAAATTGATAGATCACTCCCAGCAAATATCCTGCTCTACTAAGCCTTCACTATCTGCCCGTTCTGCCAATAGTAGGATTCCAAAGATTTCTGAACCATCGAGGAAACGGGTCCACGTTGCTGCTTCCAAACTTCACTTCAATGATACTACTAAGCCAAAAGATCTTCCTTAACCAAAAGCTCCTTGAAACACAAATTCCACTAAAAGATCTTTGAGACGGCAAGACATCTTCTCAAGAAACTCGGCTCCAAACCAAACACCAACCACTTGTTCTTCTTAAGTAAAACAATGAGTCCATGTACGAAAGGAGATAACTCATCGACCTTAGTCTCATACTTTAATATAGATAAGACACCCTTACTTGAGATCTAGAAGATTCCTAAATATCAGAATCCTCCCTGTAGTGGGCATTACTGTTCCTCCAACACCCTCTAAATCTTGCTCCAAAAGAAACATCTTCAGAACCATCTATGGATACTGCATCTCATCACACAGCTATTCCTTCCTGAAGCTACCAAAATACCATCACCTGCTTCTGCTCAGCTAATAGACTCAACTCTTGGAAATTTCGCTCACTCGAGAGCAAATCAACCTCACACTCCAAGAATATACTCCAATCCTTGAAAAACTTCCTCTGGGATCAATGAAATCCTTTCACCAATCTAAAAGGCTTATTCGAGATGGTATTAGGTCTACAATCTCGACAGATACACCTCCAATCAGAACATATGAGCCTCTTCCATTAGTGGTAGTCGTGTTCCACACACTCCTACCTTATCTACCTTTATAACCTATGTTGGAAAATCCGAACAGATAACCCAACAGATTAGGTATGTATATATATATATATATATATATATATATATATATATAAGTACGCTCTCTCAAGATAGACGCCACTCCAAAGCCTAGGTATTCGCTCAACCTAGCGCTCTGATACCACCTGTAGCGACCCGACTTTCTATTTCCAGAAAGACACATCACTATTTAAGAAAGAAAGAGATAGAAGAAGAAAAGAAAGAGAAGAAAGAACAACACACATCAGAATCTCACAGCGGAACGAATGAAATATAATATATATATATAACATATATATAATATCATATTCATCAGAGTACACAACTATACATCTCAATTTAGACAGTTATAACATTTCAGTTTAATATACAATACAAGAACAACTATATAGAATAACACACAGTGGAAACTCTATCTATATATATCTACACGTTGAAGCCTCCTGCTCCAAAGCTCCTCCATAATTCGTCAAGGATACCTGAATCACTTGACTACTTATACATAATATGAGTACCCAAGAGTTTAATAAAACAGAAAATAAACACTCGGGTCAGACAGGGGTCTGGTGTGAGTAAACAGTTTAACATTGCTTAATTTTAGAAAATCCTTTGAAAAAAAAAGGTATCACGTAAGACTTCCCACACATAAACATGGAAAAGTTTTTACCTTACGCTAACCAAAACATTTGATAGGAAATCCAATGATATTATAATAGTGTCTAGGGTTTTCAAGTAAATATGAAATAGCCAAAATTGTTACATTCATTAATTCCAGCTACTAGCCACAAAAGTGGGTAATACAAACAAAACCGTAGGGTCCCGTAGGAAGAATGAGTTTCCATCAATGGCAGGGCTACTGGGGTATCGCCCGTCACAGTATGTGGCCTAGATCACTGTACCGAGGATCACTCCCGATCCCTTGCAACACAAGGCCGGGACCATTCCTTACTGAACAGTCCCGAACAAGACCAACCCACAGTTGGCTGCAGATCCAACCGCCCATACAGCCAAATAAAAAGGGACATCCAGACAGGGGTAAATCTCGTCCTACTTGGGCATGACCCACTTAACCTTGCTGCTCTTCCCCTGTTTTAGCCATTCCCGGTTGATGGGGCTTGAGGCTGCGATTACCTTTATAGGACACATTTATCTTAGAATGCTCATCGTCCACCTGACGATGTTCTGAAAGCATTCAATCCATACAAGTCCATTACGGGTTCGCGCGGAACCGAAGGCACTATCTCCTTGTACTCATTTTGGAATCACCCCCAGAGTCAACGACTATAGCCCTTGCACTCTGAATCGCCATCTCGAACCTGTAAGTACTATTTCCGTCAAACTCATCTCGGAATTACCCCTAGAGTTATATTGACAAATAGTTCCTACACTTAGAGTCTAAACTTGCACTTCACTTGGATTTATGACCTAATGTTTATTTTGGATCGATGTGGTTTTCGGATATCCAAATATGGAAACCCGATCCCGGTCTCACCGAATCCAAACGCCATTTTAATGTCCAAGTTGTACTTAAGGGTTTAAACAGTAGATATTCAGAATATCACTTAACATAAATGAATAATTCATAACATACAGATAGATAACCCACTACTATCAAATTCATCCACACATATCACAAAGCAGCATATGTATCACATCTCAGATATATCACATTCAAATCACTACATATAAATCAATGACATTCAATATCATTAACTCATCCAATGATATTTATCATCCAATCATTAATCATCCATAAACAAGGTTTGATCCAAACTTAATTAATTTAATTAATCCTTAATTAAATTAATTCCTTACTTAAACACTTGGATTATCATCAGTCCATCTTACTTATTCATTAATTAATAACAAATTAATTAATTAAACATCCCTTAATTCTCCACTTTAATTAATCTCTCTTGATTAATTATTACTTAGTTACTTTAAGTAATTATTCCTTAATTACAATTTAATTAATCACCTTGATCAATTACTTCTAAATTACACCAAGAAATTATAACTTAGTTACCCTTTTTAAATTAATCATCCTTGATTAATTATTATTTAATTACCTTGATAATTATTTCTTAATTATTTTGATAATTATTTCTTAATTATCCTTTAATCACACTTGATTAATCACTTTTAATAAATCACACTTGATTAATTACTTTTAATTAAACACTATTGATTAACTACTTTTAATTAATCATATTTGATTAATTACTTTTTAATTAATCACATTTGATTAATTACTTTGAATTACATTTAGTAATTAAAACTTAATTATAGATTAATTATCCTTTAATTATTAATTAACAATTAATTATTTATTACCATTAATTAATGATACTTCATTAATTAAATTTCTTGTTAATTAATTACTTTAACAGGTAATTAGCCACATTATTAAATTCTCTTAATCCTTTTATTAATTAATTAGTCTTCAATTAATAAATAAATTTAAACCTTTAATTAGTTATATTAATTAATTCTTTAATTAATACAACAAGTGATTAACCCTTAATCACTTCCACTTAATTACTTCCTAAAGTAATTATCTTCTAATTACTTTGTTAAATAATTTTCTTTTACTTAATTACCTCCAGTAATTAATTACTTTATTCCTTTACCAAGTAATTTCACTTAATCAATTTAAATAATAAGTGATTATCATTAATTAATTACTTAATTAATTATTTAATTAATCATTTAAATTAAATTAAATGATTCTTTAACGTACTATATTATAAAGATTCTTAATTAAGAAAAACATTATCTTAATTAATCATTAATATTAACCAATAACACTTTAATTATTAACAAAAATTTGAATTATCTTAATTATTTTCACAAATTTATTTATCTTTAATTAAATCAAAATTCTAAATTACTTAAGATAATATTTATTAATTGATTACCAAATCGTAATCATTAAACCTTATTTAAAATATAATGTTATAGAAATCAATTTATAATTAAACATATTTTAAATTAAAAATTTAAATCTTTAAAACTTTCCCAAAGTTATTTAATAAAATTTAATACAAACCTTATTTTTGAAAATCCACTTATTTAATTTTAAGACTTTCATAATTTAATATATATAAAACATGTTTAAAATTTAATTTTGAAACCAATTAGTTTTATAAGTAAAACTTATTTAACTTTTGCTTTAAAACTTTATTCCAAAATCAAATTTCTTTGTTTCAAACTTTTTAAAACATTATTGTTACATTTTAAAAACTTCTTGTACCAAACTAAAACCTGCTCAACAAATAAACCCGAGCAAGACCCTACTAAAACCCGCATTTACCCCGAGTTACACCAAACCTTATTCCTTGCTTCGAGCCCAAACAACACATACCAGAAGTAGACTTCAAGCTCCAACTTTTTCCTTCCCAAAACCCAAATCCACTGATACATCTTTGCACCCGTGCATCATGCACCGTTCCTCCGTCCACCAACGATCATCGCCGCGGCTTCGACGAGTCACTCTCGATCACTACATCCAAACGCGAAACCCAAAACTCGAGTTTCGATCGAAATTCGAAAATTCGACTCTCAGAAACCATCAGTTCGAGCCCACTTCATCAGAAAATCGGCCCTCCACGGCAACCCCAGCCTCGAGTAAACCCACCATCTCCACCGCAGCTACGTCACTACCTCCAGATCCCATGGCAACACCTGCGGTCACCTCCGATTGCTCCTTGACGCCGCGAAATCGAAATGAACAACATCGACAGTCACAGGGTGTTAAACCCTAATCCATCAATTTTCGGCCATCTCAAACCATTAAAAATTCCCAAAGAAATTTTCTGATGAACACCTACATCCCCTCGACCTTCATACTCAACCACGACGCACAGATCGCCGTCGTTCGCCACCGATTGGCCATTTTGCCCAAAACAAATAAACCCAGATATGTCACTAATTACCCAATTAAAAATCATGATACAAGCATTAAAAATCATGATTTCCTATTGCTATTCCAATCATGCAATCAAAACTAAAAATTGAATTCATAAAATTTTGACCCAATTCGATTTTTACTGTAAATTTGAAAATTTCGAGCCAATCATTCATTTTAGAAACTTATAACTATTTTTAGATGGAAGGTTACATGATTTCAAACATCTTTTATTTACAAATCCTAAGCAAATTCGAATTCAAAATTTAGTTATTGAATTTATTGTGACAATTTGAAACTGCTATTATCATACAGAGCCTATTTTTTAACTACACGGGCATTCAAAATAAAACAAGATAAACATGCATCAAATTAATTCAAATATTTCAGAAATCATCATGATATTCATTCACCAGAGCAAGTGGAAACCAAGTTTAAACTATTTTTAAAAATTCATTTTACTTACTTGACATAGCAGAGAACAGAGAACATATTTTGTTTTTTCCAAGCTTATTGAATTTTCTTCTGCATGTTGAAATAACCCTGATGCTATTGATTCCAATTTTGCATGCTGATTGAATTTGAAAAGCTGAAGGTTTATGTTGAATTTCCCTTGCCCTTTGATTGTACTTGAAGTTCTTGATTCCAGATTTCATTTTGTTTCAGATTTGAAATTCCAGGTTTATTTTTTTCAGATTTTACAGATTTTCTTTTTTTGTTTTTTTTAGATTTTTGATTTGTATTCATTTTGTGTTTTGGTTGAGATGAAGAAAAGATTTAGCTAAAGATTAAAACTCTTCTTCTTATCATTATTTTTTTTATTTTAAATTAAGTAAAGAGAATTGACACTTGTTCTTTATTTGTTCTAATTAACTTACACATGTCTCTAACATAAATTAAAAAGTTTACAAGTGTTTTAATGTTTAATTAATATTTACAAGTGTCTTTAATGAGCTCAAAATACTTACAAGTGTTATTTAATGTTTTATTAATGTTTTACAAGTGTTTTAATATTTAATTAATATTTTAAATGTTATTTTATTATTTATAAATTTATTTAAGTTATGAATAAGTAATTATGTAATATTTATATGATAATAAAATGTACTTATTTTTTAATAAACAAGCTTTAGATTTTAATAAATATTCAAAAGTGAATTCATGTAAACATTTATAAATAACTTATATCTTTGATTCAATTTAATGTTTATATGCTTGAGAGTTTTAATTTAACTCTTCATATAAAATTTTAAAACAGGCTTATCTTATGTTAAAATTAAAATGAAAGAATATTAAAACAATTGAACTTTTAATTTAAATCTTATTTAAAACTCAGGTCCAAAATATATATTTAAAATAAATAAGAAATTATTCTTGTTATTAAAATTTAAATCTTAAATATCATTTTTAAAAGTACTAAGTCAAATTAAAATTTCAAATTACAAATTACATATATTAAAGTTTGAAAACACTTTATTAAATTCAAAACAATAAAATTTTCAAATCTAAACCATAATATATATATTCATATATATTACAATTTGAATATATAGCTTTTATTACTTAAAGACTTCCTATTTATAATATTTACCTATATACATACATTATAAATAGAAAATATTTTGATTAACTTTTGGAAAAATAAATATTACCAATTTTAAATTGCTAAAATAAATATTTCCAAATCATTAGTTTTAAAAAGAATTAAACTTGCCAATTTTATGTTGTTAGGAAAAATGTTAATAGATATTATCAAATTATTATTATTAGCTTTTTAAAAGAATAAACTTGTCAATTTATAATGTAAAGTTATCAAATCAATTTAATTATTAACAAAGATTATTAAATTGATATTGCTCAAAATTCCGGGTCGTCACAAGTTGTGATTCGTGATGTATGAAACTTCGGTCAAATTAGTTCAATCAAAATGAGTAAGTAAACCAATACATGAGATGATATATTCAATACGGTTGATTATAGTAAGGGTCTTGTTATGTTAAATGTAGCACTAGACCAAGAGCAACAAGATGGTCTAGGAATTCGATCACTGAAATGTCAGTTTGATTAGTTTGCGTAAAGTGCAACTTATTTAAGATCCTAAAAATGTTAAGGATGACCGAATGTATTTTATAAAGAGTCCATTATAGTCTTGTAGTAAGGGTTTTCTTTTAAATGGTTCGATCATTTAAAAAGGAAAGCGAGTGTGCGAGAGTGGATATAACTTCGAACAATTGGGATAAGTGAGTAAATGACCACCTTTGCCTCATGAAGAGACATTGAAAACAAGAAATGTATGAATGCTAGTAGATACTTGATATGGAATGAGATACGTGATTTCTTTTCTAAATGTATTTTCATATAGAAAATTGATTTTACGAAAATTATTTTTTCGAGTTTGTGATATTTGACCTCATACCGTCGGTTGTGAGTTAGTTATAGTGGATGAAATAAAATTCTATAATAAGTGATTGAATAGAGCTTCATATTTCATAAGCTATTATAGTAATTGCTGAAATAGTGGGTGCATACCATACAACACTTTGTGGATGCATCAAGTTATAAAAAAATTATTTTCATGAACATACCAAATATTATTTATGAAATAATAATTGTTTTTAGTATTGACTCACAGACGATCCTCTACATCTGGCAAGACCGGCCTACTCTTTTCTCGTGACCAACACAGTGATCATGAATAGTACGAAATATGGCATTACTTCGACCGTTCCCAACCTACCCGTGGCCACAACATGCACAGCAAACCCGATATATATAAAGTAATCTAGAATGGTGATAACCATATCCTAATGGTGGCGACCCATATAGCCTTGCGCCATACCCTATTTTAGCCATTTCCATGTGTGAGGCCTGAATTAACATATTACTTTTTACAAAAAAAGTCCCAATTTGAATGTCACATTGCCATTTCTAATAACACGCTATTAATTTCCACATAAGTACAACACTCGAGTTCACACGCCTCATGGAAGGGTGTTAAGTAAGAGGGTTTACCTCCTAAACCACCAAATAGATGTAAGTTTGTAAAAATCAATGTACGTGGTCTTAGAAACGCAATGTCAGACACTCGTCCATACAAGTTGTCTAGAAATAGGATAAACCGAAGGTACTCCTCCTACATCTTGTTCTGGAATCACCCCTAGGATTAGTAGCGAGCGGTCCTTACATCGAAGATTTCAAAATGAAGATACAATTGCTATCATATATATGATATGGGAATCACATCAAAGCTTAGTGGCAAGCAGCCCTACATTATGATGATCTCCATCTTCAAAATTATTATCTTTAGCATCTTCACTTTCGAATGCATATGTTCGTTCAAAGTGGTTTTCCGATAGGATTCACCCAAATCCAATCCAGGTTTCTCCAAACCAATAATCAGTTAAAGATGTCAAGTATGTGGGTGATTATTATTCAATTACTCAATATCTTTTATCCAAGTAAAATATCTTCTTAGGGATATATGTCTTTAAACCATTTTCTTTTTCAACATATACGGGATTATTAAACCTCTTTCTAATTTTGAAAATAGCGAATCATTTCTCTTTAGTTACATAAGAAAATATTATTGAGTAAAAAAGGATCCGTAGAAATTATACTAATTATACTCAATACTAATTTTTGTATTCAACCCGTACTATTAATTGAATAACGGTGAAATCATCTTTTAAATTCACAAGGGTAGTATGAGTTCCCTCCTTGGAATTTAATATAGAATTTAACCAGAATGTTACTTATATCACTAAACATCTTATTATTTTAAAATCTAGCTTAACCTTTGGAAAGATCCAAATCTCCTTTTCTTTTATCTTAGTAAGATGTCGTCTGAGTAAATCAAATTTATTATCCTCTCCGTCGAGCCAGTCCAGATAGCTAGGAAGAGCAGGAATCCGGTTTTCCAAACCCAAGCCTAGAGACTATCTCTCTATCATCCATAAGGCGGTCAAGTTATTTGATCAACTCTAAATCCTGTAAAATACATGATTTTTTATTTGAAAAAAATTTATATAAGTATTCAGGAAGAGTTTTAATCTTATTTCAAAATTTCCAAATTCCTTTGTGAAATTGTCGATGAATAGTGCTTTTAAGGGCTTCATATCACAAATCCCATTTTTACCTTTTATATGCCCAATTTTCCCATCTAAAACATTTTTAAATTATCTTAACATATATTAGTATTTATCTCATATTTTTAAAGATATAAAAATATCTATTTTTAAGAGTTGAAATCAATATTTTACGACATGCCGAAACGCTATGATTTAAAAAACTCAATTTGGACATATTTCAAAATTTACAAAATGAAATATTGATTTTTCTCTTTCATTTAGAAACTGTAGTTATAAGAGTCTGGAAACTTATTTCGAATAATTCCGAGCTATATTCCACTCTACACACTGACTTAACTTTTATGGCGTGAAATTGCAAACTACCATTATGCGACACACCTGTTTTGACTCTAATTTCACATCATTTCAAAATTTTGCCAAGATGAGTTTTAATGTTTATATAACATTTATAAACCATTTTATACCATTTTTATTCATGTTTAAAGAGGTTTAACTATGCCGTAATACTTTTAAAATAAGGGAAAGTGTTTTCTTTATGTAAACTCGATGTCCATTTACCATAAATCCATAACCAAAAAAACATATTATCGCATCCAAAATATGATGACCAAACATAGAAAACACTCATAACAAACATATCATATCATCACATGATTCATTAAATAAAATAGTAGAGCTTCTCACATTCATTTGTCTTTAGATGTGCTAAAATTGACTATAGCTTTGCTACCACCGCACCGAAGCTTATGAATCCTGCCTTGGGACCTTTGGGTGTGTTGGCCTTGTACTAAAGAGGGTGGAGAGGTGATGGTGGCTCTTGATGAGTTTGGCCAAGCAAGAAGAAAGAAGAGAAGGTGATCGCTCCCTTTAGTTTCAAATTAAGGCGATATCTTTCTATATCTGAAAGTGTATTTTTAGCAGAGCTTCGCTACGGCTGTGGAATAATTTATGAGGACTTGGAAGCCATTAATGAAGAGGAAGAAGAAGCTTAGAAAATAGAATGGAAGTGTGAATAAAATGAGAAGATATTCCTTGTATTTATTGGCAAAAATATGTAAACAATATCTTATGGTACAAAGACCATTCTACCCTCATCCACACCCCTTCCATGCGTAGGGCCACTCACTCCCCCTTTGGTCCTCTCATCATATCTTAGGTGTGTAGGTATGTAGGGAGGTGATGTTTGATGTGTAATTTGCTTATATGTGAATGTATGTTATAAATATCATGATATTTTGTGCTTGTGTGTGTCTATTTATATATTGTGTATGTGTGAATTTGGCATATAAATATCTGTATATGTTGGTGCATGTATGTGAATCTTATATATGTTCGCAAGACCTATAAACAACGCTGCGATCACTTTGAACAACTTCTGTTCGTTAAACCGTTGAAAATCTAAAAGCTGATTCTCGATCACATTTTCACTTATTAATTAACTTACAGATAAAATTATACAAAATTTGAAAATTATTATCATTATAAATTAATTAGAATGATCAATTTGATTTATAAAATCATATAAACCAATATTGAACTAGTGTTTATAAAAAGCAATGTTGTAGTGCCAAAGCGTGATGAATTTTCTTATATTTTTAAAACAAGTATATATCTTTATAAAACTACTATAAATGGTTTATTATTTTTATATAACAAGTTAACATGAATTATTATCATTTTAAAACAATTATTTGAATATTTAAATTTAATTTAAAATTCCAAAAAAAATATAAAAGTGATGACATCCTTGATGATGTCATAAAGGCATTTTATTTCCAAAAATAAAATAAATAATTTTATTATATATTCTTTATTAAATGAAGAAATAGGTGTTTGTATGCAATCTCGTATCATCTAATATTGAGAAAACAACAATTTTACCAAAAATTGATTTTTGTCGCTTTTCTAACAGAAATCCCAAATATATATATTTGTAAGTATAATTTTAAAACAAGTTTACCATCATTAATTATTTTTCAAAACATCCTTGTATCTGAATCTTAGGCCAAATCATGCGACGAATTAATCCGTACACAACGCATACTTTATCCTCTCCAAAATTTCTATGAATATATTTTGGAAAATTTTGGTTTAAGTTCTTAAATATTTCATAAAGATACAGTTTTATCTTATAAAGAAAATTGTCCTTTTAAATTTTATTTCCTTTATCAAGGTTTCCTTTTAAATTTTCTTAAATGATTTATGTAACTACAAATAAGAGAAGTCATAACAAAAGACCATATTTATATTATAAAAACCTTAATATCTTACATAAGTCATCCTTATCTTGCATAAGTCATCCGAACATACTTTTAGGTACTATAAATACTAGAAATACAAAATCATATTACAAACATACTTAGGCCATCATACGCTGCTACTTGCTACTTAAAATACTATATTATATAGCTATCAACTAATCTTCAAATCTCATCCTAATACCCGATTATCCTTCCGATTGCGATGCTGATGGTCCATCTAAATTCCTAAATTCATATACTACAATTTCTCCTATATCGCCTTCATCTTCACTTTCCATCTCGTCGTTTGCTTCATTCCCATCCTTGTTCCGATGAACTAAATTCCATCCCATTGGTTGTCGATATTGTCCTTAAGGGACCCATGAAACATGACCCAATCCAATTGAAACTCCTGGTAAAACATCTCCCTCGGTCAACTCCTCTAGACGTTGACCTTCTCCTCCCAAGGATTCTCAAACTCTTCCTCAAACTCTTCCATATTATCTTAATCGATGCTTGAAACTGCTGATTTTTCTTCCCAAATGACATTATCATTCTCGCCTATCTCCTAAATGATGTTATTATCATCACTACTGTTATCTGCTTCATTCAACATTTCATCCATCCACATATCATTTCATCCATCCAAACATCATATGCAGTGGAGTCTTGACTATTTATTACGTTATTTGGATCTTCCTCTGGTTCAGATTCTTCCTTTATAGCTACTTCATCTTCATGAATTACCTCCTTACTTGTTTTGGTTCCAAACTTTCTAGATCTGTTATCCACATTCCGTTTAAGGATTCCTGGTGCAACTCCATGGGTTCTAACACCATGACTATCTCTACGTCATCTAATGCATGGGCTGTTATTTCATTACTAGATATCATAACAAGCTCCAGAGTCTTTGGTGATATAAGCATCACAGCCATAGTACGAGTATACTGATCAAGCTCTTCCTCCATATATGGCCAACCATTCATAGGCGGCCATCTTTAAAGTTCCTCTTCATCACTGGAAAGAATTATCAGATCATCTTTTTCACCCCAGTTGGCCCATGGGGATTCCTCCATGGAATAACTTCCCCAGTAACTAGAAGGCATATAAAAATATAAACAACAAACACTTAGAGACAAATATTAAGCATTTTAATTACCTTAACTCAACCTAATGTCAGATTATTAACATTATCTTTTTAACTTTAGAAAATTATATAGGTCGAGTAACTCAAAAATGATACCAAGGAACTGATAATACTAATAGTATCGCATAATTCCTTAACAAGAAGAGGAATATTTAAGAGAAGTGTTTACCATCCGAACACATCTTCCGCCCATTTTTAGTTACTTATGAGCCACTCGAACTTGTTAATTATCAGATTTTTTTTCAAAAATACCGGGATTTAAATTCTAAAAAATCTCTTTATAAAACATGTTTTATAAATCCAATTTATAAAATCACTTATTTTTATAAAACATTCGTGAAATCATTTATCTTGAATAAATTTCTATAACCTTAAACCAATATTATTTATCAAACACCAAATAGTCAAATTGTGAAACTAAATTCAAGAGGTATTCGTATTTAAACTTTTAAATCAAACAACCAATCAGTCAATGATGATAACTAAATATTATCATTCCATTAACGACCAACCATTACATAAATAACTATATCATTTGAAAGATATTGCTTTATATTCAAAATATAATCCTAGGTAAAATTATTTCATTTACCAATTTTCCAAAACAAAAATCATTTTTATATAACATTAACAAATATGTGCTCATATATAATACGCTTAAACTCATTCTAGGGTCTCACTTACCCTAACTCTAATGAGTTACTCATCGTAGGTTGTTACTAACCCTATCTCTGATGAGACTTACCGCTACCAGGCTCAGGTGTTCGCTCAACCTAAGTTCTGATATCAAATGTGACGACCCGTCTTTTCGATCCACAAAAATCGACACTAATACATCCATGGTATTCACATGTCGAATATCCAAGTGCCGGAAATACAGATTGATTAAAGGTAAACAGAAAATAAAGATAGAACGGAATCTAACATGAACGAAATAATATATATTATTTCAATGTATAATCTTTACAACGGAAATTTTAAACACATACATCATAGTCTATCCTAATCTTTGCCTGGACAATTATAAATCTCTATTCCCACTAATGTTGAATACAGGCAGTAAACAAATGCAGTGGAAATGGAAATGTATAACCATCTACAGAGAAAAATCCACCTCCTGCTCCAAGCTTCTCCAAAATGTTCCAAGCTAAACCTGAACTACTTGGCTTCCCGAAAAAGTAGGCACCCGGAGTTTAAGGGAAAATTAAAACTTCAGATAAGTCATGGGATTAGTGTGTGAAAACTCAAAACACATATACTTTTGAAAACAAAGGATATCGAATAAGACCATGCCACACATAAACACGGACATGTTTTTACCTTATGGTGACCAAAACACTGCCATGCTAAATCTAGTGATATTACAATAATGTCTAGATTACAAATACATATTAATCTTAGCCGAAATTATTACATTGATTAAATTCCAGCATAATAGGTTTACAATTAAGTTTGAAAGAACTTATTGGAGAATGGATTCCATACAATGATAGATAAGGGACTATCTTCTGCACAATACTTCTCTAGAGAAATGTACCGAGAACCTAAAAATGATCCTCTACATATGGCAAAACTGACCTACTACTTTTTGGTGACCAACACAATGATCCTAAATAGTACCGAATACAATATCACCTCAGTCATTCCCGACCTATCCATGGCCACAGCATACACAACAAACCCGATACATAGAGGGTAATCTAGAAAGGTGATTACCATACCCTAATGGGTGCGACCTACATAACCGTGTGGCATACCATGTTTTAGCCATTTCCAGGTGGGAGGCCTGAGCTAACGTATTACCTTTTACAAAATAAATCCCACTTTTAATACCATTACTATTTCTAATAACACACTATTGATTTTCATAAAAGTACAACCCCCGAGTTCATACGCCTAAGGGAAGAGGGTTAAGTGTAGGAGGGGTTACCTCCTACACCACCAAACAGATGTACGTTTGTAAAAATCAATGTATATGTTCTTAGAAATGCAATGTCAGACACTCATCCATACAAGTCAGTCAGGAACAGGACAAATCGAAGACACTCCTCCTACCACGTCCTGTTTGAAAATCATCCATAGGATTAGTAGCGAGTAGTCTTTGCATTGAAGATTTCAAAAAGAAGATACCACTGCCGCCATATATATGATATGGGAATCACCCCAGAGGTTAGTCGCAAGCAGCCCTACATTATAGAGATCTCCTTCTTCAAAATCATTGTCTTCAACATGTCTTCACTTTCAAATGCTTATATTGGTTCAAAGTGGTTTTCGAATAGAAATCATCCAAATTCGATCTTGGTTTCTCCGAAACAATTATCGATAAAAGATGTCAAGTATGTGAATGATTATTATTCAATTAATCTATATCTTTTATTCAAGTAGAATATCTTCTTAAAGATATATGTCTTTGAACCATTTTCATTTTCCGCATATATGGGATCATTAATCCTCTTTCTAAATACGAAAATGCCAAATCATTTCTTTTTAATTACATAGGAAAACATCTATTACTTATATTGGAAAGGAGAATCCACCCACTTCTTCAATCAACATGTGGAAATACAAAATTTTTTGATAAATCCTTCGCATGTTTAACAATGGTTACCTTTATCCCTATTTCTTCTACTCGAACCATGTACGTCTTCTTCATCTACTCTAAAATAAATAATCCAAGCCAAGCAAATCAAACGGAAAAATAAGACGACAATTTGGAAGAAGTAGTTATTCAACGCGTGCCAGTATATAATTTCCGGATAAATCCTCTGCACCATTAATGACAGTTACCTTTATCCCTATTTCTTCTACTCGAACCGTGTACCGTCTTCCACATCTACTCTAAAATAAATAATCCAAATCAAGCAAATCGAACGAAAAAATAAGACGGAAATTTGGAAGTTTTAGTAATTCAGTGCGAGTGCCTTTCACCTCTTCACATGACGCTGGACGATAATACAGATCGCAATCTTCTAACTATGGTAATTTACGAACTCTGATATTTCTTCAGGTTTTATATGGTTGATGATTGTGGCTGATTGTAAAATGTTAAATCTAAAAATTAAACTATATTCTCAACTTGATATCCTCTCAGATCTGCGTATTATACTTTAATTAAAGATAGGTCAAAATGGCGCATTATATTATTTTCCAGATCTGAAATATACTTTTAGATTTAGTCTTAGAACATTTTCTACAAGCATTTTAGCTAGAGTATCATGTCTCAGTAATCGACGTATATTTGTTTGTCTGTTCCAGTGACCATAATTTTATTGAATACTACTATGTACCATCATTACATGGCTACAGTTTCTCTTTTCAAAGTCCAAATTTACGATTGCCGGCAGTGTATTATAGCTAAAATAATCTAAGAGCTAATATTTTTCTCATCGGATTTTGAATTCTAATGGAATTTCATTTTAATTTTCCAAATCCAGTTTAAGTTGTCCAATCCAAAAAGTAAACGACGGTGCAAAATTAATTCTCCAGCTTCTAACTTGCAAATTTAACGTTTACTCCGAGAACTTTGATGCCTTAAAATGACTTTTGGAGAGCCAATTTAAATGGGAACTTTCAAAACTAAAATGTTTTTACATTTACTATTTAGGTTGGAACAAGTTAATGTTTGAGAATTTGGAAGGGTAATCTAAGTACTGTAGGGAGCAACCAAATGGACATCTGACATTTCATTTCGTTGACGGAATTGCTTTTATATCAATTTAAAATGGTAATAGTAAAGAATTGATTATATGCTGTACATTCCATCTATATTACATTTTCTAAATGGCGATAACAATTTCCTGGCCGACATATTATTGGTTATTTTAAAGTAAATTATCCAGTTAGTTTTTTTTCACACTGGTAGTTACTTATTTACAGCAATTTCAGTTGGACTTGGTCATAGACGTAACAAAATATTTATATCAACTTCGTGAATGCAAGTAGAAGAAAGGTACTGGTAAACAAAAGCATTTTAATAGACTTTGAAATGATTTGTTATTAGCCAACCATGTAATGGAATAGAAGATTGGTTGCCCATGTATTATTTACACTATTATGTAGACTTTATTCAATAGGGATCAATGTACCTGATCATTTCTGCTCATTTTTATATAAGTTTTTGTACTTTTTTGGATGGTTAATGTGGTTTAAGCATATTTTTTGATTTAGTTGTTTATTAGCCCACATGAAAATATTTATGTAAACTAGTGTTTGTGTAACAACATGTATCTACGGAAGGATGTTTATAGCATAATTTTGAAAACCGAACTGTGGATAGAACCGTGATAATCCAAGGTCAAGGTTCTAGAGGTTCAACGGTCGGTCCTTCTAAACCATGCAATTTTTTTGTTTCATAATCTAGATTGACATATGAATATAATAATTTTGAAAAAATTTATTTTAAAAGAAAACTTTATTAAAAAGTTATTTTATAACTTTTTCAACAGAAAAGTTTTAAATTTTCAAGAATACATGCTTAAAAAGAAAATAAGTTACCTTCAACATGTTTGTAACCTTAAATGGTGTTGATAATATTAGTTGGTTTTACTTCAACACCATCAAGGACAATGGTTAGGGTTTCAAGAATACATGCTTAAAAAAAGTATAATTGATGTTTAAAAAGCAAGGATGTTTATCCCACATCCTGGAGATGTCCACACCTTTATATGTCCAGCCTGCCTGTTCTGTTAAGCCGGTAACTGCTAAATCTACCTCGTGGGCATAGAAGTTTGACCTGCATGTCTTTTTTTAACTTGGAATCCTAATTTCAAAGTTTAGAACCCAATTTAATTTATATCGGTCCCATGGTTGGGCAGTCTTATGCGGTTTTTAAACGGTCTATGCAGATCAACGACTCAAATGCCTTCCGGGCCTTTTTGGCAGACGGTCCATGGCTCTCTGCAATTGAACCTGGGCCATGGTCCGGTTTTAAGAACAATGGTTTATAGTATGGTAACCTGTGACTATTCTATGAACTAGAATATTGTCAAATACTTGTGAATTTTTGAATAAACTTTAAACAATTCTTGGCCTTAATGGCTTAGTCTATGCCAAAAGGACGAAAGGAAAGAAATTTCATTAACCATCCTTATGTATCTAAAATATCCATGCACCCTTCTATAAAATGAAAATAGGCTATGATAAAAAAAAAATACAATTATAAGCCACACATACTTTGGGCAGAAGGAAAAAATAAGTAGAAAATGTTAGTTTTTTATTTCTGTGATGTTATTTGTTATTCTCTACAACTGCACCAGTGCATCAGAATCAACAAATTATGGACATTAATGGCATCATAGCCACACACTGCTCAAATGGATAATGCTAACATGAAGCTTGTGGAAACAAACTATGGCACAAAATATGAAGATTAAACAGCGTCAGTGAAGATAACCACCCTCCATATGACCCATCTCTAAGCTCAAAAGCGTTTATAAGCTTTGGTATTATTCAGCATGGAACTCAATTCATTCCTTCTGTGCCACGTGCTACATCACCAACTGATACCAAGCATGGAACTCCTCAATTTTTTATGCCCTATTTGTGTTCGTGTTTTTCTTCCCTTTTATCTAACCATGAAGTAACTATCGTTTTGTGTTGTGTTATCATCTTTTTGTTGGGTACTTACTGTTGTATAAGTAGAACAAGGAAATGTTATTAACTTACTATTTTAAAAAGAAAAGGAAAAAACATAGATTTACATTATTGAGAAAACAGACCAAAAGGCCCATTCATTTGATTATAACGTGAAAGAATATTTTCATTTTTAATTTAAAAAAATCTTCTCGAAATTTTTTCTCCTACATTATAATGAATTCTTCAATAACGTTTTACATATTTTGAAGCATAAGTTATCCGCTGATATTTTGTAAATTGGCATAAGTATAAATTTAAATGATCTACTATTTCTTTTTTTAGATGTAATGTATTTTGTTCGCTATGGTTGATCACTTTGGGTTTAGACTTCATAGAACTTATTCGTACCCAGAACTTAAGTTTTTGTTTGTCATCTATGCAAGATTTTGACAGATCATGACGATGTCAAGCCACAATGGCCTACTCAAATTTCCTATATTACACACTATGTATTCAATATAGTTTTGTCATATTTCAAACCTTCCAGCGAATGATTTGACATGCCCACCATACAACTAAAATTCATTGAATTATTTATGAATCTGTAAGTTGGTCTGAATATAATTGCAATATTTTTGTTCACAATTATCATTCTATGTTGTTGTTATGTTTATTTTTTGTTATTTCCATGCTTAATATATGAATACTACGATTCTATTTTAGTTTAAGTTAGTTTAAGTTCTGCAATCTATTGATAGAAAATCAAAAAATCTGCTTAAGGAATATTATAGTGTAATTTTTATTGGAGAAGGTGGTTGGCTAGGTCCATGAACCGTAAAGGTTTTATTTTTTTCGTAAGGTTCACTACCTTCATACTGTCACTAGACTAAGATGTATATTCCTATACTGAAGTAGCATTTTGGATATAAAACATATGGGAGTATGATCTTCCGTGGAAATAAATTCTTAAACAATATCAATAAAACTACCCTCTAATAGCTCAAAGCTGTAGAAAATTAAAAATTTATGAGAAATCCCACTTTTGGTTAATGGATGAGGATTCTGATTTATCATGTGATGTAATATCGATCTTGAAAATACTATTTTATAGTTGACCATCTTTTTTGTGTTATGCATCTCTTTCAACTAATATAATATTAACATATATTCGACATGCGTGTTATACATGTGCGACCGGGCTTTATCATTCAAGCAATAAAAAAGGACATTTTCATATAAGGATGCAAATCATGTAACTAACAGTTAAATATGTGAATTTTAGTGAGTGGTACATACACGCAGTCCACTGCATGAGTTTTGGAATTTGAATTCATAAATACTAAAAAAGCAACCAACTCCTCTTTTTGTGTTCACAAAATAATAACTTACCAAATATCATTTTTTTTAAACCAATATACGTACAACAATTTTATATAGCAATAAAAATTCAACAAATCATTCGTAACAACTGCATATACCTACGATAATTTTATGTTGTACAAATTCAATATCCCATAATTATTGCATAACACATATAATTCTACCCTCAAAAGCCCATGGTATCATGAAGCATTGACCAAAAAATATAATGCGTGCAATGAACCTTTTTCATACTTTTGCTCCTGCCAAATAAAAATCAATTCTCATCTAAAATTACACAAAGCATGAGATTATAATAAAAAATTATACAACAATAATAATACAAGAAAACTTTAAAGTTTCAACTAATCTTTGTATTCCAACTAGCTGCTCGTGTGCGTAGCACGGGCCACACACTAGTTATTGAGTAAAAGGGGATCCATAGAAATTATACTCAATACTAATTTCCATATTAAACTCGTACTATTCATTGAATAATGGTGAAATCATTTTTAAAATTCACATGGATAGTATGAGTTACCTCCTCAGAATTTAATACAGAATTTATCTAGAATGATACCTATATCACCAAACATCTTATTATTTTAAAATTTGGTTTAAACTTTGAAAAACCCCAAGTATCCTTTTCTTTTATCTTAGCAAGATGTGGTTTGACCTAATTAAATTTACTATCCCCTCTATCGGGCCAGTCCGGATAGCTAAAAGAGCAGGAAACTAATTTTCCAAACCCAGGCCTAGAGGCTGTCTCTCTGTCACCCATATGATAGTCAAGTTGTTTTATCAACTCTAAATCCTTTAAAATACTTGATTTATTGTTTGAAAAACATTTATAATGGATTCGAGAAGAAAACCCAAGTTTAAATCTTATTTCCAAAATTTCCAAATTCCTTTGATAAATTACTTATGAATAGTAATTTTAAGGGATTCGTATCACAAATCCCATTTAAACCTTTTATATGTCCAATTTTTCCATTTATAATCATTTTAAAATATTTTAATATATTTTTAGAATTTATCTCATATTTTTGAAGATTTAAAAATATTTATTTTTAAGAGTTGAAATCCATATATGAACTGCCAAAACGCGATGATTTTACAAACTTGATTTGGATGTATCTAAAATTTTACGGAATGAAATTTTGGTTTTTCTCCTTCATTTCGGAAAATTCTTATTTGGAATCATTCCAAGCTATATTCCACACTGATTTAACTTTTATGGCGCGTAATTGCGAACTGCTATTATGCGGCGCGTCTATGTTGACTCTAATTTTACATCTTTTCAAAAACTTTGTTAAAATGAGTTTTAGTGTTTATAAAACATTTATAACCCATTTTTATTCATGTTTAAAGAGGTTTAACTATGTTGTAACACTTTTATAATTCATAAGAGAAAGTATTTTCTTTGTGTGAATTCAGCGTGTATTTACCGTGAATTGTTTTTTTTTTGAACTGGTACTTTATATACAACAAATCAATGGGACAGTATATCCCATGTCGAATAAACGTTCGAAAGTAAGTTTCGAACTTGTGGCATTCTGCACCAAGACGAATCAATTAACCACTTGGACAATGGTGCTTGTCATGAATTGTTTCCATAACCAAGCAACGTATTATCACATCCAATAAATGATGATTAAACATAGAAAGTACTCATATAAAATATATTATACCATCACATGATTCATAAAATAAACTAGTAGAGTTTCTCGTATTCATTTGTCTCTAGATGTACTAAAATTGACTATAGTTCCCCTATCACCGCACTGATGCTTATGAATCCTGCCCTGAGAGCCTTTGGTGTGCTCGACCTTGTACTGGAGAGGGTGGAGAGATGGTGGTGGCTCTTGATGAGTTCGACCAAGTAAGGGAAAAGAAGAGAAGGTGATCAATCACTTTAATTTCAAACTAAGGCGATATCTTTCTATATTTGAAAGTGTATTTTCAGCAGAGCTTCGCTGGGGCTATGGAATAATTTGTGAGGACATGGAAGCCATTAATGAGGAGGAAGAAGAAACTTAGAAAATAAAGTGGAAGTGTGAATAAAATGAGAAGGTATACCTTGTATTTATAAGCAAAAATATGTATAAAAAAATACCTTATTGTACAAAGGCCATTCTACCCACACCCCCTCCATGCGCATGGCCACCCCCTTTTGTCCTCCTCTCATCATATCACGGTTGTGTAGATGTGTAAGGAGATGATGTTTGGCGGCATGTAGTTTGCTTATATGTGAATAAATCCTATAAATATCATGATATTTTCTGCTTGTATATATATGTGCATGTATGTATTTGATATGTATATATGTTTATATGTGTTTGTTGGTGCATGTATGTGAATGTTATATATGTGCACAAGACATACAAACAATGTTGCGATCGCTTTGAATAACTTTTGTTCGTTAAACCATTGAGAATCTAAAAGCTCACGGTCATATTTTCATTTATTAATTAAATTACATATAAATTAAAAAAAATTGATAACACATTTCTTATCATTGTAAGTTGATTAAAATGATCATATTTGGATTATATCATGTAAACCAATATTAAACAAATGTATAAAAAGTGTGTTGTAGTGCCAAAGCGCTATGAATTTTATTATGTTTTTAAAACCAGTGTATATCTTTATAAAACTATTACAAATAGTTTGTTATTTTTATATAACTATTTAAAATGAATTATTATCATTTTAAAATAATTATTTGAATATTTAAACTTAATTTAAAGTTTTAGAAAATATATAAACGTGTTGACATCCTTAATGAAGTCATAAAGGCATTTTATTTTCAAAAAAATAATAATTTTATTACATATTTTTTCTTAAATGGAGAAATAAGTATATGTATCCAATTTCGTATCATCTAATATTGAGAAAATCTCAATTTTACTAAAAACTAATTTTCATCAATTTTCTAATGGAAATTTCAAATATCTATATTTGTAAATATAATTTTAAAACAAGTTTACCATCATTAATTATTGTTCCAAAACATCATAATTTGAGTTAAAAATTCTTATATCTGAATATATAAAAATGAATATTATTTTTCAAAGTGATAAATTCGCGGGTCGCTACAAGTTCAGTATCATTATAAGTTTCTTATTTTTCTCTTGTAATTTCTTGTAATTGTAAAATATAAACAAATTATGATATCTTCATAGTGGATGTATTCACCACCAAACTACTCTACATCTAGTTTCATTTACATTACTTGCTTGCTTTACTCCTTATTTTACAGTTTTAAGCCTAGCATTAGTCAGTAACCTTTAATAATACACATGCATTAGTCTGTCTGAGGTTGGCTATTTTTTTAGTCAATGCTTACTTATCTTGGGTCATGAAGTTGACAAGTTGTGCGAGTTAAGAGATTGCACGTAATACTTGCTTGTGAGGGATCTTGTGTAGATCAACCTAAAGGATTTTGACCGATTAATATTGATTGAACAATTTATTTATAAACGTATAAGTTTCATAAACCCAAAACTATAATCATTGTTATACACACATGAAGGCAATTTATAAAAAAATTATGAAAACCTGTTCCATTGCACTGAGAAACAATTATTATTTCAAGAAACGACCAACTCAATAATGAAGGAATTTCTTTTAGAAATTATTGAAATTAAAAAAAATTGGTTCGATTCAACGATAAAACAGATTACAAAGGGTGAAATGAAATCAGCAAGGCCTAAATAGACACAATTAATTAGAATGATTAATAGGAATTCTCGTATATTAAAGAGAAACTATGATTTTCTTACCGAAGTCGAGAAAAGAATTTCCTTGATTGTCGAAAAATCATTGAGAGTGTTAACTCTACCATATGACATGATGTGCAAACCCTGAATATATTCCAAGTACGTTATCAAAATATGATTTTGATAGTTGTACCTGAAAGGATATGATCCATCGACCGCAAATATGTCTTTAAGAAGAGACTAAAGTAATTGGAATATGGTAAGCAACGTTGATAAGAATAACATCCTAAATTTCAAATAATGGAATTAAATTAACAAATTCGATATCCAAATGTGCTTTAATTAATTCAGATATTACTTGAAAAATCATCGATATGATTTTGAGTTTTGGTATATACACGTTGAAACATATATTCTAAATAAAAAATTTAAATAAGTTGTTTTCATGTAATAACCAAGGTATTTCGAAGTCAGTGGGAGCGATACTGGGTTTATGGGTTTTGGATAATATCCAAGAACTTATACGAAAGTATCGTTTAATAAGCAATAGAGTTGAGTTAAGATTTTGATAGAAAAATCAAATAATTTGAATTTCAATCAAAATGGTAATGCAGTATGTATGTATAAGAAAGAAAATTAAGAGGTAGTAATTTTTTTAAAACTATTATTGTTAATGATGTACTCATGTTAAAATTATTTTAGTTCATTTATTTAATACTTGGTATAGGATTAGAAAGGAATTTTTTTTACTTGGTATAAAAGCATGTTGGGATTATCCTAAATGATATACATAGACACTATATTAAATGTCCAGTATGGAGCATCTAAGATGAATTCCTTATGCATCGGCAATAGAAATTATCGTGCATGCTGTAATGTCTAATGCATTTTTATTACATATTAGATGCATGGAGCAAATATCAAATCCGAATTAAGGTAGCAAATGATACTTAAGAGTGTTCTTGAGTATTTACGAAACACTTGAGATTGTTTATAGAAATAATGAACTACTTATAAAGTAGTATTTGGACTCGAACATTATAATGATGTCCAGTATAGTATATCAATCCACAATTCACATTCAACCTTAGTTAAGAAGCTTTAAGTTGAAAATGTTCCAAAATAAGAGGTTGTGACTAATTCAACCAATTGACTAAGTACATCTCTTTGATTAACGTCGCAGTGAAAGCTGTATATATAATGCACAAATTTATAGCTAAGTTAGGGTGATTTCAAATGTTAAGAATCCCAAAACATTGTTACGCAATAACAATTTCACGACTCAGATCACAAACGAGCCTAAAGCTCACTATAAGTAACCTATCTGAAATTGTTCCATATGATAAAGATAGTAAATCAATGTCAGAGATAGTTGATTGACAAAGTATATAGTTATGACAATATAACATATTTTTTCACTAAGGGACTAGCGCGATTAGTTTTGAGAAAACCGATTGAAATAATAAGAATAATATTCCAAAATTGAACCAAATTATAAGTGGGAGATTAAAGTGTTAAAGGTACGCCCTAGGGGAAATTATGAAATTTGTTACGTATATCTAACTCTACAACCAATATGTTCATAATAAAGGTATCTGATTTCTATTATGTAATTTGTTACATGGTGATATAATTAATTGAGTAATTAATTTAAAGTATATAAGTAAGGAAATCCTTATCCAAAACGTTAAGCAATTATAGTTACAAACAGTTTCAATTGTGGGCAATTAATCATAATATAAAATGACATTTTACTTTAAATATCATAGTCGAATGTTTTGAGAAAGGATACAAATGCATCCGTTGAGGCCGGAGTATGTAACGCTCTCTAGATGCTAAGAAACATATTACCCATGGATGCTGGGGGGTAATAAGGGATTACATTCTAATAGTTATTAGATAACTATGGAATGACTCACTTAAGAGTTTCCTATTGGTTAATAATAACTATGTTTAAAAAGGAAATCTCGAAGTGATGATATTACATAGTTCTCTCGACTTAAGAATATTGTTGAAATTTAATGTGGATACTCCACTTTAATTATAGTTAAATCATGGCATGACATCCATTTGTACCTAGGTTGAAGCATCAGAAGTGAAACACAATTCAATGGAGAATTTATCTTCTCGAGTTTACGAGGTTAGTATCACCGCAACCTGTAATCAACTTAAAGTCAAAATATCTTCCCAGAGCGACAAAGTTAATAATAAATGTTATTATTGAACCAAGGGATTTGTTTAAGGACTGACCGAGTTTAACGTGGATAATATTGGAATTTTGACCGAAACTAAATTCCATAAGTCCTAAAGTGGTATAATGTTGATGGAGCGAATTGGTGCAAACAATGTTACTAAAAGGTACCGTTCAAAATTATAAAATTGGATTTTATCAAAAAAAGATGTAACGAACAGCAATTTTGAACACTTCATATTTGAATATCTGTATTATTTAAATATTTGTTTGGATTTTGCAACATATGGCCTTTTCGACCCTCGAATGTTCACACTAGTACATCCACGATATTCATGTGCCCAGCACCTAAGTGCCGAAAAGACAGAATGTTAGGATAATGAAAAAGAAGAAATGAAAAGGAACATGAAATAGGAGAAAAAATATCAGCTTCTCACAAGCGGAATGAGAACATATAATATCAATGTTGAATATGCTAGTATATGATTTTTGTTTGATGATAATAAACATATATATATTCATTTAAATGCATTTATTATTGTACTACTTTATTTTCACATAATTAAATAAAAATTTGATGAATAAAATAAATAATACAGAATTTAAATTCAAACAAATATTTATTACAATTTTGAATAGTACAAATTTGAGCTCTCACTATATACACAATTTTTACAATCTCAAATTACAACATAATTTTTCACTATACAGTTATCATTTATATTTGCACCTCATTACATATCACTCATTCTCTCGTATTTAATCTCCAATTCTATTCCAGACTAAAAACAGCATCTAAGTTATCAGCAAAATAAACACTGACATAGTAAAATTGAAAAAGAAATATTTTTGTAGTGTAAAATGAAATGTGTTTTGAAAATGGTATTTGGCTAAGTTATTGGGTTGTTCGTCATCATTTAATTTTGAACTCATCTTACACGAACAACCTATGACATGCACAGTGTACCACTGTACATGTCATAAGGCCGGGCACACCGATATACACTTGACAAAACTACACGGACAGGTGAGCACAAGGTCAAACCCGAGCCGAGGCTGGATTCAAATCAGGTGCGATACAAATAACATCACAAAATTATCGAGTACAAGTTCTCAAGCAACATAGCCTCGACATTCAAATGGGTCAACTCAAAAAGAAAATGAATAGTACAGATTCATATACAAAGTGCAGACCAACCATGTGCGACCAGAGCACTTGAAGTTCAGTGGCAACCAAACAAGAATGAAGCAAATAGCAATATGCATATGATCAAGCACAAGTCAAGACAGGGAGCAAAATGCATACACATAATAGTTACAATGAACTAAAGGAAATATGCAATTGAATACAAGTCATAAACGAATCGAGGCAGTATAAGACAGCAACTCGGAGGAACCACATACTAAATCAGTTCCAAAAATAACCAAGCTCGTATGCAACTTAAGTTTTAAACATATAGTACAAATATACAGTGGAGCATGAAAACAGTTGCAAGATTAAATAAAGGTATCACCAACACTAACCACATTTAAAACATGGATGAGCATGATGAACTAAACCAGATCACATGTTCAAAGTGATCTAAATGTACACGACCAAATAAGCTCAAAGGCAAGTCTAGTTACAATTGCAAACTAGCTCGATGCAACAACTCAATCAAGCTCCACATAAAACCAGACCACATGATACATGACTCGAGAACAAGACCACATACAACACACATGATACACACGGTGCATACATAAGCAGCAAAGACAGTCAAAGCATGCGAGTGAAACTTCTACGGTGACATGACTCAAGTGCAATCAAAGAACAAAGTGAACCCAGACCAATATCGCACAACAACAAAGGCAACATGATAACTCGGCTAACAGTACAAGTAAACCAGAGGATACAAGAGACAACATGAAGTCTCAATATAACCAGTTGCAGTAACAAAGTCAAGGTGCGCAAGGAAATGAAACTTGCAGCCAATCGAAGTCAAATTCACATATCACAAAATTAGGAAGCCGAAGTCATAGCAAGTTTTTACAAAAATCAGGGTAGCGGTTTTTTCAAACCAAAGTCAAGTTTAAATGCCAGCGAATCAAAGCCATGGTGACCAAGTTATAGGGAAAAAGAAGAAACCGACTAAAGTTGGTAATATCGAACAAATCAAAATCAAAGCTGTGATATTCAAGCAACGAAATTATATGAATTGAAAAGGTCAGAAAACATCACAAGCATTCAATCAAAAATCAATGGCCAAGCATAGCAATACGAATCATTCAAACCAGACGTATATGAATGAAGATTAAGGGGTTTGAACCCTACTTAAACCCAATCATCATCGGCAATAAAAATCATTCGAGTTTAAACTTATCACAGAGCAAAGTTTAAATTAGTAACTCAAATAAAAAACTCGAGCATAATCGAAATCGAAAATGAATATTACGTACTAATTTTTTAAAACAAGTATACATGCTTGATGGAGTGGATCATCCGCAAGCAACGATCAGCGAAGGGATCAATTGACAAGCTAGGCAAAGAAAATTCATCACCGCAATTGAACAGTTTTCAAGCGGCAGCCTCGTTTATCATGAATCCCTAATTTTTCTTTAAAGAGGAATGACGAGCAAAAAGGAAGCAGCAATTTTTCAAAGAAAAAGGATACATGCCGATTATATAAAAAGAAAAGGAGGGATTTTTTACTATATTTTTAATTTGGGTCGGTGTCTTTTAAATATTATTGGGCTTTATTGTCGATTAGGGTGTCTTGTTTTTTTAGTTGTTTTTAATTTGTATTTTCTTTTAAACTTTGTATATTCTAGTCGTGTGACTATGGGACGAACTACAGTGGTATAATTCGATACTTCACATCTCAGTGGTTGACTTGTGGTAGGGTTTTGAGCGTAAAGTTAGGTTAGTCGATAGCGGGTCTTGCGAGTTTATGTATGTAAGCGTCTGACTACTTAGTTTCTAGTAAAAACCTTGGGGGCAGTACGTAGGAAGGGTTTTGCCGAAGCTGGGTAAATCTGTGTTGCTCTATTTCTACTTTTAATATTCTACTATTATCTTTGCTGCAATTATTCCACTATTACCTACGCTGCAATTATCTTTCCACATTAAATTTTTATAATTAATAGTATCACCCTATTCATCCCCCCTCTAGGGTGAAATCGATCCGACAAGTAGTATTAGAGCTAGGAACAAAAGCCGTTTTTGTTTTAAAATTTTGATTTTTCAAAAACCAATTTTTGTTTTGCAAATTTTAATTTTTAATACTGCTTTTACTAAGAGTCGGTCCAGTATTATTCCTCCTATTTCTGATGGAACGGATTTTTTAAATTGGAAATTAAAAATGTAATTTATTTTAAATCTGTTAACTTTAAATGTTGGGATATTATTGAAAATGGGTGCGATATAATAGATGAGAAAGATATTTCGATTAATGCTCTTGCTATGCGTATACTATATCCTCATAACTTTATCTCTCAATGTGAATATGCACAGGAAATCTGGAATACTTTTGATGCAATATATGGTCCAAAAGTCAACATCGATGAGAAATTCTCCACAATCGATTTAGTTAAAGAAATGTGCTTAATAGGATTAACAGAAGGCAGTAGTGATGAAGATTCAATAGCCGATTAGATAAGTGATTTTCCATTCAGTGATTTAGTTCTCTTGTGCCAAAAATTAATTGAAAATAATAAAGCTCTTGAGTTGAAAAATAATAAGTTGAAAAGGGAACAAGCTAAACTTCATCAGAAAAATAATGATTTGGAAAATGAGCTTAAAAATATTAAGAAAAATAAAAAATCTAATTGCAAAAGGTGTTTGAACCATGAAAAAGAATTTTCCCATTGTCATGAAAACCTTCATAAGTTCGAAAATGAAATTTTAATTTGAGAGAAAAACAAAACTGAGTTGATTTGTAAAAATAATATTTTACAAAAAGAGTTGGATAGTTGTAAGAAGTCGGAAATTTCTAAATGTGCGATTTTTGAAAAGAAATTAAATGAGATCAACGAAAATTCCAAAATCCTTGAAAAAGAAAACGTGATTTTGAGAAAATCTAAAATTATTCGATTAAATCACGAGTTTGAAAAGGAGATTGACAAAATCAAGGATTTGAAGAAAAAATGAATCTAAAAAACTCCAACCTTTTGAAACTGAGATACTAGAAATTGAGAATAAATTTAGAGAGCTTCAAAATGAAAATATGTGATTAAAAATGAATAGTTTGAAAAGAGAGATAGTACCACTAGTTGTTCAAAGATAATAAATGAAAATAAACTTTTAAAATCCAAAGTTAATAAACTTGAGTTGGTTACTCGAAAAATTTTCATTATAGATAAATCATTCAGTATACTCTTAGAAAATAAACTCTTCGAGAATAAAGGAATGCATTTGGATTTACAAAAGTGTCAAATATGAACAAACAACTAATAACGTTGTTAAAGGGAAAATTTTGATACCCAAACATGTGGAAACCATACCTATTTGGGTTGCAAAAGGCACGAATATAAAATCCCTTAAAGTCAAACAAATCTGGATGCCAAAAGGAACAAATATAAATAGTCTTGGGTCTCACAAATATATTTTTCAAAATCATATGCCACTAAAAAGCATGGACCTATAAAAATAAATAGGTCACAAAAATATTTTCTCGTGTAGGTGCGGTGGCGGACTAAGGAACAATAACGGTGTTACTTGGATTCTGGCTGTTCCAGGCATTAGATAGGCTACAAATCAAAGTTCCTTAGCCTAGTATAAAGGTGGAAAAATCACAATGAGAAATAATGAAATATTATCGGTAAAGGTAAAATAGGAAACAATAAATTCATCTTGAATGATTTATTAAATGTGAAAATCTGCATCATAATCTGAATTAAATCAACCAGTTATGTGATAAAGAAATGAATGTTGATTTTGATTCTGATTTTTTCAAAATTGTTGGCCAACTATATTTTTATGTCGAGAACATTATAAGTACCTCTAGAATCTCTGGACTAGTTCATATAGATTTTTTTGCACTACTGATGTTGTTTTATTGATTGATGATTATTCTAGATACACATGGATATATTTGATTATCTTACTGCTTCTGGATCTGACACTATATTCACTATTTGTAAATTTGCACGGTTTCAATTAAAATTAAAAAGAATTTTATTTAAAAGCTGTTAAAAATGATATTAAGGTATTTTATTACACACTTCACGGTCTGGTCAGTTATTAGTCGACTAGTGAGAATCTTGAGTCAAAGGGAAATTCTGATGCAGTTTACACTGGTAATCTAGCTGATAGAAAAATTACTTGTGGAACGTGATTTATGTTGAGATATTTATTAGTTGCATCACTTTCAAATAAAATATCTACATATTTTTCATTTCAAATGATTTTAAATTAGTAGACATTTTCTTATAAAACCCCTTCCAGAAAATAGTTTTTGGTTACCTTGTTTCAGATTAGTCAAATTGATTTTATAACTATTCTTGATTTGATCTTAAATAACTACATTAACTAATCAGACTCCTTATTGATTATTGAAAAAATAAATAGTTATTAAAAAAGCGATGAGTGTTGATATTGACCATATATTATAAATTGAGACAGTATATTTAGTAAATTTCTTTAAAAACTTTAAACAAGATTTATAATAACTTTTGATGGGTAAAAATTCCATGACCATCTCTATTGCTATCATATTTCTAACGACCATCACTCATCAAAATCCATTATAGTGTGACAGTATGGGGTATTTTAAACGGGAAATTATTCATTTTTCATTTATTATATTTTTAGCAATAAAAACATCTAAAGTATTCACTCTCGTGTAAAAATCCTCACGGTTATGCATAGGTGAATTACTTGGAATTTTTGATTACGTGCTTTCATACTCATTTAAAAGTCCTCACGGTTATGCATGTATAAAACACATATCAAAATTGACTATTAAATGTACAAGTTGATTCTAATCCCATTTAAAAGTCCTCATGGTTATGCGTGGTTAGAAGATGCTTGAAATTCTTTTTTTTGAATTTGGAATACTACTAATCTCACTTAAAAGTCCTAACGGTTATGCATGGTTAGTAGATATTCAAATTCCTTATATATATATACCACAAATAGACACAGCTATATGGTTTTACATCATCCCAATCATTCTAAAGTGAAATATGCGCCTAACAGAGTATTTATGATTTTTGTTTGATTTTTAGTGAAATTTAATATTTATACTCGATTGGGTATTAATGTTTTATTAATGTCTATCACTTTATTTCTATTTTTCTAACACTATTACTCTTTTGCTGATAACAAAAGGGGAAGAGAAAAGTTAAAATTTTGGTAAATAAAGGTCAAATATTTTATTTTGTATTTTCTATTTGCATCTAGATTCATTTGCATGTCTTTATTTATTTTCATGCATATTTGAAGGGGGGACTTTGTTGTAGAGAGGGAGCATTCAAATAAGGGAAGCAAATTGAATGATCAAATACATTTAATAAATTCAAAATCTTAAATATTTGTTTGTTATCATCAAAATGGGGAGATTGTTGAATATGCTAGTATATGATTTTTGTTCGATGATAATAAACATATATATTCATTTAAATGTATTTGTTATTGTACTATTTTATTTTCACATAAATAAATAAATATTTGATGAATAAAATAAATAACAAAGAATTTAAATTCAAATGGATATTTTATTCAAACAAATATTTATTACAGTTTTGAATAGTACAAATTTGAGCTCTCACTATATACACAATTTTTACAATTTCAAATTATAATACAATTTTTCACTATACAATTATCATTTATATTGGCACCTCACTACATATCACTCATTCACTTATATTTAATCTTCAACTCTATTCCAAACTGAAACTAGCTCTAAGTCATCTGTAAAATAAATACTAGCGTAGTAAAACTCAAAAAAAAAATGTACAGTATAAAATAAAATATATTTTGAAAATGATATTTGCCTCAATTATTGGGTTGTTCATCATCATTTAATTTTGAACTCATCTTACACGAACAACCTATGACATGCATAGTGTATCACTATACATGCCACAAGGCCGTGCACACCAATATACACTTGATAAAACTGTAGGGACAGGTAGGCACAAGGTCAAACCCGTGCCGAGGCTGAATTCAACTCAGTTGCGATGCAAATAACATCACAAAATTGTCCAGTACAAATTCTCAAGCGACACATCCTCGACATTCAAATGGGTTACCTCAAAAAGAAAATGAATAGTACAGACTCATATACAAAGTGCAGACCAACCATGTGCAACCAGAGCACTTGAAGTTCAGTGGCAACCAAACAAGAATGAAGCAAACAGCAATATACATATGGTCAAGCACAATCCAAGACAGGGAGCAAAATGCATACACATAACAGTTACAATATGAACTCAAGGAAATATGCAACAGAATAAAAGTGCACAATAGAATCGAGGCGGGTATAAGACAGCAACTCGGGGGAACTACATACTAAATCAGTTCCAAAAATAACCAAGCTCGTATGCAACTTAAGTTTTAAACATATAGTACAAATATACAGCGGAGCATGAAAATAGTTGCAAGATTAAATCAAGGTATCGCCAACACTGACCACATTTAAAACATGGATGAGCATGATGAACTAAACCAGATCACATGTTCAAAGTGATCTAAATGTACACAACCAAATAAGCTCAAAGGCAAGTCCAGTTACAATTGCAAACTAGCTCGATGCAACAACTCAATCAAGCTCCACATAAAACCAGACCACATGATATATGACTCGAGAACAAGACCACATACAACACACATGTATATACACAGTGCATACATAAGCAATAAAGACCAGTCAGAGCATGCAAGTTAAACTTCAACAGTGACATGACTCAAGTGCAATCAGAAGAACAAAGTGAACCCGTACCAATATCACACAACAACAAAGGCAACAGGATAACTTGGATAACAGTACAGGTAAACCAGAGAATACAAGAGACAACATGAAGTCTCAATATAACTAGTTGTAGTAACAAAGTCAAGGTGCGCAAGAAAATGAAATTTGCAGCCAATCGAAGTCAAATTCTCATATCATAAAATTAAGAAGCCGAACTCGTAGCAAGTTTTCTCAAAAATCAGGGTAGCAGTTTTTTCAAACCAAATTAAAGTTTAAATGCCAGAGAATCAAAGCCGTGGTGACCAAGCTATAGGAAAAAAGAAGAAATTGACTAAAGCAGGTAAAATCGAACAAATCAAAATCGAAGTAGTGATATTAAAGCAACAAAATTATACGAATTGAAAAAGTCAAAAAACATCACAAGCATTCAATCAAAAATCTGTGGCAAAGCATAGCAACGTGAATCATTCAAACAAGATGTATATGAACGAAGATTAAGGGGTTCGAACCCATTTAAACCCAATCATTATCGGTAATAAAAATCATTCGAGTTTAATCAATGTCACAGAGCAAAGTTTAAATCAGTAACTCGAATCAAAAAGTCGAGCATAATTGAAATCGAAAAGGAATATCAAATACAAATTTTTTAAACCAAGTATACGCTCTCGATAGAGTAGAGCAACCGCAAGCAACGATCAACGAAGGGATCAATTGACAAGCCAGATCAAAGAAAATTCATCACTGCAAGTGAACAATTTTCAAGTGGCGGCCTCATTTATCATGAAGCCTTAATTTTTCTTTAAAGAGGAATGAACAAGCAAAAACGATGCAGCCATTTTTCAAAGAAAAAGGATACAGGCCAATTATTAAGGGGTTTTTTTACTGTGTTTTTAATTTGGACCGGTGTCTTTTAAATATTATTAGGCTTTATTGTCAATTAGGGTTTCTTGTTTTTTAGTTGTTTTTAATTTGTATTTTTCTTTTAAACTTTTGTATATTCTAGTCGTGTGACTAGGGAACGAACTACGATGGTGTAGTTTGAGAATTCGCAACTCAGTGGCTGAGTTGTAGCAGAGTTTTGAGCGTAGAGTTAGGTTAGTCGATAGCGGGTGTCATGAATTTACGTGTGTAAGCTTCTGACCACTTTATTTTTAGTAGAAACCTTGGAGGTAGCATGTAGGCAGGGTTTTGTCGAAGCTGGGTAAATCTATGTTGTTCTATTTCTGCTTTTAATATTATGCTATTATCTGTGCTGCTATTATTCGACTATTATCTGTGCTGCTATTATTTTTCCGCATTAAATTTTTATAATTAATAGTATCACCCTATTCACCCCCCCCCCCCCAAGTGTGAAATCGGTCCTACAATCAAAAGAGAATACATAGAGCTACTCTCGTATACATAGCATTTCAAAGTTTTTTATCAGAGTACAATCATCGGCCTGTATAGTTATAACATCATGTCCTTATAATTGCCGATATACTACATAAAATAATACGGAGGAAATAAATACTACGATAGGTAAACATCCATCTCCTCTCTAAGAGCTCAATGAACATGAACGAAAATCTTCTTTTCTTTGACTACTCTTCGAGCACCCATGAAAATAAAGGAAAAATAAAACCATGAGTTAGACATAAGTCTGGTGTGAGAAACTCAAGAAATATGTAGCTCGCATTTAATAGTACTTTTGAGACCGCATGGAATATAGTAACAGTTATCCCCACAAAAGAACCACCATCCAATAAGTACATATTGTGATATAATGGATAATGACTAAGGTGAAGAATATAAATAAGAAAATAGCTGTAGGGCTTGCATCTCACGACATAACAATATTTATAGGTATACAAACAAAACTGCTAAGGTGCGTTCACATAATGGATTTTCCACGGAGACCACCCCATTAAAATTCGTAAGTAAGATTATGACCGATCTTCTATGACAAGGATCAGAAGATATCTTTCGAGCGTCGCATATATCTAGATAACATACACCATAAGAAAAACAAAATTGGCCCAACATCCACGAGAACTATTTGTTTCAATATGTATCCTTTTACCCATATCATTCTTTCTTATCAGCTGACAACACTTTCGTGGACAACATAAACCAAGTACCATCAACTCCTCACACGCAACATAGTAATAAGCATACTCTAGATATGGAGTTGATCATCTACCCCCTTGGGTTAGCTAAATCCGTGATTGTGCATCCAACTCTATCTTTAGTCATATACTGATGAAGAAGTCACATTCAACGTCCGAGCCATCATCACCTGAACAGATCATGAATCCCCATATAGATTCCAACACCTCAAACATATCCACTTCCAAGAGATATAACACATATCTTGGTCATGAAGTAGTTTTTGATAAGTAGAACACTTATCGATCCCAGTCTCTTAGAGACTGAATCGACGAATTTATGGTTAACTCAATTCCGATTCTTTAAAAAGTAAGTGAAAGCTAGAGACGTTTCATACGAATGCTCCTCCCTGGGGGTTCTCAAAGCGTATGAAGCCATGAAGCTTTTTGGTACTTCTTAAGTTAATTTGGTCGTACTAAACAACAATAAAACAATCGCATATGAAAACGACCAAGAGGGAAGTCGGTAAGTCAGAGCACTATCGCTCCACCCTTAGTCGAACATCAATCTCGACCCTGATAGATAGAATCTAGTCTACTTTGTTGGATTTTAGTGCTAAGCACATGAATAAATGTTTCCATATACAAGTAACATGCAAAGCATGATTAATACACACAAAACACGGCCAAGTCACATGAACGACTTTTAATCTCCTTTTCATTTAATTAATCTTTCATTAATTAAAACCTCTTTTAATAGTAAAACTCATTTGAATTCATCATTTAATTAAAACATCGTTTTTTAAATTAATACTTCTTATTAATTTAAATACATTTTCCTTTAATTAAAACTTCTCTTAATTAAACATCTTTCTTTATTTAAAATTTCATTTAGTTAAATAGCTTTCTTTTATTAAAACTTCCCTTAATTAAACATCTTTCTTTAATTAAAACTTCTTCTAATTAAACATCCTTTTTAATTAAAACTTCTCTTAGTTAAAAAACCTTTTTCATTAAATACCTTTATTAGTTAAAAACCTTTTATTAATTAAGACTTAACTTTCTAAATTAACTTAACCTATTTAATTAAAACTTAACTTCTTTAATTAAACTTCATTATTAATTAAACTTCACTTATTAATTAAACTCTTATAAATTAAAAACTTAACTTATTTAATCAATCTTCTTTATTAAACTTGTATATAGATTTAATTTTCCTTTATAAAAATACTTGTATTCCACTATTCATTTATACTCTTTTTTATACTTCAAATGTATTCATATACTTATCTTAAATGGTATAAATACATTCACAGATAATTGGCAAGATTTACTTGCTTTAAAATATAATCAAATTGGTTAAAAACAAATTTTAGTTCAACATCGTTACTCTCTTCTCTTTTATAATTTAAATTTTTTACTTTTCTATCTTTATATTAAAAAGACTTCATGCTTGTTATTATCTTTAAAACTTCATTATTAAAGATCTAAGTATTTTCTTTAGGGTTAAAGATAAGTGTTATTCAAACATTATCACAACAAATCCAACCCATTTCACTTTAACTATTTTGAATAAAACTTGCTTTTTAAAGATTTAGTTACATTTAATGGTTAAGATAATTGTTACTTAAGCAATGTCCACTTCAACCCAAAACCATTTACTTATATAGTTATATTTAAAATATTCGTTATTAAATATCTAATTATATTCCTAAGTATAACTAAAAATAAGGGCTAAAAACAAATGTTGCTAAAACATTATTTACTATAACCCAAAACCATTTACTTATATAGTTATCAACAAAATATTCATTATTAAATATCTAGTGATATTCCTAAGTTTAATACATAATAAGAGTTAAAAGCAAATGTTACTAAAACATTATTTACTACAGCCGAAAACCATTTCTATACTTATAATTAATTTTAAGACACCAATTTCTAAATATCAAAGGATATCCACACTTATACTTAAGGTAATACTATAGCCCAAAATATGGAAACATACATGGGGCCGACCCAAGCACTATAAGAAAATAACACCCGGATCAGTCTGGTAACCCCACGTGAGAAACTCTAGAAAGAAGAGTGACATATAATAGCACGTTTTTGAGACAGCACAGATTACCGAAACAGTTTTCCCCTCAAATGAAACCAATCATTCATTAAGTTTAACATATAGTGATATGATAGATAATGTCTAGAGTATAGCATATAAATCATATCAAATAGCTGTCGTGTGAACGCAACAACAACAATAGGTATACAATCAATACCGCTAAGACACGTTCACATATGGATTTTTCCATGGAGATCTTCTTAGTCTGGCCACATCTGAACTCTATGACAAGGATCAAAAACTACCTTCCGAGCATCGTGTATCTCTAGATAGGACATACTCTAAGGTAGACATAACTGGACCACTCTCGGTGTATGGTCTGGGTCATACAAACTTCTATGAGCAATAATCGATAAGCATCTCTAGATATAGAGTTGATATACCCTTGAGGTCAACTAAACCCCCTAGCCATGTCCATCCTCTATTTTCTATCATTTTCCCGATGTCGAGGCAACGTTCGACATATCTCACATGAGTTTTCATCACTCAAACAGAAAATGAATCCTGAAATAGATTCCATCATTTTGAACAAATCGCTGAACGAAATTGAGCATTTTGAACAGATATTGAATCTTCACATAGATTCCTACAAATTCCTCTTACGAATGATAAATTTGTCCTCTCTCGTAAAGTACTCCTCAATATAGATAGTCTCACAGGATAGCATCGTTTGAAATGTTAACGACGACCTCTACCTTGGACTTAACATTAGGATAGAAAGTTCAACTCTATAACATTCCATACCACTACCGCTTCTAGAACGTAGATCATATATATGGTTTTGAAGTGATTATGGTTTTAAGTCATCTCATATAAGTAATCTCTTCCCTCTTATTGGACTCTCCAAAACCAATCGATGAATTTTTGGCTAACTCAATTGCGGTTCTCTCAGAAGTAAGTGAAAGCTGGAGACGTTTCATACCAATGCTCCTCCCCGAGGGTTCTTATTGGTATGAAATCGCGAAGCCTTGCGATAATTCCTAAGTTAATATTTGATCAAGTTTGATCATCAACTAATCGATTATCTAGTCGAAACAATTGCTTACGTAAATCAATATTCATATGTTTAACTCATTTCTGACATTCCAACTTAACTATTCCTCGCCCAAGTTTGAAGTCATGTAGAGCACTACTTGCATCGAAGCCTTTCCTAGGCACTTCTTTCTTAAATCTCACAAGTAGATAAGTCTATCTCGTTGGCTTTTAGTATTAAGTACAATATCAATGATTTCAATAAGCAAGTTAAAAATCAACATAATAAGCCACGTTCTTGCAAGCAACTTTCGTGCGCCATAGAATAAGCCACATGACGCTTCTTGAGCTGATGGAAGCGCGCTCTAGCAAACAACTTCCATGCACCACATAATAAGCCGCACGTCGCTTCTTGATCCGGTGGAACAACATTCTTATGTCATTTCCCTTTATGCCATACAATAAGCTATATGTCACATCTTGAACCGATGGAACCGCGTTCTTATAGGAAATCTTCCTGTGCGCCATACAATAAGCCGCATGTCGCTACTTGAACCGACGGAACCACGTTCTTGTATGTAATACTCATGTGTGCCACACAATAATCTGCACATATGAGGAAATGTCCCTCTAGCTCAAGACAAGGAGGGTGTATTCAAAATTGCCAGATCGATGGATAAATCGATCCTAACCTTCTGAGGATCAAGGTTGCTCCGACGATGTCAGAATGACCTATATTGTCATGCGCACACTATAAGCCGCACAAAATTTATTGGACCAATGGAACTGTGTTTAAGAAAGTAACAATTACCATGCACATACCATAATTTGCACAAAGTTTTAAGAATCAATGGAAACGCATTCTTGGAAATAACATTTTTGTGTGCACACTATAAGCCACACCTAAGAGGAAACACTCCTCTGTCTCCAGACAAGGAGTGTGTACACCAAACCATTGGATGGAAGGGCAAATCGGTCCTAACTTCTTAAGTATTGGTATTGTCCTGGCAATGCTGGGAAATTCTCTTACTCATAATACTGGAGTTGCCCTAGCAATGTTAAGAAATTCTCCTACTCACAAGTACTAGTGTTACCCGACAACATTGGGGAGCGATCCGATATTACAAGTACTGGTGTTTCCATGGCAATGCTGAGAGATCTTTCAACTATAGAATTGGAAGGAAAATTGGTCCGGCCTCCTAAGCATTAATGCTACCCAGATGATATTTGGAAGTCCATACCTCCATATCGATAAGAGAATCGAACTCCTTAGAAATCAGCGTCGTCCAAAGATAAGCGATAATGTGAAGAACATACCATCGCCCAAAGATAAGCGATGACGGAAGGCATTTCTAAAATCAAACCATCGATGCACTAGTTTCCGAAATTAGAAGAAAATGCTTGATTGAGTTCTCAAACTCTAACCTGCAAGAATCCAGCATATCCCGAAGACTGGCAACGTCTGGAGGAAATAACTTATCTTCCATGAATTTGATGCTTCTTGGAGACTAGCAACGTTAGAAAGGATAACCCTCGACTATTATGAATTCCCCATGGCCTAGACGTTACCGCTTTTGGATTAATTGGCCACACAGAAGTCGATCAGGTACTTCGACTCCTGTTTTTTGAAAACCAGCTGTTGTTCGAAGACAAACTACAGCAAGGAGAGAATGCTCAAAATCGAGCAACTAAACGTCGATTCCCAAAGATTGGAACATACGAACAAAGGTGATATCCACAACAATGCTATTGGTCCCATAGAATGCATATGGCACGGAACAAACAAGGTTAATTGTCATAGATTCAAGACAAACACTACTGAACTCTACTAGTCCATTGATTAGGATAGGAAGACCACATCTTTGTTGCTTTATACTTGCTTCATATTGTCTAATTTTCTATAAGTACTCAGAGTTTGGCACTTGGGAATAACGACTTCTGCAAAAGGAAGTCAGATTGCAACAAATATCGCTCAGAGGAAATTTGACCCTACACAAATAAGAATAACCATGGAATTGGTTAAACAACGGCCTTGCATCACCAAAGGGAGCACTTGATTGTTATGAATAAAGATAAGTAATGGAAATGCCTGAGACATTCATCCTTTCAGAATGTGGCATATCCTGAAGTTAGGCAACGTCGAGAAAGAACCCACATTGGGTCAAAGGGAATCTTTCCAACTTTACAGTATCAGATGAATGATTTGATCCCTACTTACAGGACTTTAACGTTGCTTGGATACTAGCAACACTATGAAAACACTCTTACGATCCAATCATCAATGTGCCAGTTACTGAAGGTTGAAACTAGTACTTGACTAAAATGCAACACCAACGAGCTAATGGGGAAAATCAACTCAAAACGCTGGATCGAAGAAAAAACCAATCCCTGCCTTCTGAGAACCGACATTGCTATGACAATGTCAGGAAGCACCAAAACTGCTAGATCGACGGGAAAATCAATCCCAGGCTCCTACTTTTTAGTGTGGCCCTTGCAACGCTAAGGAATTCTCCCATTTTCTCAATATCGATGTTGCACCGACAACATTGGGAAACTTCTATTTCCTAAACTTTCTACTTCCTAAGTACTAATGTCACCCTGGAAACATCGAGAAACTTTCTATTTTCTAAGTACTAGTGTTTCCCTGGCAATACCGGAAACTATCCGACTTACTAAGTACCAGTGTTGCCTTGGCAAAGGCAGGAAAAATTCAATCTGCAGGGTCGACGAGAAACACTCATAATAGTAAACTATTGATGCCCTAGCTTCCAAAGATAGAAGTTGGTGCTTAACCAAGTTTCTACTCGTGTCTTTAGGAAACTATTGTTGCTTGAAGATAGGCGATTACAAAAAGACATAACCTTCCACAGGTCAACCGAATGGTTTGGCCCTTTACTGTAGGAATCAGCCGCTGCCTAGAAATAAGGAAACACCAAAGGGAAACCCCAAGTATTGAATCACTTCTGTGATAGTTTCCCAGGATAGAAGCCGATGCACAATCGAATTTCCAATATTCAACCTAGAAAGAATTTGATGCAGCCCAGAGATAGGCAGCCTCGAGAAAAGGTTTCTTGGAACCAAGCAGTTAAGTCGCCAGTTCTCGAAGATAGGGACTAATAGATGAACATGATTTTCATGATTACGTTAGCAGTCAAGCAAGGCATGCATGTCTAAGGAGAAGCGGGGAAAATCATAGAAATTTGGAAATTAAATCACCGAACTTCCTCAATCCCAAAGTAGGATTGAGTGCCAGAACATGGGCAATTGAATCATTCACCCCACACCTTTCTATCTCTCACAAACGCGCGAATGCATGCGTTCGAAATGCTAGCCACACAAATAGGGATAGGTACACAAATAATAGATCAAAGGAAGCCTCCACAAGTCCAAACACAAGCAACCATGGAGTTGGTAAAATAACAGTTCTGTTTCGCAAAACAAAGCATTCTGGCAACAAATTGCAACCTAGGGGAATCAATTTCTTAACATGCGGGAATATAGCATTGCTCGAAGATAGACGATGTAAGGGAGTGGAAGCACCTAATCCTTAAGAATATGTTGCTGCTCAAAGATAGTCGGTGATTAGGAGACATGATAAAAAAGTTTGGCTTCAAGAATTCGTCGCTGCCCAAATATTGGCAACAGTGAAAAGGTACTTAAACCAAACTAGGAACCAGGTGGATAATTCGATTTTGACATTCAGAAATTTACCATCGCTCTATGTCTAGCGACGATGAAAAGTATTGATGACTAATTTATGGGCCGACTAGATCATTTGGTCCCAACTTGCATGATTAATATGCCATCACCCAAAGATTGGCAATGCTAAAGAGAAACCCCAAGAATGGAACCATCGATACATTGGCTTTCGAAAATAAAAGCAGGAGCTTGATCGAATATTCAGCCCTACCTTCTAGAATCTAACACCACCTGAAGATTAAAAACATTAGGAAGGAACCATCTTTTAGCATTTAGGAATCTATCATCACTCGAAGATAGGCAACGACAGGATGCCATAATTGTAAATATTCAAGAATCCAATGTTGACCCTGAGACTGGTAACATCGGGATAAGGTTTTTGCTTTTAGCCAATCGAATCGGTCGACTGTAACCTGCAGGTTTCAATTTTTACCTAGATTTAGGCAACATCAAGGAGAAATCCATGGAGTTAATTCATTCGTGCGCAAGTTTCTGAAGATAGAAACTGATGCATGACCAAGATCTCAACACCGAACTTGAAAGAATTCGATCACAGTCAAGAACTGATTGCATAAAAACATCAGAGCTTGGAATCAAGTAGCAATATCACTAGTTCCTGAAGATACGAACAACCATGTGAATTAGGCTGGGGAAATTGAACGAATTGCGTAGGAAGCCTAGTCTCCCAAAAATGTATGGACCTAGTATATAAAGCAACCAGCCCTATGGACTTGGGCATATACACCTACACTTGGTTGAAATGAACTTGACCAAGCCTAGATAGGAACAACCATGGAATTGGCTAAACCAAGCTACATCATAGTTTTGAATGGAGCTATGTGTTGAATATGCGATTATATGATTTTTGTTTGATGATAATAAACATATATATTCATTTAAATGTATTTGTTAATGTACTATTCTATTTTTCATAAATTAAATAAATATTTGCTGAATAAAATAAATAACACAGAGTTTGAATTCAAACGGATATTTCATTCAAACGAATATTTATTACAATTTTTGTATAGTACAAATTTCAAGCTCTCACTATATATATATATATGTATGTATGTATGTATGTATGTATGTATGTATGTATGTATGTATGTATGTATGTATGTATGTATGTATGTATGTATATGTATATATACAACTTCAATTACAATACAATTTTGATTACATCACAATTTCTAATTTACATTTGATCTCACCACATATCACTCATTCATTCAACTCGTATTTATCTTCAACTTCATTCCAATGTGAATCCAGCATCTGAGCAATCTGCAGAAAAATACATTGACGCAATAAAATTGAAAATAAAATATTTTTGCAGTATAAAATAAAATGTGGATTTTGAAATAATATTTGCCTCAGTTATTCGGGTTTTTCGTCATCATTTAATTTTGAATTCATCGTACACGAACAGCTTATGACATACACAGTGTATCACTGTATATGCCACAAGACCGTGCACACCGATATATATACTTGATAAAATTACAGGGACTGGTGAGCACAGGTCAAACCCAAAACTCCGGATTCAACTCAAGTGCAATAAAAATAATGTCACAATATCAGCACAAGGTCAAACCCGAGCTTTAAGCTGGATTCAACACGGGTGTGATTTCAAAAATCAAGATGAAGTTCAAGTTGAAATGCAGCAACCAAAACAAATGCAACAGTGGATCAAATGATCAATAGAAAGGCTGCACAGTGAAAACTGCATGCAAACCAAGTGCACCAATACTAAACAGAAGAATACTTCAACTACAAATGCACAACACACATCAAGTATACATGAAGGCCAGAGTGTGTAGTAACAATATACAAGACTACAAGTATAAAACATGCACATCGAACTCACCACAATGCATCACTGTAAATTCAACATCAAATCATCAACAAGCTAAACTGCACATGAAAATGAAACCAGAGCTCAATACATGTGAACTCGGGTGGACAGTACGATCAGGAAACATATATATGAAATGCAACAGTGAAACTGGACAGTGCAAGTATCAGACTCGAGCACAAAGGCTAAAACTTCAAATGAACATTACAAGTAACAATACAAACATAGATCAAATGAACTTCACATGATCCAAACAGTGCACCAGTGATGTCAACACATGTATATGAAGGTCTGGCAACAAATAAGCAAGCATATGCACCAGCAAACAAAACTACAACATCAAGTTGATACTAAGTACAACTAGAAACAGTGGACAAGATTACATATATGTAGCAGTAACCAAAGTCAAAGCATAACCAAGTGCACCAAAAATACAACAATGACTAATACAACTGACATTCAAGTGCAAGCCTCAAGTAAACATGAAATGGTGATACAACAAGTTTATGCAGATATGCAAGTAGTGCAACTTGAAAACAAAGTAAAACAGCAAAAGCAGTGATATGCAGTAGTGGAAACATCCCATTAACGCCACTCGAACTCAAGACAGTACAACAAAAAATCAAGCAGAGTACAGGCAAAATGAAAACAGGCTAAAGGAATCACAGTGAACATTACAAATACAACACATATATACATACATAGATGTATGTATACACATGGCAGTAAAGACATAATGGTCGGAGTCATGAAACAGCAAGTAAAATCGAACAAGGTCAAAAGTGCTACCAGAGGCAGTGAACAGTGGCCTAAAACGAACGAAATCAACATCAGCAAAATCAATTCGAAATCGTGGTGGTCAAGTAAATTGACCAAGTTGAGATCAACACCGTGAGTATCAAGCAACGAAATTATATGAATTGAAGAAGTCAGATAAATCACCATCGTTCAAGAATAATCAAATGGCCGAAGACAAATTCAAATAGATGTATACAAACGAAAATCAAGGATCTCAAATCCTATATAAATAAGTAACATCATCGACAAATGGAAGCATCGAGTTCAGGCATTCAACTAGGAGAGCAAAAGGCATAAATTACATACCAGAGTCAAAGTCAAACTCGATCAAATTGAGGAGCTGTGTTCGAATTGAAGAAGGGGTCGATTGCCGAAGCGAGATAGAGAAATAGCAATTGTAATCGACCAACTACCCATCGGCTTCATCGATTTTCTCACAAGCCCTAATTTCAGAAGCTAAAGGAACGAACGAAAGAAGGAATGGCCGACATTAATAAAAGAGAAAAAGGAGGCCGGGTATTTTAGTGATAAATAATATTGGGCTCGCCCTTCTATCTTTCATATTGGTTTATAATAAAAAGGGATGATTAGGGTTTTTTTTTTAATTATTTTTTAAATTGTTGTCTTTTGTATTTTCTTTTGAAAATTGTGTAATTACTATTCGTGTGACTAGGGGACAAACTACGTGGTGTATTTGAGAATTCGCAACTCAATGGCTGAGTTGCGGCAGGGTTTTGAGCGTAGAGTTAGGTTAGTCAGTAGCGGGTGTCGCGAGTTTACGTGTGTAAGCATATGACTACTTAATTTCTAGTAGAAACCTTGGGGGCAGCACATAGGCAAGGTTTTGCCGAAGCTGGGTAAATTCTGTGTCGTTCTATTTCTGCATTTATTATTCTGCTATTATCTATGCTACTATAATTTTGATTTATCTGTGTTGAAATAATTTTATAAGCTTCCGCAATAATTTTTAAAATTAACAGTATCACCCTATTCACCCCTCCTCTAGGGTGAAATCGATCCTACAAGTGGTATCAGAGCTAGGAATAGAAGTCAACTTTTGTTTTTAAAAAATTCATTTTTTTAAAAACCAATTTTGTTTTAAAAATTTGAATTTTTAATGGCTTCTTTTAATACTGCTTTTCTTTTGGGTCAATCCATAGTTAGACCACTAATGTTCAATGGTGAATACGCCTACTGGAAAAATAGAATGAAATTTTTTATGAAAACCATTGACGCTTGGAATATTGTTGAGACAGGTTGTAGAGCACCAACTATAATTGTAGATAATCAGGAAATAGATGAACCAAAGGATCAACGGACAGAACTGGAAAATAAATTACAAAATGCTAATGCTAAAGCTATGAATTCTATTATCTGTTCATTGGATCAATTTGAATTTAATCGTGTCTCACATTGTCTAACTGTGCAGGAAATATGGCACACACTAGAAGTGACTCACGAAGGAACATCTCAAGTCAAAGAATCTCGCCTTGCCATGCTAAGCAGCGAATACGAGAACTTTATAATGGCGAAGGAAGAAAATGTCAAAGAGATGTATGGACGACTTGCCAATATCGTATACAAATCAAAAGCTCTCGGAAAATCATACACAGAGTTGGAGATAGTCCGAAAAATCCTCAGAGTCCTTCCATGAAGTTTTGAAGCAAAAGTAACTGCCATTCAAGAATCAAAAGATTTAAAACAAATCAAAGTTGAAGAACTCATCGGAAATCTCACCACTTTTGAGCTAGAAATGAAATTCAAGGAAGAGCGTGAAGGAGGTGACACTCGAAAGAAATCAATAGCTCTTAAAAGAACAACAGAAAGTCATGGTGACGATGATGATGATGGAGAAGCATAGTTGGAGCTAATAATAAAGAAATTCAAAAGGTGGAATTACAAATACGGAAATCCACCTCGAAATCAAAATTTGAAAAGCAGAATAGCCAAAGCACTAGACTACTTGGAAGAACAGAAGATCTTCTGTCACAAGTGCAACCAACCCGGACACATCAAGCCCAATTGTCCTCAAAATAGACGCGCCTTTGAAAAGAAATCAAAAAGGAGAAGTTTTGCAGCCACGTGGAACATAAGTGATGAAGATAATCAAAGTACTAGCAGTGAGAGTGAGAAAGCAGATATGTGCCTTCAAGGTAATATAACTGATAGCGACGATGATGTACCAAGAGAGGTATCAAAACTCACTCACTCAGAATTACTTACACATTTCCACGAAGTAAATGGCCGTTTCGAACGACCTAGGGAGAAGTATGCCAAACTTGAATCATAAAAAGATACTTTGAAAGATTTAAATAAACAACTTGACCAATTTGTTAAAACCTACCAAAGTAGGATCCCTAAGTGCGATAAGTGTCCAGCATTTGAAGAAGAAATTAAAAAATCAGAAATTAATATAAAATCACTTGAGAATGAAATTATGATTTTGAAAGAGAGTGAAAATACTAGGAGAGAAAATATTAAAAAGTGCACACAGTTATTGAACGAAAATGAATCTTTCAAAACACAAGTCCAATAATTGTCAACGACTTTAGATAAATTTTCAAAAAGTAAAAAATCATTGAATATGCTATTAGGAAAGCAAACTGTTAATACAGTTAGAAAAGGACTTGGATATAATCAATCTGAAAATGTTAAAAGCAAAATTAATCAAGTCAATTTTGTGCGCACAATTTGTAGAAAATATGGACATAATCACAATAATTGTTGGTATAGACCCAAACACGTGAAAACTATACCAATTTGGGTTCCAAAAGGCATAAATATAAAATCTCTCAAAGTTAAACAATTCTGGGTGCCGAAAGGAACATATATAAATAGTTTTGGGTATTCATAAAATTATTTTTCAAAATATTCTATCACTAACAATCATGGACCTATAAAAACAAATAGGTCACAAAAATCTTTTATCGTGTACGAGTGGTGGCAGGCTAAGGAACAACAACAATGTTATATGGATTCTGCTATTCCAGAAACACAATGGGCGACAAAGCAAAGTTCCTTAGCCTAGTACAAAGGTGACAGAATCACAATGGACAACAACGAAAAATTTCGTAAAGGTAAAACAGGTAATGGTATATTTTGAACGATATATTAAATATGATAAGCTGCACCGTAGTCTGAATTAAATCAGCCAATAATGTGATGATAAAATAAATGATGAATTTGATTATGACTTATTCAAAATTGTTGGCCAATTATATTCTTATGCCAAGAACACTATAAAAATCTGTAGAGTCTTTGAATTACTTCATATGTATTAGTCTGGATTAATAATAGTGTTTTTGTTGGATGATAATACATTTGGTTATTTTATGGATGACTCTATATTCATGGTTTTTGATTATTTACACGGTTTCAATTCAAATTCAAGAAAATGTCATTTAAAAAGCTGTTAAAATTGATTTTGAGATATTTTGTTGCACACTTCATGATCTGGTCTATCAAATTCAATTAATGATAATTTGGAGTGAAAGATAAATTCTAATGCAGGTTACACTGGTAATCTAGTTGATAGAAAAATCACTAGTTGAACGTATTTTTGTTGAGACATTTAGTAACTGCATCGTTTTTCAAAGAAAATATCTGCATATTTTTCATTTCAAATAATTTTCAAATAACAGAAATTTTTCTCATATAACCCCTTCTAGAAAATCATTTTTGACCATGTTTTCAAATCAGTCATTTTGAAAAATTGATTTAATAATTATTTTTGAATTTGATTTTAAATGACTATTTTAATCTGACTCCCTAATAATTATTAAAAAGATAAATAGTGATTTAAAAAGTGATGAGTGTTGATATTTATCATGTATTATGACTCGAGATGGTATAATTAGTAAATTTCTTTAGAAATTTAAATAAGAGTTAAAAACTTTTTGTTGGTAAAAATTCCACGACTATCTCTATTTCTATCATATTTCTAACGACCATCACTCATCAAAATTCAATATAGTTTGTCTATATATATGGTACTTTAAACAAGAATCATTCATTTTTCATTTTACATTTTTTTAATAAATAATAATAATAAAAGCCAAAGTATTTACTCTCATTTAAAAGTCCTCACGGTTATGCATGGGTGAATTACTTGGAATTTGTTATCTTCTTCCATGCTCATTTAAAAGTCCTCACGATTATGCATGTATGGAATGCATATCAAAATTGATTTTTTAAATAAACAAGTTGATTCTAATCTCATTTAATAGTCCTCACGGTTATGCATGATTAGAAGATACTTGAATTAATTTAAAAAAAATAAAATTGGAATACTACTGATCTCATTTAAAAGTCCTAACGGTTATGCATGGTTGGTAGATATTCAAATTCCTGATATAAATATACCACAAATAGACACGACTGTATGGTTTTATATGATGACATCATTCCCATCATTCTAAAAGTGGAATATGCGCCTAACAAAGTATTTATGATTTTTGTTTGATTTTTTATTGAAATTTAATATTTATATTCAATTAAGTGTAATGTTGTATTAATATCGATCACTTTATCTCTATTCTAACACTATTACTCTTTTGCTGATAACAAAAAAGGGAGAGAAAAGTTAAGATTTTGTTAAATAAAATCAAGCAAAGGTCAAATATTTTCTATTTGCAACTAGGCTCACTTGCATATTTTTAATTGTATGCATATATGAAGGGGGAGCTTTGTGTAGAGAGGAAGCATTTAAATAGGGGAGCAATTAGAGTATATCAATGATCAAATACATTTAACATATTCAAAATCTTAAATATATGTTCGTTATCATCAAAAGGGGGAGATTGTTGAATATGCGATTATATGATTTTTGTTTGATGATAATAAACATATATATATTCATTTAAATGTATTTGTTAATGTACTATTTTATTTTTCATAGATTAAATAAATATTTGCTGAATAAAATAAATAACACAGAATTTGAATTCAAACGGATATTTCATTCAAACAAATATTTATTACAATTTTTGTATAGTACAAATTTCAAGCTCTCAGTATATATATACAACTTCAATTAAAATACAATTTTGATTACATCACAATTTCTAATTTACATTTGACCTCACTACATATCACTCATTCACTCAACTCGTATTTATCTTCAACTTCATTCCAATGTGAATCCAGCATCTGAGCAATCTGCAGAAATATACATTGACGTAGTAAAATTGAAAATAAAATATTTTTGCAATATAAAATAAAATATGGATTTTGAAAATAATATTTGCCTCAGTTATTTGGATTGTTCGTTATCATCTAATTTTGAATTCATCATACACGAACAGCTTGTGACATACACAGTGTATCATTGTATATGCCACAAGACCGTGCACACCGATATATACACTTGATAAAATTACAGGGACAAGTGAGCGCAGGTCAAACCCAAAACTCCGGGTTCAACTCAAATGCAATAAAAATAATGTCACAATATCAGCACAAGGTCAAACCCGAGCTTTAAGCTGGATTCAACTCAGGTGTGATTTCAAAAATCAAGATGAAGTTCAAGTTGAAATGCAGCAACCAAAACAAATGCAACAGTGGATCAAATGATCAATGAGCAAGGCTACACAGTGAAAACTGTATGCAAACCAAGTGCACCAATACTAAACAGAAGAATACTTCAACTACAAATGCACAACACACATCAAATATACGTGAAGGCCAGAGTGTGCAGTAACAATATACAAGACTACAAGTACAAAGCATGCACATCGAACTCCCCACAATCGATCACTGTAAATTCAACATCAAATCATCAACAAGCTAAACTGCACATGAAAATGAAACCAGGACTCAATACATGTGAACTCAGGTGGATAGTACGATTAGGAAACATATACATGAAATGGTGATACAGCAAGTTTATGTGGATATGCAAGTAGTGCAACTCGATAAAAAAGTAAAACAGCAAAAGTAGTGATATGCAGCAGTGGAAACATCACATTGAAGCCACTCGAACTCAAGACAGTACAACATAAAATCAAGCAGAGTACAGGAAAAATGAAAACAGGCTAAAGGAATCACAGTGAACATTACAAATACAACACATATATACATACATAGATGTATGTATGTATATACATGGCAGTAAAGACATAATGGCCGGAGTCATGAAACAACAAGTAAAATCGAACAAGGTCAAAAGTGCTACCAGAGGCAATGAACAGTGGCCTAAAACGAACGAAACAACATCAGCAAAATCAATTCAAAACTGTGATGGCCAAGTAGATTGACCAAGTCAGAAATCAACAACACGAGTATCAAGAAACGAAATTATATGAATTGAAGAAGTCAGATAAATCACCATCGTTCAAGAATAATCAAATGGCCGAAGACAAATTCAAATAGATGTATACAAACGAAAATCAAGGATCTCAAATCCTATATAAATAAGTAACGTCATAGGAAAATGGAAGCATCGAGTTCAAGCATTCAACTAGGAGAGCAAAAGGCATAAATTACATACCAGAATCAAAGTCAAACTCGATCAAATCGAGGAGCCGTGTTCGAATTGAAGAAGGAATCGATTGCCGAAGCAAGACAGAGAAATAGCAATTGTAATCGACCAACTACCCATCGGCTTCATCGATTTTCTCACAAGCCTTAATTTCAGAAGTTAAAGGAATGAACGAAAGAAGGAACGACCGACATTAATAATAGAGAAAAAGGAGGCCGCGTATTTTAGTGATAAATAATATTGGGTCGGCCATTCTATCTTTATATTGGTTTATATTAAAAAGGGATAATTAGGGTTTTGTTTTTTTAATTGTTTTTAAAATTGTTGTCTTTTGTATTTTCTTTTGAAAATTTGTAATTACTAGTCGTGTGACTAGGGGACAAACTACGTGGCGTAGTTTGAGAATTCGCAACTCAGTGGCTGAGTTGTGGCATGGTTTTGAGCGTAGAGTTAGGTTAGTCAGTAGCGGGTGTCGCGAGTTTACGTGTGTAAGCGTGTGACTACTTAATTTATAGTAGAAACCTTGAGGGCAGCATGTAGGCAGGGTTTTTGCCGAAGCTGGGTAAATTCTGTGTCGTTCTATTTCTGCATTTATTATTCTGCTATTATGTGTGCTGCTATAATTTTGATTTATCTGTGTTGAAATAATTTTATAAGCTTCTGCAATAATTTTTAAAATTAACAGTATCACCCTATTCACCCTCCCTCTAGGGCGAAATCGATCCTACACCATGTACTAGAATATGCCAAAATGACTGTAAGGGTATTATTTGCATGCATAAATTCATGGTAAATAAATATGCTTCATATGAATGCAGGAGGTGCGGCGGCAAGAAAAAGCGAGTCTCGAAATCAAGCAATTAAGCCGCCTATCCCTGGAGATAGAGACAGGTGCGCAGACTGGAGTATGGAAACTGCAAAGGAAGGGGAACAACATTATGATGCGCACCTAGTGGCAAGGAAAAGAGCAAAATATGTTATCCTTGCAATCGAATAATGGTGATGAAGTAGAACTGCTTGCCATGATCGCGGTAAAAAAAGACAACTTGACAAGTGAAAGCAGTAACCAAAGATCTCAATATCGAAAAGAACCTCTCGGTATTAAAAGGCTCATAATTGAGTCATTGATATACCAGTTTCCAGTGACAGAAACTAATGCACGGCTGGAATTTTAGCCATAACCAACGGGAATCTTCCATCACCAGGAGATTGGAAATGTCAAGAAAGTGTAATCACTATCCATTAAGAATTTTATCATTCCCTAGAAATAGGCAACTTCAAGATGGATAATCGAAACTGAATAATCCATGCACTTGTTTCCAAAGATTGAAACTATGCCTGACCGAACTTCATGACAGCGCTGCCGACCAAGCAGGACATGGTCGGTAGAGGAAAGGCAAAGATAGTCGTGGAAATATAAAAACAAATATTATTGGACTTTTTCCTGTTCCATGACCGGGAATGGGGAAGCTCGTTAGATGGGGAGAAATCGGATAATTTTCTCCGCATGTTTAACTCACATTAATGCCCACACTTAAGGTAGAAGAATCCCATCAATAGGATTTAGTTCACAGCAGAAATAGATGACCAAGGAGTAAATATTATAGATAATTTTCCCCAATGATAGGGAGCAAGGTAGGGCATGTACTATTTGCAATGATAGTTGGTCGAAAGGAACACGACCAAATACGAGCAGGAATGTACAGAGTTGGTTAAATGGCGTCCTTATTTCTCCTAGCCCAACAGTTAAGAAATTGCATGCATGGCCAAATAAAGGAAAATCACCAAAGAAATTGCTGGGATTTTGTTTATCTACACAAAATTTGCAAGACAACGGAGGCCGGTCCCGCGTAAGCACAACTAAAAAGAAGGACGATAGGAAAACAAGCTTTGGGGAATCCCTGCTTGCTCCTCCCTCTTTGTCTAAGGATGTTAAGGCCATGTACTCATTTAAAGGAGGAAACAGATTTAGCAACAACTCTACAAGAGCAACTATGCCTTATAATTCAGCCATAATCCATCGTCTCGATATGACATGGATAAAAAGCGAAGCCAAAGCTATGAAGGCTCCAACTTCTTGAGGAGTAGAATCCTTCGCCAGACTAAAGATGGGGTGACCAAAAAGTCATTCTAAACAATAAAACTCGGCATTCAACACTGTCAGGAATGTTTTACTTTGAATAATATTCCCATATAAACAAAGTCCAAAATCCAAGAGAAGTCGATATATGTTGACCGTTCGAATTTCGAGAGTTGACCAGGGGAAACTGCAGCGTATTGTCTATGCAAAGTGAGTCCAGAGTCCCTAACACCACGAACGAACTATCCTGTGTAGATAGCTCGCTCGAGCTAGAAAAATGAGTCGCGTCATACTTTAAGATTATCTTTTTGGAACATACCTGTTATTAATGAGAAATTGATAAAGGAGCCGCTGTCTGGAGCGACGTGTAAAGTTTTCTTTTCAGTATTAATAGAAGTACAAAAAAATGGAATCATCCACTATATTCGATTTTGGAATGAATCGTTACACTAGAGTTGAAATGAGGATAAGAACTTAGGAAAATTCTTGAAAAGAGACAGTTGAAGCAGAAGAACAAGGCTTGGCTTCGGAACGACGTAAATTCGTCCGATGAAAAAGTTAACTTCACCACCGGTCAAGTACAATCCAAAATTCAACCATCTCCTATCGAAATTATCGCCATCCTAAAATCATCGCATGGAGTTTCTATACCAACCTGAAGCGGAATGTAGTCTTCAGAGAGCAGATTGAGTGCCAACCTTAAGGAGTAGATTTTAAATTGAAAAACTAAGATGAACCATTAACGGACAATCAACCAAGTAAAAGCAATGACTTAAGACGACATTCAGACGATCAACTGGAATTTGCAAGATAGTAGTCCAGGACTTGTCTCGATCCAGAGCATGCTTTGTTTCCAATGAAAGCATATTTTGAGGAGAAAATGTTAATTGGGTTTTCAATTGAGCAAAAGTCATTGGAAGTTTAAACTTCGAGATGAAGATGAAATAACTTGAAATCTGGAAGGCACGCTCAAATGGACTAAGGAAATAGCTCGCAAAAATTTAAACCAAAACTAAGCTAAGGGGATAGTCGGTACTGACCTATCATCGATGATTTATAACTGACGACCTATTACCGATGAGTTATAACCAACGATCCACCACCGAAGGGTTATAATCGATGACTTATCACTAATGAGTTATCACGAATGAGTTATCACCAACAACTTGTCACTAATGACTTATCTCCGACGACTTGCCTCCAATGACTTATCTTTGACGATTTGTCTTTGACAACTTATCTTGGACGAATTGTCTTAGACGACTTGTCACAAGAATTGAACAGTTAGCAATTGAAACTGCAAGGACAAACCAATTTATGAAGGAATGATCATCAGAACTAGTCACCAATCTGCAAACACACAAGAGGACATCAAAACAAAGAAAGTAACATGATGTGTAAGTAATGGATGATTTTCCTGCTAAGGGGACAACTCGGTACCGAGTCATAGGCCTGTTAGTGAACACCCGAATTATCCGAAATTCATCGGCATCCATATCTGAAAACTTGAAAAATATTCGATATCCAAAAAGCGGATGCGAATATCCAAAATATATTTTTGATACAGATACAGATATGGCTATATTCATATCCGATAAATATCTGTCTAGTATGAAATTAAATATATATTTACTTAATACTTTAATATGTTATTTTATATCCATAATTTTTAATAGAAATACAATAATAATAAAAACAAAACTCCTTTGCAAAAATATAAGCCCAATACCCACCTTGCCCCAATTACAAAAATGTATTCCTTAAGTAAACTAAACCTAATGTAGTTATCACTTTTCAAATTTTCATTGTTGGTTGTGCTTCAAAATAAAAAAAATAAAAAACCCTGATCAATTCAAAACCCTAGACCTGTTAACAAAAAAAACCCTATATTTTCGTCCAGGCAAGGTCGAATTTAATTTGTTTTCAAGGCAAGGTTCAAGTCCATGTTTAAGGAAAGGTCGAGTTCAAGGAAAGGTCAAATTCAAGGCACAGTAGAGTTCAAGGCAAGGTCGAGTTCAAGGCAAGGTTCAAGGTCGAGGTAATGTCTGATCTACTATTGTTCAGGCAAGGTCGAGTTCAAGGCAAGGTTCAAGACCGAGGTGATGTCAGATCTATTGTTTAGGTATGCCCGTGGTCGAGTTCAGGGAGGGTAAAAATATGATACAAAATTTAGAATTTTTAACTACATCAAATGTTAGACATAGTTATGAGGCAACGATGATTTTGATCTGGTTATCAGTGATGCATTAGATCTGGTTATAAGATACTCAAAAATTGAATACTGCTTTCATGACATGCTGCTTTCCTATAGCTATTGGTTTCGACTAAAATTGCAGACTATTATATTTTTCTATGTTTGCAACATAATAATCATTCCATATAATTACTTTGTTTTCCTTCTTTTAATAGGTCATAATGTCGAGTTTGTAGATGATGCTTTGATTTCGCTATAAACATGCTTCGCATTAGGGGGTAATGGTATTGGTAAGTAGTTTGTAGATGATGCTTCAATAAAAGTTCGAGGTTGCACAACTAGTTGTTTCAAGCATGAAATAAGCTTTGTCGCAAGCTTGTTTCAGGTTTGAAACAACAACTGCTTCAAGCTTGAAATAGCTAGCTTGTTTCAAGTTTGAAACAGGCTTGAGAACAAGCTTGTTTCAAGCTTGAAACAACAACTTTGTACTTTTGCAACATTATAAATTTAAAATGACTAAAAATTCTTTTTCTACGATACGTAACTTTGTATTTTTTGCAGGGGCAATCTTTTGAAGTACCAATTACTCCATAGAAAAAGTATGCAATATTTTAAGTTATGTGTGCGTTATTTAGATGATTTTTGGTATTTGCTATAATTTAAGACATGTATGATCTATTAGCTTCTATGATTTATGTTGTTTAAGGTTGGAAACACAATTAATTCTTAAGATAATTACCGTATGGATTTTGTGTGATTTAATTGGCTATTGTGAATTTGGTGTATTTAACGTATTACTAATTTTTTTTTGCCATTTTCTAATTAAAAATGAAATGTGCGTTATATTAATTAACTAGTAAGCCCTTTAAACTTTTCACACTACTTCGAGCTAATATCTAGACCTCATTATAAGCGGGCTTCTGATCCATCATGCCTGCTTCTTTATAAATACAAACCATGAAACAACCAAAATAGGAGCCGACTTCTGCCATCATTACGCCAAAGCTTTGCCTCTTCTTCATCTTCTATCTCCCCACAAAAGTCACAAGGCGAACACTTTGTAAAAGTCAAGAACTTAGAATCTGTCTTACACCTATACTTGTGACTAGTTCTCTTTTAAATCTCTTGTACTCAAACAAACTACATCAAATCTATAAACGACAAAGCTATGAAGTGGACGTAGGCCATAGATTGAACTAATATAAAATCTTGCATCTCTTTGCTTTATTTATGTTATTTACCTTTTATTTCAGTTGCCATCTGCTAGATCTAAGTCTCACAAGTTTCCTACAATTTATTCTTGGATTTTGATCAATTTTTGGTGTCAACACATACTAAGTGACTCCACCTCAAGTAGTGAGTACGCTATAAAAGATGTATGATACTAAGATAAGAAGGAAACCCTACTCTATAAGTGATTCAGGATAGAACTCCTTCAAACTATCCTCCGTCTTCTTTGTACCATCTCGAGCATCCTCGCTTCATGGCACTTCTGACTTTAACAAAGGAATAAGCACACAAATACTCAAATAGCATTCACAATTACTAGCAATCAATGCCTATGGTTCGCTCACGTTCAAAACTCTCCCATCGTCCGAGGACGATAAATAATCTACTAAGCATACCTTACGCTCAACAGCCTTAGGTCATTACTCAGATGATTATTCTTACTATCTCATAATGAATCGAAGAGTCATTCCCAAAACTCTTCATACGCCAACAAAGATACTATACAAATGTACTAAAGCCGGTACGATGCACATGAACCATCCGTACACAATATCCAATCTGATTACTTACTTGATCATATAAATTTCACTTCCAAACTATAGTATAAATCACTTGACCTATCTACTACGGACTCTGATTTGGTTCCTCGATTAGAATCCTCCATTCTCCTTACATAGCCATATACTATGATAGAAAACATCGGGATCGTATCATAAACCTGTATCAAGTGTTTTCCGTCAAGAATCTAGTGAAAAATCCTTATTCGGACCGGTGCAAACCACCTCAAAAACATGTATTCGAATAATGAATCAAGAACAGTTATGCGAATAAAACAATCTACATACAACTTACGTATTTATCCTATTGGTTTCTTAATTACACTAATTCCTTCTTAATCACATTCGTGCATCCAAATAGTATGTCATTCAATACTAAAGTTATTTATGAATCATTTCATAAAACCTAACTTCAAATTTATAATCATTCTATAACTTAACTTCATACTCGTATAATACTCTATTACATCCTAAGAGTATATACAAACATCAAATTTGTTTTACTTAACAAGGATGGTCTATAATTTAAACTTGTTTTGACTTACTACCTTCTCAATTCAAGTGTTATATAAACTCAACTTTATATTTCCAAGAACACATAGCTACAAGTTCTATAATGATTCGGAAATTTCGGACTATCAATAATAGCCGAAAATTCCATTTCATTTAACAAATGAAAATTATCTAACAGTATATCATATTATGATGCACCTACTATACTTTCCTAATGCATAGGCTATATGAATCCATGAAATAACTTAATAAGAAAACTTTAGAACTAAACATCAGTTTTTATTTCAAATCATTTTGAAATAATATATACATATAAATTTCGTATATTAAATCTTACTCTGGGATTAAATCAAAATCTATTTTACAAAAACAACTTTGTAGCATCCCATACTTAGAACCATGAAAATGAATGTCGATGATGTTGCAGTCGTCACCGAAATTATTTTCGAGCGATGGACGTAAGTATAGTACATCCAAACCATATTTTTGGTATTTAACCAAAATCGTTCCAAAGCGGTATCGAACACTTCGTATAATAGTACTAAGTATCATGACCTCAATCTTCTAAACTAATTTCCTAAATATTTACTCTTAGATAATACTATATTATTTTCACTAAAATCTTTTAAAAAAGCAATTTTAGAGACATCAGAATTTAAGTCCTCAAATTTTACATTTAAGTCCTTTTCATTTACCTAAACCATATTTTATAAACTTATTTATATAAAATCACTTTCATATAAAATCTTTTCATAAACATTTATTCCTAAAATGTTCTATCTTTCCTTTTGATTATAATAAACATTTTTTTACTAACTTTCTAATTTTTAATCCAATATTATCATTGAACATCTTATAGTCAAACTATGAAACTTAATTCATAAGATTTTCATTTCATTGTGCCCAGAATTACTGTCTACCCAACCCTTGATGTAGAAAGGTAAAACTGCTCATAGACTGGTTGAGCACAAATCAGCAACAAACAATAATCAATGTTCCTAACAGGTCGAGCATGATTAAACAATCAAGGTTAATGGATATTAAACTATGAGAAGCACTATAGTCAAACAAATACGAATAGGAAAGCTAGATAGCATGCCCTCAAGAGTCTGCTTTCTTTTCTCAGCTGTAGAAATAGCAAAAGGCCATAGGTTGTTCCTCTTTCTTGAGCATGGGACAATGTCTAATAAAATGGCCAGGCAAATGGCATCTATAGCAACTCTTCGGTGCAAACCATGGTATATCCACTTTTGATGCCTTTACCATCTGCCCTCCTCCCCTTCTTATAGTTTTTAACGAAGTGGCCCTTCTACTCATACTAATGGAAAACATGGTTGGACATATACTTCGACTGCCGAAACTTTCACTTGATGCTCCCAATTGGTATAGAAGCAAGAGGCTTTAGTGCAAAAACAACAGGCTTCGATGCCAAACTGTGAACCTCAAATCCATATTTACAGAATTCACAAAAGACCCTGAAAAGTGACTAGTCATTTGAACTTAGATGGTGTACGCGATATGAACGTATCGTCCTTCTTAAACAGCATGTAACCAATTCTAACCCGAACCGAGACAAAGCAATGAACCGATTCTCATACTCTACCACAGTCATGGCTACGACATCAGATTCAAGAAACTCCTAAATAACAAAGTCTTTTCGGCTTCTGAAACAAACTTCATCTCAAACTCATCTTTAAATTGGGACTAAGAGAAGTCATTCTCTTGGACGTCAGCTATAATAGAACTCCACCAATCCATGGCAGCATCCATCAGATGTTGCGATGCCAATCTATGCTTCATTGCATCATCTAGCTTTATATCTCCAAATATCTGGTAGCATAGTCTGGGCAAAGATTGGACTTCTATAATTGTCTCCATACCACTAAACCTCTTACCCTTCGGCCTCACATAATCATGGCATAGAAAAGCAAAACTCATCTGAGTTTTGATCTGCACGGCCTTCCCTATGACATTCTCCTTCGGTTCCTTAACTGAAGCAACATTCCTCGGTGCTCGATCGCCGCCATTCGTGATAGTACTACCCCAACCACCTCTAATATTAGGAGCACTAGTACATATATAGTTCTTACTACCTAATCAAAGAAAAATTTCTTTAGCACATGAAAGGGTGGAGTTATTTCAAAAAGAGAAGTACTAAGGAAGAGATATTCCTAAGAAATAATTTTAAATCCTAGTTTTCAAAATACAAATACGCTCTCATATGTATAATATACTTGAACCATTCTAGGGTGTCACTTACCTTATCTCTAATGAGCCATACCCAACCAAAGCCAAGGTGTTTGCTTAACGTGGCTCTACATCAATTGTAACGCTCTCCAATGTTTATATCTCAGGTTTCGATCGCGTCTCCTCTCGAGACTTTTACACATGATATCAGGTATCGAACGAGATCTCGAATGAGATGGGTGTATCTCAGGCGTACATCTCGGATTGACATCTAAGATTTTAAAGTCCATCTTGGGACTATCTCGGAGAAATAAGTGTCTAAATTTGATATTTTAAAGATTTTTTTAATAGTTCTTATCAAAATATTTTTTTTTACCGTACATGAATTATATAAAATAATAATATTAAGTTTACTATTTAGATCAGAGTAAAACATGATTGATTTGGTATTAGTTGAATGGGTTCCATTCATCCAAATATTAGAAGTAATAAATAAATAGAAAGTCTTTTAATTTTTCTTGCTTGCTGAAATGTAAAAAAGAAATAGAGCACTAGTTAAAGTTAGTAAAGTGTATTTTTTTTGAATCTACATAAGAAGTAAACGAAATATGTAAACGAAAAAACATAACTTCATATGAGATCTTCTATTAAGACCTCATCTCAAATTTCACTATCTTGAACAAGTTGAGTATCAAATAGTATGTAAACAAAATTTGATGTCTTGTTTTGCTAAATCTTGTCTCACTCAATCTCGAATGAGATCTTGGGTGAGATAAACAAGATTTGAAATAGTGGTGCTCTCCTTTTTCGGTGATGACTATAAATGGTAATCCCCTTCCTAATTTTACGGCCAGCCTCTCGACTTCCCACAACCAACCCATAAAGGGACATGTAGGGGTAAGAGACAAAGCTTTATCACATGCTCACTAGTGTGAGAACCCCATATCACGCATGTCGCGTACACACTACGAACAATAATGTACAATATAAAAGGAACTTTAAAAAAAGGTTGCTCTGAATGCAGAAAATTTCAGAGTTACCAAAACTTAAGTACCATCATCAGCCTGAAAAGTTATAACTGCTTGTCCTCACAACGTTGACATACAAAATACAGTAGTACAGTGGAAATAAGAATACTATGGTAGATAATCATCTAACACTTCTCCATAAGCTCCATAGCGTCCATAGCTAAATCTAAAAACATACATGAAGCTTACCCAAGCATTATAAGAATATAACATTTGGATCGGTCTGGTAAACCAATGTGAGAAACTCAATAAATAAGAGTGACATATAATATCACCTTTTTAAGACTGTATGAATTACCACATTGGTTTTCCCCTCAAATGAAACCAATCATCCATTAAGTTTAATATATAGTGATATGATAGATTATGTTTAGAGTGTAGCACATAAGTCATATCAAATAGCTGCTGTGTGAATGCCACAATAATAATAGTAGGTATACAATCAATACCGCTAAGGTGCGTTCGCATATGGATTTTTCCATGGAGATTTCCTCTTTTTGGCCGCATCCAAACACTATGACAAGGATTATAAACTACCTTCCGAGCATCGTATATCTCTAGATAAGATATACTTTAAGGTAAACATAACTGGACCACCCTCGGTATGTGGTACGAGTTATATCAAATTCTTCTAGCAACAATTAATTATCATTTCTGGATATGGAGTTGATATACCCTTTAGTTCAGCTAAACCCCTAGGCCTTATCCATCCTCTATTTTATATCATTTCCAGATGTTAAGGCTATGTTTGGCATCTCTCACATGAGTCTTCATCACTTGAGCAGAACACGAATCCTCAAATGGATTCCATTATCTCGAATGGATCAAGAATCAATACATGGATTCGAGCATCTCGACACAGATCTCGAATCTCCATATAGATTTCGACATAAATCCTTCGATGAATGCTAACGCTGTCCTCTCTCTTGAAATGCTCCTCAAGATAGACATTCATATACGATATCATTGTCTGAAATGTTAACACTAACCTCTCCCTTGGACTTAACCTCAGGACAAATAGTTCAACTTTATAACATTCCATACCACAGCAGCTTCCAGAACATAGATAACATATATGGTTTTGAAGTTATTACAGGTTTGAGTCATCTCATATGGGTACACTCTTTCCGCTTACCAGATTCTCCAAAACCAATCTATGAATTTTCGGTTAACGTAGTTCCAATTCTCTTAGAAGTAAGTGAAAGATAGGGACGTTTCATACCAATGCTCCTCCTAGGAGTACTTATTGATATGAATCCTAAGTTAATATTTGTTCAAGTTCGATAATCGACTAATCGATTATCTAGTCAAAACAATTTCTTATACAAATCAATATCCGTACGCTTAACTCATTTTCGACATTCCAACTTAACTATTCATCGCCCAAGAATGAAACTACGTAACTTAGATCATTGGTTGTATTAAAGCCTTTCCTAGACACTTTGTTATTGAATCTCACAAATAGATAGGTTTATCTCATCGGCTTTTAGTGTTAAGTATAGTATCAATGATTTCCATAAGCAAGTTAAAAATCAACACAATTAACATGTTTTCGACATTTTTCGACTTACATTCCTCAATCAAGAGGGAAGCCGGTAGTTTGGAGCTCTATTAGTCCATCCCTACTCGAACATTAATCTTAACTCTCACAAATAGTTAAGCCTTACTTCGTTGGTTTTTAATGTCAAGCATAGTTAATTACTTCTAAAACAGGTAATTAAACAATTATTGGTTTGGCCATTAAGCAATTCCTAATCCCTTTCTAAACCTTTGTTATACTTTTAAAATCCTTTTTAAAATGATATATATGTATAGCAATTTATTTACCAAAACTTGATATGTAAATAAACAAGTCAAAAGATACTGTATTCCATGAGACATAAAATAGCACACATATTTTCTAAAAACTATATATACTTAAAATGCTTTTAAAATACTTTATAACATTTATAATAGGATTAAAAACATTCAGTCGAAGTATTACTTGAAAATGACAAGTTTATAATTTTCTTAAGAACTTGGAAAAACAAGTTTTATTAAAAAATTCTCTTCTTTAAAAATTCACAACCGATTCGTAAAAATTCATAAATATCTCAAACCACTTTTTAAATACTCTAATATGAGTTAGTAAACACTTGTAAAAAGAATGAAACAAAATACTTAAATTTAAATATCTATTCAAACCTTTAAAGTCCAAAAATCAAGGATAAATGAGGCAGTTTTGCACAAGTGAAGTTTTGGTCACTTTTCGAGATATTAGTTAACTTTTTACTATAGAAGCTTTTAAAGGAAATAAACATACATATAAAAAATTATAAATATGGTGCGAAACCCTAAGGATCTCTCTATGACGTTCCATAAAAATCGCCAAAAATAAGGCAATTCACAAGTACATCTATAGACTTATAGCAACTATTGCTATAAGTGCAATTTCAAATCTGAGTCTAATCTAAACCAAAATCCATCTATAACCTATGTGGTTTGTTCTAAGGTCTTTTCATAAGTCATGCAATTTTGTTCAGGTCTATTCCAAGTCTATAGATATGGATCACATAAACTTCTTGTTTTCATAACAAGAATCAAACCAATGTTTTCAACAATGTTAATAACAATTTGACAACTTAAACACGATCAAAACACAACATATATATGTTATATTTTCCATTCAAATTGGTGTGTCAACACATCTTTAACTCAACAAACCAAGATCCAAGCTAACAGAGTCCAAAACCAATCTTGCAACACCTTTCTCCTTCCTCCTCTTGCTTTCCACTTGTTTTTCCTCTCCCCACTCCACTCTTTTGCTCACGACCTTCCAGGGTAGGGGAGCGTGGCTTTGTTTCTTCAACTTTTAACTATGTAGGATATTTCACAATATTGTAGTATGGCTTCACTCCAAAATTGAGCTGATTTGGATTTGATTTGCAATTATTTTTCTTTAGGAATTTAGAGATGATGAAGAAGAAGTGACCATTAAAGAGAGCTTGGTTTTGGTTTGTCAATTTTTCATTTATTCTTGAGGGCGTGCTCCTTCTTTTATAAGCTTCATATGGTGTTGCCTAAGCTTTCCTTCACCCACATGCCATGGAAGAATCACCTCACATCACTTCTCCTTTACATCACTCCTCCTTTATGCTAATTACCATTATATCCCTCTCATGATAATATCACTTATCCTAATGGAAGCTTCTATAGTGTTCCATGCTTCATGAAGAGGTGTGCGCTAATTAGTTGCCAATGTGTCCATTTGATCATTAGACAAGTGCTAAAAGTTCGAATAATTTTATCAATCGAAATGTTGTTTACCGTTAAACTGATTTTCGGTCACATTATCGATTTTCTATTGAAGAATATATTTTTTGTAAACAAATTTCAAAAAAAAATCATCATTATTCATTAATTAAATGATGTCTAATAAGGTAATCAAATTATATTTATAATACTTAATTATATTTCAAAACGTTACGATATTCGAAGACGAAGTGTTTGAATTTCAGGGTCGCTACACCAAAACTCCTAGATGCTCATGGCCTGGAGCATGTCCACGCCTTGCTCCATTATTTATTTACATCTTTGATTCTAGACCATTTTCTAACAATGATCTAAGACCTTTGAGAAAGTTTAGAAGAGAATAGAGTTGGTTTGATGTGATTTTAAGGAAGTTAGAGAGGAGAAGGACATGACAAGAGTTTCCATGAGAATTTTGAGTAACAAACTGAGAGACCTAATGGGTGTATTTATAGACTAGAAAATTTGGAAAAAGACCATCCATAACCCTCCGGAGGAAGCTTCCTCCTCTCCTTCCTTTCCACCTTTCGTGCTATGAAACACGCCATGATTCTCTCCACTTCTCATGCCTTATACCATGCCTTGAACTAAGGGTCCTTTTATCACCTTAATTCCTCTTATTTTCTTAAAAAAGATATGTATTAATACTTGTTAAAGTGATCATATGTTACTATAAAAGTTCGAAATAATTCAAACAACTTTTGTTGAATAAAAAATTCATCTATCGACAAAATATTTTTCGATCACATTATTAATATTTCTTTAAACTATTTATTTTTATAAACAAATTTCATAAATGATTTTCTTAATATTAGTTATTATTTAAAAGGGGGTTAACAAGGTTATAAAATGGCTTTTATTCGCATTAACTTCAAGGTACTAATGTTTAAATAATTCAGATATTTAAATATGCAGTGTTCAAAATTTCGTGTAGTTACATTCTCCACCTATTTAGAATATTTAGTCCTCGAAATTCAAACATAAGAAACCAAAGCATCTATCACATAACCAATACTTAACAGTATTACAACTGTTAGCAAGCAAAGCTCATGGTTTGCTCGGGTTCAGAAATTCTCGTAGTGCACAAGGATGATAAATAAACTACTAAGTGTACTATTCGCTCAACAGCCTCAGGTTATTACTTAGTCGATTATTCATACTACCTAACACAATTCAAAGAGTTGTCACCTAAACTCTTTATAAGCCAACAAAACAGAGCATACAAATATATTAAAGCCTATATAATTTACACGGACCATCCATACGCAGTATTAAATTTGATCAGTTGCTCGATCACATAATTCCACTTCCAAACTAGTATGGATCACTTAACCTCTTTAGTGCGGACTCCGATATGGATCCTTGATTAGAAACTTATGTTCTCCTTACATAACTATAAACCATGATAGAAAAATTCAAAATCATATCAAAAATCCGTATAAAGTATTGTCTGTCAAGAACATAGTGAAAAATCATAACTCGAACTGGTGTAAACCACCTAAAAATCATGTACTCAAATCCTAGATTAAGAACTATCATGCGAATAAAATGATCTATGTACAACTTATGTTTTTTATTCAATCGGTTTCTTAGCTACACCAATTTCTTTTTGATCACATATATAAATAATATTCTCATTTAATATTAAAATCATTTGTGAAACATTTCATAAAATATTACTCAAGCTTATAAACATTTTACAAAGACTTATCTTTATTTATAAAACATTTTTTTCATTATTCATTTTAAGACTTAAGTTCATTACTCTTATAATACTCTACTACATCCTAAGAGTATATACGAAACAATCATATTTATGTTTGAAATATATTTAAATTTTACTACTTTTTAAATTTAAGAATTATAAAAATTCAACTTTGCTCAATATCAAATTTGCTTAAAGAGAACTTTAGAATTAAAAACTGGTTTCATTTCAAATCATTTTGAATAATAATATATACACATATCTTTTGTATATTAAATATCACTTTTGGGATTAAACCAAAAATCAATTTTAAAGCCAATTTCCAAAATATTTTCTTCAAAACATAGAAAATATACACATAGATCGAGTAACGCCAAAATGATACAAGGAACTAGGTCCTACCAACTAGTACTATACACTCCCTTACTAAGAAGGGTAATACTCAAAAGAAGTGCTTACCAACCGAATAAATCTTTTGCCCATTTTTAGTCACTTTCGAGCCACTCGAACTAGATAACATAGAAAAATACTTTGCTTCCCAAATCGATCTGTAGATTCCAAGAGCAACCTCGAACTCAAACAAATCTTCAAAATCCTTTTAAAAACGTTACTCTTTTAAAATACTTTCAAATAGTGCTATTATTATTTTCTTTAAAACCTTGAAAATCAATTTTCAAGAAACTGGGGTTCAAGTTCTCCAATTCTCAATTTAATTGTTTTTTATTTATATGCCATATTTAAAAAATATACTTGTATAATTCACCTTTTTATATAAAATCAGTTCATAAATATTTATTCTCAAAAATATCTTATCTTTCTTTTAAACTATAGTAAACATCTTTTATTAAACTTAACTTTTTAACCCAACATTGTCATCGGATGTCATATAGTCAAACCGTGAAACTTATTTCACAAGGTGTTCATTCCAGTGTTTCCATAATTACTTATCTACCCAACCCATGTTTTAAAAAAGGTAAATTATTTATAAATTAACAAACAGTAATAAATGCTCATAACCTAGCCGAGCATGATTAAGCTAAAAATGAGGGATAAATGGACAGCATTAATCCCTACATAAATCGACTGCACTGTCATCTTATAATTATACATTACTAATATATATCAAATACATATATGCCCATGATACACTCAACTCATAATAGGGCATTCAATTACCCTATATCTTAATAAGTTATACTCAATCAAAGCCAATGTTCTCGCTTAATCTTTAGCTCTGATACCACGCAGTAATGAGCGACCTTTTCGACCCTTGAATGTCAACACTAATATATCCACTGTATTCATTTACCGAGCACCCAAGTGCCAAAAAGGAAGAATGTTAAGGTAAAGAAAAAGAAGAAAAGAAAATGAACAAGAAAGAGGAGAACAAAAACATCAGAATCTCACAAGCGAAATGATAACATATAATATCAAAAAATAATACACGTAGCTACTCTAATATACAAAGCATTTCAGAGTTGCTAATCAGAGTACCATCATCCGCCTAGACAGTTATAACAACTTGACATTACAATTGCTGATATATATACATGAAGTAATGCAGCGGAAATAAATACTATCGTAGGTAAACATCCAGCTCCTCTCTAAGCGCTCAATGAACACAAATGAAAACTACTTTTCTCAAACTACTCGAAAGTGCACCCATGGAAATAAAAGAAAAATAAAACCTTAGGTGAGACATGATTTTGTGTGAGAAACTTAGGAAATATGCAGCTAGCATATAATAGCACCTTTAAGACCGCGTGGAATGCCATAACGGTTATCCCCTCAAAAGAACCACCATCTAATAAGTACATATTGTGATATAATAGATAATGTTTAGAGTTGAAGAATATAAATACAAAAATAGATATGTTGCTTGCATCTTACGGCACAACAATATTTATAGGTATACAAACAAAACCGCTAAGGCACATTCGCATGACGGATTTTCCATACGGACTTTCTCAGTAAAACTCGTATGTAAAACTACGACCGATCTCCCATGACAAAGATCAAAAGATGACTTTCGAGCATCGTATATATCTAGATAAAATATACCATAAGGAAAATACAACTGGCCCAGCATCCAAACACTTTTATGAACAACATGAACCAAGTACCATCAACTCCCCACGTGCAACATATCAATAAGCATACTCTAGATATGGAGTTGATCACCTACCCCTTGGGTTAGCAAAACCTAGGATTGTGTAGCCTACTCTATCGTTATTCATGTAACAATGATAAAGTCACCTTTAGCATCTCAACACATCAGCCATCATCGGTCGAATAGATCATGAATCCCCAAATAGATTCCAGCATCTCGAATAGACCACTTCCAAGAGGTAGAACACATATCTCAGTCTTGAAGTGTTTTCGATAAGTTGAACACTTACTGATCGCGGTCTCCTCAAGACTGAATCGAAGAATTTTCTATTAACGCAATTTCAGTTCTTTAAAAAGCAAGTGAAAGCAACAGATGTTTCATACGAATGCTCTTCCCGGGGGTTTCTCAAAGTGTATAAATCCATGAAGCTTTTTGATATTTCTTAAGTTAATTTGGTCATATTAAACAACAATAAAACGATCGCATATGGAAACTAAGTCTCATATACTTATCACATTTCCAACCTCTTCAACTTCTACTATCCCACGTTCAAGAGGGAAGTCGGTAAGTTAGAGCACTATCACTCTATCCTTACTTGAACAATCCTAACTCTCACAAACTAAATCAAGTTTACTTCATCAGCTTTAGTGCTAAGCACACGACTAAATGTTTTCTGTATACAAGTAACATACAAAGCACAGTTAACACACACAGCACGATCAAGTCACATGAACGACTTTTAATTCCCTTTTTATTTAATTAATCTTTCCTTAATTAAAACCTATTTTTGTAGTAAACTCATTTTACTTCATTATTTAATTAAGACTTATTTCTTTAAATCAAAACTTCTTATTAATTTAAAAGCATTTTCCTTTAATTGCTTCTCTTAATTAAACATCTTTCTTTAATTAAAGCTTCTCTTAATTAAACATCTTCCTTTAATTAAAGCTTCTCTTAATTAAATATCTTTCTTTAAACATCTTCCTTTAGTTAAAACTTCTCTTAATTAAACATCTTTCTTTAATTAAAGCTTCTTTAATTAAACATCTTTCTTGAACTAAAACTTCTTTATATTAAACTTCTTTCTTTAATTAAAACTTTTCTTAATTAAAATTCTTTATTTAATTACTTAACTTTCTTAATTAAACTTTAATCATTTAATTAAAACTTAACTTATTTGATTAAACTTCATTATTAATTAAACTTTACTTATTAATTAAACTCCTTATAAATTAAAACTTAACTTATTTAATTAATCTTCTTTATTAAAGTTGTATATATATTTATTTTCCCTTTATAAAAGGTATGTACTTGTATTCCACTATTCATTTGTACTATTCATTTTTACCATTTTCTATATTTCAAAAGCATTCGTATACTTATCTCAAATGATATAAGTATATTCATAAATCATTGGAAATATTTACTTACTTAAAAATATTATCAAAGAGGTTAAAAACAAATGTTACTTAAATATCGTTAATATAAACCTCTTCTCTTTTATAATTTAAAATTTTACTTTTCTGTCTTTATATAAAATAAATTCATACTTGTTATTATCTTTAAAATTTAATTATTAAGGATCTAAGTATTTTATTATGGGTTAAATACAAGTGTTATTTAAACATTGTCACAACAAATCCAAACACATTTCACTTTAAGCATTTTCTTTAAAACTTTCTTTTTAAATATTTAATTACATTTAATGGTTTAATACAATTGTTATTTAAACAATGTACACTATAACTCAAACCATTCACTTATATAGTTATCTTTAAAATATTCATTATTAAATATCAATTTATATTACTAAGTATAAATACTAATAATATTTAAAAACAAATATTACTAAAGTATTATTTACTACAACCCAAAACCATTTGCTTATTTAATTATCTTTAAAATATTCATTATTAAATACCTAATTATATTAGTAAGTATAACTAACAATAAGGGATAAAGACAAATTTTATTAAAATATTGTTACTACGACCCAAAACCATTTACTTATATAGTTGTCTTCAAAATATTCATTATTAAATATCTAATTATATTCCTAAGTATAACTAATAATAAGGGATAAAATGTTACTAAAACATTGTTTACTGAGACCCAAAACCATTCACTTATATAGTTGTATACTTATCAATAATTTTAAGACGTCAATTTTTTAAAGATCAAAGAAAATCCACACTTATTACTTAAGGTAATAGAATTTTAATTTAATTTTAAAAACTATTATTTTAGCTTAAATGTTAAAATCCAAACTTCCTTTATTATATTTATAAAATACTCAGCATACTTTTAAAAACTTATATATATATATATATGCGCCTTTTACTTATAATTATTCTTTAGAAACTTATAGGAAATACAATGTAAAAAATACTAAGTTTTGAAATTTAACAAAAACCATATATTTAAATATTTTACTTAAAACCCTTAAATTTGAAAATTCATAAATAATCATTAAAAATACGTTTTAACTTGCAAATAATTTTAAAATACTATTATATATGTTAGAAAATGACAAGCACCATTGTCCAAGTGGTTAATTGATTCGGCTTTGGTGCAAGAGGTCACAAGTTCGAAACTTGCTTTCGAACGTTTATTGACATGGGATATGTTGTCCCAATGATTTGTTGTATATAAAGTACCATTTCAAAAATATATATATATATATATATGTTAGAAAATACTTTTAAAAAGAACTAGGGGAAATACTTAATTTTAAACATGATTGTCTAACTTTTAAAGAAAATAAATTATTTTAAAGAACTGTTCATATAGCAACCTTTTTACTTCAAACTTTCTTTACTTTGTTTGACTAGTTTTAAACCTTTTTTTCAAACTTAATGTTTTTACATTGTTAAGCATTTATACTTTTTTGTTATAACCATAAAGAAACACCTAAGGATATTAAATGTTGATTAAATTTACCAAAACAATGTCTTTTACAAAGTGCTCATATAGCGATTATTTTGCTATAACTTTTGCCACTTTGACCTGCAATTTCTACCACCTTTCAAGCCAACTCTTCACTATCCAAAACACTTATAAAGGTGTAGAGAACAACCAAATCAAGTTAGATAATTATATGTTCATAAATCACTAAATTACACAAATTAAAGCTAAGGGATTTCAAGAGCTTTGACAGCGACTTTCTCGCTTCAAACATTCATAAACACACTTTTACATCACATGCAACATATCAAAACATTTATTCCTCAATTCATAGCCACGTTACAAGTTTTAGAGGGATTGTAAGAGAATTATAATACATATATGTCGTCATTTGCTTTGTAAAGAAATAGGGGTCCAAAAAGTAATAACATGTATTTGTTTTCATATAGCATTTTATGTCTCTGCACCACAACATTACATCACAACATACACTTGCAAGATGGTGAGATAACTCACCTTAAAACCAAGCTAACAACCATCACAAAGTACAAGAACCAAAGCAACTCTTCTTTCCATAACCCCGAAGCCAAAGTTACCACCTTTGCTCTGAAAATCACTAGCCAAACTTCCCAAACCTCTTAAATGCTCACAGCCTAGAGCATTTCCATCCTTTTCTCCATCATTTAATGCTAAAACATGTTCTAATGATGATCTAATACCTTTTTGAAAGTTTGGAAGAGAATAGAGTTGCTTTGATTTATTTTAAGAGAGTTAAATAAGAGAAGGACGTGAAAAAGAGTAGAGTTTCTTTGAGAAATTTGATTGGCCGAATGAGAGGCCTAAGAGGTGTATTTATAGAGTTAGGAAATGAAGAAAATGACCATCCATAACCCTCCAAAGGAAGCTTCCTCCTCTCATTCCTTTCCATCTTTCCTGCCATGAAACATGCCATGGTTCTCTCCACTTCTCATGCTTAAACAATAACTTGAATTAAGGGTCCTTTTGTCCCCTTAATTCATCTTAGTTTGTAGATAATTTTGTTTATGAAAAGGGATGTGTTAATACTTGTTAATATTTTCATATGTTACTATACAAGTTCCAAAGAGTTCCAATAACTTCTGTTAAATAAAAAAGTCATTTATTGATAAAACGATTTTCGATCACATTATCGATATTTCTTCGACTATTCATGTTTGCAAACAAATTTTCAAAAATGATTTACTTATCATTATTTCTTATTTAAATGGGGGTCAAAAAGGTTATAAAATAACTTTTATTCACATTTAATCTAAGGTAAAAATATTTAAAATATTTAGATATTTAAATACGAAGCGTTCGAAATTCCAGGTCGTTACATATTTAACGTGAATAAAAATGAGTTTATAACCTTTTTAACCCCATTTTTAATAATAGCTACTGATAATAACTTGTCTTTGAATTTTTTTTACAAAATAAATAGCTTGAATGAATATCGTTAATGTGACCAAAAAACATTTTATTGATAAACGACTTGTTACTCAATAAAAGTTGTTCGAACTCTTTGACACTTGAATAGTAATATAAGATGAAAAAAATAAGAACCAAATTCACCTAAATTCGTAAGAAAGATTAATTAAAACCCAAGATATAATTAAGGGGGAAAATAGCCATGATTTAAGGCATGAAAGGTGGAGAGAATAAAGACATGTCTTATGGCATGTTCAAAGGAGAGCACAATGGGAGGGAGCTTCATTTTGGGCTTATATAGGAGGGATAGTTTAGTTTAGTTTCCCACTTATTAAACTCTATATAAACACATCCCTTTACTCTCTTATATGGTTGCTCATTCGTTTTGAAGGAAAATCACTCTTTTCATGTCATTCTCCTCTCTAATTTTCTTAAAATAATATCGAACTGACTCCTTTTTCTTCCAAACCTTCACAAAGACCTTAGAACATCATTAGAATACATATTAGCATCTTAAAAGTCAAAAAAGAGAAGAAAAGGTGGAGCTTTCGGAGGCCATGAACTTTCTTAAGGAAGGAAGGAGCTTGACTTGGCTTGGAATGAAGGAAGCGTGTATCTTTAGGCTTTGGGTGATGGTAAGAATTTGTTCCATGATTATTGAGGCTTAATTTGGTTTTTAGACTTGTTTATAAGTGAGTTATCTCACATAGAATGAGTTGATATTGTGTGCATAATTGTTGTTCTGCAGAATATAAAGTTATATGAAGAATATTGCAAATTATTACTTTTGGATCCCTCCTTACTATGTCAAGCAAGTGACAACATTATATATAACCTTATAAAACATGTATCATGGCCATGACTTATTGTTTACATGTTTGTTAATGTTTTGTGTGAAGTTAAAGTGTGTTGTTAATGTTTGAAGCGAAATAGTCGCTATAAACGCACTTTGAAATCCCTTAACTTTAATTTTTGTAACATATTGATTTACGAACATATCTTGGTATAACTTGTTTTGGTTGTTCTTTGCACTTTTAGGAGTATTTTAGGAAGTAGTAAATTGGTTAGGAAAATTGTGGAAATAACAGAATAAAGTTGTGAAAGTTAGAAGCGAAAATGTCGCTATGGATGCACTTTAAAATCGCTCTGTGTTCAACGATTTTTAAATCAACTTTGAAGATATCCTTAAGGGTTTCTTTAAATCTTTAGTAGGTAAAATATATGTATTTACTGATGTAAAATATCAAGTTCTTAATAGGTTTTAAGCTGGTCAAAAAATGTTAAGAAAGTTTAAAGTAAAAAGGTTGCTACTTGAGCACTTCGGAAAAACACCTTATTTTCTGAATTTTTTAAAATTAATTGAAAGATATCCTTAGGAGTTTCTTTCCAGGTTTTTATGTACTCTAAGTATACTAAACGAGCGTTAAGGCACGCTCTTCGCACGTATTGAAGGCACCTAAATTGTTTTCTACAAATTGTATTTGTTTAATACGTTCAAAAGAAAATGATTTACACAAATATTTAGCCATATTTACGTGTTGAATCATATATAGTTAATTTGAATGTTTATTTCTAAATTGCAATATGTAGTTTTTTATTAGTGTAAATTTTTATATTATTAATTAATAAAAAAGAATTATTTATTAGATCTTATTTTTATGTGATATTAGGACTTGGTAAATATGTGTAGAGAAAATTTTGAATTTGTAAAGCAAGATTAATTGTCACGTCCTATTTTTAAGTGATACTAAATTTTGATAACATTTGTAGAGACATTTTTGGTATTTCATACTGATATCAAAAAGGTGTAACACCAAATGTATTGCAACTATTAATAAAGAAATACATATAAGTGAATTTTTGGAACTTCAAAGTCGAACCAAAGTTTATGCTTCTATTCCAACTATTGATAAAGATATTGTAAAAAAATGGATCAAAATCAGTTGTTTAAGCCTCCAAAACTAGCCTCAAAGTTGTTGCAAAATCATGCTAAAAACAGGCCTAGAACTTTAGATAGCGTTTGGAAGAACGCTATTTTTGCTTTTAAAACACATTTTTCTTCATAAAAATACTTTTGACAACATTTCCAGAAATGATATCTTTTCTATTTGAAAGTTTAAATTGTAATAAAATGATATTTAAATTTAGTACATTTTCTGATATTTTAGGGTCGTTTTCTAACTTATATTAGAGTATCTTAAAAGTTGTTTCAAGTATCAGAATATTTTTAATATTTAATTATGAATTTTAAAAGTAAGAGGCTTTAAAATAAACATGTTTGTATTTGGTTTTTTTTCATTTATTTTAAAACTTGTTAATTTTAAATAATATTCTATATATATATATAATTATAACATATTTTTAAGTAGTTTAAAGGTATTTTAAAATAATTGTAAATATTTTAAAAGAGCGTGTATGTGTGTGTCTATATAAATTTTTTAAAAAGTAAGTTAAGTACTTTATAAAACTAGTAAAAGAAGTTTTGGATTTTAATCCTTAAGTTAAAATAAATGGTTTTGAGAAGTTAAATAAAAATGCAACACCATAATTAATAAGTATAAATATGCTTATATCTTTAAAATGAATGTCTTAAAGTTAATGACAAACATTGAAAATGGTTTTGGGTTGTAGCAAACAATGTTTAAGTAACATTTGTTTTTAACCCTTATTTATTATACTTAGTAATATAATTATATCTTTTAAGAGAGTGTTTTAAAGATAATTATAAATGAAATGTTTTGAATAATGTTTAAGTAACAATTGTCTTTATCCCTTATAAGTGTAATTAAGTCTCTAAAAAGCAAGTTTTAAGGAAAATGTTTTAAGTGTTACATGTTTTGGGTTTATTGTGACAAATATTTAAGTAACACTTGTCTTTAATCCTTATAGATATACTTAGATTTTTAATAATGGATATTTTAAAGATAATAACAAGTATGGAATCTTTTATAAATGAGAAAAAGTAAAACTCTAACTTATAAGAAAGAAGGGTTTTATAATAAACAATGTTATAGTAACATTTGTTTTTAACCTCTTTAGTTATGCTCAAAGTAAGTAAATCTTGTTAATGATTTATGAATGTACTTATACCATTTGGATAAGTATATGAATACTTTTAAAGTACTGAAAGGAGTATAAACGAATAGTGAAATGGTAGGATTTAAGTATATATCTTTCATAAAGGTAAATTAAATCTATATATAACTAAAAATAGAAGTATCTAAAGTTTCATGGCTTTATATGATTTGAGAACCCCCAGGAGGAGCATGGTATGAAACATCTCTAGCTTTAAGAACTTATATACACGAGATCCCCCAGTGAGGACTCCTATATATAGTTCGCTTACTTCTAAGCAGTAATTAGTAGACAAAGTTTTTTAAATTAATAAAAGAGTTTAATTAATAAAGGAGTTTTAATTAATAAAGGAATTTAATTAATGAAGGATTTTAATAAAGGAGTTAGATTAATAATGGGGTTTAATAAATAAAATGTGTTTGATTAAATGAAGTTTTGCGTAAAGAAAGAAGTTTTAATTAAATGAAGATTTTTTATTAGATAAAGTTTTACTGATAAAAACAGGTTTTCATTAACAAATAATTGATTAAATAAAAAGGGGATTAAAAGTTGGTTGTGTGACTTGGTCATGATTTATGTGAGTTAATCCAACTTTGTGTTACTTGTCGATGGAAAGTATTCAGTAATGTACGTAGCACTAAAAGCCGACGAAGTAGACTTATTCAATCAGTGGGATTTAAGATTCATGATTCGAGTATGGTGTAGAAGCAATAGTACTCTACTATATCAGGCTTCTCCCTTGGCCGAAGGATGGTAAGGTGAAAAGGTCGGGAATGTGATAAGTATACGAGAATTTCATGCAATCGTTTCATTGTTGAATCAGACCAAATTAGCTTAGGAAATATCTAGAGAAAACACAAGAACTATACGGTACGGTTATTCACTTGATGATGATGATATAACCTATGATAAATTCATCTTGCTCTTCTTAGATAGGTGTTAAGGAAATCCATCCAGATTGAGATGATCTCTACCTTTATCATTGTCTATTTATTTCTGAAAGATCCGAAGTTAAGTTAATGGGAAATTCATCGATTCAGTCTTGAAGAGAATGAGATCGGATAAGTATACTTTGGTAATACTTATTGAAAACCACTTTAAGACTAGGATACATGTTCTATCTCTTGCAAGTGGATCTGTTCGAGATGCTAAAATTTATGTAGACACTCGAGATCCGTTCGAGATGCTCGAACCTATGTAGAGGTTCGTGATCTGGTCGAGATGTTGGAATCCATTTGGGGATTCGTGATATGTTCAAGTGATGACTCATGTGTTGAGATGATGAACGTGACTTCACCATCGGTAATGAAAGAAAATAGAATAGGAACATAGCCAAGGAGGTTTAGCTAACCCCAAGGGTACATCAACTCCATATATAGGGATGCTTTAAAAATGTTGGTCGACGGGAGTCGATGATTTCTGGGATCATATTTTCAGGCATGACCTAGCTATAATTACCATATTGGTATATTTTATCTAGAGATATATGATGCTCAGAAGGCAGTTTCTGACCCTTGTCAAGAAGTCGACCTCGATGTACTGTGGGCACCTCCAATGGAAAATCCTTATGCGAACGCACCTTAGCGGTTTTGATTATATACCTATTCAGTGTTATTGTGTTGTGAGATGAAAGCAATGCAGCTATTTTCTGATTTATATTCTTCACCCTAGACACCATCTATTATATTGCAATATTTACTTATCATATGGTTTGGCTCTTTTAAGGGGAAAAACCGTAATGATGATTCGAACGTTCTTAAAAGGTGCTGTTATATGGTGCACATATTTCTTGAGTTCCTCGTACCAAACTTATGTCTTGCTCATGGTTTTATATTTTTCTTATTTCCATGGATGCTCTTTCGAGAAGTTTGAGAAGGGTGGGTTTTCTTTGATGTTCATTGAGCTTTTAGAGAGGAGCTGGATGTTTTACCTATCATAGTATTTATTTCCACTGCATTACTTTATTTATATATAACCGCACTTGTAAGGACGGGATGTTATAACTTTCCAGGCTGATGATAGTGCTTTAGTTAGTAACTCAAAAAAGTTATATGTATTAAAGTAGCTCTATGACTGTCTTTTGATATTATACCTTATCATTCCACATGTGAGATTTTGATATTTTTGTTCTCCTCTTTCTTGTTCCTTTACTTTTTATTTATCCTAACAATCTTTCTTTCCAAAACTTGGGTGCTCAGCACAAGAATACCGTAGATGTATTAATGTCGACATTCGAGATACGAAGGTCAACAAGGTGAATCGTTGGTACTAGAACTAAAGGTTAAGCAAGAATCTTGGTTTTGGCTGGGTAAAACTCATTAAGAGATAGGGTATTGATTGCCCTAGCATGGGTTAAGTGCATTATATATGAGAGCGTATATGTATTTTTATATATTAGTAATATATAAGTATAGGTTGATAGTGTAGTTAATTAATGTAGGGATTAATGGTGTTCATTTATCCCTCATTTATTAGCTTAATCATGCTCAACCAATTTATGAACATGAATTATTATTTTGATTGTCGTTTTATGGTTAACTAGTTTATAACTAATTTACCTTTTTACAACATGGGTTGGGTAAATGATAATTATGGTAACATTAAAATGAACATATTTTGAATTAAGTTTTACAGTCTGACTATAAGGCGTTCGGTGATAACGTTGGGTTAAAAGTTAACTTTAATAAAAGCTGTTTATTATAATCTAAAAGAAAGATAGGATATTTTGAAAATAAATATTTATGAAAAGATTTTATATAAGAAGGTGAATTTCTATAAGTATGGGTTTAAAATATGAGTTATAAACCAAAGGATTTAAATTAAGAATTTGAGAAATTAAATCCTAGTGTTTTTGAAAATGATTTTTGGTTTAATCCCGAAAGTATGACTTTATATACAAACTATATGTATATATTATTATTTCAAATAATTTACAACAAAATCAGGTGTTTAATTTTGAAGTTTTCTTTAATGAAATTTGAAATTAAATTAATTATTGAATTTTGATGGCTCTTAAATTTAAAAGGGTAGTAAAATTTAAAAAAGATTTAAATTTGTTAAACATCTATATTAAATCATTTGATGTTATTGGGCCAACTAATACACGTCTTTACTTTATGGTTCTCTAAGGAAAGTATACTCTATTCTTGAGTTTGGATACCAGATTCCGACTCTTCCTAGCTAGTTGCCTAACTCAATGGATAAAGAAGTCTAGAAGGTTGGTTTAGTTATAAGGTCCAGATTTATTTTGGGCCTTTGTTAAAATTTTAAGAAGTAAAATAAAATATGAATGTTTTGTATATACTCTTAGGATGTAGTGGGGTATTATATGAATATAGATTTAAGTCCTGAAATGTTTAAAATGAAATTATGTTTTAATGAAATATTTTGTAAATAAAGGAAAGCCATTATAAAATGTTTATAAGCTTAAGTAATATTTTATGAAATATTTCATGAATGACTTTAGTATTAAATGAGAAATGTTTTTAGTGTAAATGAATGTGATTTAAAATGTAAATAAATTGGTGTAGTTAAGGAACCAATGGAGTAAAGTACGTAAGTTGTACGTAGATCATTTTATTCGCATGGCAGGATCTAGGATTCGAGTGTACGATTTTGAGGAGATTTACACCGGTCCGAACAAGGATTTTCACTAGATTCTTGATGGCGAACACTTGATATTGATTCTTTATATAATTCTGTGGTTTTTTATTATAGTATATGGCTATGTAAGGAAAATGGAGATTCCTAATCTAGAAACTTGATCAGAGTCCACATTAAAGAGGTCAAGTGATCTATACTAGTTTGGAAGTGGAAATATGTGATCGAATAAGTGATCAGATTTGATATTGCATACGAATGGTCTATATGCATCGTACAGGCTTTAGTATATTTATATGGTAAGTTTTCTTAAATGATTGTGAATACTTTTTAGTATTGATGTGTAATTTTTTTTATTTTTTTCTTGTATTGGAATTTCGAGGATGAAATATTCTGAGCGAGGGAGAATGTAATGACCTAAAATTTCGAATACTTTGTATTTAAATATTTAAATTATTCAGATATTTGAATCTTGGATAATATATGAATAAAAATCATTTCATAATCTTTTTAACCCCTTTTTAAATAAAACCAATGATAATAAACTTAATTTTGAAATTTGTTTACAAAAATAAATATTTCAAAGAAACATCGATAATGCGATCGAAAATCGTTTTATCGATAAACGAAATTTTACTCGATAAAAGTTGTTAAAACTCTTTGACACTTGTATAGTAATATATGAAGGTATTAATAAGAATTAAATTCACCTAAGTTCATAAACAAGATTAATCAAAACCTAAGATATAATTAAGGTGTGACGACCCGACTTTCTCACCACAGAAAATCGCATCATCTTGAAGAAAGAAAGGGATAGAAGAAGAAAGGAAAGAAGAGAAAGAAGAAACAACACTAGAATCTCAACAGGGGGAAAGAATTAATTATATTAATAACATAAGTATTTACATAATATACAATATCAATCAGAGATACACAGCATACACATCACATATACTCGACAGTTATAAACACCTGTCTAGTATTCACAACTTAATACAAACACAACACAGAGAACACACAGCGGAATCTATATATCTACAACGCAGAAGCCTCCTGCTCCATTTCTCCTCCAATATTCGTCAAAGCCGACCTGAATCCCTTGGCCACTCGTAAAAATTTGAGTACCAAGAGTTTAAGAAAACAAAGATAAACTCCGGGTCAGACATGGGTCTGGTGTGAGTAACAGGTTAAGGTTGCTTAACTTTAAAAACTTTTTTAAAAGAAAGGTATCACGTAAGACTTCGCACACATAAACAAGGAAAAGTTTTTACCTTACGCTAACCAAAACATTTGATAGGAAATCCGGTGATATTATAATAGTGTCTAGGGTTTTCAAGTAAATATGAAATAGCCGAAATTGTTACATTATTAAATTCCAGCTACTAGCCACAAAAGTGGGTAATACAATCAAAACCGTTGGCACTTATTGGATTTTGGATTCCATACAATAGCAGGGCTACCGGGGTACCGCCCGTCACAGTACGTGGCCTAGATCACCGTACCGAGGAGTACGTCTGCTCCCTTGCAACATAAGGCCGGAACCATTCCTTACTGAACAGTTTCGAACAAGACAACACCGCAGTTGTTTGCAACCAACTACCCACACAGCCGAATATAAAGGGACTTCTAGACAGGGGTAAATCTCGCTCTCCAGTGGAAGCTACCTACGAAGCCTTGCTGCACCTCCCCTGTTTTAGCCATTCCCGGTTGATGAGGCTTGAGGCTATGATTACCTTTAGAGAACACATCTCTTAGAATGCTCATCGTCAACCTGACGATGTTCTGAAAGCATTCAATCCATACAAGTTCGTTCCAAGTTCGAACGAAACCGAATGCATTATCTCGTTACACTCATTTTGGAATCACCCTTAGAGTTAACGACGATAACCCTTGCACTTTGAACCTTCATCTTCACTTGAGATTCATGACCTATCATTAATTTGGATCGATGTGGTTTGCGGATGTCCAAATATGGAAACCCGATCCCGGTCTCATCGAAATCCAAAAACGTATCTTTTAAGGCCAAGTTGTTTTAAAGTTAAAACAATTCAATTCAATATTATCTATATACATACAGATAGATAATTCACATCTCATAATAGATAATCACATTATCATCATAAGCAGATAATTAATATTATCATCCAAACATATACTTAATATTATCATACTTGAACCATACATCCATATCACATAGATATTACTCATCTCATATCTGAGATCACAATCAATCAATGAAATATCAATATGATCATCCAAAGCAATGATTTGTTATTCACAATCTATAATTAATTTAAAATGAATTAAATTAATTACTTCTATCTTTAATTAATTTAAAATAAATTAAATTAATTACTCATTCCATAAATCCTGCTCATACAATCATTAATTAATTATAAATCAAATTAATTAATTATTCTCTAGATATTCATCTTGATTAAACACCTTTGATTAATCATCTTCTAATTACAATAACTAATTAGTCTTTATTTAATTCCATAAATTAATTATTTTAAATCATTCATAGTAATTAACATATAAATACTTCATTTATTAATTAGATATAATTAACTACATTTATCACTAGTTAATTACATTAATTAATCGCCTCGTTATTAATTATTCCTTATCTAAACAATTATTAATTACATCATTAATTATATTAATTAATGATCTCTAATTTATATTTAAATTACATTACTTTATTTAAACTAATTACATTAAGTGATTAATCTTTATTTAAACACAATTATTAATCACCCTTGATTAATAACAAACCAGTAATTAACTACCCTTAATTAATAAATTAATTATTCCATAATTAATTATCTTCATTAATTAATCCCTTGATTAATTACAAAAGTAATTATCCAAATTACTTTACTTACAAATCATCTTTTATTAATTACATCAAGCAATCATCATCTAATTACTTCCCTAAGTAATTATGCTCTATTAATTACACTAAGTAATTACACTTATCAAATCATCAAATGATTCCTTAAATTAATTAAACTAAATTAATTAACTTAATTTAATCATATCATCAAATTTAATTACAATAAGTAATTAATCTCTTAATTACTTTTATAAAGTAATTACGTTTAACAATTTACAATAGATTATCTAAATTAATTAATCAAATTAATTATCAAAATTAATCACATTAATTAATTTATTAATAATCCTTAGTTAATTATCTTCATTAATTAAAAATAATTCCTTAATTACTTCGTTAATTAATCTCTAATTAAAAATTAATATAAATTATTAATTTATAAATTAAATACATATGTTTTTCCTTAATTATCTTATTCATTTAAATCATTTTAATTCCTTACTAATTTCTAAGATAATCCATTTCTTAATTAATGACTTCATTAATATTAAAATGTATTAGAACATTACATTTTAAATTTAAATTCAAATTCAAATTCCATTTCGAATTTAAGATTCAAAATGATTTTTATTGTTTATTCTTTTAAACATTAATCTAATTTAAAGTTCAATTTATAATCCTAAAAAATAAATGTAAATAATATTTATTTCTTATATAAAAAAAAGCCCTTAAAGTAAACTACTTAAAATTTTATTTCAAAATTAAACTTTCAAAATAGTTTAATATTTTAACTTGCAAATTCAAGTTAAAACAATTTATTTAACTTTCATTCAAAAAACAATTCCCTTTAGAAAGAGCTATGTCAAAATCAAATCAAATATTTATATGAAACCAATTACTGTTAAAAACTATTTGATTTAAACTTGTTTTAAACATTCAGATTTAAAAACTGATTTAAATTTCAGATTTGAATTCAAAGAAGAACTTGAATCCATTGGTTTAACTTTGATTTTAAAACTTTGGTTTTAACTTGCTTTTAAAAACTTGGTTTTTAATTCTTGATTTAAAATCCAAATTAATTTTTAAAACCTTAGATTCAAAACTTCATTTGAATCTATACTTTAAACTTTTAATTAAAAACACAGTTTAAATTTTGTTTCAGATTTTAAATTAAATTTTAAAATCTGAAAACTGTCAGGTTCTCTTCTTTTTTTAACCTGAAAACCCCATTTAAATATTCTAAACTTTTACTACATTTTAGATTTGAATTCAAAAAAAAAATTGAATTCAAACTTCAAACTGGATTTAAAATTTGTTTTAAATCTGGTATACCAATTTAAGTTTCCATTTGAATTTGTTTAAAAACAAATTCTTGCACCAGGTTTTACAAAGCCTGGAACAAACACTGACTCGACTCAAACCAAAATGCTTCGAGTCTTCTGCCCTACTGCTTCGAGTCACAAACTCGAATAACTCGAGTCTTTCCCGAGTTGAAATACTCTGCACACAAAAAATAACTCCTCGGCACTTCAACGACACGGTGCATGTGCACCATGGCTCTGGCCATCTCCGGCCATCCACCAGCGCTTCAACCCATCGCCGATCATCTCAAGACAACACCATGACCCTCCTTAACCACCATTTGCTCGAATCAAAATCGAGCTCTCGATCCAAACTTGGAAACAAAATCAGGTCCACCCCTCAAAACCTGGAAACAACTCACGCTCGAAACTCCGGCCATCGGAGTGCCTCCACCTTCGGCCATAGCTTCGACTACCACCCCTCTAGCCACCTCCAAAACCTCATGGCACTCGATGCTCCAGAGGAGTTGCACTGATTCAAAACTCCAAAGCACCCAAAACTAGGGTTAAAAACAGAAAACGCCCACCATCATCACCACAATGATCATCCATCTCATCTACCATTTTTCCCATCACCATCTTAGCCTCCTCGGTCGCCATGAGCAAGCCCGACCACCCAGATAACAGAGATCACCCAAAAATCCTAAAATTCCCATTTACTGATGAATTGGAACTGCTCCTCCAAAACTTAACTAAAAAATTTGATTTTTGTTCTAAAAATCTTGTTTTAGTTTAGATATTTGATTCATATGACTGAATCCATGAATTATAAAAATTGAGTTTTAACTTATTTTAGTTTTCTACTGTTGTTTTATATTTTCCAGAACTAATACAAACTGTTTTTCCTTTAAACAATTTTTTTTTTACTCACGTCTATGTTAATACAAGCATATTATGTTCAAACCTTAAGTCTTGTTAAGACTTGAAATAAGGACAAATGAATTTTGATGTGTACTTAAGCCTGGGACTAAGGTTAGAGAGATACACAGTGATGCATCACTATATTGAAACTTACACAGAGATATACTAAACAATAGTATACTCAAATCAATGAATTCCATAAAGAAGCATGTAGTAGAACAAATTCACTTAACTATTTTTAGATTGTGATGTTACTCATCTTTTTAAACAGAGGTGGTTACAGGATATCAACACACATACATGCAGTAACACATATACACAGGAATGCATTAAGATATATACACATCTCAGACAATAATTAAGCGACATATATACTTAAGTATTTTAAAATTTAAGTTACTCGCCTGATTTTAACAGAGCCACCTGATTTTAGAAAAGCTACTGAACCCTGTCTTTGATTTAAATGTTGCAGTGTTATGCTAATTGAACTGTAGTGCTACTGCTCTGATTTTAAATTCATGCATGCAGGCTTTTAAATCTTTAAAATTTCGAAAAAGAGGCAGACTTCAACTCCAGGTTGTTAAGCTGATGATTTCCAGAGAAATGCAGTGTAGTTGATCTTCAGGTCGAAAAAAAGAAATGCAGATTTGAACTACAGGCCTGATTTTCAGAGATGCAATGCAGGTTTGATTTTATTGTAATTTTGAGGAGTGAAGATTTTTAGATTTGCTTTGAGGAAATTTTGAGTTTTCAGATTTTCTTCTTTGTTTTCAAATAGCTTTTGATTTTTAGAAGAGAATGAAGGGAAATGAAAAATGTTTTAAAAGGTTGAAATAAATTTTAAATAAAATAAAGAAAAAGATAAAAACAATGACACTTGTCATGTTATTAAATCTGTGAGCTAACACTTGTATTTAGATTACTTAATAGGTTACACTTGTCTTTTAATTAAATTTAGCTATATTTTAAATGTTTATAAGGGGTTTTCTTTAATTTATTTTATACTTATGTAATATATATGATTTTCTTATTTAAAGCAAGTGTAAATAAAACAAATTATAAATTAAAATTTATACAAATAGTTTAAAGAATCTATTAATTTGAATTTCAAAATAAAATTCCAAATTCAAATTAATCCTTTGAATTCCAAATTAAAATCAATTTATTCAATTTAAAATGAAGATTCTATTTTCTTATTTTTAATTCCTTTTTATGTTTATGGAACATTTATTAATATGGCTTGAAAATAATAATTTAATAAATTTTAAATGATTTATAAAAAGATTATAAATCACTTTTATTAATAAATAAATTTAAACCATATGTTATTTGTATTTTAGACTTATATAAAATATTTCTAATCCATATATAATCAAATAATATTTAAAATGAAATAAAATCAACTTTTATTTAAATTTAAAACAAAAATTAAGCTAAGATAAATTTTAAACAAATTTAACATTTATTTTGAATATTTACTAACCATATAGTTATTAATTTAAATAACTTTGAAAAACATAAAATTAATTTAAACCATAATTTCCTAATTACTCGATATATTATTAGAATTTAAAAAAAAACTTTATTTACTTATTAAATTCTGAAACAAAGATTATCTATAATATATATATAAATATATATATATATATATACACATTATAATTTAAAACATTTAAAAGATAAATCACTAATTAAATATTTATTTATTCAAATTATTAAACCAAATCATATTTTATTGATCAATATTATCAAATCAATTTAATTTTATATAAAGATTATTAAATTGATATTGTCAGAAATTCCGAGATATCTCATTCCTTCCCCCTTAAAAGAATTTCCACCCCGAAATTTAAAACAAAGGTAATTTAATAACCTATTTTAAAGATATTTAATTTTAAAGCACAAGCATATATCAAACATATGCTAACAACAATAACAATCAATTCATCCAATCAAACAAAATTAACTATCCAGACAAAATTCTGGATAGAGTTTCCTCGATTTTCCCAAGTAAACATCGGGATACTCGCTCTACAAAACCCAAACAATCAACACTACTAAGCTATAGAACTCCCACTCATCTAGATTTATAACTGAACAAGATATCAGACTACAGACAAGTCTGACTCAACCACCAAATCTTCCAGAACAGCTGATTCCAAAACAAGAATCAGATCATACACGTACTCCCTCAGAGATATGTAAAACACATCGAATTCCAGTTGTCCAAACTGCAATTCAATCCAGAAAATTAAACACTTATCCAAAACAGAACACAGGAGAAATCCAAAACATCTCGGAGCTAGCTTCCCAACCTTACCAAAATTTATAGCTCCTAAAAACTGAGAAATTTAACCAAAATCAGATCTACCAAAATCAGATCTCCGACTTCATATCCACAAAATCCTTCGGTCAATCTTAAGCTGTCTACTTCCTACCTGATCAGCTCAATCCTTGCTGATGTCTCAAGAAACAAACTGGATCAAACCCAATCCACCAATATGATCCTCCACGATCAACCAAGATCAAGTACAAACTCCACTGACAACCATGAGAAAGAAAAACAAACTTCTCCTATCCGGAAAAGAAAAGCAGATGCACTCCCAAACCGCTTCCGCTGCATAACTCTGATGTGGAGTAGAAAAGAATGCTGATGGAGAACACAAGCATAACTGGACAACAAAACCAAGAAGACCTTTGATAACCAAGATAAAACTCATAAGTTCCTCAAATCTTGGGTTGCTTCAACAAACTCCATCTCAAGGAACCAACCTTCAACTAGTTGAACCACCGGAACCACACTTGGAATCCTGGTCGATAAGAAAACTGAATCTCTAGATGCGGACAATCTCTAACTTCCAGAAAACATCCAGAAAAATCTCCAACAATCCAAGAGAACACTCAACTATCGCAAGTCACTTTTGCGATCAATCCAAAGAAAACCGTTCTCTCTTTACCAATCAGAACAGCTTATGTTGGTCTGGCCAATCCATCGGAGAAATGGATCCACTCTACTGCTTCTGAACTCCACCTCCAGTAAACTGCTAAGCCAGAAAACTCTCCCGGCACACAGAACACTCCGAGCTGCACTGCTGACACCAATGCCAAAGAATTCCTATTCCAAAGCTCTTCGAGAAACTCGGACTTCAAACCAAACAGAAACACCTTGCTGAACTCAGCCATAACACCAAAGCATACCTACTTCCTTAAACTTGTTCCAAAGAAATATCTTCGGAAACATCCATAGTCACTGCATCTCATCACGCAGCTACTACTTTCCGAGATAACAAGATACCATCACTCGCTTCTGCTCAGCCAATAGATCCAAACTCTACTCATCCAACTTCAAAGATAAACTCCGAACCTTAACGGGTTACCTTCAGAGATCGATGAATTCCTCGCACCACTGCAAAGCTCACTCGAGATGGTATTAGGTCTACAATCTTGACAAATACACTTCCAATCTCAAATATTCAAACTCCAACCAATGGTAGTCGTGTTACACACACCACTACCTTAATCTACCTTTGTAACCTATATTGGAACCCGAACAGGTAACCCATTAGATAGGTAGAATAAATATATATATAGTAATATATAAAAATTACAAATACACTCTCTCAAGATAGACACCACTATAGAGCTTAGGTATTCACTCAACCTAATGCTCTGATACCGACTGTGACGACCCGACTTTCTCACAGAAAATCGCATCATCTTGAAGTAAGAAAGGGATAGAAGAAGAAAGGAAAGAAGAGAAAGAAGAAACAACACTAGAATCTCAACAGCGGAACGAATAAATTATATTAATAACATAAGTATTTACATAATATACAATATCATCAGAGATACACAGCATACACATCACATATACTAGGCAGTTATAAACACATGTCTAGTATTTACAACTTAATACAAACACAACACAAAGAACACACAGCGGAATCTATATATCTACAATGCAGAAGCCTCCTGCTCCATTGCTCCTCCAATATTCGTCAAAGCCAACCTGAATCCCTTGGCTACTCGTAAAAATTTGAGTACCCAAGAGTTTAAGAAAACAAAGATAAACTCCAGGTCAGACATGGGTCTGGTGTCAGTAACATGTTAAGGTTTCTTAACTTTAAAAACTTTTTTAAAAGAAAGGTATTACGTAAGACTTCCCACACATAAACATGGAAAAGTTTTTACCTTACGCTAACCAAAACATTTGATAGGAAATCCGGTGATATTATAATAGTGTCTAGGGTTTTCAAGTAAATATGAAATAGCCGAAATTGTTACATTATTAAATTCCAGCTACTAGCCACAAAAGTGGGTAATAAAATCAAAACCGTTGGCACTTGTTGGATTTTGGATTCCATACAATGGCAAGGCTACCGGGGTACCTCCCATCACAGTACTTGGCCTAGATCACCGTATCGATGAGTACTCCCGCTCCCCTGCAACACAAGGCTGGAACCATTCCTTACTGAACAGTTCCGAACAAGACAACCCCGCAGTTGTTTGTAACCAACTGCCCACACAGCCGAATATAAAGGGACTTCTAGACAGGGGTAAATCTCGCTCTCCAGTGGAAGCTACCCACGAAGCCTTGCTGCACCTCCCCTGTTTTAGACATTCCCGGTGATGAGGCTTGAGAGTACGATTACCTTTAGGGAACACATCTCTTAGAATGCTCATCGTCCACATGACGATGTTCTAAAAGCATTCAATCCATACAAGTTCGTTCCGGGTTCGAACGAAACTGAAGGCATTATCTCGTTACACTCATTTTGGAATCACCCTTAGACTTAACGACGATGACCCTTGCATTTTGAACCTTCATCTTCACTTGAGATTCACGACCTATCGTTAATTTGGATCGATGTGGTTTTCGGATGTTCAAATATGGAAACCCGATCCCGGTCTCATCGAAATCCAAAAACGTATCTTTTAAGGCCAAGTTGTTTTAAAAGTTAAAACTATTCAATTCAATATTATCTATATACATACAGATAGATAATTCGCATCTCATAATAGATAATCACATTATCATCATAAACAGATAATTAATATTATCATCCAAACAGATACTTAATATTATCATTCTTAAACCATACATCCATATCACATAGATATTACTCATCTCATATCTGAAATCACAATCAATCAATGAAATATCAATATCATCATCCAAAGTAATGATTTGTTATTCACAATCTATAATTAATTTAAAATGAATTAAATTAATTACTTATATCTTTAATTAATTTGAAATAAATTAAATTAATTACTCATTCCATAAATCCTGCTCATACAATCATTAATTAATTATAAATCAAATTAATTAATTATTCTCTAGATATTCATCTTGATTAAACACCTTTGATTAATCATCTTCTAATTACAATAACTAATTAGTCTTTATTTAATTCCACAAATTAATTATTTTAAATCATTCATAGTAATTAACATATAATTACTTCATTTATTAATTAAATATAATTAATTACATTTATCATTAGTTAATTACATTAATTAATCGCCTCATTATTAATTATTCCTTATTTAAACAATTCTTAATTACATCATTAATTAATGATCTCTAATTTATATTAAATTATTTATTTAAATTAATTACATTAAGTGATTAATCTTTATTTAAACACAATTATTAATCACCCTTGATCAATAACAAACCAGTAATTAACTACCCCTGATTAATAAATTAATTATTCCATAATTAATTCTCTTCATTAATTAATCCCTTTATTAATTACAAAAGTACTTATCCAAATTACTTTACTTACAAATCATCTTGTATTAATTACATCAAGCAATCATCATCTAATCACTTCCCTAAGTAATTATGCTCTATTAAATACACTAAGTAATTACACTTATCAAATCATCAGATGATTCCTTAAATTAATAAAACTAAATTAATTAACTTAATTTAATATCATCAAATTTAATTACAATAAGTAATTAATCTCTTAATTACTTTTATCATGCAATTACATTTAACAATTTACAATAGATTATCTAAATTAATTAATCTAATTAATTATCAAAATTAATCACATTAATTAATTTATTAATAATCGTTAGTTAATTATCTTCATTAATTAAAAATAATTCCTTAATTATTTCCTTAATTAATCTCTAATTATAAATTAATCTAAATTATTAATTTATAAATTAAATACATAAGTTATTCCTTAATTATCTTATTCATTTAAATCATTTTAATACCTTAATAATTTCTAAGATAATCCATTTCTTAATTAATGACTTCATTAATATTAAAATGTATTAGAACATTACATTTTAAATTTAAATTCAAATTCCATTTCGAATTTAAGATTCAAAATGATTTTTATTATTTATTCTTTTAAACATTAATCTAATTTAAAGTTCAATTTATAATCCTAAAAAATAAATGTAAATAACATTTATTTCTTATAGAAGAAAAAGTCCTTAAAGTAAACTACTTAAAATTTTATTTTAAATTAAACTTTCAAAATAGTTTAATACTTTAACTTGCAAATTCAAGTTAAAACAATCTATTTAACTTTCATTCAAAAAAAATCCCTTTAAAAAGAACTATGTCAAAATCAAATCAAATATTTATTTGAAACCAATTACTGTTAAAAACTATTTGATTTAAACTTGTTTTAAACATTCAGATTTAAAAACTGATTTAAATTTAAGATTTGAATTCAAAGAAGAACTTGAATTTATTGGTTTAACTTTGATTTTAAAACTTTGCTTTTAACTTGCTTTTAAAAACTTGGTTTTTAATTCTTGATTTAAAATCCAAATTCATTTTTAAAACCTTAGATTCAAAAGTTCATTTGAATCTATACTTTAAACTTTTAATTAAAAACACAGTTTAAATTTTGTTTCAGATTTTAAATTAAATTTTAAAATCTGAAAACTGTCATGTTCTTTTTTTTAACCTGAAAACCCCATTTAAATATTTTAAACTTTTATTACATTTCAGATTTGAATTCAAAAAAAAAAATTGAATTCAAACTTCAAACTGGATTTAAACTTTGTTTTAAATCTGGTGTACCAATTTAAGTTTCCATTTGAATTTGTTTAAAAACAAATTCTTGCTACCAGGTTTTACAAAGCCTGGAACAAACACTGACTCGACTCAAACCAAAATGCTTCGAGTCTTCTGCCCTACTGCTTCGAGTCACAAACTCGAATAACTCGAGTCTTCCCCGAGTTAAAATACTCTACACACAAAAAAAAACTCCTTGGCACTTCAACGACACGGTGCACGTGCACCGTAGCTCTGGCCATCTCCGGCCATCCACCAGTGCTTCAACCCATCGCCGGTTATCTCAAGACAACACCACGACCCTCCATAACCACCACCATTTGCTCGAATCAAAATCGAGCTTTCGATCCAAACCTGGAAACAAAATCAGGTCCACCCCTCAAAACCTGGAAACAACTCGCACTCGAAACTCCGACCATCGGAGTGCCTCCACCTTCGGCCATGGCTTCGACTACCACCCCTCTAGCCACCTCCAAAACCTCATGCCACTCGATGCTCCAGAGGAGTTGCACTGATCCAAAACTCCAAAACTCCAAAGCACCCAAAATTAGGGTTAAAAACAGAAAACGCCCACCATCATCACCACAGTGATCATCCATCTCATCTACCATTTTTCCCATCACCACCTTAGCCTCCTCAATCGCCACGAGCAAGCCCGACCACCCAGATAACAGAGATCACCCAAAAATCCTCAAATTCCCATTTACTGATGAACTGGAACTGCTCCTCCAAAACTTAACTAAAAAATTTGATTTTTGTTTTAAAAATCTTGTTTTATTTAGATATTTGATTCATATGCCTGAATCCATGAATTATAATAATTGAGTTTTAACATATTTTAGTTTTCTACTGTTGTTTTATATTTTCCAGAACTAATACAAACTGTTTTTCCTTTAAACAATTTTTTTTACTCACGTCTCTGTTAATACAAGCATTTTATGTTCAAACCTTAAGTCTTGTTAAGACTTGAAATAAGGACAAATGAATTTTGATGTGTACTTAAGCCTGGGACTAAGGTCAGAGAGATACACAGTGATGTTCATCACTATATTCAAACTTACAGAGAGATATACTAAACAAAAGTATACTCAAATCAATGAATTCCGTAAAGAAGCATGTAGCAGAACAAATTCGCTTAACTATTTTTAGATTGTGATGTTACTCATCTTTTTAAATAGAGGTGGTTACAGGATATCAACACACATACATGCAGTAACACGTATACACAGGAATGCATTAAGATATATACACATCTCAGACAATAATTAAGCGACATATATACTTAAGTATTTTAAAATTTAAGTTACTCACCTGATTTTAACAGAGCCACCTGATTTTAGAAAAGCTACTGAACCCTGTCTTTGATTTAAATGTTGCAGTGTTATGCTAATTGAACTATAGTGCTACTGCTCTGGTTTTAAATTCATGCATGTAGGCTTTTAAATCTTTAAAATTTTGAAAAAGAGGCAGATTTCAACTCCAGGTTGCTAAGCTGTTGATTTCCAGAGAAATGCAGTGAAGTTGATCTTCAGGTTGAAAAAAAGAAATGCAGATTTGAACTACAGGACTGATTTTCAGAGATGCAATGCAGGTTTGATTTTATTGTAATTTTGAGGAGTGAAGATTTTTAGATTTGCTTTGAGGAAACTTTGAGTTTTCAGATTTTCTTCTTTGTTTTCAACTAGCTTTTGATTTTTAAAAGAGAATGAAGGGAAATGAAAAATGTTTTAAAAGGCTGAAATAAATTTTAAATAAAATAAAGAAAAAGATAAAAACAATGACACTTGTCATGTTATTGAATTTGTGAGCTAACACTTGTATTTAGATTACTTAATAGGTTACACTTGTCTTTTAATTAAATTTAGTTATATTTTTAAATGTTTATAAAGGGTTTTCTTTAATTTATTTTATACTTATCTAAATATATATGATTTTCTTATTTAAAGCAAGTGTAAATAAAACAAATTATAAATTAAAACTTATACAAATATTTTAAAGAATCTATTAATTTGAATTTCAAAATAAAATTCCAAATTCAAATTAATCCTTTGAATTCCAAATTAAAATCAATTTACTCAATTTAAAATGAAGATTCTATTTTCTTCTTTTTAATTCCTTTTTATGTTTATGGAAAAATGATACATTTATTAATATGGCTTGAAAATAATAATTTAACAAATTTTAAATGATTTATAAAAAGATTATGAATCACTTTTATTAATAAATAAATTTAAACCATATGCTATTTGTATTTTAGACCTATATAAAATATTTCTAAATCATATATAATCAAATAATGTTTAAAAAGAAATAAAATCAACTTTTATTTAAATTTAAAACAAAAATTAAGCTAAGATAAATTTTAAACAAATTTAACATTTATTTTGAATATTTACTAACCATATAGTTATTAATTTAAATAACTTTGAAAAACTTAAAATTAATTTAAAACATAATTTCCTAATTACTCAATATATTATTAGAATTTAAAAACAAAACTTTATTTATTTATTAAATTCTGAAACAAAGATTATCTATAATATATATACAAATATATATATATACATTATAATTTAAAAAAATTATTTTAGCTTTTAAAAGATAAATCACTAATTAAATATTTATTTATTCAGATTATTGAACCAAATAATATTTTATTGATTAATATTATCAAATCAATTTAATTTTATATAAAGATTATTAAATTGATATTGTTAAAAATTCCGGGATATCACATTCCTTCCCCCTTGAAAGAATTTCGTCCCCGAAATTTAAAACAAAGGTAATTTAATAACCTATTTTAAATATATTTAATTTTAAAGCACAAGCATATATCAAACATATGCTAACAACCATAGCAATCAATTCATCCAATCAAACAAAATTAACTATCCAGACAAAATTCTGGATAGAGTTTCCTCGAGTTTCCTAAGTAAACACCGGGATACTTGCTCTATAAAACCCAAACAATCAACACTACTAAGCTACAGAACTCCCACTCATCTAGATTTATAACTAAACAAGATATCAGACTACAGACAAGTCTGACTCAACCACCAAATCTTCCAGAACAGCTGATTCCAAAACAAGAATTAGATCATACATGTACTCCCTCAGAGATATGTAAAACACATCGAATTCCAGTTGTCTAAACTGGCAATTCAATCCAGAAAATTAAACACTTATCCAAAACAGAACATAGAAGAAATCCAACACATCTCGGAGCTAGCTTCCCAACCTTACCAAAATTTATAGCTCCTAAAAACTGAGGAATTTATCCAAAATTAGATCTCCGACTTCAGATCACCAAAATCCTTCGGTCGATCTTAAGCTGTCTACTTCCTACCTGATCAGCTCAATCCTTGCTGATGTCTCAAGAAACAAACTGGACCAAGCCCAATCCACCAATATGATCCTCCACGATCAACCAAGATCGAGTACAAACTCCACTCACAAGCATGAGAAAGAAAAAAAAACTTCTCCTATCCGGAAAAGAAAAGCAGATACACTCCCAAACCGCTTCCGCCGCACAACTCTGATGTGGATTAGAAAAGAATGCTGATGAAGAACACGAGCACAACTGGACAACAAAGCCAAGAAGAACTTTGATAACCAAGAGAAAACTCAAAAGTTCCTCAAATCCTGGATTGCTTCAACAAACTCCATCTCAAGGAACCAACCTTCAATTAGTTGAACTACCGGAACCACACTTGGAATCCTGGTCGATTAGAAAACTGAATCTCTAGATGCGGACAACCTCTAACTTCCAAAAAACATCCAGAAAAATCTCCAACAATCCAAGAGAACACTCAACTATCGCAAGTCACTTTTGCGATCAATCCAAACTAAAATCCAAAGAAAACAGTTCTCTCTTTACTAATCAGAACAGCTTATGTTGGTATGGCCAATCCATCGAAGAAATGGATCCACTCTACTGCTTCTGAACTTCACCTCCAGTAAACTGCTAAGCCAGAAAACTCTTCCGACACACAGAACACTCCGAGCTGTACTGCTGACACCAATGCCAAAGAATTCCTATTCCAAAGCTCTTCGAGAAACTCGGACTTCAAACCAAACAGAAACACCTTGCTGAACTCAGCCACAACACCAAAGCATACCTACTTCCTTAAACTTGTTCTAAAGAAATATCTTCGAAAACATCCATAGTCACTACATCTCATCACGCAGCTACTACTTCCCGAGATAACAAGATACCATCACTCGCTTCTGCTCAGACAATAGATCCAAACTCTACTCATCCAATTTCAAATATAAACTCCTAACCTTAACAGGTTACCTACAGAGATCAATGAATTCCTTGCACCACTGCAAAGCTCACTCGAGATGGTATTAGGTCTACAATCTTGACAAATACACTTCCAATCTCAAATATTCAAACTCCAACCAATGGTAGTCGTGTTACACACACCACTACCTTAATCTACCTTTATAACCTATATTGGAAAACCCGAAAAGGTAACCCATCAGATAGGTAGAATAAATATATATATAGTAATATATAAAAATTACAAATACGCTCTCTCAAGATAGACACCACTACAGAGCCTAGGTATTCAATCAACCTAACGCTCTGATACCAACTGTGACGACCCGACTTTCTCACCACAGAAAATCGCATCATCTTGAAGAAAGAAAGGGATAGAAGAAGAAAGGAAAGAAGAGAAAGAAGAAACAACACTAGAATCTCAATAGCGGAATGAATAAATTATATTAATAACATAAGTATTTACATAATATACAATATCAATCAGAGATACACAACATACAAATCACATACACTAGGCAGTTATAAACACATGTCTAGTATTTACAACTTAATACAATCACAACACAGAGAACACACAGCAGAATCTATATATCTACAACGCAAAAGCCTCCTGCTCCATTGCTCCTCCAATATTCGTCAAAGCCAACCTGAATCCCTTGGCTACTCGTAAAAATTTGAGTACCCAAGAGTTTAAGAAAACAAAGATAAACTTCGGGTCAGACATGGGTCTGGTGTGAGTAACAGGTTAAGGTTGCTTAACTTTAAAAACTTTTTTAAAAGAAAGGTATCACGTAAGACTTCCCACACATAAACATGGAAAAGTTTTTACCTTACGCTAACCAAAACATTTGATAGGAAACCCGGTGATATTATAATAGTGTCTAGGGTTTTCAAGTAAATATGAAATAGCCGAAATTGTTACATTATTAAATTCCAGCTACTAGCCACAAAAGTGGGTAATAAAATCAAAACCGTTGGCACTTATTGAATTTTGGATTCCATACAATGGTAGGGCTACCGGGGTACCACCCGTCACAGTACGTGGCCTAGATCACAGTATCGAGGAGTACTCCCGCTCCCCTGCAACACAAGGCCGGAACCATTCCTTACTAAATAGTTCCGAACAAGACAACCCCGCAGTTGTTTGCAACCAACTGCCCACACGGTCGAATATAAAGGGACTTCTAGACAGGGGTAAATCTCGCTCTCTAGTGGAAGCTACCCACGAAGCCTCGCTGCACCTCTCCTGTTTTAGACATTCCTGGTTGATGAGGCTTGAGGCTACAATTACCTTTAGAGAACACATCTCTTAGAATTCTCATCGTCCATATGACGATGTTCTGAAAGCATTCAATCCATACAAGTTCGTTCCGGGTTCGAACGAAACCGAAGGCATTATCTCGTTACACTCATTTTGGAATCACCTTTAGAGTTAACGACGATAACTCTTGCACTTTGAACCTTCATCTTCACTTAAGATTCACGACCTATCGTTAATTTGGATCGATGTGGTTTTCGTATGTCCAAATATGGAAACCCGATCCCGGTCTCATCGAAATCCAAAAACGTATCTTTTAAGGCCAAGTTGTTTTAAAGTTAAACCAATTCAATTCAATATTATCTATATACATACAGATAGATAATTCGCATCTCATAATAGATAATCACATTATCATCATAAAAGGATAATTAATATTATCATCCAAATAGATACTTAATATTATCATAGTTAAACCATACTTCCATATCACATAGATATTACTCATCTCATATCTGAGATCACAATCAATCAATGAAATATCAATATCATCATCCAAAGCAATGATTTGTTATTCACAATCTATAATTAATTTAAAATGAATTAAATTAATTACTTCTATCTTTGATTAATTTAAAATAAATTAAATTAATTACTCATTCCATAAATCCTGCTCATGCAATCATTAATTAATTATAAATCAAATTAATTAATTCATCTTGATTAAACACCTTTGATTAATCATCTTCTAATTACAATAACTAATTAGTCTTTATTTAATTCCACAAATTAATTATTTTAAATCATTCATAGTAATTAACATATAATTACTTCATTATTAATTAAATATAATTAATTACATTTATCATTAGTTAATTACATTAATTAATCGCCTCATTATTAATTATTCCTTATTTAAACAATTCTTAATTACATCATTAATTAATGATCTCTAATTTATATTTAAATTAAATTAATTACATTAAGTGATTAATCTTTATTTAAACACAATTATTAATCACCCTTGATTAATAACAAACCAGTAATTAACTACCCTTTGGATAATTACTTTTGTAATTAATCAAGGGATTAATTAATGAAGATAATTAATTATTCCATAATTAATTATCTTCATTAATTAATCCCTTGATTAATTACAAAAGTAATTATCCAAATTACTTTACTTACAAATCATCTTGTATTAATTACATCAAGCAATCATCATCTAATTACTTCCCTAAGTAATTATGCTCTATTAATTACACTAAGTAATTACACTTATCAAATCATCAAATGATTCCTTAAATTAATTAAACTAAATTAATTAACTTAATTTAATATCATCAAATTTAATTACAATAAGTAATTAATCTCTTAATTACTTTTATCAAGCAATTACATTTAACAATTTACAATAGATTATCTAAATTAATTAATCTAATTAATTATCAAAATTAATCACATTAATTAATTTATTAATAATCCTTAGTTAATTATCTTCATTAATTAAAAACAATTCCTTAATTACTTCCTTAATTAATCTCTAATTATAAATTAATCTAAATTATTAATTTATAAATTAAATACATAAGTTATTCCTTAATTATCTGATTCATTTAAATCATTTTAATACCTTAATAATTTCTAAGATAATCCATTTCTTAATTAATGACTTCATTAATATTAAAATGTATTAGAACATTACATTTTAAATTTAAATTCAAATTCCATTTTGAATTTAAGATTCAAAATGGATTTTATTATTTATTCTTTTAAACATTAATCTAATTTAAAGTTCAATTTATAATCCTAAAAAATAAATGTAAATAACATTTATTTCTTATATAAGAAAAAGCCCTTAAAGTAAACTACTTAAAATTTTATTTTAAAATTAAACTTTCATTGCATTTCAGATTTGAATTCAAAAGGAATAAATTTGAATTCAAACTTCAAACTGGATTTAAACTTTGTTTTAAATCTGGTATACCAATTTAAGTTTCCATTTGAATTTGTTTAAAAATAAATTCTTGCACCAGGTTTCACAAAGCCTGGAACAAACACTGACTCGACTCAAACCAAAATGCTTCGAGTCTTCTGCCCTACTGCTTCGAGTCACAAACTCGAATAACTCGAGGCTTCCCCGAGTTAAAATACTCTGCACACCACAAAAAAACTCCTCAGCACTTCAACGACATGGTGCACGTGCACCATGGCTCTGGCCATCTCCGGCCATCCACTAGCGCTTCAACCCATCGTCGATCATCTCTAGACAACACCACGACCCTCCATAACCACCACCATTTGCTCGAATCAAAATCGAGCTCTCGATCCAAACCTGGAAACAAAATCAGGTCCACCCTTCAAAACCTGGGAACAACTCACGCTCGAAACTCCGACCTTGGAGTGCCACCACCTTCGGCCATAGCTTCGACTACCACCCCTCTAGCCACCTCCAAAACCTCATGCCACTCGATGCTCCAGAGGAGTTGCACTGATTCAAAACTCCAAAGCACCCAAAACTAGGGTTAAAAAGAGAAAATGCCCACCATCATCATCACAGTGATTATCCATCACATCTACCATTTTTCCCATCACCACCTTAGCCTCCTCGATCGCTACGAGCAAGCCCGACCACCCAGATAACAGAGATCACCCAAAAATCCTAAAATTCCCATTTACTGATGAACTGGAACTTCTCCTCCAAAACTTAACTAAAAATTTGATTTTTGTTTTAAAAATCTTGTTTTAGTTTAGATATTTGATTCATATGCCCGAATCCATGAATTATAATAATTGAGTTTTAACTTATTTTCTACTGTTGTTTTATAGTTTCCAAAACTAATACAAACTGTTTTTCCTTTAAACAATTTTTTTTTACCCAACGTCTCTGTTAATACAAGCATTTTATGTTCAAACCTTAAGTCTTGTTAATACTTGAAATAAGGACAAATGAATTTTGATGTGTACTTAAGCCTGGGACTAAGGTCAGAGAGATACACAGTGATGTTCATCACTACATTCAAACTTATACAGAGATATACTAAACAAAAGTATACTCAAATCAATGAATTCCATAAAGAAGCATGTAGCAGAACAAATTCACTTAACTATTTTTAGATTGTGATGTTACTCATCTTTTTAAACAGAGGTGGTTACAGGATATCAACACACATACATGCAGTAACACATGTACATAGGAATGCATTAAGATATATACACATCTCAGACAATAATTAAGCGACATATATACTTAAGTATTTTAAAATTTAAGTTACTCGCCTGATTTTAACAGAGCCACCTGATTTTAGAAAAGCTACTGAACCCTTTCTTCGATTTAAATGTTGCAGTGCTATGCTAATTGAACTGTAGTGCTACTGCTCTGATTTTAAATTCATGCATGCAGGCTTTTAAATCTTTAAAATTTTGAAAAATAGGCAGACTTCAACTCCAGGTTGCTAAGCTGATGATTTCCAGAGAAATGCAGTGTAGTTGATCTTCAGGTTGAAAAAAAGAAATGCAAATTTGAACTACAGGCCTGATTTTCAGAGATGCAATGCAGGTTTGATTTTATTGTAATTTTGAGGAGTGAAGATTTTTAGATTTGCTTTGAGGAAATTTTGAGTTTTCAGATTTTCTTCTTTGTTTTCAACTAGCTTTTGATTTTTAAAAGAGAATGAAGGGAAATGAAAAATGTTTTAAAAGGCTGAAATAAATTTTAAATAAAATAAAGAAAAGGATAAAAACAATGACACTTGTCATGTTATTGAATTTGTGAGCTAACACTTGTATTTAGATTACTTAATAGGTTACACTTGTCTTTTAATTAAATTAATATTTTCAAATGTTTATAAAGGGTTTTCTTTAATTTATTTTATACTTATGTAAATATATATGATTTTCTTATTTAAAGCAAGTGTAAATAAAACAAATTATAAATTAAAACTTATACAAATATTTTAAAGAATATATTAATTTGAATTTCAAAATAAAATTCCAAATTCAAATTAATCCTTTGAATTCCAAATTAAAATCAATTTATTCAATTTAAAATGAAGATTCTATTTTCTTATTTTTAATTCCTTTTTATGTTTATGGAAAAATGATACATTTATTAATATGGCTTGAAATTAACAATCTAACAAATTTTAAATGATTTATAAAAAGATTATAAATCACTTTTATTAATAAATAAATTTAAACCATATGTTATTTGTATTTTAGACTTATATAAAATATTTCTAAATCATATATAATCAAATAATATATAAAAAGAAATAAAATCAACTTTTATTTAAATTTAAAACAAAAATTAAGCTAAGATAAATTTTAAACAAATTTAACATTTATTTTGAATATTTACTAACCATATAGTTATTAATTTAAATAACTTTGAAAAACTTAAAATTAATTTAAAATATAATTTCCCAGTTACTCAATATATTATTAGAATTTAAAAACAAAACTTTATTTATTTATTAAATTTTGAAACAAAGATTATCTATAATATATATACAAATATATATATGCAGTATAATTTAAAACATTTATTTTAGCTTTTAAAAGATAAATCACTAATTAAATATTTATTTATTCAGATTATTAAAACAAATCATATTTTATTGATCAATATTATCGAATCAATTTAATTTTATACAAAGATTATTAAATTGATATTGTCAAAAATTCCGGAATATCACATAAGGGGACAAAAAGCCATGATTCAAGGCATGTCTCATGACATGTTCAAAGGAAAGGAAGGTGGGAGGAAGCTTTATTTTATGCTGATCTAGGATATTATTTTAGGTTATTTTCCCACTATGCAACTCTATATAAACATACCCCCATACTCTCTTATTTAGTTGCTTATTTATTTTGAAGGAAAATCACTCTTTTCATTTTTTTTTTTACTCTCTAAATTTCTTAAAATGATATCAAACCAAATCCTTTATTTTCCAAACTTTCACAAAGACCTTAGAACGTCATTGAAACATATATTAGAAACTTAAATTTTAAAAAGAGAATAAAAATGGGGGAGCTTCCAAGGGACGTGAGCTATCTTGGGGAAGGAAGGAGCTTGGGTTGGCTTGGGATGAAGGAAGCATCGATCATTAGGTTTTGGGTGATGTAGGAAGTTGTTCCATGATTCTTAAGGCTTGTTTTGTTTTCTTGGCTTGTTTAAAAGTGAGTTATTTCACCATCAAATGAGTTGATATTGTGTGTATAATTGTTGTTGTGTAAAATGTAAAGTTACATAGTAAACAATGCAGATTATTACTTGGACCTCGCTACAGCGACCTGAAAATTCGATCATCTTCGAATATCGAAAAAATTTGAAAGATAGTTAAGTGTTAAAAGTAGAATTTTATAACCTTATCAAATATCATTCAATTAATGAATCTTGTTTTCGAAAATTGTTCACAAAAATATATTCTTCGAGAAAAATCGGTAATGTGACTGAAAATCGGTTTATCGATAGACAGCTTTTTTATCGATGTAAATTGTTCAAACTCCTTTGAACTTATCTAATGATCACATGAACACATTAGCAACTAATTAACACTTCTCTTTAAAAAGCAAATTGAACATTCTAGAAGCTTCCAAGAGGATTAGGGATATGTTTAATGTTAAGGGTATAAGAGTATTTTGCTAAAAGATGTGACGTAAAGGAGAAGTGATGGGCATGTGGGGAGGTAAGCCTTGCATGACATGATAGGAGGGTGAGAACAAGCTTAGGTAACAACATCTTGATCCTATATAAGAAGAGGCATACCCTTCATCATAATTCACAAATTTACAAAGCAAAGTGAGGTCTCTTTTCATGTCTTTCTCTACCCAAAACTTCCTAAACAAAATAATTGCAAATCTCATCCAAATCAACACAAATTTGGACCAGAGCCTCACTATAATATTAAAACACCTTCTACCAAGTTAGATTGTAAAAAAGTAAAGCCAAGCTCCCCCCTCCATCATAGGCCGTGGGATTTTAGTGGGCTTTTGGGTAAAGGGAAGTGTGCAAAGCTAGAAAGGAAGGAAGGAAAGATGGTTGCAAGGGTGAGGTTGGACTTGGCTGATTAGATCTCACTTATTGTTTGCATAAAGGTGAGCTAACTTACCACTTTGAATGAAAATATAACCTATATATGTTGGTATTTGATTGTATTTAAATTGGTTGAATTGAATTGACATATGTTGAAATATTAGCTTTAATTTTTACTTTGAAAGCAAATGGCATTGTAATCCATATAAATGGACTTGAAAGAATATTTACGGATAATTATAACATATATCATGGCCTTGAAACAAGTACATGGGCTATATATGAACTTTGCTTTAGATTGGACATGAATTTGAAAGTTCACTTGTAGGGATAGTCGCTATGGATACACTTAAGAATTGCCTTGTTTTTGGTGATTTCTATGGAACTTTGTAGAAAGATCCATATGGTTTTTTTTACCATATTTGTGATATTTATGTGTGTGCTTACTTACAAAAAAATTAGATAGTAAAAGGTTACGTAACATCTTGAAAAGTAGCCAAATTTCACTTGTGCAAAACTACTCCGTTTAGCCTTGATTTATGAATTTCTAATATTTTAAAAGGACTTCAACTCAAGTATTTTGTTTCATTCTTTTTAAAAGTGTTACTGAACTCATATTAAAGTATTTTAAAAGTGGATTGAGGTTTTTATGAATTTTAAAAAATTAGTTGTAAATTTTTAAAGAAGAGGTTTTTATAAGGAAAACTTGTTTTTTCAAGTTTTAAAGATTTTATAAACTTGCCGTTTTAGAGTAATATTTTGGATAAATGTTTTAAACCTATTATAAGTATTTTTAAGTATTTTAGATGTATAAACAAATGTTTTCATTAGGGGGTTAAGAATTGCTTGGTGCCTAAATGGTTTTATTTTGCGATTACTTGTTGAAAAGTAATTAACTATGCTTAACACTAAAAGCCGAGCGAGGTAAACTTCTATCCTTGTGAGAGTTAAGATTGATGTTAGAGTAGAGATGAAGCAATAGTGCTTTAACCTACCGACTTTCCTTTTGACCAGAAATAGTTAAGTTGGAATGTCGAAAACGTATTTAATCTTATTGATTTCTTACTTGTTTATGGAAATCATTAATACCATATTTAACACTAAAAGCCGGAGAGTAGACTTGTCTATCTGTGAGAGTCATGAATGAAGTGTCTAGGCAAGGCTTTGATATGAAAATAGTGCTTTAACCTATCTGGCTTCGCTCTTGGCCGAGGGATAGTGTAAGTTGAAATGTTGAAATCATGTTATGTGTACGAACATTGACTTGTACAAGCGAACATTTTAACTAGATAGTCGATTAGTCAACTATCGAACTTGACCAAATATGACTTAAGAAGTATCAAAAGGCTTTACGATTTTATACCAATAAGAACCCTTGGAGGAGCATTGTTATGAAACATCTCTAACTTTCTCTTATTTTTGAAAGAACCAAAATTGATTTTGCAGGTAATTCATTGAATTGGTCTTGAAGAGACCGGGATTGGTAAGTGTTTTACTTACCGAATACCACAAGTATACGAGTTTTATGTTTTGGAAGCGGTTGTAAAAAGGAATCCATGGAGGATTCATGTTCTGTTCGAGTGATGTAGACTAGTGTAAGAGATACTGAACAAGACCTTGACATCAGGAATGATAGAAAATAGAGTAGAGGCATATCTCGAGGTTTTGCTAACCCACGACAGGTATTATTAACTCTATATCTAAAGTAGACTTACCGATATGTGGTACCGAGAATTGATGATATTCGAGATCACGTGTTTAGACATGTACCTGCTATGTTTTCCGAGATGGTATATTTTATCTAGAGATATACGATGCATGGAGATAGTTTCTGACCCTTGTGCAAGGGATAGGATTTTAGCTTGACCAAAAGGATCTCCATGGAAAATCCACCATGCGAACTTCCTTAGCAGTATTGATTGTACCCTAAATATGTTGTGGTGTGACCAATGTAAGCATCATAGCTATTTGATATGATTTATATTCTATACCCTAGACATTATCTATCATAACACCATATTAAACTTAATGAATAGTTGGTTTCTTTTAAAGGGAACATCATTACAGGAACCCATACAATCTTAATAGTTGTCGTTACATGTTTCATATATCCCATTTTTCCCTACACCAAACTTATGTTCGATGCTTAGTTTTCGTTTTCCCTAAATTCATCGCGTACTCTTTCGACTAGGCTGAGTATAGTAGGTTTTACTTTGAAAGCTTCAAAGTCTAAGAGATGAGCTGGAGGCTTCCATTATCTATCTATTTCTATTTCTATTTCTATTGTTCCGTATTAACTATGTATATATTAGCACTGTGAGGACAGATAATTATAACTGTCCAGGCTGATGATAGTACTTAGGTTTTCTAACTCTAAAATTCCAATATCTAAAGTAACCATTTATACTATTCTTTTGAAATTATATATATCATTTTGCCATGAGTTTCAAATGTTGTGTTCTGTCTTTCTTGTTTTTTCTATTTTACCCTAACTTTCTGTCTTTCGACACTTGAGTGTTCGGCGCATGAATGTCGTGGATGTATTTAATGTTAACATTCGAGGGTCGAAAAGTCTAGTCGTTGCATTTGGTATAAGAGCACAAGGTTGAGCGAACATCTTAGCTTTTATTGGGTTTGGCTCATTAGAGATAGGGTAAAAAAAACACTCTAGAATGAGTCGAGTGTATAATATATACGAGACCGTATTTATATTTTTCTATAAACCTATACCCTATTTTCAGCTTTTCCATACGAATGGTCTCTTTCTTTGATATAACTCCATCCTTTCATATTATAAATATATTCTGTTATGCTCAAGTAGTACAAATCATGAGTACTAGAGCTGCTAATGCTTAAGGAGGTAGAGGTGGTCGGGGTAATACCATCACAAATGGTAGAGATAGAGCACCAAGGGATGTTGCTTCGGTCGAGGAACCAGGAGTGGATATTGTAGAGGAGGTCATGCAGCTCAGGCCTTAGGTAAATTTTTCTTCACTTTGCTGCTAGTACTAGAAAGTAGAGAGTAAGAGGTTTGGTGGTACGGAGATAGTTATAGGACTTGGATCAAATTATGTGATCAGATATTCGAGGATATGAAGCTAGTTGACACAATGACGTGTTAGTTGGCATCACGACATCTAACGACCAAAGCCATGGGTTGGTGGAGTTCTATTACTGCTGATGTCCAAGAGAATGAATTTTTTGGGCGCAATTCAAGGAAGAATCCAAGACGAAGTTTGTCCCAAAAGCCGAGAAGACTTTGTTATTTAGGAGCTTCCTCGATCTAAAGTAAGGGGCCACGACAGTTGCAGAGTGTGATAATTGATTCAATGCCTTATGTCGGTTTAGGCCTGGTTTGGAAGAACGCCATTGAAGAGAAATGAGATGTTCAATGCAAAGATGCATCTAGAGTACAAGGGTAAAATGACTAATCACATCATGAGGTCTTATCTAAATTCAGTGAACATGGGGTTAAGGTTTGAAAGCTCAGCACCAAAGCAATTTATTCCTACACAAGCTGGGTTCACCAATCGAAATTTTTAGCCACCGAGGGATGTTTCTGGTCTTGCTTGTTATAAGTGTGGGAAGAAGGGGAATCTTGTTCAGAACTGTACATCGGCTGGAGGAGGATGGATGGTGATAGCGCCATTGGTTAAGGCGCCTATTGCTAAGGTACCAAAGCTAGAGCCACAAACGACCAAGGCACGGTTTGCACTAAGGAGCTACTATAATTGGTACTAGCCCGGTCATCTAGTTGAAGACTGTTCAATGCTTTGTAAGGGGAGCATCCTAGAGTTTTTGCTTTAGCTTCAGCACCTTCCACTTCTACTGCTTGAAAGGGGAAGCAAGTTTTGGAAACTATTCTATATATTTCTGGCATTCCTGTTCGTGTCTTATTTGATACTACTGCTTCTCTTAGTTTAATATCTCATACTCTTGTTGATAGATTGGAACTTAAACCGGTTATGGCTTTAAATTCTATTTGTGTATCGAACCATGTTAGGGGCTCGACTGCTTAGGAGTTTCAGTTACTCGTTTTGACCAACCCTTTCCTCGTGATATGTATGTTTTGGGTTTATAGGTTTCGATGTTCTGCTAGGGAAGGACTGGTAATTGTGGTACCATGCGGTCTTGAATTGTGATAATTAGACCGTCTTTTTGAAGAGAGAAGTGGGACTCTGATGTATCTTATGAAGAGCATAACTCATTTATGACTAGCTTTCTTTATACTCTTGATGCGGTGAAGGAGGAGTTGGGTTCGATCCCTATTGTTGGGGATTTTATCTATGTCTTCAAAGAGGTGTCAAGTTTACCACCTCATTGGGAGATAAAATTTCACATTAGTTTAATGAAGGATGCAAAGCCTATCGTGTTGGCTGTTTATAGACTTGCACCGGAGGAGAGGTTGGAGCTACCAAATTAGATTGATGATTTTTTAGAGAAGGGTTTGATCCAACCAAGTCATTTGAGTTGGGGACCGCCCATCATCTTTGCTATGAAGGCGAACAGTTCCCTATGACTATGTAGATTATCGTAGTCTCAACTAACGAACTGTTAGAAATAAGTATCCTTTGCCTAGGATAGGTGACTTGTTCGATCAGCTTCAGGACCTTGAGTTTTTTCTCGACTTCACCTTGCTATGGGGTTCTGTTAGTTGAGGGTGGCAGAGGAGAGTGTACCCTTAACTGCTTTTAAATCCGACCAGTTTTATAAGAGGTTAGTTATGCCGTTCGACCTAATTAATGCTCTAGCATATTTCTTGGACCTAATGAATTGGATTTTCTAAGATGTGTTGAATAAGTCTATCCTTGTATTTGTCAATGATATTCTAGTCTATTCCAAGATAGAGGAGGAACTTTCATGCCATTTGAGGATTGTACCAGAAACATTGAGAGGACATATGTTGAAAGCTAAGTTCTCAAAGTGTCACATTTGGCATTCGAAAGTTAGGCTTTTTTGGTCATGTTATTTCGAAGGAGGGTGTTTTCTGTTGATCGTGCTATAATTGTGGCCATTCAGGACTAGAAGCAGCCAGAAAGCGCAATTGATATTAAGAGCTTTCTGGATCTAGCAGGTTATTATAGGAGATTCATATAGTATTTCTTGAAGATTGCCTCCCGCTTAACAAATTTGACAAAGAAAGATATCAAATTTGTATGGAAGGAAAAATGCAAGCAAGCATTCTTAGAGATAAAGACAAAGTTGACTAGTGCTCCTGTTCTAACTATGTCAGATGAAGGTGAGAGTTTGACTATATATACTAATGCATGTGGAATAGTTCTAGGATCTGTGTTAATGCAGCATAGAAGGGTGATCGCTTGTGCAAGTCGGTAGCTCAAACCGCATGAAATGAGGTATGCAACTCATGACTTGGAATTGTTGGCAGTAATATTTACATTGAAGATGTAGAGACATCATTGCTAGGTGAGAGGTTCAAGTTGTATGCGAACCATAAATCCTTGAAGTATCTTTTCATGTAAAAGGATTTAAACATGCAGCAACGAAGGTGGTTGGAGTTTCTTGTGGCCTATGATCTAGACATATTGTATACTCTAAGAAAAGCGAATTTCGTAGCCGATGTGATTAGTAGGAGGTATGAAGTTATGGGAAACATTGAGGTATCGAAGGAAATCAACTTAGAGATCTTCATCTTGCTAGGATAGCTAAGACTATAACCGAGAATGTTGCTTGGGAGAAGTAGCCTGAATTTAAAGTGGATTGCCATAACATTTTAAGGGTGAATGGAAGCTTGTGTCTTTCCAATGTTGATGGGATTAAGCACAAAGTTCTTATGGAAAGTCATCATTCATGGTTGGTGATACATCCAGGAGTTAAAAATGTATCAAGAAATGAAGCGGATGTTCTCGTGGAAGGGCATGAAAAGAGACGTTCTATCTTTACGAGCAGGTGTGCCAACTACCAGTAGGTAAAAGGTAGTCACCGAAAGAAGGCTGGACTGCTTCAACCACTCGTGATTCCTAAGTGGAAATAGGAATAGATTTCCACGGACTTCATCGATGGATTACCGAGGTTGAGAAGAGGTAACGAATGTGTGTGGGTTATCGAAGACCAACTGACTAAGAGTGCGCACTTCTTACCTGTTAAGACTATGAGGACGAATTCTAGTTTGGCTAAGTTATATGTTAAGGAGATCGTCATATTGCACGGTATTCCTTGTTATATCATGAGTGATAGAGATCTGTTATTCATAAGTCGCCCCAAAAGGGTTTGCATGAGGCATTAGAGAACGAGCTTAGTTTGAGTACCACTTACCATCTATAGACTGATGTGCAAACGGAAAGGGTGAACCAAGGGTTGGGGGACTTTCTTCGAGCATGCACTTTATATTTTAGGGTTCGTGGGAAAAACACTTAGCATTTGTTGAGTTTTCATACGACAACAATTATCAGGCCGGTATCAAAATAGCACTATTTGACGCATTGTATGGAAGACCTTGAAAATATCCATTGTGTTAGGTAGAACCTTGAGATCATCTTGTGCTTGGGCCGAATATGATTCAAGAGGCTTTAGATAAGGTCACGGAGATTAGGAAGCGAATCAAGGAAGTAAAAAATCGATAGAAGAGCTATGCAAACTAGAGGCACGGAGAATTGGAGTTCTCAGTTGGAGACTTTATGTTTGTAAAGGTTTCTCCGGTGATAAGTGTAGTCCGGTTTGGAAGGGATAGGAAGTTGGCACTTCATTATATAGGATCAATACTGATTCTGGAGAGAATTGTTACACTTTCCTATAGAGTCAAGTTATCGATTAGGCTATCGGATGTTCATGTATTTCATGTACCACACTTACGCAAGTTTGTGCACGATCCTTCGATGATAGTAGAAGCATCACAGTAGGAGACTTGGAAATTGAGCCAAAATTAATTGTATTAAGACAACCTGTTCGTATTGTTGATAGAGATATGAAGTGATTAAGGACTAGGGTTGTAAAGTTAGTCAAGCTACAATGCAGCGAGGCTGCATAAGATTGTACATGGGAGACAGAGGATAGTTTGAGGGATTTCTATCCAGATTTGTTCTTAGACTATAGATTTCTTATCTTAGAATCGTATTTCTTTTGTAGTATTCTCATCTTTTGAGGTGGCGTCGCTTAGTTTGCGTTTGGGTTGTAATTTAGCTCGTATGTTGTTTTTGTAGTACTCTATTTATGTATCTTGTTCTTCTATCTACTTTGATTATTATTTTTGTTCGGATTTCGAGGACGAAAGGTTCTAAGTGGGGGCGAATGTAGCAACCTACAAATTCGAACACTTCGTCTTCGAATATTGAAACGTTTTGAAATATAGTTAAGTGTTATAAATAGGATTTGATAAACTTATTAAACATCATTTAGTTAATGAATAATGATAAGGAACTTTATTTGAAAATAATTTACCAAAAAGTATTCTTTGAAGAAAAATCCACCTAAGTCCATATGGTCGAGCCCAAACTAGTCATGATCATCCCTTGCAAGGCCAAGGCCGAGCCCAAACCCACTTGGCCGAGCCCATTTCAAGTGTTTAAGGGTCCAAAAGTTCTATATTTGCAAGTTTATAAAGTGTTTTCAAGTTCTGGCAAAAGTTCGCTTTGATTTAGAAAATTTCGGTGGGTAAAACTAATATTTTTGGAAAAGAAAACAACTTGTTTTAATGATTTATATGTTGTGAAATTATAGTGTTTGTCATGTTGAAATATCAAGTTGTTTGGATGATATATGCTTGCAAGTTAGTTATTTGGTGTAGATTTGTGGTTTGGATAATATGGTGAAATGTTTGGATATGTATATGGATATGGATATGTGTTATTAGTTTATGATTTGATGGTAGTGTTGTTTGTGAAACAAAACCAAGTATTTGTGAGATGGTTTTAAAAAACTAGTGCTTTATAAAGTCGCAAAGGGCTTGAGATCCGATTTGAAAACGAAAGCTATTTTTTAGCTTTGGATTTTTGAAAATGTTTTTCCAAGTTTTACCTTTTGTTAAGTTTTTAAAACTCTTACAATTGTGTTTTCAAACATGTTGTAGCTAGAGTTAAGTGAGATTTCCACATAGAAACCAATTCTAGCGAACTGCGCTTATAATGATAGTCGCTATGGATGTAGTTTGGGAAATTTTGCGATTTCAAGTTGTAAAGTGATTTCTTTTAAAAAAATTTGAAAACCTATTCAAACTTAATTAAGTAAGTCAAAATTTTAATTTTTATTTATTTAATTAATTTATCAATTAGGGCAATTGTTAATTAATTAATTAATTAACTTGATTAAGTAATTAGAGTTTAAGGAATTATTTATCAAGTTAATTATTTTTGATCTAGTAAATTTTAAATAATGATTAATTAGGATAAAAGAAAATTAATTTTTATTTAATCAAGTTTATTTATTTAATTAGAGTTAGTCATTAATTATTATTTAATTAAGGGTCAATTACCCATTTAATCATGGTTTAATTTCTTAAATAAATGTTAATTAACTAAAGTATAATTAAGGTTTAATTAGAAATAGAATTTGGTTTATTAATGATTTAATTTTGATTTAACTAAGATTAGTTAAGGTTTAACTAAGTTTAAACTTGTGATTTAATTAAAGTTTATTTGTTTTAAGGTTTCTTTTAAAACCCTATTTATTATCTATTTTTAACCAATTTTATTATTTAAGTGAATTATTTTAAAACCAAAGATCTCTTATCCATGCTATTAAGTAGCCAAATGAATTAAAGTAGTTGTAATAAAATGATGATGCATTTTATTAAAAGTAAGTCGACTTGTACTTATCACAAATACCACAATTCAAGAACGTGATGAATATAAGGGGGTTATCTTCGATAAGTGGGTCATGATAGTCTAAGCATATATAACGTGTGTTCATATGTAAATTTTCACACCTTGATAGTGGGATTATCCACCATAAATAAGTTGACCTTTTAGAATTATCGAACGTTGGTTTGAAGAGACTGAGATCGGATATTAGTTATTATCAGAAAACCACTTCGAACCAATGTAAGCGTTCAAATTGGAAATAGTAAAGGCAAGTTCCAAGATGAAGCCTTTGAAGTGCAAGGTCTGTTTGCTACTAACCCTGAGGATGATTTCAAAACGGGTGTACTTGAGATAGTGCCTTTGGTTCGTTCATCTGCTGAACGACTTGTACAGATGAGTGCTGACATTGTGTCAACATATGGAAGGCAATGTTAGCATTCCAAGTGGCAATGCTATAATAAAGGTAAACATAGCCTCAGGACTCATCAACCAGGAATGCCTAAAACATGGAAGATGCAGTAAGCCTAGGTAGGTCGCTCCCATGAGGGTAAGGTCATCCCTATCTAGATTCCCTACTATTTACTCATTTATGTTTCGGTACGGCTGTTGATCCCAACCGAGGGGTGATCTTATTTGGTACTATCCAGTAAAGGGTTGGTCGTCTTGTGCTGGCAGGGGTCAATAGGTTCGACCTCTGTGTTATTTTATCTAAAGATTCACCATGACGGGCGGTATCCCAATAGCCTAGTCATTGTATGAATTCCATTCTCCAATAAGTGTCGTACGGAATTAGTTGTATCCAAATATGTTGAAATGTGAGATGCAAGCATTTCACCTATGTTCTATTTTAGTTGAAAACCCCGAACATGATCATAATATCACTGGATTTCTATAAAAAATGTTTTGGTTATCGTAAGGTAAAACTCTTTTGTGTTTATATGCGGCGCGGTCTTACGAGATACCTTTGATTTCCAAAGTGTTTTATAAAAATAAGAATTAAGTTGTTTGATTTTACTCATACCAGACCCATGTTTGATTCGGAGTTTCAATTTTTTCCTAAAACTCTTGGGTACTCAAATTTTTTATAAGTAGCCAAGTGATCCAGGTTCTTAAGGAAGTATTTTTAAAAAGCTAGAGCATGTGGCTTCACCGTTAGTTAATTATTATCTCATTCCGTTGTGTTTTGTGTATGATCTCTGTATTTTGTATGGGCAGATAGTTATAGTTGTCTAGTTGAAGTTGTAATGTAATGACTTTGATGTATTATTTATATGGAATGACTGTGTAATATCCTTTGTTACCTATTATATGTTGTTCTATTTCGTGGTGAGATTCTATGATTGTGTAGTTTTGTCTTATTTTTCTTTTTCTTCTACCCTTAATGGCTCGTCTTTTGGTGCAAGAAAGGCGGTCGTTACGATTTTGGTATCAGAGCCTAGGTGAGCGAGCACTTAGGCTTTGGGTTAGGGTCAACTTTAAGAGTGTGTATTTGTAATTTTTATTCGTACACACACACACACACACATATATATATATATATATATCTGGTAGATAGATTGGCTTGATAGGTTTTCTTAGCACCCTTCTGTCAAAATTTATCTCATCCAAGTATTCTAAGAATTATCTTACTGTGCCTGGTAGTAAGACACAAGTAACAAAGGCAGATGAGGTAGGGGAATAGGTAGCACTACAACTACAAATGGTCGAACCCCAAATCCAATAGGAGTTTGGATTACCAAAGAGGCAGTGCTAGAGTAGCCGAGGATGAATTTTGCAACCTTATGCAAGGATTACACCAACCTAGGAGTGAAACCATTTAAGGGGACTGAGTTTATTATGGAAATGCAAGCTTAGCTGCGATCATGCGAAAAGATTAATAAAGGTCTTGGTTTATCCGATGAACTGAAAAGGTTTTTAGCAGCATGGAAACTGTAAGAGGGAGCAGCGGCTTGATGGGACTTCCTTACTGCAATTATTCTAGGAGACAAATTATCAAGGGCTCGATTTAAGGAAGTTTTTGAAAACCAATTCTTGCCAGCAACAGAAAGGACATGGATGTACCAGACTTTATGGATTTGAAGCAAGGAGAGCTGTCTATAGCAGGGTATGAGATGAAGTTCAACGAGTTGTCTTATTTTAGACCATAATTGATTAGCACCCCATTATAGAAAAACGAGATGTTTGTTTTGGGTATGAAGGAGGAATGTCATGAGAAAATGACTGCTCACATTAAAGGTACTTTTATGGATCTAGTTTATATGGCTCCGAGATACGAGGCCTTGGAAAAGAAGTAGCCTACTCCAGCAACAACTAATGGAAAAACCGATGGAAATTGTTCTAACACGAGGAAGTTCAATCAGAGTTGGAAGAATCAAGGAAAAGGAAAACAAGGAGAAGGTCAAGGAGGCAAGTTCAAGAATATTAGTTGTTATATTTGCATGTAGAGAGGTCATATTTGAAGGTCATGTCTGAACAGTAAAGCTCCGAAGTAGCAAAGTGGACCCATCTCTCCAATAGTCTTGAAGTCTCTTTGTTTTAGTTGTCATCATCCGGGCTATATGATTAAGGACTGCCCACTCATGAAGGAGGTGCAGCAGCCCAAGGTGTATGCCATTAAGAATGAACCATCTACTTTAATGGATGTGAAGGGGAAAGGCGTCCTTGAAGGAACCTTACTGATTAATGGTATTTTTGTTCGAGCATTATTGATAATGGCGCCTCTCATAGTTTTTTGTGACTTGGTAGGTAAATTTCTTCTTATCCCTAGTATTGTATAAAACCCTAAGTGTGTGTCTAACCTCATAGGTAGTGTAACCTATTTGAATATGATTTGTGAGGATGTGCCAATTTCCTACCCTTCTCACCACTTTTCTTGCGATTCGTATGTATTAGACTTTATGGGATTTGACATTATTCTTGATATGGATTGGTTATCGAAATATGGAGCTATTTTAGATTGTAATGGCAGCATTGTATCATTAGAAACTAAGTTGGGAAGAATTGCTAAAGTACCATGTAAGGATCCTGGTATTAATGTGTAGTTTCATGTATGCCCTGGAATCATGCCAGGATAAGTTAAGTTATGTAGAAGTTGTTAAGAATTTTCTTGATGTGTTTGAAGAAGTCAGTAGCTTACCCCTGTACCAAGAGATAAAGTTCCATATTGATTTGGTCCCTGGTGCTAGACCTATGGTTCGACCCAAGAGAAGGATGGCCCCAAAAGAGTGGAATGAATTAGAAAAGCAAACCAATGACTTGTTGAGGAGAGGGTTGATTAGACCCAGTCATTCGAGTTGGGGATCGGCTGTGGTGTTTGCGGCTAAGTCTGATGGATCTTTAAGGTTGTGCATAGATTATAGGGAGTGTACTAAGTGTACCATTAGGAACAAGTATCCCTTACTCCATAGCGATGATCTTTTTGATCAACTTCATGGATCTACGGTATTTTCTAGATGGATCTAGCAACTGGATTCCATTAATTGAGGGTTGCTGAAGATAATATATCTGTAACTGCTTTTAGAGGCGCTGAATATTTCTTTGAGTGGTTGGTTATGTCTTTTGGCCTAACCAATGTGCCTGTGTATTTCGTAGATCTCATAAACCGTGTTTTTCGAGACGTTCTTAATAAATTAGTGTTAGTTTTCATCGACGACGTCTTTATTTACTCCAAATTTGAGGAAGAGCATAAACATCATTTGGAAGTGGTGATGGGAACATTGAGGAGCCATGTCCATAAGGCGAAATTTTCTAAGTGCCATTTTTGGAAATCGAAAGTAAGATTCTTAGTACATATCGTGACCGGAGAAGGTATTTTCGTACGTCCAGTGAAGGTGATGCTATTCAAGAATGAAAGCGATCGCAAACTCATACTAAGGTTCGCAATTTCTTGGGGTTGGCTGGATACTATAGGAGGTTTATTCAAGATTATTTCAAGATTTCCTCCCATTTGACTAAGATGACTAAGAAGGAGGAGAAGTTCATATGAATCCCTAAGTGTGAAGAGGCATTTTTGGAATTGAAGAAGAGATTGACCGGTGCACTGGTTTTGGCTGTACCAAATGGAAATAATGGGTTCGCAGTTTACATGGATGCGTGTGGAGTAGGAATTTGCATGGTTCTCACGCAGCATGGTTGAGTGATTGCATATGCAAGCAGGCAATTGAAGCCTCACAAGAAGAACTATGCTACGCATGACCTGGAGTTGCTAGCTGTTGTCTTTGCATTGAAAATGTGGAGACATTACTTGCTAGGTAAGGATCTTTTTATTCCTCTTAGTTTCTTTCTAATCTTTAGATATTTTAAGATTAAGTTTTCTTTCTTTAATTAGGTGAAAAATTCAAGCTCTTCATGGACCATAAATCCCTGAAATATCATTTTACTCAGAAGGATCTGAACCTGAGGCAACAAAGATGGTTGGAGTTTCTGCAGCTTATGCCTTGGACATTTTGTGTACGTCAGAGAAGGCTAATGTGGTGGCAGATGCCTTAAGGAGGAATGTTTTTTTGACTCTCTTGGAGGTTACCTCGACACTTCAGGAAAGGATTACGAGGAATCAAAGAAAGGATGTGGTAATGGAAGGATTAATTCAAGGATTTAAAGGAAGTAGATGTTCGGATTTTGAGATGGATGGTCGAAGCACTTTAAGGATGAACGGACGATTATGTGTTCTAGATGTGGTTGGGCTGAGGCAGGAAGTTTTGTCTGAATGCTACAAATCTAAGTTAAGTATTCGTCCAGGAGTTCATAAGACGTATAGAGACATGAAAAGAGTATTTTTGTGGCTAGAAATGAAGAAGGACATTTCAGTCTTTGTTAGCAGGTGCTCGTGCTGTCAACAGATCAAAGGTGATCATCAAAAGATAGTCAGATTATTACAACCTTTGGAAATACTCAATTGGAAATGGGAAATGACATTAATGGATTTTATTGATGGTTTGCCCATAACAAGAAAAGGAAATGTAGGAGTATGGGTTATCGTGGATCGGCTAATGCAGAGTGCACATTTTATTCCGGTGAAACCAACAAGGGCCGCTGCTTCTTTAGCTGAAATTTTATGAGTGAGATAGTCAGGTTGCATGGATTTCCTATGACTATTGTAAGTGATCGAGACCCCATATTTACTAGTCAATTTTAGGAAGCATTGCAAACAACTCTAGGGATAAAGTTTTGCTTAAGCATAGCATATCACCTCCAAATAGACGGACAGATAGTTGGGTGAATCAGATTCTAGAAGATCTCTTGAGGGCGTGTATTCTGGATTTTGGTGGATCATGGGAGGATCATTTGCATTTGGTTGAGTTCTCCTACAACAATAGTTTCCAAGCAAGCATCAGAATGGCACCATAAGAAGCCTGTATTGGAGGCCGTGCAAGTCACCAACATGTTGGGTTGAGATGGGAGATAGATTAGATCTTGGACCAAAAATGATCTGAGAGGCTACAGAGAAAGTTGCAGTGATTAAGAAAAGAATAAAGGAATCCTAAGAGTAGAAAAAGAGTTATGCTAATAGGAGGCGAAGGGATTTGCAATTTATGGTTGAAGACTTGGTGTTTATAAAGATTTCACCAATAAGAGGAGCTGTTAGATTCGAAAAAGTTTGAAAGTTAGCTCCAAGATATGTTGGGCCCTTCCGTAATCTTAAGAGGATCTGCTCACTTGCTTATAGGGTTGAGTTGCCAAAAAGGTTGTCGGGTGTTTATAATGTGTTCCACGTGTCTTATTTAAGGAAATATGTTCATAACCCATCTTTAATTATACAGCCACGATTCAAGAGGAATTGGAAATAGAACCGAACTTGACAGTGGTTAGACACCTAGAGTATGTTGTGGATTAGGATGAAAGGAGGTTTTGTAACAAGGTGGTGCGACTAGTTAAGATTCAGTGCCGCGAGGATCTAAGAGATTACACTTGGGAGATGGTGGATCGAATGAGAGAAGCCTATCCCGAGTTGATGTTAGGATAGCTAGTCGTAGGTTGTATGTATATTGTATGTTTGTTTTCTATAGATGCTTAGTGTATATATTTCTATGTGTTTTATGATATGAATATATGGATTTTTTTTCGTAGTTCGATTTGTCTCCTTGTTTGCTAATTTCGAGACGAAATTCTTTAAGGGAGGAGAGTGTAACAACCTAGAATTTAATCGCTATTTAAATGAATATTTAATTATATTTTAAATAATTAATAAATGGAATTTTATTAAAAAATAAAAATATTTTAAATCATAACTAATGGTGATAAAATCGTTTTCAAAATTGTTTTACCTATATATATATATATATATATATAGTTTATAGAGAAATAGAAAATGTGACCAGAGACTATCTTCCGAAATAACGATTTTTCATTGATTAAAAGTTATTAAAAAGGTTAACACTATGATAAACATACATGTACACATTTCAAACTATTTTAACATGTTGTGTACATGTACATATGCATGTACATATTTACACACTTAAACATATTAACATATAAGATTTTATTTAATAAGAGTGTGTGTGTGTGTGCATGCATATAAAAATACACCTTTTTAACACAAGTACACAAAAGCATGGCATGAATAGTTCAAAGAGGTGGGGGTGCATGCTATGGACAGAAATGAGGAGGGAAGTAAGGTAGTGCATGCATGTGTATATATTAAATAAAAGCACTTACATAATTTTCGATTAAATTCCTAAGCCTATAAATACCACTACTTCTTCATATTCTCATTTTTACAAACCTCCTCTTCACTCCAAAATTTCCTAAGAGATTGAGCTAAAGCATCTAAGACTTCCTCTTCATAAATTTGAAAATAGAAAAAATCACTTCTTTATGCAAAAAGCCCCCTTTTAATTCACAAAACCACCTCTACATCTCCTGCTACACTTTCTCTTCCAAAATTCAAGCAAACATCCACCCAAGAACACATGGCAGATCCCAAAAAAGTCATGGCCATGCCTTATAAAGCCTAGGTCGAGCCTAAACCTACTTGGCCGAGCCAATCTCAAATGTTCAAGGGTCCAAAAGTTTTATATTTGCAAGTTTCTAAAGTGTTTTCAAGTTCCGGCAAAAGTTCGCTTTGATTTAGAAAATTTTCGGAGAGTTAAACTAATATTTTTGGATATGAAAACAACATGTTTTAATGATCTATATGTTGTGAAATTATAGTGTTTTTCATGTTGTAATATCAAGTTGTTTGGATGATATATGATTGCAAGTTAGTTGTTTGGTATAGATTTATGGTTTGGATAATATGTTGATATGTTTGGATATGTATATGGATATCTAATATTTGTTTATGATATGATGATAGTATAGTTTGTGAAAAAAAACCAAGTATGTTCGAGATGGTTGTGAAAAACTAGTGCTTTAAAAAGTCGTAAAGGCTTAAGATCCGATTTGAAAACGAAAGCTATTTTCTATCTTTGGATTTTTTAAAATGTTTTTCCAAGTTTTTAAGTTTTTTTTAAGTTTTAAAAACTCATACAAGTGTGTTTTCAAACATGTGGCAGTTATAGCTAAGTGAGATTTTCACCAAGAAATCAGCTCCAGCGAACTGCGCTTATAGCGATAGTCGTTATGGATGCAGTTCGAGAAATTTTACGATTTCAAGTTTAAAAGTGATTTCTTTTGAATTGTTTTGAAAACCTATTTAAAACTTAATTAAGTAAGTCAAAAGTTTAATTTTTATTTATTTAATTAATTATTTAATTGAATTTATTAAGTACGGTAATTATTATTTAATTAATTAGGTTAAATAATTAGAGTTTAAGGAACTATTTATCAAGTTAATTATTTTTAATTAGGTAAGCTTTAAATAATGATTGATTAGGATAAAAGAAAATTAATTTTTATTTAATCAAGTTTGTTTATTTTAATTGATTTATAATTAAAGTTAATTATTAAATTAATTATTATTTAATTAAGGGTTAATCACCCATTTAATTATGGTTTAATTTTTTAAATAAATGTTAACAAAGTAAAGTATAATTAAGGTTTGATTATAAATAAAATTTGGATTATTAATGATTTATATTTGATTCAATTAAGATTAATTAAGGTATAATTGAGAAACTTATGATTTAATCAAAGTTTATTTGTTTTAAGGTTTCTTTTAAAACCCTATCGGTTATTTTTTTTTAACCAATTTTCTTATTTATGTGAATTGTTTTAAAACCAAGGATCTCTTGTCCATGCTATTAAGTAGCAAATGAATTAAATTAGTTGTAGTAAAATGAAGACGTGTTTTATTAAAAGTAAGTCGACTTGTACTTATCACAAATACCGCCCTTCGGGAACGTGATGAGTACAAGGGGGTTAATTTCGATAAGCTGGTCATGATAATTTAAGCATATGGAAGTATGTTCATATATAAATCTTCACAACTTGATAGTGGGTTAGTGCACTATAAATAACTTGACCTTTTAAAATGATAGAACGTTGGTTTGGAGAGACCAGGATCAGATATAAGTTATTGTTCGAAAACCACTTCAAACCAACGTTAGCTTTCAAATTGGAAATAGCAAAGGCAAGGTCCAAGATGAATACTTTGAAGTACAATGGTTTTTTGCTACTAACCCTGAAGGTGATTCCAAAACGGGTGTCGTGGAGATAGGGCCTTCGGTTCGTTTATCTCCTGAACGACTTGTATGGATGAGCACTGACATTGTGTCAACATATGGAAAGCAATATTAGCACTCCAAGTGGCAGTGCTATAATAAAGGTAAACATAGCCTCAGGCCTCATCAACTGGGAATGACTAAAGCAGGGTAGATGGATCATCATGGCTGGATGGGTCGCTCCTATGAGGGTAAGGTCATCCCTGTCTAAAGTCCTTATTATTAACTCATTTATGCTTCGGTATGATTAATGATCCCAACCAATGGGTGATCTTATTCGGTACTATCAATTGAAGGGTAGGCCGGTCTTATGTTGGCAGCGGTCAATAGGTTCAACCTCGGTGTTAATTTATCTAGAGATGCACCGTGATGGGCGATACCTCGGTAGCACAGTCATTGTATGGAATCCATTCTCCAATAAGTGTCGTACGGATTTAGTTGTACCCAAATACGTTGAAATGTGAGATGCAAGCATTTTAGCTATGTTATATTTTACTTGAAAATCCTAGACATTATCATAATATCACTAGATTTCTATAAAAAGTATTTTGGTTAATAAGGTAAAAACTCGTCCATGTTTATGTGAGGTATGGTCTTACGAGATACCTTTGATTTCCAAACTGTTTTATGAAAGTATGAATTAAGTTGTTTGAGTTTACTCACACCAGACCCATGTCTTACTCAGAGTTTTATTTTCTTTCCCTAAAACTCTTGGGAGCTCAAATTTTTTATGAGTAGCCAAGTGATCTGGGTTCTTAGAGAAGCATTTTGAAGGAGCTGGAGCAGGTGGCTTCACCGAACTAATTATTATCTTATTCCACTATGTTTTGTGTATGATCTTTCTATTTTATGTTGGAAGGTAGTTATAACTGTCCAGTTTAAGTTGTAATGTAATACTTTGATGTATTATTTAAATGGAAATGACTGTGTAATATCCTATGTTACCTATTATATGTTGTTCTGATTCGTGGTGAGATTCTGTGATTGTGTAGTTTCTTCTTATCTTTCTTTTTTGTCTACCCATAATAGCTCTCTATTGGTGCAAGAAAGGCGACTGCTACATATATAGGGAGAAGCATTCCCTTGATAATAATTCACAAATTTACAAAGCAAAGTGAGCTCCTCTTTTCATGTCTTTCTCTACTCAAAATTCCTAAACAAAATAATTGAACATCTCATCAAAATCAACTCAAATTTGGCCTAAAGCCTTACTACGGTGTTACAACACCTTATACCAAGTTAGACTGTGAAAAAGTAAAACCAAGCTCCCCTCCTCCATCATAGGTTGTGAAGTTTTAGTGGGATTTTGAGCTAAAGGGACATGTGCAAAGCTAGAAAGGAAGGAAAGGTGGCTACAAGGGTGAAGTTGGACTTGGTTGCTGGGATCTCACTTGTTGTTTTCTTAAAGGTGAGCTAACTCACCACTTTGGATGTTATTTTTGTGTGTTAATGTGTTTAAGTTGGTTGAACTAATATTGACATAGTTAAAATTTTTGTTTCAATTCTTGCTTTGATAGCAAATGACATATGCAATCCATATCAAAGGATTGAATGGACTTGTATAACCTATATTAAGGCCTTGAAATAAAGCATATAGGTTGTAGATGGAATTTGTGTAATATCCCAGAATTTATGGCAATTTAAATTTAATAATCTCTGTTTAAAATTTAAATTGAATTGATAATTATTGTAGATTAATTTGAATTGATTCAATAATCTTCTTTATATAAATAATTAATTAGAGATTTTATTTTTAATAAACTAATAAATCTGTTTTCTATTTAATAATGTATATGTATTTATATATTTTAAATAAATAAGTTTGTTAAATTAGTATAGCATAATTTTAATATTTTGAAATTGGGAATTATGATTTATTTTTGAATTAAGATTTTAAAAACTATTTAATAAAATAACTATATGATTTTAAATATGTAAGATAAATGTTTTATTGGTTTAAAATATTGTTGACTTAAGATGAATATTTAAAATAAGGTTCTAAAATGTTTGTTTTATTCTTTTTAAAATATTGATAAATAAATATGCTTTGTATAATAAATATGAGAATTTAAAATATAATTTTAAATATGAATCATGTATTCAGTTAAATAACAAATAAGTTATAATCTCTTTATAAATTTATTTTAAGTGATCAAAATATTATTTTTAAATAATTGGTTTGTATATTGTTTTTATTTATAATAACACTTTGCTTTATTCTTTTAAAATTATTTATCTCTATAACTAGGTATTAAAGAAACAAATTAATTAAGTTTAATTTTCTTTAACACTTAATTAAAATAATAAATCATATAAAAAGACATGTGTAAGTATTTTAGACACATAAGTTAACATGTGTTAAGTGATCTAATAAGTAAATTAGCAAGTGTTAAATCCAAGCCATGTGTCAAAATTTTAGTTTTGATTTTTCTTTAATTTTAATTTAAATCAAAACTATTGTTATGTAAACTTGCATTTACTCATTCCTTTCCTCTTTCTCATTTTTCATTCTAAACAAAGAAATCTGAAAATCACTCTTCATACTCATAATCCAAACACAAATCATCCTCAAATCATATTCAACCTGCAAAATCAAAAATCTGTTCAATTGCATCTTGTATCCAAACTTTTCTAAAAAACTGGAAATAATGTAAGCTACCTGCATGTAAAAAAAAATTAAAGTCTGCAATTTCAATTTGTTTTGCATTCCCTTCTTCCAAATTCTGAGAATCAAGCAAAACCTGTGTGCATGAATTTTTCAAAGCTGGAAGCATTTTAAAGCAAGTTTTAAAAGCATCAGACAATTGAAGCTCAAGTTTAAAGGCATTCAAAACATTTGCAAAGGAAGTTCAAGCAGGATTTTAAAAAGAAAAAAGAAAATTCAGAAGCTTTCAAAACAGAGCTCTGTCTGCATAAATAAAAGGTGAGTAACTTAATTATTATTATTTTTTAAAAAAAATTAGGAATAAAAGATGGTTGCTTGATCTATTCATGAAAATAAGTAGGCCTATACTTATACTGTTAAATACATTGCTGTGTGTATATTTGTATGTGATGCATGTTTGTTTACTTATTTTTCTGACCTTTTACAGTATAAGTTCAAGATGATTAAAAAGTTATTCTTTTGATCTGTTGCTATTATGATTTAGTATTTGAATGAAATCTGTTTATCTCATGATTAAGGTAAGTTTTAAATTTATATAAGTTAAATAAAATTCTGTTTTACCTGAAAGAAAGTATAACAGAGTAAAAAGTTTGTATAAATTGGATATTCAAACAATACAAATCAATATTTCAGGATTTCAACTCAAAACATCTTGCAAAATTATGATTTTTAAAAGTAATATTACAATTTTTATTATCATATCCAGAGAGCAGATTTAACATTTCTGTATTTCATACTTTCGGTTAGCATAGATAATACTTGTGTTTGTTAGAGTTGAAATTTCATCTGGAGAAGGAGGAGATTACTGGGATGTTGTGAAAATTATGGATTTGGGTTACTTTTCATTGATGATGTTGAGATTGGGTTTTTAGGTTTAGAACCCTAGTTCTTCTGGGCTTGAGAAAATTGGACACTGCGGCTTTGAAATTGGATTGAGTCCTACAATTTCTGGAGTATTGATAGGTAGTGGTGTGAGGAAGTTGACGCTGGAGTTTCGAAGGTGATGGTGGCCGAAGTCGCGTCAGCGAGGCGTTGACAGGATGGGATTGAAGGGGTTCTGTGTCTGTTCCAGGTGAAGCCTTTGAAATCGAATTTCAAATTCGAGTTTATTTGGGCGATTTGATGTTCATGGTCAGATGAGAGGGTGAGTGGTGATCTGAGGAGTTCGTCAGAGGCGAGCAACGGTGGACGGCATTGCTGTGCATGTGCACAGGGCAGGGTGGTTACTAGTGAATGTTTGGATGGTTGCAGGTTAATGACTCGTGATTGTTTCGGGGGGATTTGAGTTTCAACTCGAAGTTGATGGAGGTGTGACTCGAAGTAAAACATGGGTTGCTCGAGCATTGTTCTGTGTTTCAGGTTTTAGAAATTTAAACAGAAACCTATTTTACTCTTGTGATTTAAAAGCAAGTCTAAAATGCAAACTAAAATTTAAACCTAAGATTTAAAAACTGAATTCGAATTTGAATTCAATCAGTTTAAACCTTAGGTTTTGAAATAATTTAAATTTTGAAACTTTAGTTTGGTCTTAAGCAAAAACTAGAAACCTGTTACAGTTTTAATTTTTAAAGTAGAGTTTAAAAATGCAAACTAAAATCTAAAACTAAGTTTGAACCTGGAATTGAATTTGAATTCAATTAGTTTAAATTTTGGGTCTTTGAAATAAATTTGAAATTTCTTTTAAACTCTAGTTTGATTTCAAATAAAACAGAAACTGTTTTCTGTTTTTAAATTTAAAAGTAAAGTTTAAATTGTAAGTTGAAGTTCAAACTGGGATTTTTAAACATGAAATTTAAATATGGAATCAATAGTTTAAATCTTGGATTTGGAATATTTTTGAATTCAAAAATTTAAGATGTTTTAAACCAAAACATAAAACTGTTTCCTGTTTTTAAATTTAAAAGTAAAATTTTAAAATGCAACTGGAAATTTAAACAAAGTTTAAAATATGAAACTGAAATATGAAATTCAGGGTAGATGAATCTGAGTTTGAATTTAATTTAAATCTGGGAATTTAAATTTAGATTTTAAACTTTAAAAGTATAAAAGAACATTGGTTTGAATTTAAACTGTGAGATTTAAATTTATGAAATAAAATTTAAAACAAGTTTAAATCCAGTTTTAAAACCTGGAATTTGATTTTAATGTCAGTTTTTAAAATAAAATAAGTTTTAAATTTAAATTTGTTTTAACTATTTTAGAAAAGGTTAAATAATTTGAATTTAAAAATGAAGATGGAAATGTAAGTAAAGCTTTAAAGTTTTAAGTTTAAATCTGGAATGAAGATTTAAACTGTATTTTAGTTTGAAATTTAAAAGGAAAATTTTAAATTGAATTTGTTTGAAATAAATTTGTTTTATAATATTTTGAACCTTTATTTTATAGAAGGGATGTTCTTGAACATGTGAGATAAAAAGATTTTAAAATTTGTTTAAAACCTTGTTTAAATAAATTGTATTCATTTTAAAATCTTAAAATTTTAAAATGAAATTTAATGTGAAGTTTAAAATAAATTTGGAAACAATTTGTTTTAAAAATACTTTATATAAGAAGAAATGTTTCTTAAATTAAGTTAGAACTTAAGAAATTGGATTCACTTAAAATATTAAGTTAATTTAAATGGAATATTAATTATTTGATTAATTAATGATGTGGATGATTAATTAAGTAATTAATAATTTTTAAATTGATTAATTAAGACTTAAGATTAATTAATTAAGATTATTTAATTTATAATTAAGGATTGTTAATTACATTTTAATTAATGATTAAAGATTTATTTAATCAAGTGATTAAAGATAATTAAGATTTTAATTAACAATTAATTAATTAATAATTAGAGATTTACTAATTGTAATTAAATATTAATTAATTTGTAATTAATAATGATTTATAAAAGTTAATTCTTAATTAAGTAATTAAGAAATGTTAATGAAGATAATTAACTTAAGATTATTTAAAAATTAATTAATGTGATTAATTTTTATAATTAATTAGATTAATTAACTAATAATAATCAATTTTTAAATTTAATTACTTAATAGAAGTAATAATGAATTAATTACTTAGTGTAATTAATTTGATGAATGTGATTAGTTTAGATTAATTAAGTTTAATTAATTTAAACATGTGTGGATTGATGAATAATTACTTTATGTAATTAATGGGTTTGTAATTACTTAGGGAAGTAATTGATTAATAATTACTGAATGTAATTAAAGATATTTATTTATAGAAGTAATTTGGATTTAAATTACTTTGAAAATTAATCAAGGGATTAATTGGGATAATTAATTAAGAGTAATTAATGGAATGAGTAATTAAGGGATGTTAATTACTGAGTCTTATTAATCAAGGGTGGTTAATATATATGTAGTTTAATTGCAGATTAATTACTTAATGTAATTAATTTATATTGAGAGATTAATTAAATTGTAATTAGAAATCATTAATTAATAAAATTAATGATGTAATTTAGAATTGATTAATTAAGAAAAAAATCAATAAATGAAGTGATTAGTTAATAAAGGATTATTATAATTAACTTTAGTTAATTAATTGATTAAGTAATTAAAGGTTAATTATTAAGTATAATTAACTTGTGTAATTAATTTATAAGCTAATTACTTATGGTAATTAGGAAATTATTAATCAGTAATGATTAATTGAATTGAATATTGAGTTGGTAATTATTTAATGATGTGTAATCAATTAATGATTAAGATAAGCAGGATTATAATGATAAAGTAATTAATTTAATTCATTTTAAATTAGAGATTATGTAATTAATTAATTCATTTTAAATTAATTATAAATGATGTGATCATTAGATCATTGCTTATGTTTGATGGATGATATTGGTTGCCTGGTATGGTTTGTAATCTCAGCTATGAGATGGGAAATGTATGTAATATGGATGCATTGGTTGCTTTTGGATGATAATATGGATTATCTGATTATGATATGAATTATATGTTGGTAATGATAAGGTTGATTATCTATTGTGTTGTGAGTTATCTATCTGTGTGTATATAGATAATGAATTGAATTGTTTTAAACTCTAAAACAACTTGGCCTTAAAATACACGTTTTGGATTTCGATGAGACCGGGATCGGGTTTCCATATTTGGATATCCGAAAACCACATTGATCCAAATTAACGTTAGGTCGTGAATCTGAAGTGAAGATGAAGATTCAGAGTGCAAGGTTATCGTCGTTAACTCTGACGGTGATTCCAAAATGAGTGCAACGAGATAATGCCTTCGGTTTATGTGTGGGAAGTCTTACGTGATACCTTTTCTTTTCAAAGGTTTTTTCAAAGTTAAGCAACTTTAACCTGTTACTCACACCAGACCCATGTCTGACCCGGAGTTATTTCTGTTTTTCTTTAACTCTTGGGTACTCAAATTTTTATGAGTAGCCAAGGAATTCAAGTTAGGATTCAGGTTAGCTTTGACGAATTGTGAAGGAGCAATGGAGAAGGAGGCTTCTGCGTGTAAATATATAGTTTTCCGCTGTGTTGGTATCTCTGAGTGTTTATCTGTAATGTATTGAGTTGTAATAACTAGACAGGTGTTTATAACTGTCTAGTATGTGTTGTATAGTCTATGTACTTTGATAATTGTTGTATACTATGTAATACTTATGTTATTAATATAATTATTCGTTCCACTGTTGAGATTCCTGTGTTGTTTCTTCTTTCTCTTCTTTCTTTTCTCTTTTCTATCCCTTTCTTTCTTAAGGATGATACGACTTTTGTGGAGAAAACGTCGGGTCGTCTCAGTTGGTATCAGAACACTAGGTTGAGCGAATACCTAGTCTCTGGAGTGGTGTCTATCTTGAGAGAGCGTATTTGTAGTTTTAATATATATATATATATATATATATATATATATATATATATATTATTTCTACCTATCTGATTGGGTTACCTATTTGGGTGTTTCCAATATAAGTTATAAAGGGTAGATGAGGTAGTGGTGTGTCTAACACGACTACCATTGGTTGGAATTTGAATGGACGAGGTTGGAAGTGTATTTGTCGAGACTGTAGACCTAATACCGTCTCGAGTGAGTTCTGTAGTGATGAAGGACTTCATCGATCTCTGAAGGTAACCTGTAAAGGTTCGGAGTTCATTTTTGAAGTGCAGAGTTGAATGAGTTGAATTTGGATCTATCGGTTTGGCAGAAGCAAGTGAGTAATGGTATCTTGATACCTTAGGAAGTAGTAGCTGCGTGATGAGACGCAGTGACTATGGATATTTCCGAAGATGTTTCTTGGGAACAAGAGTAAGGAGGTGAGTCTGCTTGGTGTTGTGGCCGAGTCCAGCAGGGTGTTTTGTTTGCTTTGAGGTCCGAGTTACTCGAAGAATTTGGATTGAGAATTCTTTAGCATTGGTGTTAGCAAAGCAGTTCGGAGTGTTCTGTGTTAGCAGGAAGTCTTCTAGCTGAGTAGTTTTTCTGAAGTAGAGTTCTGAAGCAACAGTGTGAATCCTTTTCTTCGGTGGATTGGATAGGCCAGCATAAGCTGTTCTAATTGGTAAAGAGAGAGCAGTTTCTTTGGAATTAGGCTGAGTTGATCGCAAAAGTGACTTGCGATAGTTGAGTGTTCTCTTGAGTTGTTGGAGATTGTCTGGATATCTTCTAGGAAGGCAGAGTTTGTCTACAGCTAGAGACCGAGTTTTCTTATCAGCTAGTATTCCAGAAATGGTACTGGTGGTTTAGTTAGTAGATGGATGGTTTCTTGAGATAGAAGTGGGTGAAGCAACTCAGGTTTCAGAGAAACGTCTGAGTTTTCTTATGGATCTGTCGAACCATATTTCTGAGATGTGTTGTCCAGTTTGTGCTCATGTTCTTCAGCATTTTCCTCTGTTTCGGATCAGAGTTGTGCAGCGGAAGCAGTTTGGAAGTGCTTCTGTTTTGTTTTTCCCGGATAAGGAGAAGTTTGTTCTGTTTTCTGTTGTTGAGAAGTAGAGTTTGTGTTCCTGGTTTTGGATTGATCATGAGGAGATTAATTGAATTGTTTTGATCCAGTATGTTTCTAGAGGCATCAGCGTAGAGTTGAGCTGATCAGGAAGGATGTTGGTAGCCCAGGATCGTCCAAAGAGTATTTATGGATAAGAGACAGAGAAATTTGGATTCTGGAGTCGGAGATTGGGTTTGGTTAAGTTTCTCTCTGATCCATGGAGCTATAAGTTTTGGCAAGTCTGTGAAGCTAGCTCCGAAGTGTTTTGGGTTTCTTCTGTAATTGGTAAGATAAGTGTTTGGTTTTCAAGAGTTGAATTACTAGTTTGGATAACTGGAATTCATAGTGTTTCACGTATCTCTGAGGGAGTACGTGTTTGATATTTCTGGTCGTAGAACCAGCAGTTTGGGAAGTTTGTTTGTTGAGTCAGACTCGTCTGTAGTCTGTTATCTTGTTTAGAGTTATAAATATAGATGAATAGGAGCTCTATAGCTTAGTAGTTTTGATTGTTTGGATTCTATAGAGCAAGTATCCCGATATATATACCGGGGAAACTCGTGAAAGTTTTATCCGAAATTCTTTCGGATAATTAGATTTGTTCTGATTGTGTGAATTGGTTGCTATGGTTATCAGCATATGATTAACATATGCTGTGTTTTAAAATAAAATCTTTAATAGATTATTAAATTACCTTTGTTTTAAATTTCGGGGACGAAATTCTTTAAGGGGGAGGATTGTAATATCCTGGAATTTATGGCAATTTAAATTTAATAATCTCTGTTTAAAATTTAAATTGAATTGATAATTATTGTAGGTTAATTTTAATTGATTCAATAATCTTCTTTATTTAAATAATTAATTAGAGAATTTATTTTTAATAAACTAATAAATCTGTTTTCTATTTAATAATGTATATGTATTTATATATTTTAAATGTATAGGTTTGTTAAATTAGTATAGCATAATTTTAATATTTTGAAATTGGGAATTATGATTTATTTTTGAATTAAGCTTTTCAAAACTATTTAATAAAATAACTATATGATTTTAAATATGTAAGATAAATTTTTTATTGGTTTAAAATATTGTTGACTTAAGATGAATATTTAAAATAAGGTTCTAAAATGTTTGTTTTATTCTTTTTAAAATATTGATAAATAAATATGCTTTGTAGAATAAATATGAGAATTTAAAATATAATTTTAAATATGAATCATGTATTCAATTAAATAACAAATAAGTTATAGTCTTTTTATAAATTTATTTTAAGTGATCAAAATATTATTTTTAAATAATTGATTTGTATTGTTTTTATTTATAATAACACTTTGCTTTATTCTTTTAAAATTATTTATCTCTATAACTAGGTATTAAAGAAACTAATTAATTAAGTTTAATTTTCTTTAACACTTAATTAAAATAACAAATCATTTAAAAAGACATGTGTAAGTATTTTAGACACATAAGTTAACATGTGTTAAGTGATCTAATAAGTAAATTAACAAGTGTTAAATCCAAGCCATGTGTCAAAATTTTAGTTTTAATTTTTCTTTAATTTTAACTTAAATCAAAAATATTGTTATATAAACTTGCATTTACTCATTCCTTTCCTCTTTCTCATTTTTCATTCTAAACAAAGATATCTGAAAATCACTCTTCATACTCATAATCCAAACACAAATCATGCTCAAATCATATTCAACCTGCAAAATCAAAAATTTGTTCAATTGCATCTTGTATCCAAACTTTTCTAAAAATCTGGAAATAATGTAAGCTACCTGCATGTAAAAATAATAATTAAAGTCTGCAATTTCAATTTGTTATGCATTCCCTTCTTTTAAAATCTGTGAATCAAGCAAAACCTGCATGCATGAATTTTTCAAAGCTGGAAGTATTTTAAAGCAAGTTTTAAAAGCATCAGACAATTGAAGCTCAAGTTTAAAGGCATTCAAAACATTTGCAAAGGAAGTTCAAGCAGGATTTTTAAAAAAAAAAAAAAATTCAGAAGCTTTCAAAACAGAGCTCTGTCTGCATAAATAAAAGGTGAGTAACTTAATTTTATTTTATTTTAAAAAAATTAAGTATAAAAGATGGTTGCTTGATCTATTCATCAAAATAAGTAGGCCTATACTTATACTGTTAAATACATTGCTATGTGTATATTTGTATGTGATGCATGTTTGTTTACTTATGTTTCTGACCATTTACAGTATAAGTTCAAGTTGATTAAAAAGTTATTCTTTTGATATGTTGCTATTTTGATTTAGTATTTGAATGAAATCTGTTTATCTCATGATTAAGGTAAGTTTTAAATTTATATAAGTTAAATAAAATTCTGTTTTACCTGAAAGAAAGTATAACAGAGTAAAAAGTTTGTATAAATTGGATATTCAAACAATACAAATCAATGTTTCAGGATTTCAACTCAAAACATCTTGCAAAATTATGATTTTTAAAAGTAATATTACAATTTTTAATATCATATCCAGAGAGCAGATTTAACATTTCTGTATTTCATACTTTCGGTTAGCATAGATAATACTTGTGTTTGTTAGAGTTGAAATTTCATCTGGAGATGGAGGAGATTACTGGGATGTTGTGAAAATTATGGATTTGGGTTACTTTTCATTGATGATGTTGAGATTGGGTTTTTAGGTTTAGAACCCTAGTTCTTCTGGGCTTGAGAAAATTGGACACCGCGGCTTTGAAATTGGATCGAGTCCTACAATTTCTGGGGTATTGATAGGTGGTGGTGTGAGGAAGTTGACGCCGGAGTTTAGAAGGTGATGGTGGCCGGAGTCGCGTTAACGAGGCGTTGACAGGATGGGATTGAAGGGGTTCTGTGTTTGTTCTAGGTGAAGCCTTTGAACTCGAATTTCAAATTCGAGTTTATTTGGGCGATCTGATGTTTGTGGTCAGATGAGAGGGTGAGTGGTGATCTGAGGAGTTCGTCAGAGGCGAGCAACGGTGGACGGCGTCGCTGTGCATGTGTACAGGGCAGGGTGGTTACTGGTGAATGTTTGGATGGTTGCAGGTTGATGGCTCGTGAGTGTCTCTTGGGGGGTTTGAGTTTCAACTCGAAGTTGATGGAGGTGTGACTCGAAGTAAAACATGGGTTGCTCAAGCATTGTTCTGTGTTTTAGGTTTTAGAAATTTAAACAGAAACCTGTTTTACTTTTCTGTTTTAAAAGCAAGTTTAAAATGCAAACTAAAATTTAGACCTAAGATTTAAAAATTGAATTTAAATTTGAATTCAATAAGTTTAAACCTTTGGTTTTGAAATAATTTAAATTTTGAAACTTTAGTTTGGTCTTAAGCAAAAACCAGAAACCTGTTACAGTTTTAATTTTTAAAGTAGAGTTTAAAAATGCAAACTAAAATCTGAAACTAAGTTTGAACCTGGAATTGAATTTGAATTCAATTAGTTTAAATTTTGGGTCTTTGAAATAAATTTGAAATTTCTTTTAAACTCTAGTTTGATTTCAAATAAAACAGAAACTGTTTTCTGTTTTTAAATTCAAAAGTAAAGTTTAAATTGTAAGTTGAAGTTCAAACTGGGATTTTTAAACCTGAAATTTAAATATGGAATCAATAGTTTAAATCTTGGATTTGGAGTATTTTTGAATTCAAAAATTTAAGATGTTTTAAACCAAAACAGAAAATTGTTTCCTATTTTTAAATTTAAAAGTAAAATTTTAAAATGCAACTGGAAATTTAAACAAAGTTTAAAATCTGAAACTGAAATATGAAATTCAGGGTAGAAGAATCTGAGTTTCACTTTAATTTAAATCTGGGAATTTAAATTTAGATTTTAAACTTTAAAAGTATAAAAGAACATTGGTTTGAATTTAAACTGTAAGATTTAAATTTATGAAATAAAATTTAAAACAAGTTTAAATCCAATTTTAAAAACTGGAATTTGATTTTAATGTCAGTTTTTAAAATAAAATAAGTTTTAAATTTAAATTTGTTTTAACTATTTTAGAAAAGGTTAAATACTTTGAATTTAAAAATGAATATGGAAATGTAAGTAAAGCTTTAAAGTTTTAAGTTTAAATCTGGAATGAAGATTTAAACTGTATTTCAGTTTGAAATTTAAAAGGAAAATTTTAAATTGAATTTGTTTTATAATATTTTGAACCTTTATTTTATAAAAGGGATGTTCTTGAACATGTGAGATAAAAAGATTTCAAAATTTGTTTAAAACCTTGTTTAAATAAATTGTATTCATTTTAAAATCTTAAAATTTTAAAATGAAATTTAATGTGAAGTTTAAAATAAATTTGGAAACAATTTGTTTTAAAAATACTTTATATAAGAAGAAATGTTTCTTAAATTAAGTTAGAACTTAAGAAATTGGATTCACTTAAAATATTAAGTTAATTTAAATGGAATATTAATTATTTGATTAATTAATAATGTGGATGATTAATTAAGTAATTAATAATTTTTAAATTGATTAATTAAGACTTAAGATTAATTAATTAAGATTATTTAATTTATAATTAAGGATTGTTAATTAAATTGTAATTAATGATTAAAGATTTATTTAATCAAGTGTTAAAGATAATTAAGATTTTAATTAACAATTAATTAATTAATAATTAGAGATTTACTAATTGTAATTAAATATTAATTAATTTGTAATTAATAATGATTTATATAAGGTAATTCTTAATTAAGTAATTAAGAAATGTTAATGAAGATAATTAACTTAAGATTATTTAAAAATTAGTTAATGTGATTAATTTTTATAATTAATTAGATTAATTAATTAATAATAATAAATTGTTTAAGTTTTATTACTTAATAAAAGTAATTAATGAATTAATTACTTAGTGTAATTAATTTGATGAATGTGATTAGTTTAGATTAATTAAGTTTAATAATTTAAACATGTGTGGATTGATGAATAATTACTTTATGTAATTAATGGGTTTGTAATTACTTAGGGAAGTAATTAATTAATAATTACTGGATGTAATTAAAGATATTTATTTATAGAAGTAATTGGATTTAAATTACTTTGAAAATTAATCAAGGGATTAATTGGGATAATTAATTAAGAGTAATTAATGGAATGAGTAATTAAGGGATGTTAATTACTGAGTGTTATTAATCAAGGGTGATTAATATATATGTGGTTTAATTGCAGATTAATTACTTAATGTAATTAATTTATATTGAGAGATTAATTAAATTGTAATTAGAAATCATTAATTAATAAAATTAATGATGTAATTTAGAATTGATTAATTAAGAAAAAAATCAATAAATGAAGTGATTAGTTAATAAAGGATTATTATAATTAACTTTAGTTAATTAATTGATTAAGTAATTAAGGTTAATTATTAAGTATAATTAACTTGTGTAATTAATTTATAAGCTAATTACTTATGGTAATTAGGAAATTGTTAATCAGTAATGATTAATTGAATTGAATATTAAGTTGGTAATTATTTAATTGATGTGTAATCAATTAATGATTAAGATAAGCAGGATTATAATGATAAAGTAGTTAATTTAATTCATTTTAAATTAGAGATTATGTAATTAATTTAATTCATTTTAAATTAATTATAAATGATGTGATCATTAGATCATTACTTATGTTTGATGGATGATATTGGTTGTCTGGTATGGTTTGTAATCTCAGCTATGAGATGGGAAATGTATGTAATATGGATGCATTGGTTGCTTTTGGATGATAACATGGATTATCTGATTATGATATAATTATCTGTTGGTAATGATAAGGTTGATTATCTATTGTGTTGTGAATTATCTATATGTGTGTGTACAGATAATAAATTGAATTGTTTTAAACTCTAAAACAACTTAGCCTTAAAAGACACGTTTTGGATTTCAATGAAACCGGGATCGGGTTTCCATATTTGGATATTCGAAAACCACATCGATCCAAATTAACGTTAGGTCGTGAATCTGAAGTGAAGATGAAGATTCAGAGTGCAAGGGTTATCGTCGTTAACTCTGAAGGTGATTCCAAAACGAGTGCAACGAGATAATGCCTTCGGTTTCGTTCGAACCCGGAACGAACTTGTATGGATTGAATGCTTTCAGAACATCGTTAGGTGGACGATGAGCATTCTAAGTAATATATCCTATAAAGGTAATCATAGCCTCAAGCCTCATCAACCGGGAATGGCTAAAACAGGGGAGGTGCAGCAAAGCTTCGTGGGGAGCCCCCACTTGAGAGCGAGATTTACCCCTGTCTAGATGTCCCTTTATTTCGGCTTAGTGGTGCGGTTGCTGATCACAACTGCGGGGTGGTCTTGTTCGGAACTGTTCAGTAAGGAATGGTTCCGACTTTGAGTTTCAGGGGAGCGGGCGTACTCCTCGGTATGGTGATCTAGGCCACGTACTGTGACGGGCGGTACCCTAGTAGCCCAGCCATTGTATGGAATCCAAAATCCAATAAGTGCCAACGGTTTTGATTGTATTACCCACTTTTGTGGCTAGTAGCTGGAATTTAATAGATGTAACAATTTCGGCTATTTCTTATTTACTTGAAAACCCTAGACACTATTATAATATCATCGGATTTCCTATCAAATGTTTTGGTTAGCGCAAGGTAAAAACTTTTCCATGTTTATATGTGGGAAGTCTTACGTGATACCTTTTCTTTTCAAAGGTTTTTTCAAAGTTAAGCAACTTTAACCTGTTACTCACACCAGACCCATGTCCGACCCGAAGTTATTTCTGTTTTTCTTTAACTCTTGGGTACTCAAATTTTTATGAGTAGCCAAGGAATTCAAGTTAGCTTTGACGAATTGTGAAGGAGCAATGGAGCAGGAGGATTCTACGTGTAAATATATAGTTTTCCGCTGTGTTGGTATCTCTGAGTGTTTATTTGTAATGTATTGAGTTGTAATAACTAGACAGGTGTTTATAACTGTCTAGTATGTGTTGTATAGTCTATGTACTCTGATAATTGTTGTATACTATGTAATACTTATGTTATTCATATAATTTATTGTTCCGCTGTTGAGATTCCTGTGTTGTTTCTTCTTTCTCTTCTTTTTTCTTCTTTTCTATCCCTTTCTTTCTTAAGGATGATACGACTTTTGTGGAGAAAAAGTCGGGTCATCTCACTTTGGTTTAGATTGGACTATGATTTGAAAGTGCACTTATAGCGATAATCGCTATGGATACGCATAGGAATTGCCTTGTTTTTGATGATTTCTATGGAAATTTATAGAAAGATCCTTAAGGGTTTCTCACTATATTTGTAATGTTTTATATGTATTCTTCCTCGCATAAAGAATTTGGATAGCAAAAAGTTAAGTAACATTTCGAAAAGTAGCCAATTTTTTTTCACAAAAGGGTTGAGAATTGCTTAGTGGCTAAATGTTTTTATTGCGCGATTACTGTTGAAAAGTAGTTAACTATGCTTAACACTAAAAGATGAGCAAGGTAGACTTCTCTATTTATGGGAGTTAAGATTGATGCTTGAGTAGGGATAAAGTAATAGTGCTTTAACCTGTCGACTTCCCTTTTGTTCGAGAAACAGTTAAGTTGGAATGTCGAAAACGTGTTAATCTTATTGATTTCTTACTTGTTTATGGAAATAATTAATAATATATTTAACACTAAAAGCCGACAAGTAGACTTGTTTATCTGTGAGAGTCAAGAATGAAGTGTCTAGGCAAGGCTTTGATATACAACCAGTGCTCTAACTTTCCTGGCTTCACTCTTGACCGAGGGATAGTATAAGTTAAAATGTCGAAAATGTGTTATGTGCATGGACGTTGATTTGTATAAGCGAACATTTTAAATAGATAGTCAATAAGTCGACTATCGAACTTGACCAAATATGACTTAAGAAGCATTAGAAAAATTCACAATTTCATACCAATGAGAACTCCCGTGGAAGAGCATTGGTATGAAACGTCTCTAGCTTTTGCTTACTTTTGTAAGAACCGGAATTGAGTTTACTAAAAAATCATCGAATTAGTCTTAAAGAGATCAAGATCGGTAATTGTTTTACTTACCAAATACCACTTTAAAACTACTATACTAATTCTATGTTTTGGAAGTGGTTATGAAAAGGATTCATAGAGGATTCTTGTTCCCTTTGAGTGATGAAGACTCTGTGAGAAATGTCAAACGAGACCTCGACATCGGGAATGATAGAAAACAGAGCAGGGGCATAGCTTGGGGTTTTGCTAACCCACGATAGGGTATTATCAACTCCATATCTAGAGTATACTTGTTTATATGTGGGTACTAGGAGTTGATCATATTTGGGATCAAGTGTTTAGACGTAGACCGGCTATGTTTTCCTTAATGGTATATTTTATCTAGAGATATACGGCGCTCGGAGGTAGTTTCTAACCTTTGTGCAGGAGATTGGGTTTCGACTTGACCGAAGGGACCTCCATGGAAAATCCATTATGTGAACATGTCTTAGCAGTTTTGATTGTATCCTAACTAAATATGTTGTGGTATGACAAATGTAAGCATCATAGCTATTTGATATAATTTATATTCCACATCCAAGACATTATCTATCATATCACTAAATTAAACTTAATGAATGGTTGGTTTTTTTGAGGGAAAAATCGTTACAGTAGTCCTTAAATAGTTACCGTTACATGTTGCATATATCTCGGGTTTCTCATACCAGACTCATGTCTGACGCTTAGTTTTTGTTATTCCCAAATTCCTCACGTACTCTTTCGAGTAGGCTGAGTATAGCAGGTATTACTTTGGACGGTTCAGAGTTCAAAAGACGAGCTTATCGATCTATTTCTATTTATATTATTTCGTATTGGCTATGTATATATCCACATTGTGAGGACAGGTAGTTATAACTATCCAGGCTGATGATAGTATTTAGGTTTTGTAACTCTGAAATTCTTGTATGCAGAGAAACCCTTTGTACTGTACTTTTTATATTATATATTATTTTACACTTTAAGACTCTGACATTATGTTCTTTGTTTCTTATTCTATTCTTTTTTATCCTAAAATTCCATCTTTTCAACATCGGGTATTTGACACACTAATACCGTGGATGTGCTTAGTGTCAACATTCGAGGGTAGAAAAGTCGGGCCATTGCATTACCCCTCTAAGCTTTGAAAAGCAAGAAACAACATTATATGTAGTATAATCACTCTTATAACCCTCTAAAACATGTATCGTGGCCATGAATTGTTATTTACATGTCTGTTAATGTTCTATGTGAAGTTGAAGTGTGTTATAAATATTTCAAGTGAAATAGTCGCTACAAATGCACTTTGAAATCTCTTAACTTTAATTTGTGTAACTTGGTGATTTATGGACATATCTCGGTATAATTTTTTTGTTGTTCTCTACACAATTAGGGGTGTCTTGGGAAGCATGAAATTGGTTTGGAAAGTTGCTGAAGTAATAGAACAAAGTTGTGAAAGTTAGAAGTGAATAGGTCGTTATGGATGCACTTTGAAATCGCTTTGTGTTCGGTGATTTTTAAGTCAACTTTGGATGACATCCTTAGGGGTTTCTTTATGGTTCAATAATTAAAATACAAGTACTTACTAATGTAAAAATTAAGTTTTAAAAAAGTTTAAAACTGGTCAAACAAAGTTAAGAAAGTTTGAAGTAAAAAGGTCGCTATATGAGCACTTTGGAAAAATATCTTATTTTCGAGAATTTTTACTAATTAATTGAAAGATATCCTTAGGGTTTTCTTTCCAGGATTTTATGTACTCTAAGCATAATATCTACTGTAAAAAATGGGATCTAAAATCAATCATTTAAGCATCGAAAACTAGCCTTAAAATTGTACAAAATCTTGTTAAAAACAGTCTCAGAACTTTAGATAACATTATCTTTCCTTCTGAAACAAATCTTTTTTCGTGTAAATACTTTTGAGCGTTTCCAGAACTGCTATCTTTTCTATTTGAAATTTTAAATTGTTTAAAAATTGTATTTAATTAAGTAATTTTTATCTAATCTTTTTAGAGTTGTTTTCTAACTTATATTAGAGTATTATAAAAGTGGTTTCAAGTTTAAGTATATTTTTTAAAACTAATTATGAATTTTAAAGTAAGAGGCTTTCAAAATAAAATATGTTCATTTTTTATTTTTCCGTTTATTTCAAAATTTGTTACTTTTACATAATATTCTATATAGATAATTATAATATTTTTTAAGTAGTTTAAAGATATTTTAACAAAATTATAAGTATTTTAATGTGTGTATACACACCTATATATATATATATACATAAGTTTTAAAAAACAAGTTAAGTATGTTATAACAGTAGTAAAAGAAGTTTTGGATTTTAACTCGTAAGTTAAAATAAATGGTTTTGAAAAGTTAAATAAAAGTGTAATACCTTAATAAATAAGTATAAGTATGCTTAAATCTTTAAAATAAATGTCTTAAAGTTAATGATAAGTATAAAAAATGGTTTTGGGTTGTAGTAAACAATCACTACTACAAAACAGGTCATTTGCATCGGTTGTTTACCCCCCTTTTGCATCAGTTCAACAACCGATGCATATGCAACCGATGCAACAGGCTTAACACTTTTGCATCAGTTCTGAAACCGATGCAAAAATGTCCTTTTTGCATCGGTTGTTACTAACAACTGATGCAAAATATCATGGTTGGTTGCTTGAATACAGCCCCATGTTGCATCGGTTGTAATGAGAACCGATGCAACAAAGTAACTTGTTACATCTGTTTTTCATAACAACCGATGCAAACTAATCCCTCTATTGCATCAGTTTTTTTATAACAACAGATGCAAACTAATCCCTCTATTGCATCAGCTATTTATACCTGATGCAAAAAAGCCATTCTCAGTAACCATTATTACGACAGTCAAATAGACTATATATATATATATATATATATATTATTGATTATAACAAACAATTATTGCATGCAATATTAAAGTCATTCAAAATAAAATTTGATGGCAAATACATAATCAGATTTAATAATTCGACAGAAGAATGAAAAACATAAATAAATTCCACAGTACATAATCATACAGTCAGTAGTAAAAAATAAATGCAACGTGTTATATGTAAACACAAAAATACATATATACAGAGAAGAGAATGTATCGTTGACAACGGATAAATTAAGCAGAAGATGATCTTTAAATGCACAAACGTTCATCCTATTTTGTACTTGAGCTACCTGAAGTTGAGCTGTGCAATCTGCATATGCATATGATCCTGCAGAATACAAACATTCAATGCAGCAAAAAACGTTAGGTATAGCAACAATTATAGCAGCTTTTTCTCGCTAATCAAAACTAACGATCAGTACAATGTGATCTTTTTCTTTATACGAAACAAAATGAAAAAAAGATGGCAGTGGAGTGTAAAAAGTGAAAATCCACTTGACAACGGTTTGATTCGTAAATAATCGAGTACATGTGCATTAGATTAGATTATAAAGTCTATAATTACACCATGCAATTTGGCGCTATGCAAATTATCCAATCTTAAGCGAGCATGATACAATCTGGAATCATGCAAACATAAGCAAAATTGTTGAGGAAAGAACTGTATCTAGTGATAAAATGATACAATACGTGCATCTGCTGTACAACTGTACAAGTCGATGCAGGATCAACTAAATCCGAAACATAACTAAAGTACGATGGAAGAAGATGGGTTGTGGGTAGACCAGGCAAAAGAAAAGTGTGACCGAATATATAGATTTATAATTTGTTAATTGCCAACGCTTATAAAATTGAGTACACGTGCATTAGATTAGATTATAAAATTTCTGTGCACATTTCTGTGCACTGCCTTCAAATTCTCACTATCCACGCTCAACTACATTTCTATGCAACAATCTCTGTTGTATCACCAAAACCAGTGCACAACTCTACAACATTCACTGCTAACACCTCCAGCCTTCAACATCATCAGTGCACACTCTACTCCCTAGTGCACACTAATTCCTCCTGTTACTTACATCACCATATACAACTTCCACTGAATTCATCAATTAATCCACACCATTCAACATCCAAACTCCAACATACTTCTCAACCAAAACTGCTTCCTTCTTACTCCTCTTCAACCACCCTACCACCAAACACAATATTTCATTACCACGACCATATCAGCATCCTCCTCCACCATACATAACAGTGCCACACCACACACACAAGCAACCATACTTGACATACGTGTTCTAATATGTACCAATGATTCATGTTTAGTTCCGTTTTGGTGGTGCAGGTAAAGAAAGAGTTATTTAAGATTAGAACAAACACGTGTGCTTATTACAAGTAGGAGTAGATGGATGAAATTAACTATAGCAGAAAGGAATTGCTCTGGTTTGACGCATCAAGTAATTAAACGAATGCATTCTTTGTTTTTTTGTTTAATTTTTGCTTGACATTTGTTTGCAGGTTAACTGTACTTTAACTTAACTAACAGTACATGCTCCTATTTAAAAAACTGTGTGCAGCAGATTGTCTAGTGCAGTTTATTTTTTACAAGTTATAGTTTTGTGTTGACTTCAAATCAAATCAAGCTTATCTAAAACAAAAGAAGAAAAACCAAGCAACGACGACTCAAAATTAGAGCTACTTGAGATGTACTGTACTGCATATGTCAACATGGAATATTCTATGCCTATATAGTTTAGTATAATAATAATTCTACATGGAACATGCTACATAAGCACACGTTGTTCATAACCAACGCCACTAGTCTAATTAGCAACCACCATATTATTGAATAGAAATCGACATTTATAATTGGCGAATGTCATTTGAGCGTGAAGCCTGGGTTAAACAATTAAGCCTATGACAGACAACAACATAACGCATCAGACCTTCCTCAGTCCTACAACCTATAAATTATCATACAACCCATTGCATGTACCTTTATTGACACACCTACACTTCAAACATCATCAGTTCTGCCCATCCTCTTCTTTACTTAGTGCTGCACTCACCCATCTCTACATAACAACAATCCAAACCCAAGACCACTTCACACCAACACTGCGATAATTCATTTACTTCCTTACTGCATTCATAAATCAGCCACATTCACATCCTCAACACCAATCAATCATCACCCACCACCAGCATCCTTCCCACTGCCAGGCAACTTAACCATCACTATTGTAGCTCCTTTGCCAATCCACATAACTATCTTCTTCCACTTGCCTCTGCCTATCATATAACACTACAATACCACTTCAACTTCACTCCCAAACCACCATCACTGTGAGAATGAACCTTGTGGAGTCTCCTCAAAATTGTATTATTACTTTGTGGAGTCTCCTCAAAATTCTTCTAACAAGCCACTTGTTCTTTGGCTTAATGGAGGTACCAATCTTATTTTTAGTCAAACTATTTAGTGTCTACATATATAAACGAAAACTACTTATTCCTATTATTTCCTATTATATATCTGTATATATATAGTTGATTTGAAAAGATAAATCACTTTTTTGTGCCAAACTAATCTCGATTTTGAACATAAACAATATGTAAATACTTTAGACATTTTTACACTCTGTTTAGATGACATCAAAGTTTTTACTGCTAACTTGAAAATGCGGCCATACCGGGTTTGGTTCCGCGAATACCCGGCTTTGCATGTGTATAATTTCTCTTTATCAAATCTTCCTTAGCCAAATTTTTTTTTCTCCTGGAACTTATGCATATACTTTCAGTTAAGCCCAGAGAAGTAGTATTACGTGCAGCATCTGTTAACTTGTTATACTACATTTCATAGTATCTTCTGTTTAATTTGGATACTTACATGTGTATAGTTAATTCTTGATATTAAATATTGTTATGTATATACATCAGGTACCTAACTGGTTCTCTTGGAAGGTTGTACCACATGTTAGTTAGTAATTAATTATAACATGATATTCTTATTCTCTTTATACAGCTGCCGAAGAAAATAGTTAGCTGCATGCATTTTCATTAAATACGTGTTAAGTTCTTCTGTAACTATTTTATGTATATTAATTAGTATAGATAAACATCCAACGAACTCACTCACAACACAACACTGCTATAAACTCACTACCCTAAACTACTTACCTCGGCCTGATCATCACTGTGAACATCTCGCCTCACTGCTCCAAGACCATCTCATCTTAACACCCAAATCACCATTAAACAACGAACCACCAAAGTAATCAGAACAACAAATCGCAAAATCAATCGCCTTCATCGCTACCCACAATCTCCTCAAAATCGAATTATGATTTCAATTGTCAATTTTAATTTCACTGGTAGCGATCTCAGAATTTCAAAAGAAAAAAAGACGTTGGAAAATTGATTTTAAAGAGAAAAGAAAAAAAGAGGTGCATTATATTTTGGGTGGATTGAGCAAGCCAGGTCGAGTGTGTTTTGGGTTAAGTTTAATTTATTTATTTTACTTTTCTTTTTCTTAGTGTAACTTGATTTTTCCTTTAAAAAACAAAAGGAAAAAATAAGTTGTTTTGTTTTAATTGGTTTTAGTTTCTTCCTTGATATATGTACTTCAAACCACCAATTTCTAAATTACCAAAACTCTTCCCCAACACCATTACTTCAATCATTCCAGTCACAACCATGTGCATTTGAATTTTTTTTCTTTTAAACAAATAGCCAAAATATTAATTTTGAGCAATGGATATGTACGTTTAGCTTTTAACTAAAAAAATTTAAACAACATTGTGTCATTATTTTAAAAAATGTATTCAATTATAATTATTTTATTTTTAGCTCCTAATCATGTAATGCTGAAAGTATGAAAGAGACAAGAATAAACTCACCATATAGTAGCATATAAGAAGACTACATCCAGTTATGCATGATATAACTAGCTAAATTATCACGAACATCATCGATCTCTTGCTGGCTATAAGAACTATCTTGTACAAAGTACTGCAATTAAAAGATTGTTTCGAAACATTAATCGAATAAGTACGTAACAAAAATTATGAAGGAAAAAAATTAAAGTGGTACCTCAAGTATGTCGGTGCTTTGATCGTGGTTTTTTACTATATCATACATATACCTCATCACATAATATACACAATCCGTCGTTCTAGATTGTTGAGGACACTACAACAATATTACACAATAATTTAATAGATAGGTTAATTTGAATTTATATCCAATATAGAAGTTTATTTTTATTTTGTACAAAATAAATCACCTTAATAGTCTTCCATTTCAAGTAAATTCCTCGAGATTTTCCACCATACGCCTTATAAGTTTTAAACGCCCTACACATAAAATAAAAATTTAAATACAACGTACATATTAACTTGCATTAAGCAAAAAAGATATCAGAAGGCAAATATCATACATATTCACTTGTGGTCTAATTTCCAATTTAGATTTGCGTTCGACTCGGGGATCCAAAACATAAACCTCATTCTTTTCTATACGAAAAACAAGCAGTAGACAATGTTTCCTACATTATAAGATTTATATGAAGTTAATATCAACAGTAGATTTGTAAACTAGTTTATAAAAGTTTATTGCTCATACCCTTCGTAGTGTGGGGCTAAGAGTAAGCTCTTCGATTGTGACGCACGCCATGTGTTCGAAATATATATATTTGTCACGTCTGGATATTTCCGCACTTGAGACAACTTATATGGACACATAAACCCGATGGTCTCCACTCCGAGGTCATTGCACATATGATTTAACCACCTAAAAATAAGTACAACATACAAATATTGTTACTCTTCCATTTCATGTATAATACATAATATAAAATAGAACATATACAATGAATTTATAAGCTATTTGTTGTAAATGTAACCTAAGTATTTCACATAGTAGTTATATTGGTACACAGATAGAAATATTCATCATATATATATATATATATATAATACTCACATGATGCAAATTTGCAACCATTCTCCATTCAACCATCCCATACTAAGGAATTGGATAATGTCATCCATAGTGACATGGATTTCAAAGTCCTCATCGTATGTAAATAAATCCTTGTTCACATGAATTGCATTGATAAAATTAGTATCATGGGATGGCACTTGAACTATCAGGTCATGGAAATATTTGCACTCATCCGTTAAAGTATTGATGATGTCTTCACCCACGATCGTCCTACGCTTTGCAGGCTCATTTGTCATCTTTTGGTTACTATTCATGTCCGTAGCAACACACTCTTCCACATTGTCTTTGCTCCTAATATGTGTAGCCTGCACACAAAAAATTCATAAGCAGCATGGAGTCTGCATATTTTATTCAAGCAAATCTCAAAAAAATACGAAAAATGTTTTCTTTACCTTATCATCATCGCCTAAAAGCACGAGATTTTTAGGCCATTGTACAAAACTACCAAGTGCTTCTCCTATCGTGATGTGATATTTACTTGGAACCGGAAGAGGGGTTCCTATATGAATAGGCTCTACTGCGTCAATTCCAACCTTTACATGATTGGTCAAGATTTGTTGATTATGACACTGATCTCCAGGCCTAGAAGCAGGATGCACCATGCCGTGACCCGCTACGACAATTTTGGATTCCAAATTAACAGCTAAACGACATTTAGTTGGCCTCTAGAATGACAGGTACAACATTAAAATTATTGACTTACACGTTTTAGAATCGTATAATTTTATGAAAATAGACTTTTGAATTAGTTACCTGCAAGTTTTCATAAGGATCCATCTCTTGATTTGTGCTGGTATTTTGTAATTTGTCTAATTGTACTGATTGACAGCTGCTACGATGACCAAATGATGGTACATTTTCGACCACAGTATCATTGGGCATTTGCATACCCTATCTATTTAAAAAGTTTGCAATCTTTTGCTCAACCACCGTATCTACCATAGACTCGAATCTTTGGCTCACTTTAGATTCTATTTCCTGAGTGATACGATGTAGTTCATCTGCTGATATTACACCACTTGGACCTTTATATTTCACTACCTTTCCAAATACATCTTTGATACCGACCGTCCCACCAATTCCTCTAACTCGACCTGGATGTTCTTTTTTTTCAAGAGCACGATTTAAGACATCATCATATCTATTTGGAACCCATGTTCCTTCGATGGCTTTTTCTCTCCAAGCATTCTGTCAACAACAGAAAAAATTAGTTTTCTCAATAATTTATTGCTTTGTTTTGTAAGAGATTAACCAAATGGGATAAAATGCATCGAAATTAGTCATACCGTGCATCGAAATTAGTCATACCGCTTTATCTGCAACTATCCAAGTTTTCTCATTAGGGATTACAAAACTTCCATTAGCTTCTTTTTTTGATCTTGCCAAAACCCAGTCAATACTTCGATCCAAAAAAGAACCACTTGGTAATGTAGTCGATGAACTATGACCTTCGGTTATCCATTTAGCTTTCTTCCCTGCATATCCAGCTTGCCCCAAATAGTGAGGATGCTCGTTGTATGCTTGACTCTTCCTACCCTTCTCGCTTAATCGCTGTCAAAAAAATGAATATTAATGTATACCCAAAGTTCTTGCATAAAATTCTTGCTACTCTACTGCTAACATATACTCCACTGCACAAAATTCTTGCATTATCACATGTCTGCAACCACTAACAGAAAAGAAATCAAGCAATTACTCTGAATATGCTAGATAAAATCTGGACATGGAAATCTCAGTTGAAAAAATCGAACAAAATCTGAACATTTACCGAAAAAACGTCAACTATAACAGGTTAAACGGTAAACTGGTGCAACTACAAGCAACAACCTTTTATTTGCTAATTTAGTCATACACAGAAAATTGGTACTCATTTCATTTGCATCTTATACCACACAAATTTAACCAACATTTTTTGTAATAAAAACTAGAGAGAAAAAAATCACACACAGCAAAACTGAAATGCCCCAACAGTTAATGAGAATGAATAATTGCTAAATATCATGCATAGGAAGATGATTCAGTAGAAGGGAAGAACTGGGCGAGACGGTTGTTGAAGTGCGTGTTGAGGTTGATTTTGGAGGTGGAGCTTAGGATTTTTTGTTCGTGATGTTTTGTTGAAGTCTTAAAGCTCCTTGTTGGATTGTGAGGGAGAAGGTGGCAATGAGTTTTAGATGTTGTATGAGCAGTTTTGATATGGTGAAGGAGGCAGTTTTTTTAAGGAGAAGGCAATTGATATGTGAATTAGTGGAAATGTGCAGCAAGCAGTGAAAGGCTTCTGAATGAAAGTAAGGTTGTTGAATGTAAATAGTAAAATGTAAATAGTAAGGATGTGTGAGGTCAATTGCACAGCAGGAAAGTGATGTATGGTTTGTATGTGAATTGGTGATATGTATGTGGTCAGGTGAGTTGTAGGAAGTGAGGAAGTGAATGGTTGGCAAATGAATATAATTAGATGGCAGAAGTGTATGGTGCAGCACTGTGATCAGGTGGATATGGGGATGTACAAAGTGGTCGGCAGTTATTTGTGGTAGTTGTAATAGAGGAAGTACAAATTGTTTGTAGTGGCAGAGTAGAGAACTGGTTGTGGAAAGGTAACTATGGCACTATAATGGGATTATGATTGCACAACGGTCAGAGGCTGTTGTTCTGGTGATTAGAAGTTAAGGCAATGGTCCGTTGAAGATCAGTGGGATATGGATATGTTTGCACAATGCACAGAGGGTGGTGGATATGTTGAATGGCAGAGAGGCAGTGAGAGGCAATATTTGTTGAAGTATGTATTGGAAACAGCGGTGGCCACAATTGCAGAGATGTTGATTTGTGTGTCAGTTGAAGTTGAAGTGATTAAAGAGGAGGAGCAAGGCAATGTAGGTCCGTGGAGGTTTGTTAACAGAGGAAAGCAGAAGGGTAATTTTAGTGTAAATAGTAAAATGTAATTGAATGTAAATAGTAAAATGTAATTGAACAAAAAAATTATCTTAAATTCCTCAGTTTCACAATTCTTCTTGAACGTTTCCCACTGTGCTTGTGTAATGCCATCATAAAGCTTGTACGGCTCTTTATGGTCCACTGGAAGTTTTCTTGTCTTCGTAATCCAACCACCAACCAATTTTGTTTTGAAATCTTTCCATCGTCCACAGACATATTTTAACACGTTATCTTTCATGTTGTCGTCAATGTGGTACTCGGTCTGAGATTAAAAAAAATCATAGTTACATGCGCCTTATAAGACTTCAAATGTCAAATTGGGTTTCAAAGCCGAATAAGTAATAAGTGAATAAATGAATTTATAATACCTTAACATCTTCCCATATAGTATCTTTAAGCCCTTTACAAACGTCATCCCAATTTTTAATATTGATATCAATTTTAGATCTAGTAGTATCGCCCACATACGCCTTATAAGACTTCGCCCACTTTCCAATGGGGTTGCCGTTATCACTCCACTCAATGAATTTAGGTTCTTGTGTTTTATATTTCTTCCCGGTTGTTGGGCCTCTTCGCCTCTTCTTAGACAACGACTGTGAAGTAGAAGGATCATGTTCTTCATTTTGTCGAAATTGTTCTATCTCCATTATCACTATTCTGAAAAAGAAGGCATGGAGTCAGAATTATGAACAGAACTACTGCGATTACCACTAAACCCCGGTTTGCTATTTAATTTTGTTCTGATTATCTCCTTGGATATTGTTCACATACATAGGTTATATATACATGCACTTGACCCTGCAGGCCTCTGTTAGTAGAGTTAGTAACTATGTTGTTTGAACGATTGTAATTTAACTTTAGCTTTATTGAAAGAGAGTAAATTCTGGACACAAGGGATGACACCTTGAAGTAGATGTTTATCTTTTTAAAATTAAATCAAACAAAACAATCTTATTTTTTTTTTTACAAGATTATATATCTTGAACTCATGTTTGAGAATATTTTGTGCAACCAAATATATGGATGAAACATGAAATATGATATTTTTCATAAACAAAGTCAAGTACAACCAATCTTTTAGAAAACATAGAATCCAAGAAAACAACAGCTATAACCCATAAAGAATGCTAACAGAACCACTAAATAGCTCTAAGCAAGTTGTTTTACAAAATAATGTTAGGAAATCAAGTGGTTTTACAAAATAAAAAATGTGGATGAAGTTGAAATGCTTTATAGGATAGTTGTGTAGTATAATAGAAAAAGTGGCAGTGGCGCATGTGACTAGTGTGTAGTAATCGAACTAGCAAGTACGAAAATGTGAAGCACACAAAGCAATGTAAAACAAGTACTTAAAACGTGAGCGGTGCTAAAACAAGTACTTAAAACATGAGCAGTAGTATCATGAATGTGATATTCCCTCTTTAATTGAAATATCCATGGAAGGTTTCTTTTATCATGTTGCTGTTCAAGGTTTCTTTTATCTTGTTGCATTGTGTTGTGATATTCCCTCTTTAATTGATATTCTGTTCATGTTATCTGGCAAAGTTTGGAAGAGGAAAAATACTGGTGTTGTGATTTCTAAAGAAATTGGTTATGAAGATGTGGTCACTAATATTACTTTAAGATATATATATATGCTTTTTAAGTCCTAATGCAATTTACATCAATTTTTTATTTTTTAAGCAATATCTATTGTTCAATGTTCATGGCTACAACAAATAAAAGACTTGATGAAAAATGATCCATTCTACAAAGGTATTGACAAAAAGCATGCAAGAATAATTCTAAAAGCTTCAAATATCATAAATTGGATGGTATATATTACTATAAAGACAGAATTCTCATAAGTCATAATGCAACAAAAATCATAACCACGCTCTTAGCAGAATATCATTCCTCACTGTTGGCAGGTCACCAAAGTAAAAAAGGAACACTGCATAGAATTTAAAAAGTTTTTTACTGTAAGGGGTTAAAGAAAAATGCACAAACTTATGTCTCTTTCTGTGATACATCTCAAAGAGATAAAGCTGAAAACATTAGCTCACCTGAACTATTATAGCCTCTTCCAGTGCCAAATAAAAGTTGGGAGGACCTTTCAATTGATTTTATTGTTCAACCATCAACGTGCCATTCCCTATTCAGTCATATTGGGAGGATGTACTCTCTAACAACAAAATACTGAAAGATGTGATCAAAATCTCTAACAACAAAGCTCACTTCATGCCTCTTGCCATTCAGCCTGCACAAAAAATGTTTAGTTTAAGTTAGGCATTAAAAAGTACATGTACTTGTATGCATTCAACAACAAAATTTCACTTAGTTTTATTTTATCAAGTATCTACCTGATTTCGAAAACCGACGAAAGACAAATTAAATAATTATAATATAGTAAGTATATTTAATTTATTTGATGGAACAATTCAAGAAGCAATTGTGTCCATTATTCATATCCGAAGTCTGCAACAAAAACAGCAATCAAGTATCCCTGTAAAATATCTTATTAGTAATTATTCTCAAAAAAACTAAAGAATTACAGAAAATGAAAGATTTCAACTGGCAAATAAAGCATGATGAGCATAAAAAAAATTACCCAACTATCCAAACCCCCCCATCGTGATCAGAACGTGCATAAATTGCATTTAAATCAACTTCTTCTGGTAGACTTAAGCCGATGGAGAAAGGTGGATCCTCATCAAATTGATTATACTCTTCTTCATCCACCACATCACCAATTCCAACAATGCGTCTTTTGCCGGGAAGAACAATAGACCACTTATTATCGGCAGGATCAGTCACGTAAAAAACTTGTTTTGCTTGAGATGCCAAGATGAGTGGATCATTATCATGACTCACTTGACCAAAGTCAACCAATGTGAATCCATGTTCATCCACTCGTACAGCACGACGATTGTCATCCCATCTACATCAAAATAGCGGGATTGTGAAGTCTTTGTACTCAAGTTCCCAAATATCCTCGATTATCCCATAATATAGCATTGTCGCATTTATTGGTCTGTTATCTTTAGCACTAGCAAATTCTCTTGAAGATGCAACGATGCTAACTCCACTATTTTGCATTTTGCTCTTCTCATCCTGACGCTTCGTATAAAAGACATAACCGCTCATATCATATCCTTCCCATGAATTGACATGCAATCGAGGTCCATATGCTAACCATTTTATTGTATTTGAAATACCATGATTTGTTTGAGACAATTGAAACCTTACCGTATGTTTAAACCATATGACAAAAGAGCGGTTATGTTCATTCGTCAACCACCTTTCGTTCTTTGAAGGATTCTGAGACTCTAGAATTGCCATGTGCTCCTCCAAGTAAGGATGTACCTCACTAAGGTGCTGCAAAACAAGTAGCTGAGCTTTGTGCAACATCTCATCACCAATTGAAATCAATTTTGATACAATTATGCCCTGGCCATCAAGTCGTCCTTCATGTCGAGATTTACGAAGTCCAATAGGTTCAACACCAGTTAAGTATGGAGTGACAAATTCTATAACCTCCTCAGCTACAGTAGCTTCTACGATACTGGCTTCAGGTCTATATCTGTTTTTTGTTTTTCTTTTTAAAGTTCCCATATGCATTTCAAACGGATACGTATATCTCATAAATACAGGACCACAAATTTTGATTTCTCTTACAAGATGAACAACCAAATGCAACATAACATCGAAAAATGAAGGTGGAAAATACATCTCAAATTGTCATAAGGTAACAATAACATCGGCTTGTTGAGCATCCAACGTATCAGGATCAATTACCTTGCTACAACTTATGTTAAAAAGGAGACAAGGCTTTGTAATAACATGCCTAACATGTTTAGGCAATATACCTCTAATTGCAACAGGTAATAAATGTTGCATTAACACATGGCAATCATAAGACTTCATACCGGTCAATTTCAAATCCTTCACTGATAAACGACTGCTAATGTTTGAAGAATAACCTGTTGGAACCTTCACACCACGAAGACACTCACATAAACTAGTTTTCTCTTTTTTGGACAATGTATATCATGCGGGGGGCATAATAGGTACGTTTACCTTTCTGCACCGGTGCTAACTCCTTCCGGATACCCATTTTCAACATATCTTGCCTAGCTTTCTCACCATCTTTTGTCTTACCAGGTATATTCAAGAGTGTCCCAACGATACTGTCGCAAATAATTTTTTCTATATGCATTACATCTAGACAATGTCTAACCTGTAAATGTCTCCAATACGGAAGTTCCCAAAATATAGATTTCTTCTTCCACGAGCCTTCTAAAGAGGAAATACTTTGCCAAATGCATTTTCAATATCCTTGACCCGTTCATAAACATCATTTCCTGTTAATGGCAAACGAGCAACTCCATTCTCTATCTCCCCATTAAAAGGCTTCTTCTTTTTACGATAAGGATGATTAGGAGGGAGAAATCTACGATGATGCATATACACATTTTTTTTGCAATAATGTAAACGCTCAACAACCATGTCATCTTCACAAATTGGGCATGCTTTGGCACCTTTTGTACTATAGCCAGACAAGTTACCATACGCAGGAAAATCATTTATGGTACAAAAAATCATGGCGTGCAATGTAAAATTACTTTGACTATATGCGTCAAACACACGCACACCTTTATCCCATAGAAGTTTTAGATCATCAATAAGAGGAGTTAGGTAAACATCGATGTCGTTTCCTGGTTGTCGTGGTCCAGAGATTAAAAGAGACAACATGATATACTTGCGCTTCATACTCAAATGAGGTGGAAGATTGTAAATCACCAAAAGAACAGGCCAGGTACTATGTTGACTACTAAAGTTGCCAAATGGGTTTATGCCATCTGTACAAAGACGAAGTCTGAGATTTCTAATTTCTTCACCAAAATCAGGATACATTGTATCAATGTTTCTCTACTGTGGAGAATCAGCTGGATACCTCAATAATCCATCATTTTTCCTCACATCTGCATGCCACCTTAAGTTTTTTGCATTTTCTTTATTTGCAAATAAACGTTTAAACCTTGGTATAATTGGCAAATACCACAAGACTTTTGCTGGAGGTCATTTCTTATCTGGGTCATTGTGAACGTTCCCTCGCGACTTGTAACGGGATAATCCACACTTGGGACACTCATGCAAGTTCTCATATTCATTTCGATACAATATACAATCATTTGGACATGCATGTATCTTTTTATATCCTATACCAATTGGGCACATAATTTTCTTTGCCTCATAGTTAGAAGTTGGAAGCTCATTACCTTTCGAAAGCATGTCATTCAGAAGTTCCAACAAAGATGTAAAACTTTTATCACTCCACCCATGCTTTGCTTTTAAATTGAAAAGCTTGAGCACAGCAGACAATGTTGTGAACTTAGCACAATTAGGAAACAAAGGCTTCTCGGCATCAATTAATATTCTTTCATACAACTTTGGCTCTTCCATCAAATGTTCTTCAGCATCACGAAACATCTCATGAACACAATCATTCTCATCATTCGCATCATTATTCATGTTATCTTCTCGGTCATTCTCATCGTTCTCATGATTATTAGAACTAGCTCCACTAAGTATACTTTCACCATGCCATATCCACCGCGTATAATTTTGCTTAAACCCGTAACGGATTATGTGATCTCTAATCCGATCTATGTTACGAAGTCTTCTCTTATTTTTGCAGTGTCTACAAGGACAAAAAATAGTTTCTTTCCCTCTTCTTAATTGATTATTCAGTGCACAATTGATGAACTCTTCAATTTCGTTTAGGAACTCGTCATCGTTACGTTTTACGTTGTACATCCAACTACGATCCATATGCAAATGCTAGAGACACCCTACACAAGCAAAAAAAACATTGGATTACGAAGAGCATTCATTATTAAATCAATATTTTTAGCTAATTCAAGTGGAGTGGATAATCAGTTCAACATCACTCCACAAACACAAGCACACTAAACTGCACAACAAACAAAAAAATTCTCATTGTCCAAATAAAAATACACGGAAATTCTAGTTCTGAATCATCATCATAGATAAAACACCAAACCAACAAACGATGCAAACTTAACTACACAATCAGCAGAAAAGACAAAACAACCAAACAAAAAAAAGAGTCCTAATCAAACCTTGAATATGAATCCATATGATACATATCATTTGATGCTGATATACATATATATAAAACATTAAAACATGTCTGATATTTAATGCAAAGCACAATAATCTGTTGTGTTTATCCAATTAGACCTAACTATGTCCAATTCAGAACATATGTTGGTAAATCTAGAAATTGAATGAAAATTATGATATCTACAACAGACCATAAGGGTTTTATATGCTTAAATAAAAGCCTTTCAACCTAATTTCCACTTTCATTAATAATTATTGATAACATAATTAAATCCCATTTCAGGTAGGTTACGTATTCTAAATAAGTTGAATTTTATGACCATTTTGACGTACTTGTCGAGATGGATAAAAATGATATATTTATATGTCAAATTTTGGCAATATATAAATGAAATATTTTCCTTGAAAGATTGACCAATACAATTCATTTAGTCCAACATCAAGAAAACTAACACCGTGGATATGCATATACATTATAATGAGTAGTCATAGCATGTGCAAAGAAATCAATGACTGGTGCTTTTACACGACCCCATGCGCACGACTTGGATGAATTGGCATTTGAGACACTTTTAAGCGCACATAGTACTTATCAATTGGTAGCTAGTTAGCTTGGTTAAGCTAATCTGACTAAGAAATTGTGTTTCTTTTATTTTTATTTTTCTACCTTTACTAGCTACCAATGAATAAACATTTCACTTCATTTTGAGGTCACCATATTTGGTGAGGTCATAGTCTTTCCAAACAACGCAATGAAACTAACAATCTCCTTCACCTTCACCCACTGTAGTTATGACTACAAACATCCCTTGAGTTAGTTGTTGCTTTTAGTAAGCAGTACAATGTAAATCCCGATCTGTTTTATCTTGGATACCCTCAACACTATAAAAAGAGCAATATTGTTTAAACAGCGCATCACCTTTGATTCAGAACAAAAAAACAGTGATGTAAGACAACAAAGTCAAGTAATCCAATTTTTTGACTGTTCACAAAAAAAACATGTATGTAGGTATACAATTGCTTTGAGGTAAGCCAAACGAAGGTCCAACATTTTAAACACTCATTCTTCATACCTAACTTTAATGGCACACCGCGGCAGTGTTACCATATCTGTGCAGTTCAAGGCAGCGATCCCTATAACCATGGACACAGTTGTAATCGAAAAAGATGTTAAGTTACTCTTTAGTAAATAAAAATTAGATAAAGGTAACACGTACACAATCAGTTATTTAACAGTGGGTACAACCAGCATACGCAATCTATATTTATATTCATATTGATAACTAGGAGAACAAAAAGTACTCTATGACTAAATTTTGATCACTGTAGCATTCTGAACAAAGCAACAACAGTTCATACTCATTGTTTATGTTGCTCCTGATGCAATAAAATAATTTGGTATTTATATAAATACTCTTATTGGATCTTTTACAACAACTCAACATCGTAATAGGACTTCAAGTGGGTTGATGAAAACCAAACACTAAAATATAACAAAATACTTTATCAAAAAACAGATCATCACATTTTTCTCTAAGGTTTGACTGGAAGAAACTCACATTATTACTTTAAAAACATGTCAATAGCATATTAGGGTATGTCATGCCTTATAACCTCATACAAATCCAAACTTGGATCAAATGCTGAAAATAATCATCCAAATATAACATATATGAACATAAGATAGACAAGAACAGGCGTGGATGGAGTACATAAGGTTGACAGCAACAGTACCTGTTCCAGTTCATAATCCAGCAAATTCGCCCAGCGAACTCGAAACTCCAAATCAATCAGCAAAATCGAAATTCGACACTCGAATAATTTGAAGCACGCGAAATATTTGAAGCACGCGATTTATTTGAAGCACTCCAAATCAATCCAGTAGTAGGGTTTTTTTCCTTTGAAAACGCGAATTATTTGGGGAACAGAATGGGATGGCGGAAAAATAACTGGGAACGCGGGATGTAACCTAATTTTGAAATTGCATCGCGTACGAGAGGGAACCGATGCCAAAAGCATTATGTTGGACGTTGTTGCATCGGTTGACTTTAAAACTGATGCGACTAAAACTATTTGCACCGACGTATTTGCATCAGTTGTTGGTGATAACTGATGCAAATTTGACTTTTTTATTACCTACTGCTTTCCGCGTACCAATTGCATCGGATATTAAGACAGAACTGATGCAAATAGTTCTATTTGCATCAGTTTTTACTTAAACCGATTCAAACGAGGCGATGCAAATGGCCTGTTTTGTAGTAGTGAATGTTTAGGTAACCTTTGTTTTTAACCCTTATTAATTATACCTTGGAATATAATTAGATCTTTTAAGAGAATATTTTAACGATAATTATGATTAACCGACTTTTTGACCAAGCGGATTTTCAATTGGAAGTAGAGGGTTAAAACGGAGATGAACTAACCCACGAGCTTGGGAACAAGTCCAGATGGACAAAAGGAAGGAATTCAACAAGTTTCAAGCAAAATAGGACTAAGTGGACCACTTGACACCAAAAGGACTTCTTAATAGCGAGAGCTACTTCTTCCATTTAGCACCCATCGAAATCCTTATACTTGATGCACAACCTCTAGCAATCGTCGTGAAGTACTTTCCTTAGAGAAAAGGCGAGAAACTCTAAGGATTTATGAAAATGAAGCAAATAAAGCAGGATAATACAAGTTTTATTAAGGGAATCATCGGGAACAACCTAAAGTCTATAAAAAGGAGTTTGGAATACATCGAACTTGAGATAGAAGAGCAAAGCAAGTGAAAAAGTTAAGTAATTGCCAAAGAAAAGCTCTTAGTACCGAGAGGTCAGTTTTGACCATAGAGGCCACGTGCTTTCTCTTATACCTTTGGGCTTGCATTTGGACCTTAGACTTCATGGATTATTGACTCAACTGGTGATTTTCTCTATAAATCCAGACCCTATGACTACTGGAAAAAGACTTTTTGTTTCTTCTTCTTCATCTCTTACCTCTTCTCTATTGAAGTCATTTAGGAAGTAACCATTTGCTGTTCTGGGACTTAGATCGATAAATTCCTTGTATTAGTGAGTCTCAAACCTCAAATAAATAAATTATAAAGTAGATGTAGGCCAGATATAGCTAAACCAATATAAAAAATCTTTTATCTCAACACTTTTTGCATACATTTTCTGTTAGATCTAAATATTTCTACAGATTTTTAGGGGTTGTGTCATTTTTGGTGTCGACATTTAGGCGCTTTCACTGGGAAAGAGCTATATTTCATAACCTAACCTTGGGTTTGAAGTTTGAAGATAAAGAGGTCTAACACTAGATCTAGACTTTGGGGAGTCAACCAATTCATGGAGTGGTCAAGAGGTATCCTCAAATTCTAATCATTCCATCCACGTGACAAGAGAAGAGACGGAGATAATGATGAAAGAAATGAAAGATGGAATAATAGCTCAATAACAAGTGATGCTAGCTGGATTTTTTTCAAAGGTTAGAACAATGGAGAGTAGCTAGAGCTTCTGGAATCCAGAACCAAATACCAGTAACTAACTTAGGAGCATCTAGAGGTGGAGCGAAGCAAGTTGAAACAATTCCGTATGAACAGGACTTGTTGGTACCGATCCTAATCCTTTCAGAATCGAGAGGATCTAACCCGGGGGCAATGTCGGTTTAAGTTTAAGCCGAGCTAGGATGCTGAAAATATACGACCCTGGACTAGAAATATAAGTTCGAAGGCAAATTCCCAGTAATCGAAGAAGTATGTACCTAAGTTTCCCCACAAGAAAGGAGCAGAATGAAGCCAAAATTGTGGATCAGAATGCAAGTGTGCAGCCAGAGAAGTATGTGCTAAGGTTCCCCTACAGGAATGGGGGCAGAATATTACTATTCATTGAAGAACTTCGTTAGACGGCAATAATTGGATAGCTGAGTTAGTCAGAAGGATAATGAGGGGTAGACCACTAGACCAGAATTTGGAGGAAGTACACAAGAATCCATTCACCTCTAACATCTGGAATGTGAGGAATCCTCCCGATTTCAAGCTTTCGACGTTGGAAATATACGATGGGCGGATAGATCCAGTAGTTCATTTAATGGGATATATCCAACATATGTAGGTTTTGGGCACTTCTGAGGATTGTGGTGGTGCTTCCCGTTATATCTGATAGATTTAACAGAGATATGGTTTAGACAGTTGGAGAACGGTCCATAAGCACATGGACCGGGTTAGTGGGTAGGTTCTGAGGCAGTTTAGGGTTCATATTTCTTAATCAAAGAATATGATGATGCTATCAAGCATAAATAAAAGAGCAAAGAGTCCTTAAGAACTTATCTGATGAAATTCAATACGGTAGCTACCGTAGTTGATAAGCCATATCCATCGATAATCCTAATGGTGGTAGTGTCTAGATCAGCAAGCATGACCAACTTCAAAATTTCATTTGAAAGGGATCCACCGATCGATCTCATGGAATTTTACCATGAAGTTGAGAAATATCTACGTCAAGAGGATGCTGAAGCTGATAATACCAATATTAATGCTATGGATGATGGAGGACTATCCGGAGTAGCATATGGAAAAGACAAGGGGAAGTGAAAAGATGATAACGGTTTCGAAAGACAGAAATGGTAGAGGAGGAAACCAAAGTTCTCTTCTTACACTAACCTAACAGAAAATCCAGAGAGGATAAATTTAGATACTAAGGGGAAGGTTCTATATCAAAGGCAAGCAAAGAGGGAACCCATGGATCAAGAGAGAAGGTCTGGAAAGTTTTGCATATTCCATGAACTAGACAGATACAAAATGAACGAGTGCAGACACCTTCACGGTCTGATAGAAGAATTGGTTTGGAGCAGCCAACTACAACATTACGTAAGGAACCGAACTGGGGTGGTGCAGCTAGAGTAATCACCATCTATAGCAAATGCATTGTGATATGACCACCATCCCATGATCAGGATAGATGGAAGTCAGGTTCATTTCTCACACTTTGCTTTCTTTTTTAAGATAATAATAACCTCAGACTGCTTATACGTGTACGAGGTCTCGATCGGTCTTTAAGCAGGCTTTGAGTTGGATGGCCAAGGTGAAAACTTAGGATGTTTGCTTTTTTGCTTTGATTTTTTAAAATCCACTTAAACGTGTTGACCGATACCGATCATGGAGTCTTATCCAGAGAGACAGGGCAGTGATCGCAGAAAGTAAGTCCCCTTGCTAAAGAGTAAGTGGATGGACTTACATGTTGTTGAGTCTCCTTGTTGGAGAGCGATCGGATTAGGCTTAGGAAGGAACTAGAAAATCAAAAGCAAGACCTTGACAAGAGAGTGAGCAAATAGACTTACTTGTCCTTGAATCCCCTGGTCAGAGAGCGAGCAGATTGGGTTCAGTAAGGATCTAAGGAGATCATACCCTAGATTGGATGGTTAAATGATCCGGAGATATCAAAGCCTAAATTGGGTGATTAAAAATTCCAGAGTGGTCCAACCCTAGATTGGATGATTAAACGGTTCGAAGAGATCGAACCCTAGATTGGATGATAAACGATCTAGTGAGATAGAACCTTAGAACAAATATTGACCTTAGATAAGTATTTGAACGTGAAGTAAAATAGATAAATGTTGGGCGAATATGGGATTATTTTTATAAATTAGTATGGCACATTTGGATAAGGATAGGTAGATCATGATTCATGGTTAACACTAAAGCAAGGGGTGGAGTCCTTAGCTACAATGAGTTTGGAACGACCTTTGGTTTGTAGGAGAATCCAAAGGAACCGAATGATTCATCACAACTTAGATCGATGGATAGCCAAGAAGCTTGATCGCTAGAAGTCAACAACTGCTGAAAATTGTTCTTGGTAAAGAACGAGCTACATTCATAAAGTGTACTTTGGAGGGCAAGTGTTAATCGACTTTTGACCAAGTAGATTTTCAATTGGAAGTGGAGGGTCAAAACAGAGACCAAATGACTCACAAGCTAGGAAACAAGTCCAGATGGACAAGGAAGGAATTTAACAAGTTTTAAGAAAAATGGGGCTAAGTGGACCATTCGACGGTGAGATAACCTCTCGGTACGGACAGGGACTTCTTCCGCTTAGTACTCCCCGAACTCATTGTACTTGAAGCACAATCTCTAAGAATAATCATGAAGTGCTTTCATTTGGGAAAAGGCGAGAAACTCTGAGGATTTATGAGAAGAAAGCAAAGAAAGCGGGCCAATACAAGTGCTATCAAGGGAATCATCAAGATCATCCTAAAGTCTATAAAAGGAGTTTGTAATCGAACTAGAGATAGAAGAGCAAAGCAAGTGGGAAAGTTAAGTTATCGCAAAGAAAAGCTCTTGGTACGGAGAGGTTGATTTTTCCCATAGGGCCACATGCTCTTTCTATACCTTTGGGCTTGCATTTGGACTTGGACTTTATGGGCTTATGACTCAACTGGTGATTTCCTTTATAAATACAGACCCTGTGGCTTCTAGAAAATGACCTTTGGTTCTTCTTCTTCGTCTCTTACCTCTCCTCTGTTGAAGTCACTTAGGAATCTACCACTTGTTGCTCGAGGACATAGATTGGTCCTTATACTAGTTTCTCAAACCTATAATAAATAAAATATAAAGTGGACGTAGGCCGGAGATGGCCTAACCACAATAAAAATTCTTGTGCCTCTTTACTTTTTGCATACATTTTATGTTAGATCATAATATTTCTACAAGTTTTTTGGTGTTGTGTCATTTTCCATGTCAATAATTATGCCTGAAATGTTTTGGATTTGTACTAGCAATGTTTAAGCAACAATTGTCTTTAACCCTTGTAAGTGTAATTAAATATATAAAAAGTATGTTTTAAGTAAAATGTTTAAGTGTGAAATGTTTTAGGTTTGTTGTAACAAATGTTTAAGTACCAACTTGTCTTTAACCCTTATAAGTGTACTTAGATCTTTAATAATGGATATTTTAAAGATAATTACAAGCATGGAATCATTTATAAAAGATAGCAAAATCAAAAGTTTAACTTATAAAATAGAAGGGTTTATAGTAAACAATGTTTTAGTAACAATAATATTTAACCTCTTTGGTTATACTTAAAGTAAGTAAATGATGATTTGTGAATATACTTATACCATTTGAAGTAAGTATATTAATACTTTTGAAGTATTAAAAAGAGTATAAATGAATAGTGAAAAGGACGTGTCTAAAAGCTTTACGGCTTCATACGATTTGAGAAACCCCAGGGAGGAGCATGGTATGAAAAATTGCTAGCTTTAGGAACTTATATATATAAGATCACCCATAAGGACTCATATATATAGTTCGCTTACTTCTGAAGAAAGTAGTAAATAAAAAGATAAAGTTTTATTAATTGATAAAAGAGTTCAATATTTAAAGATGCTTAATTAATAAAGATGTTTAATTAATAAAGGTGTTTAACTTAAATAAGTTTTAATTAAAGAAAGATGTTTTATTTAAAGAATGAAGTTTTAATTAAATAAAGAAGTTTTGTTAGATAATGAAGTTTTAGTTAAATAAAGAAGTTTTATTAGATAAAGAAGTTTTACTAATAAATAACTTACAAAAGATTAGTTAAATGAAAAAGGGATTAAAAGTCGTTTATGTGAATTAATCGTGTTTTGTGTGAGATAATCTTGCTTTGTGTGTTACTTGTCTATGGAAAGTATATAGTCATGTACTTAGCACTAAAGCCGACGAAGTAGACTTATTCTATCTGTGGGAGTTAAGACTGATGATTCGAGTAGAGTGTAGAAGGAATAGTGCTCTAACCTAACGGGCTTCTCTCTTGGTCAAGGGATAACATAACTTGAAAAGGTCGAAAATATGATAATTATACGAGACTTAGTTTCTATATGCAATCAATTCATTGTTGTTGAATTGGACCAAATTAAATTAGGAATATCTAGAGGAAACATGAGAATTATACGATATGGTTACTCACTCGGTGATGATATAAAATACATATAAACTCATCTTGCTCTTCTAAGACAAGTGATAAGGAAACCCATCTGGATAGGAGATGATTTCCACCCTTATTGTTGTCTGTTTATTTCTGAAAGAACCAGAGTTACGTTAACCGAAAATTCGCCGATTCAGTCTTGATGGGGCCGAGATCGAATATGCATACTTAGGTAATACTTACTAAAAAGAACTTCAAGGCTGAGATGCATGTTTTATCTCTTGGAAGTGGCTCTATTCAAAACGCTAGAATCTATATGGAGATTCGAGATATTATTCGAGATGCTCGAACCCATGTGGAGGTTCGTGATCTGTTCAAGATGCTAGAATCCATTTGGCGATTTATGATCTGTTTGAGTGATGGCTCGTGTATTGAGATGCTGGACAAGACTTCATCATCGATAAGGACAAAAAAAGTTGGTGGATAGCCAAGGGAGTTTAGCTAACCCTAAGGGTATATAAACTCAATATCTAGGATGCTTTCGATATGTTGGCCAGTGGGAGTTGATGATATCTAAGATCCTATTTTCAGGCATGGCCTAACTACATTTACCTTATTAGTATATTTTACCTAGAGATATACGACACTTGGAAGGTAGTTTCTAACCCTTTTCAGGAGGTCCGCCTCGATGTATTAAGGGCGCCTCTAATGGAAAATCCTTATACGAACACGCCTTAGCAGTTTTGATTCTATACCTATTCAATATTGTTGTGTCATGAGATGTAAGTAGTAGAACAATTTTCTGATTTATATTTTACATCATAGACACAATCTATTGTATCACAGTATCTACTTATCAGATGGTTTGACTCTTTTGAGGGGGAAACCATTATGGTGATTCGAACGGTCTCAAAAGGTGTTGTTATATGGTGCACCCATTTCTTGAGTTTCTCATACTAGATTTATGTCTGACTTGTGGTTTTATATTTCCCTTATTTTTGTGGGTGCTCTTTCGAGTAGTCTGAGAAGGGTAGATTTTTGTTAATGTTCATTGAGCTCTTAGAGAGGAGTTGGATGTTTTACCTATCGTAGTATTTATTTCCCTGCATTACTTATGTGTATATATCAAAATTGTAAGGACGGACTGTTATAATTGTCCAAGTTGATGATAGTACTTTAGTTAGTAAATCTGAAATGTTATGTATATTAGAGGAGCCTTTTGTATTATTTTTTGATATTATATGCTATCATTCCCCATGTGAGAATCTGATGTTTTTGCTCTCCTCTTTCTTGTTTCTTTTCTTTTCTTCTTTTTTCTTTACCCTAACAATCTGTCTTTCCGACACTTGGATGCTTGGTACGTGAATACCATGGATGTATAAGTGTCGACATTCGAGGTCGAAAAGGTGAATCGTTACAAAATATAAATAAGTGATCAAATTGGCCAAATTGTTACACTGTTAACTAAGTGAAGTGTGAATATTAATATTTGAATTCTTCAATATTAACGGTTGTCTTAATTTCCACCCACGAGCCAAAAAACCACATTGATAGATTTTTTAAAATACCACACGATTTAATTGATTTATAAATTGTTACAGATTAATTAATATTAATGAAATATTATTTATATAGTTATTTTATATGTCGAGTGCTATTAGTATTTTCAGGGAGCTATTTGTAATTAATTAGGTGTGTATATAAAAGTTATATATGTACTAATCGATGTACGATATCAATACACGTTTGAATTTGGTTTAAAATAATGAATTGCAAAATGTTTTGGAACATTTAAAGGGTCCATCTAGCCTTCTCATGGCCGGCCATGGAATGAGAAAAACGGGTTTGAAATTCAAAAGTTGGATCTAGAGTATAAAAGAAAAGGGTTAAGGAATTAAAAGAGGTAATTAATATTTAATTTCCTCTATAAAAACCATACTTAACTACTAATTTCCTCTCGTAATCACTCTCCCCCTTGCCTTCCGAACACTAGCCTCCATCTTTCTTTTGCATCATTTTTGGATAAAATATCAAAAAATAAAAATGAATAAATTTTCTAATGGCATCCAATTGAATAAATAAAAGATGGTTCTCCTACTCTTGCAAAGTTAGGTGCTGGGATTTTAGATCCAAGAGCAATTCTTTCAATCAAAGTGCATTAAATGGTAGCTAATAAGGTTAACCAATTATTTTCATCATGATGTTGTAGATCTAGCTGTATAATTTCTTTAACGGATTTGTATACCCATTTGTGATCCACCTTTAATTCTAAATGTGTAGATCTGAAATTTTTATGAGTTTGTTAATTTAGGTGGATATAAAATTAATAACAATGATTTTGATTGGTACTTTAATTCTCAATCTCTATTGTTGTCGATGTCGTTTTAGATCCAGATCTAATAGCTAATTTATTATTTTATATGCATATATTTATTTAATTAAATATCAGTGTCAATTTAGATTGATTCATAAATTTTTTTCTATTTCAAAATACATATACATATATGTATGTGTGCATATGTTAATATAAATTTGAAATAATTCTAGAGTTAATGGTGTTTGAAAAATAATATACTTATACATACATACATACATACATAAATACATACATGTGTACGTTTGTGTGTGTATTATCAAAGGAGATCTCTTTTGATGTACAAACTCACAAAAATTAATATCCTAGTTTTGTTTAATAATTTTTTCTTTTTGATTGAAAAAAAATTAATTTTTCATTTCAGGTCCTGATGTTAATTTAACAATTATATTCACATTTAAATTTAATTATTAATTTTGCCATAAAATAAGACATATCAATTGAACAAAATGGAAAAATGAAAGGTTATGTTTTTGGTAAAAGAACACACACATATATATGTATGTATGTACAATATATTTATAGATATCTTTCCTTTATATTTGTTTAAATAATTAATATATAATACATATTTGAATTCATTGATCTACACCTAATTTTACCGTCTTACCAAATCAAATAACTTGATGATTTGAAAACAAAATTTTGAATTCAAATTTGTTGATTTGGTCAAGTCCATTTAGATTATTAAGGGATTTGATAAAGAAACTTTTGAAACACATACATACATACATGTTGTATGTATGTATGTGTGTGTATATGTACATATTGGAACATCTCGCTATTTGACTAATAATAATAAACTATATTTTGGAATGTCAATTTAGAATTTTGACGAATAAAAAAATTATGAAATTTAAATTGAAGAAATTTAAATTTGAAATGAATTTTAATCATGGAAAATTATTTTTAACCTGATAAAAAGTTGAAATAATCATTAAATGTATATAAAAAATAATTTTGTAATTCCATTGAGTTTAATTCAATAAAAGTGAATTTTGGAGTTTATTTGGAAAATAATAAATTCAAATTCCAATTTGAATTTTGAATTACATTTGAAAAATCTAAAAGTACTTTAGAAATTTATTTAGTAAAACAAATATTATTTGAGAAATTTTAGAACTATTTAGAAAAATAAAACAATTATTTTATAATTGTTGAGAATTGAAAAGTAATATTTTTTATAAATAAAAAATAGTTACAAAAATAAAATAAAATTTGGATTATAACGCCTCGAGCGGGATTTTAATCAGGTGTTGAATAACGGTCGGATAATAAAGCGGTTAAAGGCTCAAGATAATCTAGAAGAAAATAAAAACAAATCAAATCATTTCATTTGACCATTAAATATCATACTTCTCTTTAAAACCATGGTATTTCAACTTTACAAAAAAATTAACCCCTAAATAATTAACCTAACCATATATACAAACCTCCTCGCTCATTTTGCTTTTTCCTTCTCTACTATGAAATTCAAGCAACCGAAAAGCCAAGTCTTTCTGCATACTTCCATGTTTTGCTTCATCCTCTCCTCTTCTCTATTACCCACTCCGTCATCATCACCAGCCATTGCTTCTATTTCAACATCAGGTGATTACATTATATTTCCTTGTGTTTATTCATCACTATAAACCTATCGATATTATCAAAATGGCTTGACCTATGCATATTGTAATCTAGTAAAACTGAAGTACTTCAATAACTAAGTCGATACATCATCATCTTTCTTCACTTTTGATTGGCTATTAAATCAAGTTAGCAAGCTAACGTCAAGGCCGGCCCTTGGGCTGGGCAGGTTGGGCAATGGCCCAGGGCCCGGTTTATAAGGGGGCCTTGTATAATATATGCAAGTTTAAAGTCAATAATACCATTATATTATAAAATCGGTTCCTAGCCCAAACAATGTGTATATAGAGTTAATTCAAAAACAATAATACAGAGCTTCAGTCTGCATTTATTTTCACCAATTTCAATGACAACTTTACATTGTTCAAAGTTTAGATATCCACTGCGACTCTCCATCTTCCGATTTATTATTTTGTAAAAAATGTTCCTTCTTCTTGTTCATTTTTTATTACTTAAAAAACACTTGATATGTAGACTGAGAGGATCCGAACCAAAGAAATGTAAGTTATTTCTTTCTCATTTTTATCAAAATTACATGAAGAAATCACAAAAGTTATTCTATGCTATTTGTTTGACTCCCGGTAAAATATATGATTTGTACTTTGAAACCTATACGGTTTGAATCATATACACAAGTCGGAGTTGCTTATCTGATTGATTGTCAATATTGTTACAACTACTGCTTTTTTTTGTTGGCATATAAAAATCTAACATCAACCGGTAAAATATGTTAGCTGTGTAGAAATTTTACCTATTTATTTCAATATTCTATTTTAAGCTTGTAAGTAAATAATGATTATTTTTTATTGCAACGCTATAAATTCACCAATTCGAGTTTTAACCTAATTACCGTTCTGTTTTGCATCCATGTATTTTTAAACATTATTTTTGTTGTGCACTTTAATAAAGGAAGTTAACAGAAATTTATTGGGTAGGTTATTACTGAACGTCGCTCTAAATTGTTCTATGTTTGTACTGACAAACATTATATCTTTAACTTAGATGATACGTTTTAAATTGTTGAAGAAAAGATGACATAGTTACTAATTTTGCTTCAAAAATTACATATAATAAATATTTCTAAACGATAGGAAAGTTGCACTTGGTTTTATTTGTTTCTATTCGAGCAATTGTTTTGTTTTCAGTAAAATGTATGATTTTTGTTTATTAAAATGCATTTAATGCAAATAATTCATTATTTTTCTGCGTAAGTTATAATTTCAAAATTTTAATTAATATTCGGGCCCAAAATAAACTTGGACCGGCCATGGCTGACGTTAAAACTTATGTGCAAAACATCTGTACTTCATCATCTAATCATTTTCTCCTCTTCTTTATTGATCATGGATTTTGTATGATGAAGCTAAATAAGTCATCCATACTATATTATTAAAGCTGAACTTGGCTTCAAGATCACTAAAGCTCCTTGGATTGTGCGGACAAATTTTAAACTGAACCGTCACACACGCGTATTATCTTTTCGTCCGCCTTTTTGCCTTTCCTCCTTTATGCATCCGCTTGCATTGCTATTTCGATTCCTATCCAATAATCCCCTCGCCTCTTCCATTCTCCCCAGTTTCTTCTCTCCGGTTCTCGGTTTCATTATCGATTACATGCCTCGATCATAGAATCAATCTAGTATCTAATTAACAATATTGTTCGCTAGAAAAATCAACATCCTCTCTTTTTTATTATAATACTGAAAGTTTCTTGCTTAACCCTTGCTCTTCATTCAATCGATTCACCTATCCTAAACAAAAACTCCAACAAATCCTCTAAAAAATGAATCCTTCCATTTGATTAGTTGCTGCTGTGATATAGTTCGCGATTTGGAACATCGATGTCTTCTTGCAATTCCATTGGCTTAGAAAAACTATGCACAATCAACCTCTTTCCCGTCGGTGGTCGAGAAAGTCTCATACTTAGGGATTTGGTTTCAGATTTTTCACGGTTTCTACCAGTTTCGGTATGTTTTTTGGGAAAACCCATTTTTTGTTTCTATTGTTGGATTGCCTTATACAATTGATTGTGAAATTTGATACTTTGAACGTAGTTACGGTACTTTTGAATTAAATAATAACAAGTTTCCTATAGTTATTTGATATATCTATTATGTTGAAGTTTAACATAATATGGATAAAGCACTAAATATGCAATAACATTCACCATATTAATAACTTGATTTCATGTTCACATACTTATTTTTATTGTGCAATTTAGCAGAAGAAATTAGTAGTTGGAAAAATTGTTTGTTATATAAGTTGCACTTCAGTTTGCATTACTTCACCCTAATTTTGCATTGTAACCTCACTTATATGTATCCAAAGACATGGGTTATAATTTCATAAACCTGACTAATAAGTCATTTAGTTCAGTACTTTATTTTATCCTGACTTATATGCAGTTTGGCTACACCTTGGCAACATGGTCAATTATGGAAAAAATAAAGATTTTCAACTCATGCTATGCATTTCTACGGTACACTCTTTTACATTTGGATGAGTGCAATGTGTTGTTTTGTTGTTGCTATTTATCACCTCTGGAAAAGTACCTTCTTTTAGTGATATGAATTTTTTTTTGTCCTTTAATAGTATTTGAAAAAATTACGATAAGTTAGCACGACTAAAAATATTACCAATTTGTTGTTCAATCTACCACATTATTTAAAGCAATCCTATTTTGTTAAGTTATTTTGTCAATGCCTTGGAAACCGTATAACGTGTGCTATTTATATAAGTCACTCAATTTGTTTAAGATAAATGTGGAATCACTCAAGGTTTATACTATGTATATACATTTATTATTGTCTTCATTCGTATTGTTCACAATTTCTTAAGATTACTTTAGCGTATATAAAAGATATATATCTATTAATCAACTTATATTTATATATATGCTATGTCCATATGCTATATATATGTGTGTGTAATTAACATTTGTTATATTTTTTCCAGTGTTTATTTAGGTTTGAGGTACTTTGAGGATCCAAAATAAACTGTTGTAAAGGTAACTTACATGTTTAATCAGCATCTTCAGTTTTACATACTTAGTTTAACACTCAAAACTACTCCATGGTATACATCTATGTGCAAGCCCATAATTACTTGGCGACATGGGATCTAATTGCCACGTTCGAAGATGGAAAAATGAATATTCTTGCACTCATTATGTTAATTTGTTATCAATAATGGGAATGATATGCACCTTTTAAAGTACAATGGATTCTTTTGTTGTTGCCACTTACTATTGTTGGATAAGTACTATCTTTTAATCATATAAAAAATTATCGACCTTTTCGTTTTTTTGCCATTATTAGTGGTGTATGAAAAACTTATGATGAGTTACTATAATTGAATGCATTATCAATCACTGATTCAACCTAGCTTATACATTGAAGCCGGCCTATTTTATTATTTAGTCAATGCCTTGAAAATAACAGAGTGTGCTGCCTGTTAAAAGCAACTTAATCGATTTATTTGGGATAAATTCTTAATCATTTCTGGTTTATAATAAGTAACTATTTTCACTTTTGCCTTCATTTATAGTTGCCCAAATTTGTTTGGGATTACTTTGGGGGGGGTGTGTGTAAGCTAATTTGATTTTGGACATGGTTATTTGATGCCAACGAGAATTGATCTCATGACCTCTAGATAGAAAACCAAGAGACATACCACTATCTTACATGGGACATCTTAAGTTTTATAATTTTTATTTAGGTTCAAATTACTTTGAGGATTATAAATATATTTTCACACAATTAAACTGTATATTTCATCGGCATATTGATAGATAAGTTCTGTAGTTTAATACTTCATGGCATACAATTATATGCAGGCAGTAATAATTTCACGACATGATTTCTAATTGCATGATTGATCATCATTAACATAAAGATTATCAAACCCATGCCATTATTTTGTATGGAACAATAGGACTATGGTTCTCTTTTCCATTTGGATAAGTATAATGTGTTGTTTTATTGTTGCATTTACTTCGCTGGTTATGTGCCTTCTTTTAGTGAGATGGAAAATTTATGTACTTTTTCGTTTTTTCCCTTCCCAGTATTTGAACAAATTATGATAACTTACAAGTATTGTTTCAACCAACCTAATTTGTTAAAGCCAAACTTATTTGTGAGTTATATTGTTAATGTTTTGGAAATAACATGATGTGGTTTATACATATAAGTCAGCCGATCAATTTGATGGGTATAAACATGGAATCACTTCAAGTTCATATCAATAACAATGCACACAACGAAAATTCGTAGTTGCTCAAGTTTGTTTGGGATTACATTTGAGTAAACCATAGCAATGGAAACCGAAACTGAAATACATTATCATTGCAAAGAAACAACAAATTGGTTTGGGATTGCTTTTAGTTATTACTCTCCTACATAGTTTGGTTCTTCTACACCTTTATCCTAAAGAAATTTTAATACCTTGGAAAAAAGTTTTGCTGCATACTTTATAATTATGCAAGCTACGACACGTATGACAAATAAATTAGAAGACGGGTACATTTAAATTTTTGTTATTTCTATTTGTTTGTTAGAAGATGTTAATTAGAAGAGAAATATAGCCCTTTCGTATTATTTCTGTTACAATTATACAAAATGCATTACAAGTGAGTACAAATGTAAGACATGATTTTTTTTAAAATCGGGTTCAAATGCTTATTTGTCTCCTTATGAGGTAAAATCTTACGCATGTTTATGAGATTCTTCATTGAACTGTACTGAATTTGTCTACCACCTTGCATAATTTTGTTCTATGTAGTCATGAAAATTCCATCGTTTGTTTGTATATAATTTTTAGAATTGGTTGCTTCAGTGTATAGGTTTTTATGTCCTGTCAGCTGCTCCACTATATTGTTTATATAAGGACATATAGAAAGTAAATTTTATATTAAGTTCTTTTAGCTAATTACAGTTATAGATTGTTAATTCTGAAATGCAATTACTCATTATTTTATTTATGTGGCAGCAATGAAACAACGGTCTGACACATGAGCCATATCTCTACTGCATTGTTCAGACTGTCATTTCCCATCCTACCTTATCGTTGCAACGTGTCGGTTGATTCCATCGTCTGCCACTTTGAACAATTTCAGCAACTAATTGAAACAGTTGTTGGTCATTGGGGTAACATTTCTAATTTGCAACTAATGGTTATTTCCTACAATCAAATATTTAGTTTAAATGTTGAAACGGCCATTCCTACCCACCATTCTATGGACTACACCTTCTACAGGTCGGACCCATTATGTTTTATGCGCACAAATCGGTAGATTTTGGGAGCTCCTCTAGTGGCCTACTAATTTGAATTTGATTTCGGCAAGTTCGGCTAGATGTAACTAAATCACAAAGGTGACACTTGGGAACGCTCCTTCTATCTCTAAGGTCGCTGATCAGATATTTATGCTTCATAATAGTAAGTCTTTATAGCATTTTTTCTAATTTGAGTATAATTTATTTTCACATAATATGTTTTCTTTTCTTTTCGTTTAGTGTGCAACCAAAGTTATGTATATTTAGGGTTCTTGTAGCAAAATGGAGTCAATTGGTGGTTGAATTAATGAGTTAACAAGAATAATCATGAATTTAGAAGCATATGAATTAAGAAAAAAAAAGGTTTTTATGAATTTTTATGAGATATTAAATTTCAATTAGTTTTAGATAACTACATGCATATGTTTAACTATGATTTGACGTTTAAGTTTATACAAATTAAAAATCTTGGATTGTAACTTTGGTAAATTATAATCTATAAATGCTACATAGAAAAGCTATTAGTGAGCAAATGAGCATGCAACCGTAGAGTTTAGTCAAATGAGTCATTCAGGTGTAGGGAGAATATCAGTTGAGCATACAACTATGTCCTCTGATTATGTGGGAATAAAGGAAGCATTTTCCGAGTTTAAGAAAATCTATTATTTCTTAAGGGATGGTTCCTTCTATTTGTTATCCAAGAACTGAAGCTTTAAGTAGTCAAGCCTATGTATCAATTTTATAACTATAATCAACTCTAGCATGTTGCATATCCCCATTAGTACTAATCATTTTCTCAATAGTGTGATGGTATTTAGTGTCCCCAAGCAACAATCTCAAGTGCACGTACTTAAAATTTTAGTCTCCTATAATAAAAAGTATGCTATAAATAAAAATTAGTGTAGTGATGAAAAATATATAACTTATTATATGTTACATTTCAATATCTCATGATATCTTAAAATTAGCGTGTCATAAAATACATTATGTACATTATAGCTTAATACAAAAGTGTAATTAACAAATATTATTTCATTGATTTTTCAAATATGTTACATATAAAGTTACATCATTAATTTGAATATATAGATACAAAGGTAAATATTATGAATGTATCGAGAAGGTTTCTATATAAAATTTAACGTAGATTTATTTAAAGTTAAAAAGGAATTTGATAATGTGGCGTATGATAAATTTTTATGATAAATGATACAACTGTTTTACAAATTAACTTTTTCATTTTTTTTATGTACATAATTTACGCGCTCTATGGATCTTCATAGTTGAACGAAAAAGGTAATTTTACTGTTTTTGTTAATACATACATACATACATATATATACACACACACACATACATGTGTGCGTATTAAAATTAACACGTATATTTTAGACGTATTGAAAAAATACACTAGCTACTTACTGAGATTATTTAAGTGGTTGAAATTTGAGATTTTATAAGTAGTTTAAATACATGGATTTAAACATTAAATATTAGGACAGAATTGATGGGGTGTAAATAATTGTAGAAAATTAAAAATGTAGGTATTTAAAAGTAAAAATAGAATTTTGCAATGCGCTGTATGGTAAATTTATTGAGATATAGAAATAACAAATCAAATTTGTCAATATTATTTAAGTATATTATTTGTGTTATCTGATATATACTTCCTATTATAAACATCTTTGTTTTGAAGCAAATGGCAATTCAAATAAATTTCCCACCAGCCAACTTTTAATCTTTCTTCATTGATGTACTTTTATTTACATTAACACACGCACACTATGTTTGTGTGTGTGTTTAGTTCTACAAAGTTAAAATTTAATATATTACTGCCAACCCCTGATGATATTCGCGTTAAATGTTGTTACCCTGTATCTACTTCTTTAAGTTTTCCAATTTCACATTTTCATAATCTCATTTCGCAGTTTTACATGTGCCCCATTTAATTTCTTTTATGGGAGAATTTTGTGTTCCCTCTCTTATTGAAATGAAAGCGTTATGATGGTAAGCTTCATAGTTGTCTTGCTATTTAGATTGATGGCTGATACCACAGCAGTACTGTTTTTGGATTTTGGTTCTAACCATCTCAATGTAACTCCAGAAAACCAATGATCATTTTTGGTAAACTCGAGGCACGTCATAATCTTAATTCTCTACTAGATTACAATTTTGAATATTCTTTTAAAGTTATATGAATTTATATGTAAGATTGCTCTTTCTGATATGCTTTTGATGAGATTTCTTGACGCTAACCTTTTCATGAAGACGTAGAGGTGAACTGTTACCTATTATAGGAAATCAAACCGGCATATTTTAAAATTAAATTTATGAGTTGAAGCCTTCTTTCACTGTACAAGATACTTATATACATTCATATGAATACAAGATATAGATTATGAAGTGAGAACCATTTGGAATCAAAACTTGATACAATATTACTTTTAGTATTGTGGTTTCTCATTCCAGTTGAATAAGCATACAATATTGTTATAATTTAATGGATATAAAGGTTTAGCTAAGAAAATAAGAAATACTATGCATTAATGAAAATAGGGGTACAGTTTTGGATTGAATTAACTAGGAGCGGTAGTTTCAAATATTTGATTAATGAGAAGCCATGGGATCTATTTTGTACATAAAACTTCCTTGATTCAGCCCTTCTGCCTTTTTTGATATTGTATTGACTAACTTAGATAAATCTTCAAGTCATCGTTCTTCACATAGTTATCTTCTTTAGTGAAGTTGATGATGTCTTTTGTTCTTTTAATTGCACTTTGAAGTTCTTCACATAGTTATCTTCTTTAGTGAAGTTGATGATGTCTTTTGTTCTTTTAAATGCACTTTGAAGTTATGTTCTGTAGTGAAGGGCTGAGGTGCAGTACTGCTTATACTGAGTATCTTATTGGGGAGCCTAATTAGGTCTTTGCAGTAGTTATAACTTCAAAGATATTATGTTCCTATACTATTTCTGTTTTGTGTTTTGTGTTGTTCAGTAGTAATTGTAGCTTCTGACGGATCGGGTAGATTTAGTTGGATATCTTCTATATATTTCAATGTTCCATTATCTATTTTATATTTAAAATGGTTTTAGGCTCTGACTAATCTATATTCAGACCTACAACATGCTTATATGTAAAAATATATTGACAGATTTAGGAAAACATGGAAGATAAATTATTTATTTGCTAAGTAGAATTGTGCATGCAAGGAAAATTGTTTGACAACACCATATTATTGCAATCACAAGTTTTTCAATATTAAATTGTTATCTTAATCATCTTTGAGGAATTTGTATCCTTTCCTCATATTATAGCTGTGCATTAAATGTTTGTGTATGCAAAAAAATGAAGCGGTTATTTTTTTAGTGTTACAAACCATAATTAGACTTTAAATTAAGTATAATAACTTATTGCAGCCATCCATGTATCGATCTTTTCTCTGATTTTGGTCAGTGTTTAAACTCAGCTACCGTTTTATGACAAGCCAAAATTATAATCAAATAAAGTTTTATCTTATGAATATTTGTGAATTCCACTGACATGATAGTTATGAAGAGGCATCCGCTTACAATGTTTGGATTATTGCAACAATTGTAAAATATCCATAATGTTTAAGAATAAATATTGATCGTTAAAAGAAATAATCTAAATTAAAATGCCAGCAATAAAAAAACTATATGGGTTTCAGAACAACGTTGAGTGTTACCTTTGGAAACTTATTTTGTAAAATCGGGTGAAATCACCATAATATGTTCCAAATTAAAGGTAAATCAGGAACATTGAGTTTATAAACCATTATTTTTACATTAAAATTATTGTTTTCAATACAAATGTTATGCATGAAGAGTATTTTGGAGCAGAGAATGTGTCATTTCATAATATAATATTTACTACTAGGCTATTGAAAAAAATATAATATTTACTACTAGGCTATTGAAAAAAATTGTTCGTATGGTTCACTAAGTGCCATGTTCACAAGTTTATGGTGCAAAAGAGGCAAATTCATTTATTTTGGAAGCAGGCGATTTTTACATCTTTACTTATAATATCCTTATCATTTTATTTACCGTAAACTTGCTATTAATAAAATTTAGTTAGCTTATTTATTTTTATGATTGGATGTCACACATATAACCACCATTTTCTTTACAAGACTTGCATTCTCAGCTGGCAGGATATATAATACTTAATGGTAGAGGTTGTTCATAGTTTATTTACCAACATGATAACTTTATATTTGATAATTTATACATATAGTTATGCTTTAAGTTATTGCAATTTTTAAAATTAGAATTAAATTGTTTGGTCAATGATGATATATAGACAAGAATGATGTTACAATGTCAATAACCAAAAATACGTAAATTTAAAAAAGGAACTCACTTTACTTTATAATTATCAAAAAGGGAACCAAAGTGAGTAAAATATTATATTTAATGATATAAATATTTTAAAAGGTAATTTCATTGATAATCAGATTATGGGCAGCCTTTTATGAAACATTGTGATGATGATTATTCATAAAACTTTTATGAATGTTAGATTACAAACATCAACCTTTCATGTTGTAGTTCCACCCTTCGTAGGTATACATGTGGTAGTGGGACTTAACATACTAGAGTTTACACCTACAGAAATGAACTTGATTACAAGGTTACTATTACTGATAATTTGACTTAGTATCCAGTGCTTTAACATGTAAAGATGAAGTTCACTCAGCTAGAAGAACGAATGCAATAACATGGTTGCTGTAGTTATAGTTTGTTACATATAAACAAAATTCAAATTTGTATTGGGTTAATGATTACTGGATCTACAACAAACCGTACTGGGTTAAGGGTCTACTTTTGGATGTATCATCTATGAAATATTGTGATTGCATATTTCATATAATATTTCTAGATGTTTTTACACCTCCGTCTGTGATTTGCTAATTGATTAAAAATTTCCTTGGATAGTGTACAAATTTCTCTCCTGGTTTGCAATTTCTTTAAATGTGTTTCTATAAGAATGCGTTAGACAAATTGTATATTCATGATTAAAATGTCATCGTACTTTATTCCATTTTGCTACGCGTGGTACACAACATCAGTTTATTACTGTGAAACCACCTATGTAATAATGCTCTATTCTACATTTCACCGTTTTTATCAGGCTCATTTGATGCACTAGCGGCATTCTCCAAGGCTACACTGCCTGAGGTAGCACCTCCAGAAGTAGCTGGTTTGTTTTATTGATTACATGTAAATTTGGTGCTGCAAACGCAGATAATTGAATTTACTGTTTTAAGCCACGATTGAATCAATATGACAACTACTTGAATTTTTGTGGAGATCATCGGATGTGTGGTCAGTAAAGAATAGGTAAAGAACTGAAACCACGATTTTCAAATTTTGTTCTCTATTGCTTGGAATTATTTCTTACTATAATTATATATAATACTTAGTGTTTTTGTACTCATAATATAGACTTACAATTTAATTCAGTTTATATATTCTGTGCTCACAATATAGTGCTTTTTGTGTATACAGGAGTGTATTGATAAATACCCAAAAGCGATATGCTTAAATTAAAATTGTGTACCTTAGTGTACATTAGTAGATTATATGTTGGGATATGCACTTAACCATGTTTCTGGAATATGTGGTCGTGATAACTTTTCATTGTTTTATTAATTTCAAAATTCCCAATCTCATGGTTTGTATGACCATGCAAGTTGATAAATATAGTTTTCCTTAAAAATTTAGTTGATATGTGTAGATTGACTTCCTTAGTTACTTTATTTTTTTCATGTGACTTCATGTTATCCAGCTTAACATGCCTCTCTAAAATATGTACTCTGTGATATGCACTAAGCTCTTTCTCAAAATATTATGTGCATAAAAGCTTTTCACTGGTGTTTCCTTTGTTTTTTTTTTTTGAAAAAAAATTCACTGGTTCATATAAACATTCAACCAAGTAATGTAATTGATCATCGAAGCTTGAATATCCTACCATATAAAGACCTAATTTTTGATGAATTCATTATATGAGAGTTATAGGTCCAAAATTTCATTACATGTGTTAATGAAATCAGTCTGAGTTTAACAAAGTCGAACTTAGTTTTTCAAATTGAGTTTAACTCAGTCTACAGATGAAATAAACTCGGTCTAATAAACCGAGATAAACTTCGATTTTGGTTAGGATCTCATGAAGTCAGTTTAATAAATTCAGTTTTTCGAACTGAGTTTACTTCAGTCTTAAACTAAACTGAGTTAACCTCAGTTTTTCAATCTTTGGAGGTTCTAACAGGTGTATCAAATTTGGTTAAGCATTAGTGCAAAGGGAAGAGTAACTTGAATATGTTTGCATGGTATAGATGATGGTAAGAGAAGCGCTTTTGCTAGAACCAAATCCCGATCTTATCATTCATGGTTCATCAGGAAGAAGACATATAAAAGAAAGGCATGGTTTTCTATAATAAATGAATAGCCGAAATATTATAAAAGGCTTGGCTAAAGAAAGCATCAATAAATTTAAAACTTAAACGGCATAGTTCTGCATATGTGACTATTATGTTTCATCTATTTAAAGTTACAGGCATATAAAACCGGTATGTAGAGATGTGAGCGTTTTCATCCTTATAAAACTATGGGTGTAGGTGCGAGTGTGGTTAAACAAACTAATTTCTTCCCAAGGGACATCGGTTTGAGTTTAGGGCACGACATCCTTGAATACTTATTATTACGAGGTGAATTTTCAACATAAGCACTCATTGAATTTGCGCGGAAACAATTTTGGGTTTTGGTACCGTCGGTCTTGCATACTAATTATTACAAATCGAGTTTTAAAGATTAGTGTAGTCAAGGCGAACCCAACGCGCAAAAAGGTTCAACGCACACCTATTGAGTCTTTTTAAAACTCAATATGCATATGTCAGTGAAGTGAAAAAAGGTGCATAAAAGCTCCAAAGTGCAAAAAAGGCGCAGAGCAATAAAAAGGGCGCTTTTTCACAGATTTTTAAGAAAAATAAAATTTGCTGTTGCAGATTTTAAGTTGAACGGTTTTTCGACTACTTAGTTTGGTTCATGACGTGAACTTGTGAAGTTTTATTTTCAAAGTCACAAGTATATGCAATTTTTATTGTCAAAACTGCATACTCACTAATGGTTTCAGCTTCGGTTTTTATAACGCAGCGGTAGCAAAAAAGCTGTTCGACGGTTAGCTGTTTAAATTAACAATTCAATTGGCGGTGTACGCATTGACACTGAGAGTTTGCTTAGGGTTCTCAGCTCATACAAGTTCAACAGCGGACCCTTCTTCGACGAATCTAATCTGCAACCATTGAGCAACCGGCTTAGGTATGCCAGTGTGTATGCTCTGTTACACATTACTCATTTATCAGTTGCAGATATAGATTTCACTTTCATTTTATCTTTGTTGCTGAAACCTATTATTTTAAAGTATGCTAGACAAGTTGGTGCAACATATACAAGACTAACACAGTTACCAACCTTTTATAAACGTCACAACTTGATGCATTGTTATCTAACCACATATGACATGTGATTTGTTTTTAAATCATATAATTTTTATGTAAGTACACTGACAGATAATGCTGCTATGTTTATGCGCAAAGAGTTATGATATTTTCGTGTGCTATTAATGTTATCACATTGTAAATGTTTTTTTTACAACACTCATGCAACTGCCTCTGACGATACTGAGACAGTGCTGGAGTCGGTACTGAGGCAATCGCCTTAGTTGAACTGACACAATTGCCTCAGCCAGTACTGAAGAAACTATGGTAATTACCATAGTACTGACTGCAACATCTATCTCGGTTTACCCTACAGCAATGCCTCAGTCATCACTAGATCAATGCTCCATTACGACAGGCTGCTACCTTTGTTATGCTCTGTGTGGTGGTTTACTATTTACTATAAACAATGCATGTTTTGGCCTGCATCATCCTATACTTCAAACCTCTCTTAATATGTTATGCTGAACTCATTTGTAGGAACAAGAAGACGGCAGCGTAGTGAAAGAAGCACTTGGATTTGATGCTAAGTGCGGACGTTTCTCACCTGCTTTCCCTCTGCTCATTACTTGCTTTCTATCGGGAATATTGATTCATTCAGCTCTTGCATTTGTTCCAACATTTGAACTAGAATTGCACTAATACTGAACAGTCCGTCATTTTGCATCCCTGCTATCAACCAAGGTTTTTTTCCCAATTCATTGCCAATTAATTTCGTACAGAATGTTTCACCTGTTGCATGTTTGTTACAAACGAATTTTGCACTGGTTGCTTGTTTGTTACAAACGAATTTTGCACTGGCCTTTTTATTCATGCTTTATCTCCTACACTTATTTCCATTTTATCCTTGCGTTGTTATTATTGTGTAATAATTTATAGCAATGTGTGATAATTTATAACTACTCTTGACAACCTACTTTATGTGCTACCTATATTCTAAAATGAGTATAATACATGGTTTTCAAAATAATTCCATTTTGTGTTGCTCCAGACTTTTATCTTTGCTGCGAATTAATTTCATGATCGCATATGTCAATTGTCTAACTACCTTTGTTCTACCTTTGTTAACTATAGGATATATTTATGTGCTTTAACTGGCAACTGCTTTTCTTGCACATTTTTTAGCGGCATTGAATGAATTCTATATTGTTCCTTACTGTTTGCAGTCCAGCAGCTTTACTGCACTAATGTTACCCTTCATCATTAGCCAAACTTAATGTACACACTGTCGACTTAGATATTTTTCTCGCGTTAGCTTTACTTTCAGCATATCCACTGTCTACTGTTACACCGTCCACTGTTCCAGATGTGTACTTTAGTTGTAAGCGCTAATCTGCTGCATGGCTACAACCTTTTACAATAAGTTAAAAAAAATATACTGTTACATCATAAAATAATTAACCACCCCACGCGTGAACAATATATAATTGTACAAGATTCCTACAGGATCATTTTCCTTGTGCACAAGATAATGTTGCTCCACTTTCAGGCTATAACTTACATCGCAGTCTTTGCTGGCTGTCCATTACGCGATCAGTACAATGACAGATGGGCTGCATATACAGTTTGTAGGTTTGGTTATTATTTGTTTTGAATAATATATGCGTTTCATATTCGGTGACCACTATTTTTAACTATAATACGACTATATATATTCACAATTTAGGAGGAAGACATAAGAATCTATTCATGCTAACAGTGGCCGTATGTGACGATTAACAATAATAATCAGTTGCAAATGAATTTATCAACACTGGCCATTTTCAGTATCTTTTTTTATGGTTCTGTGCATAGCCCATTCGAATTGTGTTATCATTAAACTACAAAAAAGATGCATTGTTGGTTCTTTGGGACCCATGTGCGTAGCATGGGTTCGCCCCCGTGACATCATAAAGGCAAGTCTATCTTTAAGTAACTAGATTAAAGTTATTTAACTGTTTAGCTATTTAAAATATTGAAATCATAACATACTCATTTTGTATGCTTTAAATAGAAAATGTGAAATTCAAAAAGAAAAAATAAGGATAAGGGAAAAAATTGTTTATTAAAATGAGAAGATGCAGTAGCAAGCTATATATCTCTGTTATCAAAGTGGGTTTGACCTATGATACATTTGAATTAAACACAATTAATGTATTCTTCTAAAGTGATGATATTATATGACAGTTGCAATGTTGATGATATTTTTGTAAAACTTGGTTGTCTTTCATATTACTTTATGATCAATGGTAGAGCCTACATTGAGAGTCAGATGGAGCAAATATTTTTGCAAAAGAATTAACAAAAAATAGTTTTGAAATAAATAATGATATTACAAAGTGACTAAAAGTGTTAAAACAAGGAGCTAACTGCCTTTAAGTATGGTAAGCGAAAGGTTTTGTAATCAACCAATGAATTTTGACTATGATCTTAGCCCTATCCTATCTAGCCTTGCATCCACTGTCCGTGATATCCATAACGTAGTATGTATTTGCCATACAAAGTAAATGATTATATAACTGTGACTGCAGTTTTCTATAACACAACCACAATGGCTATTTATAAGATTTAGTCTGCTTCCTTGATACAGATGATAGAAAAACTTGATATTTCAATGATTAACCATGTTATGAAGATTATATCAAGTACTTCGACATAAAATATAGGCAAATTATGCTAACGTGGCTTCTCCAAACTATTTAATTTCATGTTTCCATTTATCGGCTTAATTCATGAATTACTTTTAATTATATTTAGATTTTTGGTTGTTAATCCATAAATTCAGTACCAGTTGACTGCAACTTATTTGGATTCAAAATCTTTCTTGAAGCATTGTTTTTTTTTTGAAAACCCAAGAGAATCTGACAGGCTGGTAAGCTCCTGAGAAGGGTACAGTAAAGCCGTCCGTTGATTCAAGCCTTCATACCTCCTGATAAATTTATATAGGATAGGGAAGCGTATGGTAGAAATCGAACTTGGAGCGTTGTTGTCAGTACTAGGTTAGCATTTTATTTGTAGGTTTATCTCCAAAAATGATATTAGTAGAAAAACTCATAGCAGACAATGACCTGATAGTTATTGACGAATCTTAAGGCATCAAGTATTAATACAAAATAGAAATAGATGTAAAGTCAAAGAGGATACATTTATAGACACTGTCTCAATGGTAAAGTTCCATTGATGTATCGCTTGGTTCTATATGCTATATTATATTGTGGTTATTGACAGATTTAGCATCATGCTATTGTGTATACATTTATCATATGTGTGTCTTAATTGACCATTTCATTCTTAGTTACCGTTTAAAGTAGAACTCCCATATCCATGACTATCCTAAAAAATGCTTAAAATATCAAACGACGAGAAGGAAGATTAAATCAGCTAATGTCATCGACATGGTTTCTTATTTTTAGTTCATTTTACTTTTTGTAGGTTAAATCACCAAAAAAGTTTAGAAGTGAAAACTCAAAAGCACATTCTTCTAATTAAATGGAGGAGCAAGATAATGCACTAGAGTTGAGACAGTGTGGTAAGCATCATAGTGAGAGGAGCAAGCAATGACAAAAGAGAATAGGATATAAATTTTTTTATATCATGAGTAGTTTCTGTATCTTTATGTTGAAGAACCCAACAAAGTGATGAGGTAACTTTTTCAATTTTAACGTATATTAAAGCCATAGGCATAGACTTTCTAAATTTTTTAATTAAGCTTACCAACCAACAAGTACATGATGCTTACATAAAATATATTTGCTGAATGATATATACACACTAAAGCTGCAATGTACATGTATTATTAAGTATTATGTGTCCGCTTAATGTTTTTATTTTACTCTATGAACTGCAAAGTATAAGATTTTATAACAACTACCGCTATTTGATATATTGAATACATAACCAAGATATGTATCTAATTAAGATGCTAAATGTTGTCGTGTGTTTTAACATTCAAGAAATATATTACACTCCACGTTTTTGTCAAAGTCTATAACAGTGATTTTTATTTTGATAATTCATTTTATAGTGAACTGAACTATCATATGAAGTTGCAAACCATGTTTTATTCTTTTTCAGTGCAATAGATGAACAAATAGTATGTATAACAAACACATTGTTTGAGTTCTTTTTTCACTTTGGTTTCTTTTATTATAAGCATTTATTAATTTGGATTTCACAAGCGTTACGTGTTTTTCATAAATTATAACGCCTCCCTTTATGCATATACTTAAAGCTTATTTTATAAAGGATCGTTTTATTAAAAATATTGTATGCTTACTAATTTGGAGACCTGAATATAAAACATGTTAATGATAAGCATGGAGCAACAACAAGGTTTAACATTTTTTTAAGGATTTTCAACTTCTACTTCTCATGATAAATAGTGTTACAAAACTCGATATACAAAAAATACACATGTCAACTTCAAATGGTATGCAATTTAATACTAATAAAACCATCAAAATTCAACCACCGCAGTAATAAAATTTATGTCTCCCAATTTAACTTTTTTTCCTAATACAAATTCTATGTGACGTAGGAGTAACCGAGTGTAGGAGTAACCGAGTTGATATGGATAATCAAATGGAAATATTTATAATAATAAATTGAAGTATTGTATCCATATATTTCTTTAATGCATTTGGCAATAGTACTGTATGCGAAGCATTGGTTCGCATTGGTTTAGATTCAAATATATCATAGAATTGAAGCTAAACCATCGAACCGATAATTGATGAAGATTGAAGCTCACTGTAAATACACGTTTCATTTTCTAGAGTGATGACGTGAGTTTGTTTCTTGTTGTCTTCTTCGTGCTTTGATTTTATTTCACACATGTCATTATATTAAGTTGAAATATACCACATATACAACATCAGAAACCATGGTTTCATAGTTAAAAGCTTAGAGATGTTGATTGAGGAAGATTTTGAGCTACTGTTAATGATATAATATTCCTAGGTTTTTAATAATTTGTTTCTAAGTCCTACGGGTTCTTTTACACTATACAGATGTTTATAAACTTGTTATAAATTTAATATACCTCTGATATGGTGCATAAATAGGATTAAAGTCATGAAAGTGAGATAACAGTGATTTTTAACGTTGCTTTAAAATGGAAAATTTAATGTATTAAATACGTATCGACTTCTAAAATCCGTATTTATTTCATAGCATACGATTTTAAAATTTAAAAAAAGAGAGTATAAACATGTATATGTTATTTTTAAAAAATATAAAACTTGAATTTTTTTAACATCTTAGTTTAGTTCGAATTTAAACTAAAAAGAGGGAATTTTTCAAGGTTTAAATATTTTTAAAGGGAAAATTGAAGAATATACAAGTTTATCATTTTGAAATTCCCAAACCATAGTCGAAGTATTTTGGAAAAATTTATTATTTTAAGAATTAAATTTGAAATTATTTGACTTTAGTTTGAATCTAAATTCTAAATAAAGGTTGAATATTTTTTTTAAAGACGAGAAAAGGTTGATAAAATTTAATCTAATTATTTTAGAATACCTAAAGGAATATTTGAGGTAATCTGAGACGGAATTCCTATTTTTAAAGGTTTAAATTTGAATTATTTAAATTTGTTTTGACTTTAAACTAGGAAAGAATAAATCCTAGTTAAACGGTTCAAATTCACTTTAATTTGAAAAAAATGAATATTCTTATAGATATTAAAGAAGAAAGGCTATAGGGAATACAATAATTTTTGAAAAATAATTTAAAGTTGAATGTAAACCATAAGAGATGAATGGTTTAAATGTATATGCTTTTTTACAAAAGAATTATTGAAAATTATTCAAGACGATGTTAAAAATACTTTACAAATGAATTTGAAATTCGTTTTAGACACAAATAGAGGTATTTATTGTTATTTGAATAACAAATGACATTGAGTAATACTTGGTTGAATTTGAGAAGGCTGTTGCATAATTTTAAAGGGAAATAAACCAAGTATATATTTATTTATATATTTTGAGAAGCGTGGGTGTTTATTTTACAAAAATGAGATATGAGTATTATAGTCAAGTGAATAAATAATTGGTTTATTTTTTATGATTAATTATTGATGTTTCACCCGTCCTGTGCTAGAATACTCATGACAAGATAAATAATTAAAAACTTACTTGATTTGGACTTAAATTGATGAACTGAGTATTTGAACAAGCTTGGGTGGTTTTTTTTTACTTATTTGATTTTAGAAACACAAATATAGAATTATAATATGTACTTTTCCCATAATATGTAAGCAAGTTTATTGTACCCTAATAATATTGATTTGAATGGATGAATTGTCATGTTTGAATTGAAGTGCTTTGAATGCACCATTGCTTGAAGTTATGATATGCACTACATGACATTGTTTGATGAAAATGGGATATAACATTATTTTGGGAATAATGATGTTTTGGGTAGCCAAATATTTTTAAAAATTAAAATTTAACATTTGATGAAAATGATATGAGGCATTGACTACTTGAATGATAGAATCCATCCTAACGGACTGATTCAAGGATTGCAACCCAAACCATGATGACTTTGTCCCTCGTCACAAAGGCCAATGATATGTCGCACAGACAATATGATGAATAGTAAGATACTGGAGATGTAGTGCCACGAGAGGTAGCACCTCAACATGGAATTGGGCAAGTGACTATAATACATAAAGTGTGTGTCTTTAGAGGCCAGAACGGTAGTCCAACTAAAGGACCATGTGAAGTGCACTCATAATTGGTCGTAAGTAATTGGTGAAAAAGACGACATAGGCTTGCGATGCAATTAGTCTACGTAGAGTGTGAATCCAGAAGGGATTACCAATGAGAATTCCTTTTGGGAACTCCAAGAAGAGAGTTATGATATGACTCTCCTTTATATATATATATATATATATATATATGTATGTATGTATGTATGTATGTATGTATGTATGTATGTATAGGTATAGGTATTGGTATAGGTATATATATGTATATACATGTGTGCGAATGTGTGTAACGTCCTCGTAAAATATACGTATATTGTTTGGATATGCGATTGGAAAAGGCCGTACTATGGTAAACAATGAATATGTGAAACTATTAACTGTTTAGATATGTGGTTGAACAAGACCCTACCATGGTCAATAATGAAACCAAACTCCGAAGATCTGAACAAATGTACTTGAATTTAAACTAAAAGAAACTTATATAATATGGATAAATTGTGATATCCTAGTTATTAGAGTGCAACTGTAAGTCACGATTATGAAGCCCTGACACTTGTGTTAAAGCCAATTTAATGAATTATGGACGTGATATTATATGGTATGAGTGACATCGATATGTTTAATTGATATGTCATGTATTTATACTCGACACCATACATATATGATATTTTTATGCACTATCATACTAACAGCTAGACTTCTAGCCTAACTCGAGGTTTGTTATGTATGTTGAGCAGTCCATGGAATAAGTATATTATGTTTGGAGAACTACTAAGTTTGAGTTTAGTAACCATCACTTAGAAGCCAAGATTAGAAGCATCATTCATATTATTTACAGGTAAGATGGAGATTATTCTATTCATGTAGCTATGGACATATATGAAGATTGTCGCAAAAATAATTGTTGCATGGATGTTTACATAGGTAATTTTTGGATTATGCATAGTCCGCCAAGTTTAAGTGATGTATGTTGATTAATCCACGTATCAGATATATTTGGAGACATATATAGGTTACCAGTTCTATTGTGACATCGATACCTATGTCATCATTTATTTATGTGTATTCTTGATATAATAGCTATTCAATTCTAGAACTCGTGTACATCGCCTTTTATTGAGACAAGATATGTATTATTTTAGATGTACTCGAGTATTGAAACGTATCTGTATTAACCCAAAATAGCATATACGAGAGATCGCTCATTCTGTGCCCATTATCCAAGCTATTGGATGGTTAATTAGCTTCGATAATTCGACCACTAGAGCCAAGGCATCCCATTACGTTATCAAAGCTAAGACTGAACTAGAATTGAGTGTAACCTGGGTAAAATTGGGAATAACTCGTGTAAGTGATATACGAGTTAAGTTGATGTTATAAGGAAAGAACGCTAGATAGGAATTATGTAACATCCCATATTTTGAGGAGTACCAACATATGGGAAATTAAATAAATTAAGTGAGTAATCAAACGCATTGAACTTGGTAAGCTAACTAAAATAGGGTGAATGGACGATGGAAATGGAGTTAGGGATTTATTAAGATTAGGCCAAAAATATGATTTTAGCCCAAAGCCTAAATGATTATCTCCTTACATTCCCAACCCCTACACATTCTCATTATCCCATAAACAAAAGAAACAAAATTGAGAACTACGATCGACCATACTACCAAAGGGAAAAAGAAGAAGAGAAAGATCAAAAAGAGGGAGCTTTCATCATTATGGAAAACTTTAAACAAGATTTAATCAAATCAAAGGTGAGTAGAAAATTTCTCTTGAGCCTATCTCTACTCATTTTGGTTCAGATTTGATAGGGTATGAAATTTTTTTGGTGCAGTTAAACATGTTTGAATAATCAAACTTTATTGGGTTGTAAATTTAAATGAAGAAAATTTGTCCATTTTCAGGGAAAAACATGATTAAATCATAATTAAATGCTAAAAATATTTAATGTGATGTTTATAATGATGAAATAGAGATGGGTTTATAATCTCATAGTTTTAGGAATTAAACTAGAATTTTTATGAATTTTCTATGTTGAGTGGATGGTTAATTTTGGGTAAATTAAGTACTAAAAATAATAAAATTAAGTATTTCGGCCTAAAATTTACAGACAAGACAAAATATGGTAAAATTGGTTTTTGGTGAAATTTTGGGATTTTTTCCATCAAGTTTCGATTTAATATGAATTAACTGGTGAAGGAAAGAAGTAATTAACCAATTATAAGTAATTAGTAAATAAAAGATATAATCAGACCATTTTTGAAAGGTAAGCTGTAAAGAAGAAGATTAGCCAACGAGAATTTGATATCAAATGGGATTTGATGTGAAGTTAATACTTAATAAGGCAATGAATCAGTTTTCAATATCATTACGAATCCGCCATTTAACTCAAGAAAGATTATAGAACATTGCCCATGATAGCACTTGTGGAAATAACCTACGATAGCTATAAACGAGTTAATATCAATAGATTTAAAGCTATCTACCCACGATGGCTTGGAAAAGGTATCAAATGGGAGCCCTATTAAGTTTAACTCACGAAAGCTATGAAGAGATTCGGGTTGCGAAGGCTACAGAAGGAATATCTCATGATGGCTATGGACAAGATAGCACACGATGGATTCAAGAGATATAGCATGCGATGGCTTCAGAAGGGATGACATGCGATGACTAGGAACGAGATAAAACACGATGGCCTTGGGAAAATTACACACGATGGCCTTAGGAATGTTAATATACAATTGCCTTAGGGAAGTTAATACATGATGGCTTCAGGGAAAGATAACACGCGATGATTATGCTTTGTGAAGGCATGATAGCCACATGGGAAACAACTCATGAAAGCCAGGTCTAAGGCTCGGTAGCAATATTTCCTAAACATACGAAAGCCAAATTTCATTAAGGCAAGAAAGTCATGTCCATATTAACCTTGGACAACTATATTTTATCGTCGGAAGCTAATTGTGGTATAGGTGGCTAGGGTTATCTCAACTGTGATGTCCTAGGAGACTTAATTCGCAACGACCTAGTAAAGTTAGTTTGAATTAATAAACTAAATAATTTATGATAGTTCTGCACAATGATGGTTAATCCTAAGTATGAAATGATGTTAGGAAATAATAATAAGCAAGAATAACTCAAAAAAATGAAGAAAAAGATAAGGCTTGATTAAGCTACATAATGATGAATGAAACCATTTGTGAGTAGTATAAAAGCAAATGAAAGAATTTGTGGCAATAAAATGTATAAACCCAACTTCTTATTTAATATTGAGCGATGTAAGGCCTTTATGGAAATCACATGGCCAAATACAACGTTATGATTGAGGAAACGCTCGAATGGCAAAATGAAGGCTTGAGCGGCTACTAAATGTCAAACCCACAATATTATAGTTGGTATCATTGATGTAAGTCCTTATATGCAAACCCATGTCTATTCAATATAGTTAAATGAGAATATGGAGTAAGGCTTGCATAGCATCAAAATTTCTATTCATGATGGTTAAAAAAGAACGATGGAGTAAGGCTTGCATAGCATCCAATTGTATATTCATAACAAAATGCAAAAGTAGTGGTGCAAGGCCTCGTGGCAACCAAATTATCTTTTTATGGTAAAATAATGAGGTAACACTTATACATAACCAATAAATGTTAAGAACTAAAAGTTGAACTGGTAAAGCTGGGCCTATGGACAAGCACCATTGTCCTAGTGGTTAAGTGATTCGACTTTGGTGCGAGAGGTCACAAGTTCGAAACTTGCGTAGCGTGATTCGAACATTTATTGATACATGATTTGTGGTTTGTTGTCCCAGTGACATGTTGTATCTAAGTACCATTTCAAAAAAAAAAAAAAAGCTGGGCCTATGTGGTAATCTAAAATGAGACAACAATGGTTAGTCATGTATAGATGAAAGAAATCTCATACCTTGAAGAATTTAGGATTGTGCTTGTTTATATGATATGATGTATATTTTTTTGATGATTGGAAGTGAGGGGAAAACCTGTTTCACATGAGCGTCATGGTCTCACTATGGATGACTAGGGGAAAGGTTTCACTCATACCAAGCTTTGTGTATGACCCGTGTTTTTATTATTTCCCAAAAATTAATGGGTACTTATTCAAGTAGGCTGAGTTTATGAATTAGGCACGTATCTTTTGAAGGACGAATAAAAATTTAAAAGGCGAAGCAGGTGGCTTGCTATTTAATAAACATTATTTTGAAATTCTACTATATAAAACCAGGATCCATAATTGGTTATGTGTTGTGTAAGCATCTTCATATGTCGGACAGAACACTACTCTATCTATGTTTTATTTACATTTACCCCCTGCGTGGGCAATATTTTGGGTTAAAATGATGCAATGAATTATGTAATTTAAATTGACATAATGAAAAAACTGTCTAGCTACTTTGTTTACTTATGTTGTGCAAAATAATACCGAACTCCTATTTTTCTCGAAAATGATTTTGACGATGACTACATAATCATAGGCTCTATTTTCGAGTCTCAAAGTGGGGGATGTTACAAATTATATGTGTATCTATGATATATATGTATTCATTATTGAAATTTTTAAGATAAATGCTGAAAAAAGAAGAATGTTTATCTAGTATGTGATAAATGTTGTCTATCAGAAAAATGGTTGGACCTACCAGAACCAGAGCTAGTGTATCTTCTAGATCGCTAATTGGTCAAGGAAGAAAATCATAAAATCTGGATGTCCTATTGATAACAGACCAATGGATGGAAGTTATGAGACATATGAATGTTACTAAAGCACCAAATTTGAATCCCAGGATAGAATTCACAAGGCTATGAAATGACTATACATGTTTAGGAGGAAAGCCATTTCTAAAAAATAAAGGAGTTATGGGTGTACATACATGGTTGAGACTTGAGATCCTATAAAAGGATTTTCGATGATTTGGATCTAACAGACCTGGAGAAAAGAACGTTGGCGTCTTGCAGCTACAGTCTAGTGCTTTGGAATGGTATGATGCCAGTACAACAATAATATCAAAAAATGGAATAACTTGGTAATAGTTTAAACATCTATGTAAAGCTTATTTTCTTCCCGAATCTTAAAAGGAAGCTCTACTTCGGGAATATATAGATTTTACCGAATAGAAATTATTGGTGATTGAGTATGTAAATGAATTCAATGCACTTTCAAAATGTGGACTAGCATAGATAAATTTACCATTTGAAAAGAATGAAAAGCTTTTTTCTAGGACCGAGTGCAAAGTTGAGGGATAGATTACTTACTCGGTCAAGAAATCCATATGAGGAAATGATTGATATGGCATTAAAATAAGAGAAAGTCCAAAAAAAACAATTCGATTTTCGAATTTATTCATAGTTTCAACAAAAAATAGGCTATTTAAGAACAAATGGAAGTCTAAGACGAGTAAGAAGCCTTTAACCAAAGGAGACTGAGCCAAAGAAATAAATTCAATCGAAACAACCTGAACAAAAAATGAAGTTTGATAAATCTCAGGTTGAATGTCATGCATGTGGTAAGATGGATCACTATACCAGTTAGTGCAAAAATGAAAAACAAAGATGTTATACTTGTGACAAAAGGGGACATATGTCAAGGTAGTATAGAAAACCCAAGAGACGGACTCCAAGCATGATGTTCAATATTGAAGAACCAAGTTATGCATAGGATAAAGGGAAGCAAGTCTCGGAAGGTACGCTTCCTTAAGAATGAATTTTTGTGATATCCTGGATTATTGGATTTAGTAGTAGAATATTTTTGCTTAAGTGATTTAAAAAATAAATAATAATGACTCGATTAGGGAAACTATGTACGGCCCTAATCTAAATCTCATGGTAGAGATCATCATTAATATAAATGTGATGAGATGGAAACCGAGCAAATGGATCTAGTAGAGATCAGAGTTCGCAATGGAAGTTAATAATTTTCTTTTAGGTGTGTGCATTTAATCGTTTGAATTTGTGCATGAATGATTACACATTTAGTAGTTTCGTTTTCATATGTTTAGTTTGAAATATAGATTTTTGAAAGGGGATTTATCACTCAAAGGAGTAGGGACCTACTCATGAAGTATAACGAGCTGAAATTATCACTCGATGATATTAAACTCACTTATTTAAACGAAGTAGAAGCCTATAGTTTTTCCTAACCATAAGGGATTATGTAATTTTATTTTACAAAGAAAGAATAATATTGGAAATTGATTGCATTAACTTATCCATTAAATGGTTATGAGTTATCGTCGATGTCATGCATGGCCAGTGTTATTGATATGGATTTCTAGACACTAAAATAAGATATTTCAACATAATGATGTTCTGAAGAAAAGATACTAGAATAGACTGGTTGGAATTTCATTACACTTAATTACTGTATGATAAGTAAATGATTACTTTTCAGTAATTCGATCACGTAGAAAGGATTTTGATTGCACTTAAAGCATCAAAAATCAGTCTGGGTTATTTCCTGTAAGCTATAAAATTTTGAGAAAATAAGATTAGGTAAATTTTAATGGTCAAAATATTTCTAATTGAATCAATTGTGAACCTAAATTCAGATTTGATTAAATCCCAAATATTCCATAATTCGATGATTTCTAAATTAGGGGAAAAGGGACTAAGAATTAAGTTGAAGTTTTTGAGTGAAGTAAAAGATCTTATAATTATTATTTTCCTAAGATCGTTAATTTAAGATTATATTTACTAGCTTTAAGATTCGACCAAACGCGCTCGATCGAATCTAGATTGGTTAGGATACTGGCTCGATTTCAACGAGCCAAATTATGTTAAAAAATATACAATAGAATGAGACTCAAGTGAAGATTGGGAATATATAAAGGAAGGTTGGGTATCCTTAATATATTAATTTGACGAAAGAGATTTTCGATGATTATCATCGGTTTATAAATTGAAATGTATAAAGGAATGATAAATAAAATTTGATGTGAGACATTAACAAATATAAAGGATGATATGTTAAGCAATAGCCAATGAAGAACGAATTTCAAAAAAAATTAAAGGATTAAATTTATTCCTTAAAAGTACCACAAGTGAAATGAGGACTGTTGAGTGATAGCTAATCAACTCACCAAGAGTACTCAAGCTATAACAATTTAAGTAAATTAAGCTAGAGAATTTTTTTAATATAACTATAAAACCAAGATGGGAAGATAAATTGGTTAAGAAGTAAAGAATGTTCCATTAATGTTATAAAGTTCAAAGAACGAGTAACTTTAGGGATTATATATGGAGGATTGAAAGTTAATACTACAAATATGACCTAACTAGTTTTGACTCATTAGATATGTTTGTTTAAATTTTAATCAAGTCAGTGATCTCTGATTGTATTTTGGATTAACATTGTTTGAATGTTGTGTGCATGGATGTGTGTATGTATGTATAACACTATAGAAAATTAGTTATAGCACTCTCTGATAAATTACGAGACCGTAATTTTTTTAAGCAAAGGAGTCTGTAACATCCCGCTATTTGATTAATAATAATAAAATATATTTTGGAAATTTAGTTGAGTATTTGATGAATAGATAAATTTCTAAAATTCAAATTGAAGAAATTTGAATTGCAAATGAATTTAATTGGTAAAAAATTAATTTTAATTTGATAAAATGTTGAAATAATCAATAATTGATTTAGAAAATAATTTTAGAATTCTATTGAATTTAATTCAATAAAAATAAATTTTGGAATTTATTTAGAAAATAATAATTTAAAATTCAAATTTGGAGTTTAAATTACATTTTAAATATATAAAAGTTGTTTAGGAACGTATTTTAGCAGTACAAATATTATTTGAGAAATTTTGAAATTAATTTGAAAATAAACAATTATTTTATAATTGTATAAAGAAAAGAAATATTTTTCAAAAATAAAATATCATTGTAAAATAAATAAAATTTGGATTAAAACGCCTCAAGCGGAATTTTAGTTGGGTGTTAAATAGAAGTTGGTTAATAAAGTGATTAAGGGTCAAAATAATTTAAAGGAAAATACAAAAAAATCAAAATTATTTCATTTGACCACTAAATATCATACTTATCTTTAAAAAAATCAAGGTATTTAACTTTTATAAAAACTTAACCCTAAAGTAAATAACCTAGCCCTATATATAAATCTTCTTGCTCATTTTGTTTCTCCCTCCTCTACTCTATAATTCAAGCAACCAGAAAGCAAAGTCTTCCTACATACTGCCATTTCTTACTTCATCCTCACCTTCTCCATTACCTACTCCATCATCATCGCTAGCTATTGCTTTTATTTTAACATTAGGTGAGTATAGCATATTTCCTTGTGTTTAATCATCATTATAAACCTATTAGTATAATCAATATGGTATGACCTATGTATATTATCTTCTTGTAAAACTGAAGTACTTCTATAACTAAGTCGATACTTCATCATCTTTCTTCACTTGTGATTGGATATAAAAACATGTTAGCAAGCTAAAGTTGAAAGCAAGGCAAAACGTCAGTACTTCATCTTTTAATCTTTGATCAACCTGGCGGTAAATCAAAGGAAGAAACAAAAAAGGAAACCTATGAACAAAACCCTCTTTAAGTGTACTGGAACTTTACTCCAAAATTCCTCGAAGTTTAGTAATGATGCGGCGATCACTAACGATTACATGGAGCAAAACTGCTCCAGATCCGTCATTAACTGGCCAACCATCATGATTATGGTCGGTTTGGACTGGTCATAGCAACATGGAGTGGTAATGCCCCAAGTAATATGCAGAAGTTGTATTTTTTCCCCTTTTCTTTTTCTCTTTATTGATTTTTGACTTTGAGCAATGAACTAAAATTGGTCATTTAGCTTTAAAAATACCATAGAATTCAATTTAAAGCATCAAATAAATAATGAAGACTAAAGCTCGTCATAAATACACTTTTCATTTTCCAAAGTGGTGACGGTGAGTTTGCTTCTTGTTTTCTTCTTCTTGCTTTGATTTTCTTGCATACTAATCATTATATTAAGCTAAAATATACCATATATACAACATCAAACATCCTGGTATCATGATTCAAAAGCCTATAGATGTTAATTGTGGAAGATAATAGGCTACTGTTAAATGAGAAAATATTTCTGAGTTTTAATGATTTATTTCCAAGTTCTTTGTATTACCTCCTATAGGTTGTTTTACACTATTGGGATGCTTATAAACTTGTTACATATTTGATAAACCCTTATATGATGCATAAGTAGGTTTGAAATCATGAAAGTGAGATAAAAAGGTTTTTAAGGTTACTTTAAAATGGAAAATGTGATTAAATACAAATAGACTTGAAAAATCCATATCTACTTCAAATCTATGATATTAATAGAAAAGCTACATAGCATAAAGTAATTTATTTTGAAAGTAATTTGAAGTTGAAAGTAAATAAGAGATGAATGGTTTAAATATATAAGCTTTTCTATAAAAGAATTTTTGAGAGTTATTCAAGATGATATTGAAAATATTTTATAAATGAATTTGGAATTTTTATAACATGCTAATAAAGGTATTTTACATTGATTTGAATGCCAAATGGTACTGAGTGATACTTGGTTGAATTTTAACTAGGTATAGCATAATCTTAAAAGATGATAAACTAAGTATATATTTATTTATATGTTTTGAGAAGCATGAGTATATATTTCACAAAAAATGAGATATGAGTTCTAAGGTCGGGTGAATAAACTATTTGTTTGATTTTTGATGATTAAATGTTGATATTTTACTCGCGCTATGCTAGAATACCCATGATAAGATAAATAATTGAAAAATCGCTTGATTTGGACTTAAGTAGATGAAATGAGTGTTTTAACGAGCTTGGATGATTTTTAAATACTTGTAAAACACAAGTATAGAATTATACTATGTATTTTCTCCCATTATATATAAGGAAGTTTATTATATCCAATTACTATTGATTAAATGAACGAATTGTCGTGTTTAAATTGAAGTGCTTTTAACACACTATTGATTGAAGTTACCATGTACATGTACATGACATCATTTAATGAAAATGTGATATAACATCTTTCTATGATGTTTTGGGTAGCCAATTGTTTTTTAAAATTGAAATTTAACATTTGATGAAAATTATATGAGGTATTAACTACTGTACTGTTGGAATCCATCCTAGTGGACTGATTCGAGTATCGCAACTGAATCATGATGACTTTGTCGCTTGTCATAAAGTCCAGTGATCTATTACATATGGAAAATATGATGAATCGTAAGACACTGGAGATGTAGTGCCACAAGAGCTAGCACCTCAATATGGAATTAAGTAAGTGACCACCGCACATAAAATGTAAGCATCCTCAGAAGCCAAAAGGGCAGTAAAATCAAGAGATCATGTGAAGTGCATTCTCAACTAGTCATAAACAACGGGTGAAAAAGACCACGCTGGCTTGTCGAGGCAGTTTTTTTATGTAGAGGGTGAATCCAAAAGGGGTTGCTATTGCTTATATTTTTCGCCAGCTAGTAAGCCCAATCAAAACTAGCCCACATACATCTTGATCATACAAGTCAAAGGCAGGCCAAGCCTATGGTCTCAAACTAGTCCTTCAACCAGCTAGGCACCGTAGCAAAGCCCAGCCTCTTCAAGCAACCTTCACATACACAAGACCAGGATCGGGCCCAGATCATTCATGCCCGGCTCCTCTACATTGGACTTCCAATGGCAGCCAATGACCATGCAGTTCGCCCAGCTCTACATCAACATGCACTCATCTTATATCTAAGCCCATCTTAGCAAGTAGCATATCAAGAAAAAATAGATCGCCCTCGGGTATGGCTTCTATACAGCCAGATCTAGCCGTCACCCGGCCACCCTCTTAGATTTCCCACACCCCTTCTGTTGCCCCTCTTCCCGACATGGTCCTTAGCTAAATTCCAATCCTCTTCCATGTTGCTGACATCTGGTCAGCCAACTAAGCCATCTTAAGTGAAAGGCAAAGTCGTCAATCCATCCCATCATAGTACCACCAGCGGGGTGGCTGATTTGATGGTGCTTACTATCAGCATTAAATATACATTTAATGCATGCACATGCCTTGTACAGAGGAATGATGAGTGCTTTCTCATCCACCGCCTATCTTCAAAACTGCTTTACACCTATCGACTATCCACCTCTATAATCAAATCAACGATCAAGCCAGATTCTCGCTTTTCTCATAGCACAATCTTAGCCATACATTACTTATTCCAGCTATTATAAATACCTTATATAGTGATATTACAAAGGAATTGGATTCTAATTGAACTGGTTGGATTCTAGTTGAATTGATTGTATTCTCAGAATGCTACACACAATTCGTAACTTTTGATAATACAAATCTTTAAGATTACACAGCTTTACTAGTCTTGGGTACTTCATGTTTTTCCGTTATTCTCTTGTAGTTCCCCATACTTGTAAGTGAAATACACAGTAAGAGAATTTCACAGTGGACGTAGGATGCTTTGCCGAACCACTCTATACTTGTATTATTTACCTTTTAGTTGTGTATTTAATTCCTCATTTTCCATTTTAAGCCTAGTAATTAGCAAGTAACCTTTTCTCTTCATAATGCATTAGTCGCATTGTGAGATTGGCAAGGAAACTAGTCGACATATTGGCATTAGAAGGATGGCCCCTTATAGCTCACCCTTTTCCATAATTTTCTACTCTGAAAAGGTCTGGTCTACCTTGTTACCATGAATGATCTTATGTCATTCGAAGGTAACAACTTAAATGGGCACGAAACCAATGACAACACTCTTGCTAGTGCTTCTAGCCTAACTCAGGCTATGATAGAGAAAGATGGCATGCTGTAATGATATAGCAGTTAAATATAGGTTAGTTGGCCCGTGAAGTCAATGGCTTGAGGACACGGTTGGATGCTCGAGCCACCATCAACCATGTCCTACTAGCTCCTCTAACAATCGACCTGGTCGATCAACCTGCTTATAGACAAATGCCTCCATGTGGCTACGATCTCCTACACATAGCCGAGGCCCAAGAGAGGGTGATATCAGAAACACAACTAATGGACCTCCCCACCAATCCCAGGAGGTACCTGGCACACATGCCTGGTCGAATTAATCTCACCCTGGAGGTGGCTTCGCTGATTTTTTAAACTTTAGTCAATCCCTCCTAGTGGAATAGCCATGAACTCCTACTCAACCATGAACTTTTGCATTTAACCATCTCACTGGCAGCCCCTTTACCATCAACGGTGTGTGCATGCCCCTCGGCTCACTCCCAGTCTCACATGAATATAGCTAAAAGCAGGTAAAGAAGAGAGCTGGCCATGTGTTCCAAATCCCCTTTGGTGCATAAGGGGAGATCCTCAGCTGATCCTAGTCGTTCTACGTTCCATTGCCAATCTCCCAATCCCCCTCAATACAGACTTAACCCTCAGCCTAAAGTTGTCCCGAATACCCTATAGCAGGCCAAAGTCGGCCTCAAAGAAGAAATACACACCCTTTTCCAAGAGCTCAACAGGATTCAATCTCACAATGTTGGGGGCAAGGCATTCTTAAATAATGAAAACGGGGAGTCGGGAGTCGTTCTCAAGTAAAATCCTAGATACTTACATCCATCGACGATAAGCCTTGTCGCCGTTGACTAGTACGGTGGGAGTACAATCCCGCCCAATAAAATTACAACATTCTACTCCATCACTCATGTCGGAGAGTTCTTTGGACCCACCAAGTCTGCTCTTTCCCTCTACCCTGGCAAGACCGACCTCTCGTTAGTTCTTGCACCTACGATTGAGCAGCATCCACTTCAGGGACCAACTATATGCGAACTTCAAAACTTATTTATTCACATCCTACATGCATGTAATGTTAGCTAACGAGCTAGGAAATATCAGTAAGGGTTTTTTTAAGAGCCCACGGTCTTATATCAATCGCTTCAAAAAGAGTCCACCCAGGCTAGGGGTGTAGACATTAATAGTTTGGTCGTGGCCCAATGTTTAGCGGTCTGATACATATCTAGGATATGGATAGAACACCTGAAACGGTCAGCTTCATCCCTAACCAAATTTTATCATCAGGTGAATGACATGATGATGATGGAAGCTGTGGATCTTTCAGATAGTGACAATGAGGCAAGGCATCCCACCTTGACTGGTCCTCGCAGCAACAACGATCGTTGCAGCAACAGTCATTAGGCTAATGCCCAAAGGCATACCGAGAATGGCCCTCCCTACAAGCCTAGGTATCATATTTACTCTCACTTAAGTAGGTACATCGCTACCATCTAACTCGACACCAAGAACCAAGTGTGGTATCAAAGGCCCACCGCCATCAAAGACGAAGCGAGAGGAATCTTGTCACAGTAGCAAGTACCGCGAGTTCCATAGAGTCAACGGCCACTCCACAATAGACTACCATGTGCTCAAGGACGAGACCAAAAGGCTCATCCAAGAAGATTTACTTGTTAGTACCTTAGGCATTGATTTTGATGACAAAAACCATACGATATTATATAAAATATCGATAATAATGTTTTTATCAAGTTATACATAGTATATAGTATAGGATATTAGACAGGTGTTAATTCAAAAGACTATACAATATCATGTGAAGATTCAAGAGCTGATATAGAGATTCAAAAGTTAGAAATTGAAGACTCGTGAGTATTGAAGAACTCATGATTTCCAAATAAGTTATAGAGTCGTAGATTGTTGTTAAAACCCTGATAGCACTTCTTTGATCTTGTATGTTCTTCTTTTCAAAAGGTTTTTCAATATTCTATATTTCAAAAATGATTTTAAAAGAATTCTCGTTTTTTAAACATTCTCTCAAAATAACCTTCAAATTGTTTTTGATTTTACAAGGTTATTATATGTTGAAAAATTAAGTTTTTAAATAGTTTATATTTTAATATACTTTTAATCTATTATACTTTGTTATAGTTTTGATTTTATGATTTCTGAATATTTATAAGTATATTATAATATTTATAACATTAACTTTAAATATATTCACTCATGCTTTATACATATTATTTTATTTCAAAAGAAAATTCATATTAATTAGTTTATATGTTTAAAGTATTTCAAAATAGTTTTATAAAGTTTTATTAAGTTTTGATATGATTATAATATGTATAAACTATGTTCAAATAAGTTTACAAAGTATAAAATATTTTACAATATATATAATTTCAAAAACGTTTTTTAAGTTTTAAAAATGTAAAGGGATATGTCAACATACCCTCACCCTGTATGTTGACATACGGATCGATTTTTTCAAAATTCAAATTTGAATAGAAGTGTCTTTTCACCGTGTCTCTTCATAACAGACATGACTATTATTTCTCTATAAATAGAGGTCAAATCAACAAATTTTCTTTAACTACTTTCTCATACTTTCTCTCCTCTTTCACTCTCTTGTTTCCTAAAAGAAATTTACTCAATTTCTTCTCAATTTCAACTCCACTGGTTTGACTCTCTATTGACTACTCTCTGATCTCTCTCATCTCTTTCGCTCAACCGAAGATCAAAGTGCTAGTCAAGTGGTTATAGGATCATTTGCATTCAAGATCAATGATCCGTGTCTGTAAAAGTCTATCAAATCATACTCGTATATTAGTGGGTGTGATTGTAGCCCATGTAAATCAATTAGGTGTGCTAGGTGACCAAAAATTCAAATGTTTGTGCTTGTGGCCCATGTAAATCAAGTGAGTCTACTCAGAGCTCGAAAAATCTGGAGGGTGTGTCTCGCTGCCTTGAAATTGAGATTGTATTGACTTTGCTATTCAAAAAGAAATATGTACAGGAATGGATGTAAGGTAACTCCAAACCAGTATAAAATCCTAGTATGTTCTTTCCTTTTCGCTTCTACTACATTTATATTTATCTATGTCTGAATCTAAGATTTTTTAATTGCATTGTTTAAATTGTAATTTTAAAAGAACTCAAAAGGATTCACAAAAATTAGAAAACTCTATTCACCCCCTTCTATTGTATAATTAGCCTTAAGATCCATCTTCCGCTAAACAACATCTGGTATCAGAGCATCGGTTCTAAAAATTTAGTAAATTGAGTTTTGAAAAGTTTTAATGGCAAGAGATATTGATAATATTTTTAACACTATTTTTGAAAAGTAATCTGACAAAATTAACATGGCATTGTTTCATGAATTTGCATCCATTCATTATGAAAAGTCACTGATCTTTTGAAAAGGTATAATTTGCAGGAACCGACATGTTACATGGCTTTTGATGAACGAACACCTAGTGATCAAACTCTACAAGTTTAAAAGCACAAATGGATATTGGATAGTGGCTGCTCAGGGCATATGACTGGAAATGCGGAGATCTTGAAAGATATCATTTACGAAGATGGTGGATCAATCTATTTAAGAGACAACTCTAAAGGATTTTTGTTTGGCATTAGCAATGTTGTAATTAAAAAACTCCTACTATTTCTATGTTTTGCTAGTTAGGAATTTTAAACACAGTCTGTTGAGTATTAGTCAATTGTGTGATTAGGGCTTCAAAAATAAATTTGAAAAAGATAAATTTCATATTAAATATAATGAGTCAAACATTACCTTTGAAGGCATTAGGAAAAGAAACATTTACATATTAAGTATGAAGGTATCAAATGATAATTTTTGTCTTTTGGCTGAATAAGTGAACCCTAGATTTGCCACATTAGATTTGGTCATTTGAATTTCAAACAACCTTTTAAAATTGTCAAAAAAGATCTGGTTATGGTCTTCCTAAAATAAATTTTGATGTTAATAATCTTTGCGATGCATATCAACTAGGAAAACTTAGAAAAAGTTCTTTTAAGTCAAAAGATATGATCGCTAACCCCTTGAACTTTTTCATTTAGATCTTTTCGATCCCTTGCAAATACAATCTATAAATCATAATAGATATGTCTTTGTCATTGTAGATGATTTTTCTAGGTTTACTTAGACAATTTTCCTAAAACTTAAAAGTGATGCTTTTGAAATGTTTAAAATCTATGTTAAATGAATTCAAAATCAAATATCTATTAAAATTAAAATTATTCGAAGTGATCACGAAGGAAAATTCAAAAATGATTTTTTTTTAATTTTTTTAATAATAAAGGAATTACTCATATTTTTTATTTTCCAAGAACACCTCAACAAAATAGAGTAGTACAACATAAAAATAGAATAACTCAAGAGTGTGCTAGAATTATGTTAAATGATAGTAATTTACCTTAAATTTTCGGCTGAGCAGTTGCTACAGCATGTTATATTATAAGTAGAGTTTTGATAAGATCTTTAACTAAGAAAACACCATACGAATTATTTTATAATAAAAAGCCTAAAATATCGTACTTTAGGGTTTTTGGTGGTAAATATTTTATATTGAATACTAAAGAAAATTTAGATAAATTTGATGCCAAATCTAATAAAGGAATTTTTATTGCATATTCAAACAGAAGTAAAGATTATAGTGTTTTTAATACTAGAACTAATACTATTGAAGAGACATTACATGTTTCATTTGATAAAAAAATTAAAATTAATAATACGAGTATTAATGAAAAGGAAAATGTGGATAATACAATTGAAATTACTAATAATGAAAATGATAAATATACTGAAAATATATGTCCAAATAAGAGAACCAAAATATTAAAGGATTATCCTATAGAATATTACTAATAATGAAATTATTAATAATGAAAACGATAAATATACTGAAAATATATATCCAAATAGGAGAACTAAAATATTAAAGGATCATCTTATAGAAAACATTATAGGAAATATAGAATCCATTGTTAAAACTGGGAATCAATAAAATAAAATGAGTAATATTGCTTTCATTTAAACTGTTGAACCTTAAAATTCAAAGGAAGCATCGACAGATGATTCATGGTTTCTTGCTATGCAAGAAGAATTGAATTAATTCATTAGAAACGATGTTCGGAAATTAGTCCTAAAACCTAAGGATAATCTATAATAGGAACTAAATGGGTATATAGAAATAAAATGAATGAACAAGAAGAAGTTGTAAGAAAAAAAGCTCGTTTGGTCACTCAAGGTTATTGTCAAGAAGAAGGTATTGATTTTGTTGAAACCTTTGCACCTATAGCTAGATCGGAAGTAATAAGTATCTTACTCGCTTTTGCAAATCATATTAATTTTAAATTATTTCAAATGAATGTTAAAAGTGATTTCTAAAATGTTTTTATTTATGAAGATGTTTATGTAAAATAACCCCCACTTTATGAGGATGAGAAATTCCCTAATGTTTATGTAGAACAACCCCCACTTTATGAGGATGAGAAATTCCCTAATCATGTTTATAAATTAAAGAAAGCTTATATGGTCTAAAGCAAGCTCCAGAGCATGGTATGATAGACTAAAATCATATTTATTACAATCTAATTTTGAAATAGGCAAAGTAGATAGTACTCTTTTTAGTAAAAGAAATAACAATGATATTCAACAGATGCAAATATAAGTAGATGATATTATTTTTGGACCAACTAACGATAAATTAAAAAAAGAATTTTCAAATATAATGACTATGAAATTTGAAATGATTCATATAGGAGAACTAGATTAATTTTTAGGATTACAAATAAAATAATTAAGTAATGTTATTTTTATAAGTCAACAAAATATGCTAAAGATTTAGTTAAGAAATTTGGCATGTCAAATACTAGTGGTAAGCAAACTCCCATGGCAACAAAATGAAAAATTAAAAGGAAGAAAATTCAAAAAATGTAGATCAAAAATTATATAGAGGAATAATTGGATCACTATAACTGCTGGTAGACCTGATATAATGCATAGTGTATATCTCTATGCCAGATATCAATCTCAACCTAAGGAAACTAATATAGAATCTATAAAACGAATGTTAAGATATGTACACATTAGATTATGTATTTTATCCAAAAGAGAATTCATTTGAATTAATTTTATATGGTGATGTTGATTATGTTAGTTGCAAATCAAACCGAAAAAGTACAAGTGAAACTTTTCACTTTTTAGGACACTATCTAGTTTCCTGGTTTAGCAAAAGAAAAATTCTATATATCTGTCCACAACATAAGTAGAATATATTTCAATGGCATTAGCATGTTCACAAGTTATTTTTATGCAACAAACGTTAAAAGATTTTTGTTTAAACCTTACAAATCACCAATATACTATGATAATACTAGTGCGATTAATTTATCTAAAAATCCAACTCATTTAGAACTAAACATTTAGATATACGACATCACTTTCTAAGAGATAACATAAAAAAGGAAATAATCTCACTAGAATTTATAAATACTGAAAATCAAATAGCTGATATATTAACAAAACCATTGAACCAAACATCATTTACAAAGCTAAGAAGAGAGTTAGGAATTTGTTCTCTATCAGAAATATAAAAATAATAACATATAAATCAGAAATTAAAAAGAAAAAATCATCAAATTTACACTAGATATGTCATACATGGATTGGATATGTCGACACATGCAGTTGAATTCAGAATTCAAATTTTCCCCCTAAATTCAAAATTCAAACTGGGGATATATTACCACCAAATTTTGATTTCTTCTTCATTTTGCCTTTTCACTGTTCTATCTTTTGAAATAAAATAATCCCATGGCCTCCTCTAATTCTAAGCATTCAAGGGACGAAAATTCATCCATTTTCTTCCCACATCCTACACAAGGGCCTCTCCAGAACATCACCATGGCCAAAGTGACTAAATTAGAGGATGAAATGAAGAGCGTTCAACAAATGCTTACTGAAATACAAGTGGTTCAACATAGAATCTCCAAAGAACAAGAAAAACAAGGTAGAATCTTGCAAAATCTACATGAATATCTATTGGATAATCCATCAAATCCAACAGTGATTGAAGAGGATAATCCTAATCCTACAAATGCAAAAGAGGAAGAGGAAAAAGAAGAGGAATAAAAGGAAGAAGAGGATAAAGAAAAAATGGATGAAGATGAAATCCATTGTGTTGGGGAAGTCTATTTCAATCGAGATGGAAATTTTATCAAACAAAAGAAAATTATGCCTTCATCATCCCTTTTTCTCCATCCAAAAGTATCTCAGAATCAAGAAGAAAAACCTTAGTACTTAGGATTATCACATTTTAGTATGGTTTGTTAAGATTAGAATTTTTTGTTTTGTGTGATTTGGATTTACTTTTAATTGGTGCGTATAGACTTATCGGTTGGATTAGATTGACTTATGTGAATTAAATTGATTGGTTGAATTTGTTTTTGTGTCTTTAGTTCAAATCTATGTATTGGATTGTTGTGATTAATACAAATAGTTTGTATTATTATTTATCATTCTTATCACTCTTATATATTAATATTGTTGCTTTTTTCTAAACTACTTTTGTATCTCAGCATTATATATATATATATATATATATATTATGTAGTACCTTAGTTAAGAGGGAGTTTTTCAAAGTTAGATTTTTGTTGATGACAAAGAAGGAGAAATATATAGAATCTAGGCATAGATTAAGGGAGAGTTTTGTAACTCAGGGAAGTTATACCATATTTTATAAATGTGGTTGTCATCATCAAAAAGGGGAAGATTGTTAGTACCTTAGGCATTGATTTTGATGGAAAAAGGTATTATATAAAATATAGATACTAATATTTTTATCAAGTTATATATAGTATGTAGTGCAGGTATTGGACATGTGTTAATTAAAAAGACTGTATGGTATCAAGTGAAGATTCAAGAGGCCGATATATAGATTCAAGAGTTAGAGATTAAAGACTCATAAGTATTGAAGAACTCAAGATATCTAGATAAGTTATAGAGTCATGGATTATTGTTAAAACCTTAATAGCACTTCTTTGATCTTTGTCTATTCTTTTTTTTTCAAATGGTTTTTCAATATTCTAGATTTCAAAAATGATTTTAAAAGAATTCTTGTTTTCAAAATGATATCTTAAAATAACCTTCAAATTATTTTTGATTTTACAAGATTATTGTATGTTGAAAAATAAAGTTTTTAAATATTTTATATTTTAAATATATTTTTAATCTATTACACTTTGTTATAGTTCTGATTTTATGATTTATAAATATTTATAAGTATATTAAAATATTTATAACTTTAATTTTAAACATATTCACTCATACTTTATATATATTATTTTATTTCAAAATAAAATTCATATTAAATCCTTTATATATTTAAAGTATTTCAAAATAATCTTATAAAGCATTATTAAGTTTTGATATGATTATAATATGTATAAACTATGTTTAAATAAGTTTACAAAGTATAAAAATATTTTACAATGTATAATAATTTCAAAATGTTTTTTTAAAAGTAAGGTTTCAAAATGTAAAAGGATATGTCAACATACCCTCACCCTATATGTCGACATATGGACCGATTTTTTCAAAATTCAAATTTGAATAGAAGTGTCTTTTCGTCGTATCTCTTCCCGAATGGACATGACTGTTATTTCTCTATAAATAGAGGTTAAACCAACAAATTTTCTTTAATTACTTTCTCATATTTTCTCTCCTCTTTCACTCTTTTGTTTCCTAATAGAAATTCTACTTAAATTCTTCTTAATTTCAACTCCACAGATTTGATTCTCTATTGACTACTCTCTGATCTATCTGATCTCTCGCTCAAACAAGGATCAAAGTGCTATTCAAGTGGTTATAGGATCATTTGTATTCAAGATCAAAGATCTGTGTCTGTAAAACTCTATCAAATCATACCCATATATTGGTGAGTGTGATTGTAGCCCATGTAAATCAGTTGGGTGTGCATGGTGATTCTGAATTCAAGTAGATGTGCTTGTGGTCCATGTAAATCAAGTGAGTCTACCCAAATCTCGGAAAGTCTGGAGGGTGTGTCTCCTTTCCTTGAAATTGAGATTGTATTGACTTTGTTGTTTGAAAAGAAATCGATATAAGGAATTGTACAGGACTAAATGCAGGGCAGCTCCGAACTAGTATAAAATCATGGTATGTTCTTTCCTTTTACTTTTACTGCGTTATATTTATATGTGTTTGAATATGTGATTGTTAATTGAATTGTTTAAACTATAATCTTAAAAGAATTCAAAATGATTCACAAAAATTATAAAACACTATTCACCCCCTTCTCTAGTTTAAATTAGCCTTAAGACCTATCTTCCGCATAATAACAGTACTTTTGGAATATGTTAGTCACTTAGTCGAGCAAATGGCAAACCGTGAAAAACAGTTGAATCGGCCTCGTCATCCCAACACAAATGGCCAAGCCATCATTGAGGTCCTAACCATATGTGGGGGACCGCATGTCGTAGGCAGAAACCGGAGGGCCCAGACTTGGTATCAAAGAAAGGTAGGTATTGTAGGGCCGGTTTATTCATTAGAGTATCGGGGGTCTAAGGCGTCCTATCTGGAACCAGATCAATCGATTAGCTTCAAGACCGACGATAAGGCATCAATCTCTTACCCCCATCATGACCCCATGGTCATCACTCTTGCCTTAGCTAACTCAAATGTTCATCAAGGCTTTGTGGATGGGGCAGCTTGGTCAACATCATGTTCAGGAATGTGTTTGAAGCTGTTAAACATCCTACCTCCAGCCTCACCCAATGAGCCTTGCCCACTTATGGCTTTGGGGGTGTAGGTGTTATCCCACCTTTTAGCAAGGCCATGATACCAAAAGATTAACTGGAAACCAAAGACAGTTCATCTCGATTGCCAGTTATGTACAGATCGGCTTTGGATGTCGGTAAATTTTTTTCGAGTTTTTGGATCGAGTTAAAATTGATATGGCACGATAAACGAAGCTATAAAAAGAAGCATTCTAAATTTCAAGTCAATCGAAGCTCGTATGCTCGAAATATTGATCGATCACGGTTGAGGAATTCAACTCTATTTGTATCCATGCCTTTCTCATCGATCCAACCATTATCATTTTGTATCCATCAAAAGGCAACCTGCTCTGTATCGATCATGTTCGAATCCATCCTAAAACAATCGTATCCATCAAATATGTTAGTTCGTAACCATCGATGTGCACCACAGTTCGTATCGATCAACATGAGCTGCAGTTCGTATCCATCAAGTGTGCCGCTTCATATCCATAAATAGCTCGCATTTCGTGTGGATTCATCAACGAAATCGAGAAACGCATCTGAATTATCAATACCAATAAGGCCATATACCAGGATACGAGAAAATACACAAAACGTTGATATGAAATGGCCTGCGAACATTGATACGAACAGAGTGGTGATCATCGATATGAACAGAGCAGTGGGTCGATACGAACAAGGCTAAACCCAGGTCAATACGAAAAGACGCATCCATAGGAAAGACTCGATCGTTCGACATGAAATGTGGATCGATCCTTAAAGTAAGCGGCACGTCATCAGACATCACGTGCAGGGTTATCGATGCGAGACCATCGATACGAACGACATGGATATGAACAAAGTGGCAGTCGAAAAGCTCAAGCTTGCATCGATCATAACTCACAATCAACAAGTCCAAATGCTACGAAATTTTCAGAGGGGCTTACGCACAACCTAAAGAATGTCCATGATCGATCTCGACTCGATTGGGCAAGATCTTGATCGATACGAACTTCGTTCGTTTTGATCACAAAACGATTCAAAATCACTCGGAATTGATTGCATGGGCCCACACATGTGCCAAAAGAGGTCTCCCGAGATCTGAACAAGATATTTGCAGCCTACGCCTATAAATAGCATCCCAATGGCTTCAGAAAAAGGATCTTTTGTCTCTTCTACGTCCAGACTCTGCCGGATTCATTATTGTACTCGGATTTTGCTGCTGTAATCAGTTGTAACTCGTTGTAATCAGCAAGCAAACTTCAACAAAACTATCAACTTCAAAGTGGACGTAGGCCGAGTTACCGAACCACTATAAACTCTGTGTTCTTTACTGCATTCATCTAAATTTTCTGAGTGTTCTTTATTTTTAATTCTCTACATACTTGTTTCTGTGATCTGTGATTGTGAACTGGTGCTTTCATTGGAAATCGGGTGTTAGTGACCAATTTTGGCGCAAACATTTTGGTGCTTTCACTGAGAAACTAGTGCTCAGGGATCCTAAGCCTGGTGTTCGGATTTGGAAAGCTAGAGGATCAGATCTAGAAGCAATCATGGCCAAACAACCAATGAGAAGACAAAGAACCGAGAGGAGTCAGCATGAAGGGAGTCAGGAGGCTTCCTCAGGAGCGAACCAAGCCTCGATCTTCATCACCAGGGATGAAATGGAGATGATGTTGAAAAGACAAGAGGAGATGATCTAGAATTTGTTCCAACAGGTTGGGCAACTTGGAGTACAAAATCAAGGGAATGCAGCCACAAAATATGTTGGCGATAAGGATTGGGATCCCGGAGCAACCAGAATTCAGGACGGAGCAGGACCATCAGGAGCATCCCAAGAGCTAGGGGCATTCCCATGGAGTATGTTGATCCATCCTCAGGCAGGATACCAGACAGAACTATTCGACATGGCATTGATAGAGAAATGGATGCTCGCCCAGGAGAACGGATTTCGGAATTCCCTCGTGAACTCGGGGGGCAGATAAGAGGCAACAGACAAGTAACACTGCTTGGCAACGACGACAGACTGGCATAGATGGTCAAACGAGCCATGAGAGGCGGACTAGTGATTAGAGATCTGGAAGACGTGAACAAGAGCCCCTTCGCTCCAACAATCAAATAGGCTAGGAACTCACCAGAATTCAAGCTACCAACATTGGAGACGTACGATGGGAGGACGGATCCTGTAGTTCATCTGACACGATACATGAGGCATATGGAGGTGTTGGGGGCATCGAAGGAGGTCATGGCCTGGTGCTTCCCATTGTATTTGATAGAAATTGTAGCAATAGGGTTTAGACAACTGGAGAGTGGCTCCATTTGAACATGGATCGATTTGACTGATAAGTTTATGAGGCAATTCAGAGTTCACATTTCGAGACCTAAGAATGTGACGAGTTTAGCAGCACTAAAGCAAAGAACCGAGGAATCTTTGAGGAGCTTTCTGACGCGATTCAATGCAGCGGCAGCATCGGTGGATCGACCAGATCCATCCATGATTTTGATGGCAGCTGTATCTGGCATAGATGATGACACAGAATTCAAGAAATCATTGACAAGCATCACCCTATGGATCTAGGAGAATTTTATCGTGAGGCTGAAGGATTTTTACGATTAGAGGATGAAAATGCAGAAAGAGAGGAAGGAGAAGGAGTTAATGTTTATGCAGTCAAGGGCAGAAATCCTCCTGAAAAAGATTCAGGAACTGATAAAGGAAAACGGAAGGCCAAGGATAACGGTGATGGACCAACGCGACCATGAAAGGAACCGAGATTCATCTCTTATACGGAGTTGAATGTGACTTTGGAGCGAATCTACCAAGATTCCAGGGGGCAGATTCCTCATCGAAGGCAACGAGGAGGGATCCGACCAGCAATGAGAGAAGATCAGACAAGTATTGCTTATTCCATGAGCTGAATGGTCATGGTACGAATGATTGCATACATCTGAAGGATGAGATAGAAGGGCATGTCTGGACTGGTCTACTATCGCAATATGTGAGAAGGCGAGCAACACGGGTGGAACGAGAGCAACCACCGCCTACATCAAATGAAGGTGGCTCCGGATTAAGATGTCAGCTTGTCATCAACTGATTGAAATTATGACAAATAAGTGGCAAACTATACACCAACATGATTAAGTCATTTACACATGTAATGGGCCATGAACGATCCTTAGGCGTGCTCTGACATGACTATCAATCATGTCAGTGTAGGTGTTTACACTTTGACGTCTCTGTTTTGCTTATGTTTTTTATTTCACATGTTTGAACTAGATTTTGTTGGACATTTCCGTTGAAAGTCTCATTTTGAATGTGAATCTGCTATTTGTGACTGCATAACGGCTGAGCCACTTGCACATGTACGATATCGCGAACGGTCCTCAGGCATGCTCTGAAATGGCGATAAACCGCCATAACAAACAAGTCAAAAATTCACTCAAACGTGAAATATGACATTAATGATGTTAAGTCCCCCCGGGCACACACAATTCGCCTCGAACGACACCCGATCGCGAACGATCACAATTAGCCTCGAACAACGTCCGATCGTGAACGATCATAATTCGCTTCGAACGGCACCCGACCGCGAACGGTCATAATTCGCCGCAAACGGCACCCGACCCCGAACGGTCACGTACCACCCTAAATGACATACGATCTCGAACGATCGTCATTCACAGTCAGATAAGACTATCAATCTCTTTTACAAGTCATCAACAGGAGACGAACATCCAGCTTATGGCATTACAAAACACATTTTCCATCACAGGGCATGTTTTGGGGGACAAGTGTTATCCTGCCTTTTACCAAGGCCATGATACCAAAAGATTAACTGGAAACCATAAAAAGTTCTCCTTGATTGCCAGTTATGTACAGATCGACTATGGATGTCGTTAAATTTTGTCCTAGTATGGATCGAGCTACAATTGATATGGCACGATAAACGAAGTTATAGAAACCAGCGTTCCAAATTTTAAGTCAATCGGTGTTCGTACGCTCGAGATATTGATCGATCATGCTTGAGAAATCCAACTATATTCGTATCCATGCCCTTTGCATTCATCCAACCATCATCATTTCGTATCCATCAAAAGGGTGACCCGTTTCGTATCAATCTTGTTCGAATCCATCCTAAAATAATCGTATCCATGAAATATGTTCGTTCGTAACCATTGATGTGCACTGCAGTTTGTATCGATCAACATGCACTGTAGTTTGTATCCATCAAGTGTACCGCTTCGTATCCATAAATAGCTTGCATTTCGTATCGATCCATCAATGAAATCGATACGAAACGCATCTGAATTATCGATACGAACAAGGCCACATACATGGATATGAGAAAATACACATAATGTTGATAAGAAATGGCCTGTGATCATCGATACGAACAGAGCGGTGGGTCGATATGAACAAGGCTAAACCTGGGTCGATACGAAAAGGCGCATCCATAGGAAAGACTTGATCGTTCGACACGAAATGTGGATCGATCTTAAAAGCAAGCAGCACGTCTTCAGACATCACGTGCAGGGTTATCGATGCGAGACCATCGATACGAACGGCATGGATACGAGCAAAGTGGCAGTTGAAAAGCTCAAGCTTGCATCGATCATAACTCACAATTTACAAGTCCAAATGCTATGAAATTTTCAAAGGAGCTTACGCACAACCTAAAGAATGTCCATGATCGATCTCGACTCGGTTGGGCAAGATCTTAATCGATACGAACTTCATTCATTTCGATCATGGATCGAGTCGAAATCACTCGGGATCAGTCGCTTGAGCCCACACACGTGCCAGAAGAGGTCTCCCGAGATCTGAGTGAGATATTTGCAGACTACGTCTATAAATAGCATCCCAAAGGCTTTAGAAAAGGGATCTTTTGGCTCTTCAACGTCCAGACTCTGCCGGATTCATTATTGTATCTGGATTTTGTTGTTGTAATCAGTTGTAACTTGTTTTAATCAGCAGGCAAACTTCAATAAAACTATCAACTTCAAAGTGGACGTAGGTCGGATTGCCGAACCACTATAAACTCTGTGTTCTTTACTGCTTTCATCTAAATTTTCTGAGCGTTCTTCATTTTTAATTCTCTACGTACTTGTTATCTATGATCTGTGATTGTGAACTGGTGCTTTCATTGGCAATCGGGTGTTAGTGACCAATTTTGGCGTAAACATTAGGCATTATCTCGATAGGCATAACCTCACTCGTAACAACATTTGGCCAAGAGCCCTTCGTTGCGAAGATCTTAGTAAACTTTGTGATGGTTAGTTGATTGCCTACTTTTAACCTGTTAGTAGGACAACTGAGACTTGCCCAACTAAATGCCATTGTCCCTATAACTGCCTCATCGTGAAGTTCCATTTCTGAGACGGTGTTGGCGAGATCAGGGGCAACCAGCAGAAGGCAAGGAAATGTTACGGAACTTCCCTTAGGTAAGCAAAGAAAGGATTTCTCATGCTAAAATGAGAGCATCCAACAATCAACAGTGGGTTTCTTAACAAATCTAACGGGTTGATGACGCTCCGATTTTTCAAAGGCCAAACTAACATCGAAGCGGTGGTGGCAGCTCCCACTCTCTAGGCCGACTTGCCCAAGACCTAGGAGTATCAATACCTTGACCCTATTTATTATAGATAAATTTTTAATTATTACATGGAAAGTTATGTATATAAGTTTATTTTCATTCTACAAATCCTTGAGAACAGGTTGCGTATAGCCCGCTTCACCATTAGACCTCCCACAATTGAGTCGGCAAACAATACGTTCAGATTCAACTTAGGGTCAACGGTCACTTCATACTCACCTAGGAGAACCACACAGCTTATGTTCGATTTGAGTCTAGGCTCGTCTGCCACTCACATTCAACCACTTATAGCTTGAGAGAACTTGCGAGCAAACTTTGTTCAACTCATAGTAGTGTAAACTGACGCTCTACATCCGATCATCAATTGGCCATCTTAACTCTTTTGCTTCGAGATCAATGGTCGTCTCATACCCGACAACATGTCATCCAGAAGAACCCCATAGTTTGTGCACTTGGGTTCGTGCCTAGGATTTTCTGCCACTCAATGATTAACCGCTTGAGGCCCAAGTGGGCTCGCAAGCTAACTTGCATCTCAACTCATACTAGTGCAAAACGTTACTCTACATCCAGCCACCACTTGGATACATTAACAGTTGTATTCAGCCTGTCTTATTATTACATTACTAATGGAAGTAATCCTACAATGTGTATATGTGTGTGTATTGTAATATAAATACAAAGACTACCGGATACTCAAGGTATTCCACCCAACAAGACCCATAAATTATCAAGCAACACAACAAACTTCTCAAATCGGAGCTACGGTAGATCTTTTCCATTCATTTAAAAATGACGTAGGGGCACAATACTCGCTCCGTTGGGCATACAATAATATTCTTATAACTAATTAGTTAAAATAAGAAAAAGAATGAAAGAAGAAGCTCACTAAAAACTTTCCCAAAGAAGGCTAGCTCTACACTCTTATCACCTCCTAGAAAGCCCCTGGCTTCATAAGAGAAATGCTTCACCTGGCTTCATAGGAGAAATGCTTCAAATGATCAAAAACTTACTACAGAAAAACTAGCAAGCTCCTATCTTCAAAGTGGTTTAGATACTTTGACCGATCTAGAACTTGTTAAAGAAAGGGAAGTAAATTCAGCTCCCTCTCCTTCAAAGGGCCGCTAGAAGCTTTAGGGTAACCTCATCAAGGGGCACACCAATATTTCATTCATGGCAGAGAAGTAGAAGCATAGAATCATCCAAACCGACCTGGAACCAAGAGTGTCATATACTCAAAGCAAGGAAGTTCCCTAGCTTTACCTAGAATATTAGTACGAAATTGATTTCCGCCCATTATCAGGACCATGTCTGGTAGGCGGGGTACAGGCCAAGCAGCAAGGCATAGTCCAGCTCAAGCAGAAGTTTCCAGCCAATGATTTGAGCTACAATCAATAACATATAGTTCAAACACCAAAGGACTTTCTCCTCTCTATGCATCTAACTAAATTTGATAAAGAAGCCTGCATGCAAAATAATTTGGAATGGAAGGAGATGATAAAGCCAGTAGCTTTTTGTCAACAAAGAATTACAAATGACTCATAAGCTTTGAACTTTTTTCATGAAGAGCAATTTTATGGGTTTAGGAAAGAAGAAAAAGAGGTATTTATATGCATATGCCTTCAATCGTAGGCATTAAACTGAAAAGGCAAAAAGGATCACGACCATCCAATAAAGATTAATGTTGAGTTAAGTCAAACACGTGGAGAGACGTGACACGTCCCTACCACGTTTGGAAAATCGAAGCGTCATATAACCAATTGCACGAAGCCACTTGGAAGGCATATCAAATGTGTTGCAAAGCCATCATTCTAAAATATTTGTATGTTATTATTCAAGCCTGCACTAGTAAATTGTTACGGACTTAGGGGAAGAATGTGACTCATATTTGTGGTAAGCAACTAGCAAGCCCAATTAAAAATAATATAGCCCAATCAAAGTCATCCCACCTGATACATGGTTATTTTAGTCAAGGGTCGGCTCAAGCCCATGGTTTCAAACTAACCCTTCAACCCAACAAGGCACCATCGCAAGCCCGACCTCTTTAAACAACCTTCACATACACAAGACCAGCACCTGACTCGGATTAGTCCCCTTTGGCTCCTCTATATTGGACTTCCAATAATAACTAAAGACCACCACGGTTTGTCCAGCTCCATATCAGCTGGCGCCCGACCCCCATCTAAGCCCGTCTCGAAAAGCGGAACATCAAGAAAGAATAGCCCACCCCGGGCATGGGATCCATATAGCTAAATCCAGCCATCATCTGAACTCCCTCCGGGATGCCCCATGCGTAGTCCATTGCCCACCTTCCCTTACATGGTCCGTTGATGAATTCCAAACCTCTTTGTGTTGTTGACATTTGATCGGCCAACTAGGCCATGTGGATACTCAAGTAAACGATAAAGCTATTAATCCATCCCACTAGAGCACCACCAGTAAGGCAGTGAATTTGATGGGGCTTACCATCAGCATCAAATGCACATTTAATGCAAGCCCATGCCCTGTACAGAGGGATGAGGAGTGCTTTCTCATCCACAACCTATCTTCAAACATGCTTTACAACTATCGACCGTCCAACTCATATTAACGGTCGAGCCTGATTCCCGCCTTTTCTCATTGCACAATCTCAGCCATACATTACCCACTCTAGCTGTTATAAATACCCCATGCAGCGATACTATAAGGGGGTTAGATTCTATTTGAACTGGTTGTATTCTCTAAATGTTAGACATAATTCATAACTTTTGATACCGCAAGTTCTTAAGAATACACAGCTTTATTAGTTTTAAGTACTTCCTATTTTCTAATTATTCTCTTGTAATTCCCTACAGTTGTAAGAGAAATACATTGTAAGAGAATTTCATAATAGACGTATGCAGCTTTGCCGAACCACTCTATATCTTGTGTTATCTATCTTTCAGTTGCATATTTAAATCGTCATTTCCATTTCAAGCCTAGTGATTAACAAATAATCTTTACTCTTCATAATGCATTAGTCACATTTCGAGGTTGGCTAGGAAACTAGTCAATAGTTACCAATGGGTGTTCCTGTTGGGAACTTAAGGAAGAGAGTTAAGATATGATTCTCCTTTACATATATATCGACCTCATAAAATATATGTACATTATTTAGATATGTGGTTGAAAAAACATACTATGATCAATAATGAATATGTGCAATTATTAATTGTTTAGACATGTAGTGAAAACGACCCTACTATGGTAAATAATGAAATCAGACTCCAGAGATCTGAAAACAGCATACTTAAATTTAAACTGAAAACAAATCATATAATATGGTTAAATTGTGATGTCCCTTCCCTTAACACAATAATAGTCCTAGTAATCCATCCAATATCATAGTCCCTCCTGATCGGAAAGCCACCGGAGGATACCACGCGGGCTATGGGAGAAATCCAAACTCGTACAAGGCACGATAGGGTAGGTGACACGGCACAACTAGGCAATGCCAGGGTAGATATACCAATTACGCATCCGGGCTGGTGGTAACGCGTAGCTGCTACTACCGCCCACCTCAGACAAACTCCCCCAAAAAATCAAAGAAATCAAAAGTGGCCACCGAAACAATCCAACGTCAGAGTATAATATCGAAGAGGAGTATCCGATCAGAGAAATGACCTCATTGGTCTGAGAATCGCTCATGTTTTAGCCACCTTATGCCAACTCACGGGAGTCGGGTCCACGTATTTACCTTTAAGGAAACGCCGCCGCCATCCTACTTCATTCTGGAATCTCCACCACGTACACGGTTGTTAAAGTGGTTTTCGGAGTTGGCAGAGAGTATGACAACTTTCGATCCTGGTCTCTTCAACAACCAAACATTATTATAACACCGCGGTCTTTAAAATAGTTTATACTTTAAAACCAGAATATAATTATCCATTTCAAAACCCATAAATACGATATCATTTCCATTTCCAAACAACTCATTTTGATATTATTTTTATAAAACTCAAATCAATAATATCATTTTTATTTCAAATATATTCTTTCCAAAATCATACTACTTTAAAATTTATAATATCTGGAAACCAAACATTTGAATTATAATTTTCAGAACATAATACTTCGAAATCCATAGCTTTAAAACCATAACTTCTAAAACTTGAATGGTTTGGACATTCAACGGTATGTAAAATAGTTGATTTTAAATTACTCTAAAAGTAAATAATTTCTACGCATTTACCATTTATTCACTTTAATTTTAGCCTAAACCCATAAATTTAGATTCACTTTCAGTTTCAATAAACACTTCGATTTCAATATGTTCAAATTTTGAGTATTTAACAATTTCAAAACTAAGGTTGGAATTTTCTATTTAACAATTTATGGTTCTATTACTTAGTTTGAAGCATTCACATACTAAATCCATAATATAAAACTTAAATTTCTAACAATGAAGTATTTCCTTCAATTTATTCATACTAGAATTTTTCATTTAATTTATCTTGAAAAAAATTCAGTTATAAATATCATACCTTTAAAAATTCCAATCTAAATAAGTTTACACCGACTTGTGGAGTTTAATTTTTAAATATGCTCAATTCCAAATAGATTTCCAATTTATTTTCCAATCTTAATTGATTTGAACCATTTAAAACTCTATATATATACAATATTTTAAAACTGTACTTACTCATATAATATAAACTATCAAACTCCATTATTCAACTCATTCATTTTTGTTTAACAGATTCATACATATTTATATTCAACAATTTAACTATATATGTATATAAAATAATATTTATAAAATATCAAAATTTATTATTTATTAAACCGTATCTTATCCAAACCATAGAAATCATTTTCAAAATAATTATATATATATATAGACCGAAGGTGTCTGTATAAAATTTTCTATCCCATGGTTAAGTGATACGGATATTTATCATTTCAATCTGTAATTTAAAAATAAAAATACATTTGGATATCATTTCAAACTGCAATCCTGAATGAAATGAAAAAGCATAATAACTTGCAGTTTATATAGAACACATCATCCATTCACCCCATATCAATCATCAACCAATTTATTGCAATCATCGTCAACTTAAACAAACATCAATAGAGCATATAAAATATAACAGGTACCAACGAACAGTTTATATTCAAAAATAAATAAATAAATAACTGTTTAACTAGCGGTTTATATGTAAATAAATAAATCTTAACTGTCAATTTATATGCAATAATAAAATAAATTAACAGTTAAATTAAATAAATGCGATTTAACTGAGACGATGAATAAATTATGCAAAACAGTCATAAATAAATTTCTACTCATATCTTAAATCAATTTAACAAACATAAGAAATTTTAGAAGTTGTGAGTGGGTTAAAACACTCACCTTTCGAATTTAAATTCAATTTAAACCCAAAAATTTGACGATCTTATAATTTGGACAAACTAGCGTCATCATGTCCGGAATTCCAATACGAACCTAGCGGAGAAAACCGCGTGTGAAACGGATCACATACGTAAAAGTTATTCGAGTTAACGCGTTTGAAAATCAAAATTAAATTAAATTCAAAACAAAACCTACCTATTACTACTTGCCACATCAGCGTTGACCACTCCTCGTCCTCTTGCGTTTTCGGCTGCAGGAACACAAACGACCCTTATCCACGTGAAACACTCTACAGGCCGCCACCTTTGACTGGAAAACGCCTCCACCTCGATGACTTTCCACCTGATCGACCAACGGCGCCACCCTCCCCTCCTTCCGGCGCACCTACCTCCACGATCGCAACTCCTCCGGTCGACCGAAGACCCCCTCCATCTCGTGAAATTCAAGGCCTGATTTGGCGAATTTCCTCCACTTTAAGGCGGGCGAAAGCCATGGATCGAAAGCTCATGCCTCCCTCTACGCTCCAGCACCCACCGATCGTTCTAAAATCGACGATCCGCCGTTGAAACATAAAACCCTAATATGGACGGTCTGAATTGATTCAAAATTTCCAGACAAACAGTGAATCGGATTGAAAAACGAATTCCACTATAATATTACGCCCATTGAGAACATCAACATATATTTTTTTTGGAATTTTCTGGGGACACTGAATTTTTGACTTTTGATTTTGAATTGTAATTGGATCCAGCCATTGGGAAGAGAAGGAGCTGAGGAAATGAACGCACAAACAAATGAGAATAGATGGAGGCTAGGGTTTATAACTGGATTTATATAGGTAGATTAGAAATAGAGTAGATGGATCCGACAAACAAACGTTTTGAACGATAATTGGCACAAAAAGCCCGTTCTGACCCCGGTACGAAATTTGGTAAACCCATATATCAAAATAGGTGTTTTAAAATATTCTGAACGCGATGGAAAAAGTTTCACGTCCAAATTCCATCGTATGAAGAAGTTATGCTGAAAACAATATTTTCAAATTGATTTCAATTAAATCGATTTCAAGGCGTCTCGCGTTTGTATGATCAAACGACAAGTCTGATCGCTACGAAACTTGAAACCCTACAATAATTTACCGATACGGATCCGATGAAACTGGTTTCGTCGATATCCCAATCAGTGGCCAAAATGGCTATTTTTATATTAATTAAATAAATTTAAAAAAATAATTAAATCAAATTTCGCGTTAAAAATTCTGAACTTTGCAATCTTTATCACTTTATAATTTTCAAACATTTACAATGATTTAACAATTTTTAAAAGTCAATTTATTAAAGATTAATCAATAGAAATCTTCAATTTCATAAAATTCAAAATTACAGATAAATTTCCATTAAATTGAATTTACCCCATAATTATTCCATTCATAATTTCAAATAGAAGGATTTACCATTGGATTTAAAATTATCACTTAAATATTTCCCGTTTTCAACTTAATTTTTAAATTAACGTAATAATTACATATTTGATTTCATTCATTTGCAATAAATCCAACTATTATAAATTTAATAAATTAACTCACTATAAAAATTCAAATTCTATAATTCATAAATTTTATCTTCTTGATTTACTTATAAATTTATAATTCCTTAACCAATTCCCATTCTCAATTTAAAGTAACTTAATTCATCCATTATAGAATTTATTTCAATTTCTTAAAATAACCCCTTTATTATAAATTGAATCCAATTTATTTTAATAAGTTTCGAATTTAACGGATTAGATTTTATTCCAATCCTTAAATTGAGTCTATTATAACTCTATACCACAATTAACACTTGTTTCACATTTCATTCCATTGATATACTCAATTTCATCTTCTATGCTAATTTTATTTCATTACCTAAATATACACCTATTTACATTTTATATTTGAATGAATATTATGTTTTTAAATGTGTATTTCTATATATTGAACACATAAATTACGGTCTTCAAATACTTTACAATCTATAACTTACTTTACATTCTATAACTTACTTTACATACTTTTTTTCATATTAATTTCTTAATTATCAAAATTTCAACTTATTCCCCAAATCCACAAATTATTACTTAACATAAATCTACGCTTTTATTACTTTACGTTCACCTCCGTTACTCTATAATTAATCACCAAGTAACGTTATCATCAAACCAACATTAATTAATATATTAAATGCTTACATTTATTTCTCTATATCCAATTTGTTCCAACTTTATTTATATTAATGTTATTCCCTTTATTTTGGTTATCATTTATCAACTTGTTCTGACTTTATTACCTAAATTTCCATTATTGTAAACCTTTATATTCTTTTCATTTAAATTAAATTTTAAATCCCAATTCAATCAACCACTACAACATGCAACTTATAATGACTGCTTACAACTATGAATGGAATTATCATTTATTCTAATATTTTCTAACTTTACATTAACATATTAAATAAATTCCCTTTAAATGAATTTTATATACAGGTATATTTCTTACCCCATTTCATTCATTGAAATTTATTCAAATTTCTAGTAAATAGGTTTTAAGTCACCATTTATATAATTTAATTTAGCGTTCATTCCAATATTTGTTTATAAAGTTTTTATTTCTACTAAATTTAATTACAAAACTCATTAATTCAACCAAATTAAATCCATGAAATTTACGGGTCGTTACACTTTTGGTTAGAGTAGCAGTTGTGAGTCATGATGAATAAAGTCGTGAGACTTTTGTTAAAACCATTTGATGAATTATAGACGGGATATTGTATGGCATGACTGACATCAGTACGTTGGATTGATACATCGCATGTTTATACTTGATATCACGTTTATATGTTATTATTGTGCACTATTAGACTCATAGCAAGATTCCTAGTCCAACTCAAGTTTTTTATGTATATAACAATGCCTCGGGTTAGAATGACACATTGTATTTTCAGGCTAACTACCTATTAGATGTCAGTCTATTTTGTTCATTTAGTAGTCCGTAGGAAATGTAAATTATGTTAGAGAACTACTAAGTTCGAGTTTAGCAACCATTGTTTAGAAGTCAAGATTCGTAGCATCGTATAGATTACAAAAATAATATGAAGATAAACCTATTCGAGTAATTTTTAGATTATACATAGTATGCCAAGTTAAGTGTTGTATTTTGATCGGTCCATGTATCAAACATATTTTGAGATATTTATAAGTTACCTTTTCCACTGTGATATCGATATCTATGTCATCATTTATTTTTATATGTTCCTAATATTGTGAGTTATTCAAATCTAGAACTCATGCATATTACCTTAGGTTAAGACAAAATACATATTATTTCAGATGTACACAAGTATTGAAACACTTCCCTTTTTACCCAATATGGTGTATAAAAGAGATCACTCCTTCCATACCCATTGATTCGAGCTATCATATGGTAAACTCCCTTTGATCAATCGGCGACTGGAGCCAGATCATCATACATATATTTTTAAAAACTAATGCGTATATAAAGGGTGAATGTGTTCGTTGCTGCCATAACACCTACACATGTACACATTAACTATGCACACAATATGAAAAGTTGCACTTGCACTATATATACTTGAGTATATTTAAATATACTAACAAACATATCAAGTATAAATTTGGTCCAATGTAACATTTAAATAAATTAGAAAAGTTAAATAAAATCATCTTTTTATTTGAACATATTAGATCGGATCTAATAATAAATTTAGACTACATAAGCTCAATAAAGATCTAAATTAAGTTTTCTTTAATCTATCTAATTTACTCGCTGCCCATCTACCCGTTTTGTATTGGCCCCACCATGTTGGGGCTAGGCTATGAAGAACTTGCTTGTGTCCTCCATTGGATCATCCCCACCATAATGAAGCTCAACTAAGAAAAACCTTCCCGCTCCGCTAAGTTAGAGTACCTCCACCACGATGAGACTCGGCAAAAAAACTAGCATTGAACTGCCGTGTAAACAACTTACAGGTTAAACACGCTAGACTTAAGGGAAAACTCTCCTCATTCGAGGCTGATTGATCATGAATCCTACTCATCATATAGCGGCGACCCACAAGCATATAGTCGATTACCCAGGCAAACCTAAGTCATCGTTACATGGCTTATTAAAAGCAGCCTGCCAACATGACAACTAGACAATGCAACCCATCTACCTATTTTAACGCATTGTACCATTCAGTTAATGGGCTCCGACCAATGTCCTACCTACTATCTTCTTCCTTAAGTGGAGGGGAAATTTTGATAATTTAACACTTTTGAGCTTTTGTATGCACATGGCATTAGACTTAAATGCAAAATTAGAATTTTTGTAAATTATGAATAAGGCAAGTCCTCCTTTGCCAGCAGAGCCAAACTTGGGGGGAAATGTGCTAGTTTTTCTTGCAAAATGTAGATTGTCCCATCACATCAGAAGCATAATAATAAAAATCTACCTAACAGGTGTCGTATATGACCCCACAAAATCCAAATAGTTGCCCGTTGTGCTTTGTCCACATCATTCTCACATGTTATATCCATCAGCATGCTATGTCAATCATGTTCTATCGGTCATGCTATGTCCATCACGCTCTATCTGCCGACATGCTCTGTCCGTCATGCTCTGTTCATCATGCATTGTCTGTTGACAAGCTCTGTCTGATGCAATGCATATCTATAGTGTTTTATTTGTCATGCTTTATCCATCATCATGCTTTGATCGAGGTTCTATCTATCATGCTCTTTCCATCTGCATGCACTATTACTTTAAAGAAAATGGCAAAGGCATACTTTTCCCTTGACAAAAGCGCTATATCTATATTGTTCACCAGACAAAAGTGTAAACACCCGCACCTCTATACCCATACTATCTGTTATCCCGCCTTTTGACCAAGTGGTATACAAACGAATCTGACGAGTCAAGCTTCAAAGTTATCAAAGCAAAACATCTGAAGGAATAAACATGAAGCCCGCAACCAAAGTACAACCAAGATCACAACACAATAACAAACCACCACATAAACTCAGGGACCCAAAGCCCGATTGTGAGGGGTCAGTACCGACCTATAGAAACTCCTCCTGAAGGGTCCATCTAGGGTCCATCTTCTGCTTATGAACCCTTCTATGCGCCAATAACCCATTTGCAATGTTGTTTGGTTGATTTCAAGCAACACTTTATCAATCTCCACGAACTCCTGAATCGACAACTTTGTTCTTATATAACTCCATCATTTGAACTCTTAAACAAGTTATTATTGATGCAAACAACTATGTAATCACAAAGCTAATCACAAGATGAGCCGAAGCAGAGGGTTGGAGACAGCTAATTTGGCAAACTTAGGGGTCGGTACCGGCCTATGCCCATGGAGTCATACCAACCCATAACAATTAATAATGTGGCACCTATATTTTCTGAAGAACTAGTCTATAGCAAGGAGAACGATATGGAGATCTTTTGGGTGTGATATTAGGCTCCTTACTGCTATAAATAGAGGGGTAGGGCTCATTTTTCAAGTTCTTTTAGCTCTAGTTCCACTCTACTTTATATTCTTGTAATTTTGAAAATCTAAGTGTTGGAGTTGTACCGACCTCTAACCATTTCTACCCCTAAATCAGAAGTTAAGTAATAAAATCATCAAGTAGACGTAGGCGGGAGTTCGCGAAACTACTTTAAATCTCTCTATGTTCATTTCATACTTACTTTAAATTTTTTTCTTCGCTTTCTATTATCTTCTATTTTTTATTGGGTGTTTATACCCTTTTTGTTTAAAATATTTTGGTGCTTTCATTGAGAGACACTTGAACTCATTGATTGATGTTTTGAAAAGGATTACAAATGGCTAGAAATTCAACTAGAAGATTATTATCAGTGGAAATCAACCGGGGGGCAGTTAAGAGGCATCCTCGAGAGCAAACCCCAATCAATCTACATAACTAGGGGTGAGATGGATACTATAATGAACGGATTGCAGGAAAGGAAGATAACTCACTAGGAAGAGATGATTGAGAACTTCTTCAGGAGGATGGGATTGATGGGAACAACTAGAGTTGCAAAAAATCAGATTCAAGGGTCGAAAGCCAGTGCAGGTAGCTGGAGTTAGAGTAGAACAACCAGGCGTAAACCGCAACCCAAACTTACGGGCCAGTACCGACTTATCCCTAGGTATCGGTACCAAACCCAATGGGTTCGAGCGCATGGGTCATTCTGGCCTTGGAAGGAATAACATGCATATTGGAGCTCGAGTGAAGCATTTGAATGCGGATTAGAATGTAGAAGCATAACCAAGGAGTATGCACCTGAATTCCCTCGCAGAGTCAGGGGGCAGGCTGAGACTGCTAACCTTAGAATTCCTTCGAACGATGATGACAAACTTGCTGAGATGATGAGGTGAGTTATGAGGAGTGGAATGCCTAATTAAAGCATGGAAGATGTGAACAGGAATCCATTCAGTCCGAATATTTGATATGTTAGGAAGCTATTCGATTTTAAGTTGCCAATATTGGAAACGTACGATGGGAAGACGGATCCAACAGTTCATTTGATAAGGCAGATCCGGAACATGGATGTGTTGGGTGCATCTGAGGAGATAATGGGATGGTTTTTCCCTCTATATTTGATAGGTTTAGCAGCACAATGGTTTAAACAACTGGAGAGTGGTTCCATTAGCACATGGATCGAGTTTGTAAATAGATTTGTGAAATAGTTTCGAGTCCATAGTTCATGACCCAAAAATGTCATGACCTTAGCAAGTATAAAGCAGAGGGCCGAGGAGACCCTCATAAGTTCCCTAATAAGGTTTAATGCGGCGGTAGCTACATATGATAAGCCAGACCCTTCAATGGTTTTTGATGGTGGCAATTTTAAGGATAACTGCAAAAACGGATTCTAAGGTGGCTTTGGAGCGGGATCCTCTCAGGGATCTCATAGAATTTTATCACAAGGCTGAAAGGTTTCTGTGCCAGGAGGATACTAAAGCAGATGAGGAAGAGGTTAACACTTTAGATGGCGGAGGATCGCTTGGAGCAGGATTAAGCAAAGATAAAGGAAAAAGAAAGACGGATGACAGGTTTGATGGATCAAAGCAACAGAGGGAATTGAAATTCTCTTTTTACACGGACTTAAATGAAACCCCAAAGTGGATTTATTTGGATACTAAAGGATAGGTCCTCTATCGGAAGTCGACGAGAAGAGAGCCCATAGAGCATGAAAGGGCATCTGGAAAATGCTGTCTATTCCAAGAGCTAAATAGGCATAACATAAATGATTGCTGGCACCTGCGGGATTCGATTGAGGAACATGTCAAAAATAATCGATTATAGCAATATGTAAGGAATTAAACTACGATAATGGAATAGGAGCAGCCATCAACTGTAGCGAATGGAAATGGCCTCCAATCAAAGTCAAGGATAGTCATCCCGCGATCAGGATGGCAAGGGATTAGGTCGAGTCTCACACACTATTTCCCTTTTTCAATAAACCGTGCAATAACATAGTCTAGACATCTACTTATGTACGGGATCCCGAATGGCCCCTTGGTACGCGTTGGGTTAGATGATAGACTGTAATTCCCGACGAGGCGGTTACATCGATTTAGATTTTATGTTGTTCTTGATATTTGAATTTGATTATTGCAATCCAGATTAAATGTGATGACCGACATTGATCGCTTTAAAGTCCTGTGCAAAGACACAGGTTGATATGAAAGGTGCAAGTCCCCTCACCGAAGAGCGGGTGGATGGACTTGTATGAAATTAATCCTATAAATTCTCGACCGAAAAATCAAGACCGGAGTGTACGAAGCAACTCCCCTCACTGAAGCATGAGCGGATGGGCTTACTTGTCATTGAGTTCCGTTACTGGAGAGCGAATGGATTGGGCTCAGCAAAGGCCCGGAGAGACCATGGATTTTGATCGTGTTAAGTCCCGACCGAAGAGTTAGGACCGGAGTGTAGGAAGTAGGTCACTTCGTCAGAGAGTGACTAGATAGGCTTACTTATCGTTGGGTCTCCTCGTCGGAAAGCAAGTGGATTGGGCTAGACTAGGGTCTGGGGAGACCAAGGATTTGATTATCAACCTAGAATGACCATCGGTCCCAATGACCATGGATTTTTATTATCAGCCCCGAACGGTCATGGAATTGATTAACGCTCCGAAGAGACCACATATTTGATTATCGACCCTGAATGACCATGGATTTGGTTAACTGTCCAGAAAGACTATGGATTTGATTGCGTGTCCTGAAGGACCATGCTTCAATTAACGATTCGGAGTGATCACGAACTTAACTGTCAGCCTTGAATGACCATGAATTCAATTAACGATCATGAGAGATCGCGCACTACATAACTATAAAATGATGCGTAGAGATCACAAATTGAAAACTGGGCACTAAGTGGTTTGGAGAAATCATGTGTAAAATTGAATCCGAAACGATCTAGAGAGATCAAATCTTAGAACGTATAATGATTTGATGTAAGGATTTGAATGCCTTGAAATTAGAACGAAACAGATAAATCCTGGATGAGCACGAGATTGTTTTGATATGTGATGTAATGACTCCGAATGAAATCGAGATTATGGTACTGTATAGACAACACTTAAGCAGAGTCTAGAGTCTTAGGCTATGATGGGTCTGGAACAACCCTTAACTAACAGGATAATCCGAAGGAATTGGATGATTGACCAAGATTGTAGTAGCCAGAGAGTTCAACTATCAAAAATTGACATCACCTTTGTTCTTGGATACACCTTCCATTTGCAATGCATACTTTAGGGGCAAGTGTTATCCCACCTTTTAGCCAGGAAGTATACGGACGAACCCGATGAGTCAAACTCCAAAGTTATCAAGGCAAGATGCCTGAAGAGATGACCATGAATCCCAAACCAAAGTACAACCATAATCACAACACAAGTACCAAACGATCGCATAAACTCGATGTCCTGAAGCCCCATAGTGTAGGGTCGGTACCGATCCATAGAACCTCCTCCTGGAGGGCCCATCTTCTGCCTATGAACCCTTATAAGTTTCAAAACCCCATTTCCAATGTTGTTTGGTTGATTCCATGCAATGCTATATCAATCTCCACAAACTCCTGAACTGACAACTTTGTTCTTCTACAACTCCATCATTTGGACTCCAAAATAAGTTATTCTTGATGCAGATAACTATAGAATCATAAAGCCAAGCCCATGAAAAGCCGAAATAGAGAGTTGGAGGCAACTAATTTGGCCAGCTTAGGGTCGGTACCGACCCATACCTAAGGAGTCATACCGACCCATAACATTTGATGATGTGGCACCCATGATTTCTATAGATCTGGTCTATAACAAGGAGAATGGTCAAGAGATCTTTTATGCAAGATATTAGGCTCCCTCCTCTACAAATAGAGGGGTAGGGCATCTTTCAGGATCTTTTGGCTATAGTTCCACTCCACTCTATATTCTTGTAATTCTAAAAATCTAAGTGTCAGAGTGGTCCCGACCCCTAAGAAATTCTGCCCCTAAGTCAAAAGTTAAGCAATAAAATCATTAAGTGGATGTAGGTAGGAGTTTGCTGAACCACTATAATTCTCCATGTGTTCATTTCTTACTTATTTTAATTTGTTTTCTTCACTTTTTAATCTCTTCTACTTTCTATTGGGTGCTTTTACCATTTTTAATTCAACACTATCCAAGAGTACTAGAGAGTAATATTATCAAATAATATGAAGAATAAGGCGATATGGGGTACGCTTGTGAGTAATTCCTTGGGCTAACACTAGTAACATGTTAAAACATCAAATAAGTAACTCACTTATATGTACACAGTATAGGCACAAAGCAATAAATATGTGCGCCTTTGGGATAGAATAATATATAATACACAATATATAATAGAGATCAGAAGAATCATAGTGGTAAAATATAATATACAATATACAATGCATGTCCAAAATACAACTCAAGAATATACATACATAAAGTACATCATTTATAATAACATGCAACTAAACTGTTTAACTAGGCTCCATTATGCCCAGTAAACATGAGCTGGTCTCATCGTACCTGAACCTGAAATGTCTTGGACTGGTCCAAGTATTGTATAAATAATAAACGGGTCAGAATATATCTAAATCCAAAGTTAATAAATATATAGAACTTAGTATATGCTGGGAATAAATATAATAATGTTATCTCAAATATCATATAGCGTAGTACACCATAAAACTAAGCATAAAATGCCATTGCTCATATAAAAACTCATCAAACCAGAAATCATGAAACAACATCAAATGGGTGAATCATCCATATCAATTAAACATCATTTAAATCTAGAAAACAACTATAAAAGGGATATCACCATGTATAATTAGGCTACATGTAGCTTAGTCTAAATATAGCACTCAATCTCAATAAATAAAATATCCTTAATATCAATATAAATAATCATCCATAGCAAAAACATAGTAATGGAAACACATGCTAGAGAAAGTAATAATTTGATGACACATGCCTATAAAACATAGTTGTCAACACACGCCTATAAAGAATAACTGGCGACACAGCCTAAAAAGGGTAAATTGGCAACACATGCTAATGAATAGTAGTTGGCGACACACTCCAATGAAAAAGATATTCGGCGACGCACGCCTGAGAAGGATACGGAGATTGATCATACATTGGACACAGTCTCAGGTATAATCGTAACTCACCATCTCAAGTAGAAGAATAAGTATTTGCCTATATCACACACACCAGAACCAAATGGGAGACTGATAGACACACTTGCTTCAGGAGATTACACACATAATTGATGAACACAACACGCGTATTCCACCAACACGGCTCCTATAGTCTTTGTTGCCTCGATAGATATCGTGACTCATATCCATCAATGTGCTAAACTATGGAGGACTCAGTCACGATGCTACACATCCGGCTAAATGGTAATGGACTATCGGCCTATGTGACAAAAAAGGGCTAACGCATATACCGACACACAGTAATAGGATGACACACAGCCTTAGCTAAATAAGAAAATATGTCACAGATATGGGGTATGACCATCGCGATCAGGCCGCTATGATGGGTACTAGCCAATCTGGTTCTCTCCCAATTATAAAAGAAGTCAAATAGTGATAGACAAACACTAACAACACTAAATATATATAATAGCAGACACACATCTACATACTCGAGCCGACACATAGCATGATTCATATGCTGACACATGGCCATATATACGACTCACCACAGCGAGCCACATCATACATTATAAATCCCCATATGAGTGTCATTGTCCCATGCCACCGTGTGTTACTAATTCATATATTCAGAGCTTATATTTTGCACTCGCTTCTTCAATATTCTATATAATGAGTCCAAAGAAAAACTAAAGAAATATTACTGAAAGTCCCATGCCATACGGTATTATAACTCTGTTTATTCAAATTTCTTGTTAAACGGAACAAGAATTAATCAAAACATTCAAATTTAATTTGAAAAAGAGATTATAATTATGAAAATGTGAAAAAACTTCTTAAATCAATTTTATATTCAAAAAATAATAAAAACCTTTTAAACACCTATATATACAGAATAATATTTTCACTTTGTATATTTAATCCCAATATAAGATAAATATTATAATTCATTTTCAAATCCTTTATATATATATATTTTTTAAATCTCCTAAAATCAATTTACAAATCAAAAGTAATTATAGAAATTTTTCCATAATTTTCTATAACTAAATAATATTTTAAAACAAATGTATAAACCTCAAAAATAAGGCTTTTCATTTTAAACCATAATTTATGATTCAAAATCTTCACTTTATACTTTAACTAGTTAAAAATAAGACATTTTCTGTGACGACCCTGAATTTTTGACATTTGAAATTGAAATATTTAATTGATTTTAAATATTTAAAAGTTAGTTTCTAACTTGAATTTCAAATATCACCATTTATTTGGCAATTAAATTTTTGAATTTAATAAATAGAAGTTGGAAAAAATTATTGAATCTGGATGTTCCAGGCTTGTTAAAAATATTTTAAAGGCTTGAAAAATTCATATTGATAATACTGAAGGTAATAGAACTTTTAAAATTGAATTTGAAAGTGATTTATTCAGTTTTGAAATTATATCGTTTAAATCGATATTTAAAAAAATAGCCTTCAAAGGACACAGTCTCGGATTTCGACGAAACTAGTTCGGTTGGATCCGTAATAGTGTTTTATTATCGGGTTTTAATTTTCGTAGCATTCGGAGTTGTCGTGTGATCGTACGATAAGTAAACGCGCTGGATTTATATCGAAAATTTAATATAATAAGCTGGTCCAAAAAACTGTCTTCTCCATACGATCGAATTTGGACTCGAAACCATTTACATTGCGTTTGGAATAGGAGTATAATCTTATGAACGCCTGGCGGCACGCCTCGATTGGAGATCGAGATGATGAGTTGCGGATATTGAGACGATTTAAATTTGAATTTAAATTTATATACAAACAATATAATTACTATGCAAGCCTTTGCAATACGTATAGAAATTTTGTCCACGTGTTCTTTTTTTTTCACAAGCATTAAAAAAAATAGAAAGATAAAACAACGCAGCGCAAAAAGGAGAACGAAGATTTTTTTCATCTTCAACATAAATCGAAATCCTCATAGTTATTAAGAAAATGCCCGCGTTTTCTTCTTAGATTCGAAATCGGAAAAAAAAGGAATCAATGGCGCCACCCTTTCAATCGTTCAAGCGAAGAATCGAATAAAAAAGGGGGGAGAAACTCTTCATCTTAGTGATCAAAAAAAATTAAATTAATTAAAATGGCCGAAGCCTCGATCGATCGATGTCACGATTTTGTTCAAAGTAATTTGGGGCGCGCACTCGTCAGAGGAGATGGCGGCACGTTTGACTTCGGGTGACACGATCGTGGAATGTCAAAGCAAGACCGAGGGTGATGTCGTCGCTGAGTTGATTAGCCTTGACCATTTGTTGGAAATCCAAACAAAACAATACGAGCCCTTTACGATCGCAGTTATAAAAACTACCACCTCAGGCGGTAGCTATAGTAGGCATAATATAATGGTACCTATGCTGGCTAAGATTAATATTATACTTTCGAAATGTTTTCCACACTATGCACTAATAATAATATCAAAAGGATTTTCACGCATCAAACATGTTTGACTATCATAAGGAGAAATCTTCCCCAAATGGCGGGAGGCCTTATGGTAGTTTCATTTTCCAAAGGCATGAACGGATTTCTTTTTATTTCTTTTATGCAAATAACTGTGTTAAGATCTCACACCAGTCTCACGACTAACCTGCAGTTTATTATTCCCTTTCTAAACTCTGGGTGCCCATAATTTTCAACACGGGCAGCCTAGAGTCAGGTTATCAGTTGTTCAGAGCGAAGTCAGGAAAGTATGCTGTGGAGATCAGGAGGCAAGTTGGATGGCGAGACGTATCACTTATATTATGTATTATCCGTTGCGTATGGGTTGCTGCAAATTCAATTTCCATATGGGCAGGTTATCATAACTGCCAGTGTTTTGTTTTGTTGATGTTGTACTCTGATAATGTAATGTATAAACTGATATAGTTCTTTTGTTTTAAAGATTGTTCATTTATCTATTATATATTGTTCCGCTGCGAATGTGAGATTCTGATATTATTTATGTTTTCTTCTTCTATCTTCTTCTTCTTTAACACTAACGGTTCGGTTTTCCATCATTCGATTGTTCGACATTTGATACAGTGGACGTATTAATGTCGACTTTTGGGCGTCGAAAAAATCGGGTCGTTACAAAGTGGTATCAGAACAATCGGTTAAGCGAGAACCTTGGCTCTGGTGGGGATTACTAATTAGAGATAGGTCAGTAGTACTCTAGAATGAGTTCGAGTGTATTAATAGATATGAGCGTGTATTTGTTAGTAAATATAAAATTGTTTTATATTATGTTGATTGGTTTGTCAAGTGGTATATGGATTCTGGTCAATGCGAGTAATTACGTTATTGATAGGGATCTCTAAACACTTGTACAGAACAATTCGCCACGATATTGTTTTAAAATAGGGTAAATGAAATAATTTTACCCAAACTATTTTTGTATATAAAAGAAATAATTTTCCTAAATTATTATAGTTATATATGGTTGTTTGATTGTTTGGAAATGATAATATTAAATTATTATCGTTGTTATTGAATAAGAAATTGGTATCCTAACCAAAGGTTAAAAATAAATTCGTATACAAATGGGATTGGTAAATGTAAATTGTAAATGTGGTTTATAATTTGAAATAGAATTCCAGAGAAATGTTTAAAAAGTTTTCGAAAGGATTTAGGATTTGAGATTCGGAAAATTTAAATCCCTTTTGAGTTTGAAAATGATTTTCAAAGGTTTTGGAAAAATAATGGCGCAATCATTTGGGAAATATTTTTGAATTGGATATGAAATCTGGTGGGATTTGGAATTTAAAAATATTTGAAAAAATATTTTTGAAAGGATAAAAGCACTAAACTCTTTTCGATCGCTAGAAAATAATTTCGATGATGATCGCGACATCATCGGTGTTCATTTTCGAGTTTCCAGGAGAGGAATTGCTGCCAAATTATTTTAAAATTGAAATTGTTTGCAAAACTGGGTTTGATTTTGAAATTCAAAAGGGTAATTTGATATGCAAATGAATTTTGTATATAAAATTGATTTCAAAATGATTTTATAATGCTAAGAGATTGTTTAAAAACTCTGAAATCTTATTTAAATGCTTATGGAATGGAAATAAGTTGGGAAACTTGTAGAAATTGAAATTTTGATTAAATTGGGGTGTAACTGGGTCAAGTAAGATAAAAGTAAATTTGAGAAGTAAGTCTAACAGACTAAATGGATTGGAATAAAATTTATTAAGGTGGGAAATAAATTTATGAATGAATAAATGAATTTACAATTGCAAGTAAATGAAAAGGAAACTGAATGTTGAAATTCATTTTGAATTTGTGAGTAAATGGAAATTGGTCAAGTGGACTAAATAAAACAAAGTATTGAAATCAAAAATTAGTAAGTAAACTAATTAATTTAAATGAGTAAGCAAATAAATTGGAATTGAATTTGATTAAAAATGAATTAGTGGATGGAACTAATTTAAGTAATGATATAAATCAGTTATGAATGGAAGACAGTTGATAAAATTTTCAATATTCAGAGTTTAAAGGAAAATTGAATTTATAAGGAATTAGAACTCAAATGTGAATAAAAGAAAAGGGAATTGATATAGCTAATAATCAATTGGAGTAAATACGTAGGATGTACGTATATTATTTTATTCGCATGGCGATTCAATCCAGAATTCGAGCGTAGAATTTTGAGATAATTATATTGATCCGAGATGGGATTATTCAATCGATTTTCGACGGCGAACCCTGGATATGGATTTTTGGTTAATTCTGGAAATTCTCTATCATAGTTTATGGCTATGCAAGGAGAATGACGATTTCTGATCAAGAAACTAGATCTGAGTTTGCACTAGGAGGTCGGGTGGACGATACTAGTTTGGAAGTGAAATTGTGTGATCGAGTGAGCGATCGAATTTGGTATTGCGTACGGATGATATAAGTGCATCGTACGGACTTGAACAAAATAGATATTGAAAATTTTGTAAAGAAGTGAATAAAATGATTTTGAATTCTGTGGTTAGATATTATTGTTAAGTAGGATATACAGGTGTTATAAAGGAAAAGAAAATTGGGATTTTTGATTTCGAAGATAAATAGAATTTCTCGACAAAAAGGTATGTATTTAAATTTCTATATGAAATTTGATGATTTTCTGGTCCAGCGACTTGGCGTTTTGTTTTCTTTTTGAAATCTGGGGCCCGTTTTGCATTTTATAGTCGTACCGAGCTAGCCACGCAAAGGAGATGCCGGCGAAATTTTTCAAAAATTTAAGGAGTTAGCAAAATTTTGAAAAATTTGGATAATTTTAAATTTGAATTTAAATTTAAATTTGAATTATTGAGAAAATAATATTGTTTGAAACTTATGGTTGAGGTTGGAAAGTTAGTAAGAATGATAGTGTCTTTAATAAAAAAATTGTTTTGGAAAGTTGAAACTATTTGGTTTTGGAAAAATAGTGAACGGGTTATGAATCATTCTTCTTAACTAGTAATTTCAGAACAAAATTCTTTTAAGGGGGGAAGAATGTGACGACCTTGAATTTTGGACATTTGAAATTGGAATATTTAGTTGATTTTAAATATTTAAAAGTTAGTTTCTAACTTGAATTTCAAATATCACTATTTATTTGGCAATTAAATTTTTGAATTTAATAACTGGAAGTTGGAAAAAATTATTGAATCTGGATGTTCCAGGCTTGCTAAAAATATTTTAAAGGCTTGGAAAATTCATATTGATAATTCTGATGGTAATAGAACTTTTAAAATTGAATTTGAAATTGATTTATTCAGTTTTGAAATTATATCGTTCAAATCGATATTTAAAAAAATAGCCTTCCGAGGGCGTAGTCTCGGATTTCAACGAAACCAGTTCCGTTGGAACCGTAATAGTTTTATTATCGGATTTCAACTTTCATAGCATTCGAAGTTGTCGTGTGATCGTACGATAAGTAAACGCGCTGGATTTATATCGGAAATTTAATATAATAAGCTGGTCCAAAAGGTTATCTTCTCCATATGATCGAATTTGGACTCGAAACCTTTTTCATTGCGTTCGGAGTAGAGGTATAAACTTGTGAACGCCTGACGGAACGCCTCGATTGGAGATCGAGATGGCGAGTTGCAGATATCGAGACGATTTAAATTTGAATTTAAATTTAGATACAAATAATATAATTAATGTGCAAGCCTTTGCAACACGTATAGAAATTTTATCCACGTGTTCTTTTCTTTCTGTTTTTTTCACACGCGTTAAAAATAATAATAATAATAATAATAAAATAGAAAGATAAAACAACGCAGAGCAAAAAGGAGAACGAAGATTTTCTTCATCTTTAACATAAATCGAAATCCTCGCGGTTATTAAAAAAATGGCCGCATTTTCTTCTTAGATTCGAAATCGAAAAAAAAAGAAATCAATGGCGCCCCCCTTTTAATCATTCAAGCGAAAAATCAAACAAAAAAAAGGGGGAATGAAACTCTTCATCTCAGAGATCGAAAAAAAATTAAATTAATTAAAATGGCCGAAGCCTCGATCGATCGATGTCGCGATTTTGTTCGAAGTAATTTGGGGTGCGCGCGCTCGTTAGAGGAGATGGCGGCGTGTTTGACTTCGGGTGACGCGATCGTGGAATGTCAAAGCAAGGCCGAAGGTGGTGTCGTCGCGGAGTTGATCAGCGGCAGGGAAAGTCTGGTCTCGATGGAGAAGGGGATTACTTGATTTGAAGATTTGGGGTGTCGCGAGTAGGCTCGCGATGGTGGTTATGGCGCGTATAGGGAGGTAGTGGGGTGGTTCGCGACGCATCATTGATCGAGGGTGGCTCGTACTCGAGCATGGAGGCGAGTTCGTGGTCGACGCACGTTGACGAGGGCGGAATCGAGGTCGATGGCTGCTGGCGAATTAGTGGTCGAGCCTGGGTTTGCTCGATTTGCTGTAAGGTATATTTTATAGTTTAATTTAAAATTTAAATGTTAACTAGATTTTTATATTCAGAAGTTTACAAATATATTCAACTATAAACTGTTTTAAGGAAATTATATATATACAGTAAGTTTATAAAACATTTGATTTACATATGTATATAAATTATACAGTAAAGAAAATTTTGTTGGTATGTCTAGTGTCAAAATAAATATAAAAAAAATACATATGCACATTTCAATACTAAGATAAATTTTTAAGGTGATTTATTTTGGTTAATTACTTATTTAAAATTTATTTTGGTCATTAAAAATAATTTATTAAAGGAAACTTAGTTATAAATTTACCTTTTAGTTAAATAAATTTATTAAAAGGAATTGGTTTAAAATTAAAAGTATTAGTTTAAAATAAAAATCACTGGTTAATTAAATTTATTAAATGGAAATTTAATTGTTCGATTAGTTCGAATATTAATAAAAATCATATAATTTTTAATACAAGGTCAAAAATCGTGAAAACAAGCTGGAATGGAAATGGATTGCAAAACAAAAGCAAAGGTGAGATCTTCTCACTCACATCTGATACGGTTATTTTAAATAGTTAAATTTAAAATATTGATTGATTGCTTGAATTGATGTAATATTATATATAGTAGTATATATATATATATATATTGGAGTGATTGGTTTCCCACATTGTATAGCGGATGAGACCCTATTGGGCCCCGCATAATAGCGGATGACCCTTTATACCGAGATATCCCGCCTTGAAGCGGGATTGGTATTTAATTTGTTGTGCTAACATCTATGGATGCAGGGAAACGGGTTGGTGGGATCCTATTGGATTCCTCAAATTGTTTGAATTTATTTTATATGCTGTGAAATGATTTGATTGATAAACTTTGATTGATAATATTGGTGATTGAAATTTATTGAACGCTATGGTTTGGCCGAATATATTCTAGTATTTTAAAATACCAGAAATATATAATTGGATTTTTGGAAATTAAAGTAGAAAATTTTAAGTAAATTAATTTGAGAGAATTGGATAAATTTAAAAGAAGGAATTTAAAAGGGTGAAGGTTGATTTTTGGAATCCGATTGAATAAATTCCAAGTATGGGGAAATGATTTTAATAAATGGAAATAAATGGATTTTGAGCAGTATTGTTTTAAAGTTGAAGAATTTATTTTAAAATTCAGATTTTAAAATCTAAATAAAGGTGTGAATATTGGATTAATGGGTTTTGAAAATAATTGGATAAATAAAGAAATAATTTTTAAATGGAGTAAATTTTTGGAAATCGATTTAGTGCATGAAAGTAAATTTTGAAAATCGATTTGAAAATTGTATATCAGTGGATATTTGAAAATTTAAATTCACGATGGGAATTTATAAAGGAATGCGTAATTTGTGTTAAAAATAAATAGTAGTTTATTTTTTTAAAAAAGGTGTGAAAGGAAAGTGTTTTTCCCTGATAAGCCAAGTACGTTTTCAAGCAGATTTTTAAGTAAAAGTTAAAAGTTTTTAAAGTTGTTTAAAAGGATGTTTCTTTGAGAAATTATCTATTTAAGTTGTTTTAAATTTTAATGGTAAATATTTTACAATAGTAAATATTTTAATAGGCTAATTGGTATTATGATTTAAAAAGACAATTATTAATGTTTATATTTTATAAAGTAGTTTTATTTTAAATATAGTTTGGCTACAGTCTTTATTTGGAAAATTTGTATAGAATTCATTGGCTTTGATTTTTAAATTTGTTTGGCCCAATTTTTCATGAAAAATTATTATTAAATTGCACAACTGGTATTTTAGATGAAGTGTTTTAGATAGTTTTAATTTTAAGTATTATAAAGTATATATTTTTAGATAAAGTGATTTAAATTATTTTAAAATTCAAAGCATTTAGTCTTGGCAAATTTTCAGTGGAAATAAATAATATTTGGAAAATTATTCCGCGAGAGGAATGTGATTTGAAAATTGTTTTCAACGGGTTGAAGTATGGAAAATTTATATCTTGCAAAGATATTTTGAAATAAATAGTTTGGAGAAATTATTTAAATTTGATGGTTGTTGTGAAAGTTGTTTGATAGTTAAATAATCGACTATCAGTATAAACGATTTAGGAAATTATAGAAGCTTGATGGTTGTTGTGAAAGTTATTTGGTAGTTAAATAACCGACTAACGGCACTTGAATTTGTTTTTAAAATAAGCACTCATTATTCGGTTGAGCCGGGAGAGGACATTAAGTCATAAAACCCATTCCAAATAACGATACGACGAAATGGGATTGCATTTGAAGACGGTGGTTGAAGACCAGGTATTTTCGAAAACGAAAGGATTACCTGTCGAATGTCCCTGCACCGAGTTGCTCCGGCATAGAGATTTATATTACCCTATGTGATAGGGAGTCCGGACTTGATTAGAGGATATCTGGATTTTCAAGGACTTCTTTCCTTAATTGGAGGAAGTGCCTTCGGTTCCATTTAGACTCAGGATGGGCTTGTATGGATGTATGTCTGACGTTACACTTTGAGATCTAAAGCTGGTTTCTATCAAATACATTTCTATTTGGTGACGGAGAATTTATTCTCTTGGCTTAACACCCTTCTCTGAGACGTACGAGCTTAGAGGTTATGTAGTTGATGGTTACTAGTGATATATTCCCAATTTGGTAATGTGGCATGCTAAGTGTTGATCATTGGTTGATCGAAGCATGGCTTTTGTGAAAAGCGTAGCTTTGTGGACGAGACTTAGTCGAACCTCACACCTCGGAAATGGTTGAAATAGGAAAAGACGTAGCAAGGTTATGGGGGTCGCGCCCCTTAGGGTATGTGCATTTCCTTCTGGATAAAAAGTGGTATCTGGTACGGAGCCCAGATATTTAACTTGTGTGGATAAAAAGTGGTATTCTGGTATGGAGCCCAAATTATTTACTTATGTGGTTGTTGGTTGTTGAGCCGCCTCGGTAAAGGTCGATCTAGACCTGGGGATGGCATACTCGTGACAGTTAGTTACCTAGTTACAGAGGTAACCCGGCCTTGTGTTGGCAGAGATCCGGTTAGGTTCTCAGGGAGTCCCTCCAGCGGCGTACCCTTTCGAAAAAGAAGTTCCTTAGCCTTGACCATTTGTTGGAAATCCATACAAACCAATACGAGCCCTTTACAATTGCAGTTGTGGAACCTGTCACCTCAGGTGGTAGCTATAGTAGGCATGATATAATGGTATCTATGCTGGATAAGATTAATATTAAACTTTCAAAATGTTTTCCATACTATGCACTAATAATAATATCAAAAGGATTTTCGTGTATCAAGCATGTTTGACTATCATAAGGAGAAATCTTCCCTAAGTGTGCGATTGCATTGTGTGTGTGGCGAGAGGCCTTATGGTAGTTTCATTTTCCAAAGGCATGAATGGATTTCTTTTTATTTCTTTTGTGCAAATAACTGTTTTAAGATCTCACACCAGTCCCATGACTGACCTGGAGTTTATTGTTCCCTTTCTAAACTCTGGGTGCCATAATTTTCCACACGGGCAGCCTAGAGTCAGGTAATCAGTTGTTCCACAGCGAAGTCAAGAAAGTATGCTGTGGAGATCAGGAGGCAAGCTGGATGGCGAGACGTATCACTTATATTATGTATTATCCGCTGCGTATGGGTTGCTGCAAATTCAATTTCCATGTGGGAAGGTTACCATAACTGCGAATGTTGTGTTTTTTTGATGTTGTACTCTGATAATGTAATGTATAAACTGATATAGTTCTTTTGTTTTACAGATTATTCATTTATCTATTATATATTGTTCCACTGCGAATGTGAGATTCTGATATTGTTTCTGTTTTCTTCTTCTTCTTTGACCCTAACGGTTCAGTTTTCCAGCATTCGATTGTTCAGCATTTGATACAGTGGAATATTGATGTCGAATTTCAGGGGGTCGAAAAAATCGGGTCATTACATTTTCTGTTAAATAATATCATATTTGAAATTCTCACATTATATATAAGGATTTCTATTTATTAGACCATATCAAAATCGTTAGAAATATTTTATAAAAAGAATTCTATATCATTCCAAAGTTTGAAAACTCTTTTCAAAAACATTCAAATAACCTTCATATCAAAAATCATTTAAAATTAATAATATTATTTTCATAACATGTTTTTATAAAATAGTAATTTGATTTATTTTTACTTTAAAACAATTCTATACTTATAACTAAATATAATATTGATTTAAAGAGAGTTTTTACAACTAAAAGAAAGCCATATTTATAATTATGATTCAAATTATATCAGTCAAAGTATTAATATAATTAAATAAATTATTTATAAAATACCTTTAATAAAATTTCAAAACCCTTAAATTAATTTTTCAAAACTTTTCAAAGCATCTTTTAAAACAATAAAATAATTAAATAACTAAATATATAAATTATGGAGTAAAATTACTCTAAGAATATTTATCAATCAATCAATACTATGAATTTATCATATAACCCAAGATGAGTTCCATCGAACACAAGTCATTTGTAAAATACATATGTATCGACATATTAATTCAATTCATAATCGGACAGAGCTTCGCTTGCAAATTAACACTTCCAACTAATGCAATCAACCAATACCCAAACAACTATCAATTCCTAACAAATAATCAAACAATACATGGATATGTCACGTATTTCAATCAATATCATCCATATCAACCAATTTCTTCCCAACTAATATATCCAGCAATTCAAGCAATAATTAGGATGATTATATAAATAATGAGACATAGAGATAGTTGTGAGCATAGAGATAACTCACCTTATCGACACTTGCGAGGTTGAATCCTATTTCACCGCTTTAGTCCAAACATTTGCACAACCACCTCCTTGTCACTGCTAATGATCGCAGACACCATTAACGCCATCGATTAGCCACAAGCACAACCACCTTGCTAAGAGTAAACCTCTAACTTGATAGTCATCATTTCGTCGCTTCAGCCATACACTACCACACCAAGTTCATATGCCAGGTCAAGGCTTCAACGAGCATCGTGACATCAATTTGTAGCCCTAAGTCACCTACTGCCTTCATCCACCACATGTTCGCATCACCGTCACGGCATGAACTTCGCCACCTGCCACTGCCACTGAGGCTTGTCCCACTTTCTTGTGTCATTAGCTGTGTTAGGTCGTGTGATAATGGAAGGGCACATGATTTTTTGTTGAATGAGCCAATTTTGTGAGTTTGGAGTTTTAGGTTTTTTCAATGGAATGAAAAAGGTTTTGCTAGCTAACGAAAAAATATGGAGAGTTCTAGAATAAGGGAGGGAGCTTTGGGATTGATTTGTTTTGGGCATTTTATTCTATTTGAATCAAAAATGGCACAAACACCCAAGGTAAGTGAGTAGAGAATAAAAAGTGAAGAAAATAAATGAAAAATGAATAATAAAATGTATATAAAGATTTATTGGTTCGGCATTGTCTGACTTACGTCCACTTCAAAATTTTCTTTATTATACTGTTGTTTATAAGCAGGAGTTCTTATAGGTCGATACAACTCCGCGGTATAACCCCGATAGAGATTACAAGAAATTAAAGAAAAGAGAGCAAGAGCTAAAAAGATCTTGAAAAATGAGCCCTATCCCTCTATTTATAGAGGTGGAGAGCCTAAAATTCTGCACGAAAGATCTCCATATCATTTTCCTTGCTATAGACCAGTTCTTCAAGAAAATAGGTCGCCAACTCATTAACTTGTATGGATTGGTATAACTTTAAAGGTGGGGGTCTGTACCAACCCATAAGACAACCAAATATGTTGCCTTCACCTCTTCATGTTAGATCCTCTTATGGTTAGCTTCATGATTCTTTGGTTACTTACATCAATAATAGCTTGTTTCAAAGTCCAATTGACGGAGTCATGGAAGAACAATGTTGTTAATTCAGGATTTCATGGAGATTAATAGATAATTGCATTGGTTCGACAAAACAAAACTAGAAAGAGGCTTCTATCATCGAGTATGATATGTAAGCAGAAGATGGGCCCTCGAGAGGAGCTGGTAGAGACCGGTACTGACCCATGGTGTGGGGTCAGTACCGACCTACCACTTTGGTGGGATGTCGATTCTTTGATCTTGGGTTGGTTTGTCATTTCCCTTGTGATCTTGGATGTTCTTGGGTTTTGGATTTTGTCATCTCTCCGAGCATCTCACCTTGACAACTTCGAAGTTTGGTATCTAGAGCCCGTCTGTATATTGGCTGCTCAAAAGACGGGATAACACTTGCTCTCCAAAGTATGCCTTGCAAATGAAAGATGTGTTTTGCTCAAGAAAAAATATCATGTCGGTCTCTAATAGTTGAGCTCTCTAGCCAATTCAATCTTAGTGTATTGCCCATTTCCTTCAGATGCTCTTATCAACCATGGGTCATTCCAGACCCATTATAGCCTAAAATTCTAGACTTTGCCTTAGTGGTGTCTAAACATCATCATCATTCCGATTTCATTCAGAGTTATTTCATTACGTATCAAAATCATCCCACGTTCACCTGGGATTTTTCCATTCTATTCCAATTATAAGGCATTCAAATCCTTTTATCAAAATCAAATTTATTTTCATTTTTAGGCTCGATCTTTCCTGATCATTTTATATTTAGTTTAATGCACAATCTCTTTGGATTGATAATCAAATTCATGGTCGTTCAGGGCCGATAGTTAAATTTGTATTCTCTCTGGATCATTAATTAAGGTTATAACCATTCAAGGTTGGTAATCAAATCCTTGGTCGTTCGGGACTGATAATCAAATCCATGGTCGTTTGGGGTTATTAATCAAATCCATGATCATTCGGGGCCAATAATCAAATCCATGGCCATTCCTGGATGATAATTAAATCCATGGTCGTTCTGGATTGATTATCAAATCTATTCTCTCTAGACCCTTACTTAGCCGAATCAGTTTTCTCTCTCGCGAGGGGACTCAACAACAAGCAAGCCCATCCGCCCACGCTCCAATGAAGTGACTTACTTCTTGCACATTGATCCCGTCTTTCTAGATGGGACTTAAAGCGATTCAAGTCCATGATCTCTTCGGACCCTTGCTGACCCAATCTGCTTGCTCTCCAACGAGGGGACTCAATGACAAGCAATCATAGCCACTCACGCTTCGGTGTGGGGACTTGATTCTTGCACTCCAATCCTGTCTTTTCGGATGGGACTTAAAGCGATTCATATCGATCACCGCGTTCAAGTGGGTTTCAATAAGGATTTATCTGATGGAACCGAATTCAAATACCAAGAAACATAAAATCAAACATTATGATATTTTCCTCTTTGAACACTACAACCTAGCATCTAGCTTAAAGCATGTCTAAGGACTGTTCGCGAACCCATACACAAGTAAGTGGCTAGACTACATTATTACATGGTTTATCGAAAAGAGGAAATGGAGTGTGAGAACCAAACCTGATCCCTACCATTTTGATTGAGAGATGACTATCCTTGACCTTGATCCAAGGCCATTTCCATTCGCAGTGGTTGACGGCTACTTTTTTTGATTCTTACATATTGCAGTAATCTGTTATTTCTGACCCGTTCCTCGATCAAATCCCGCAGATGCCTGCAATCATTTGTGTTATGCCCATCTAGCTCATGGAATAGGAGGTATTTTCTAGATGCCCATTCACGCTCCGTGGGTTCTCTTCTTGTCGGCTTTCGATAGGGGATCCACCCCATAGTATTCAGATAAATCCACTCTGGGGTTTCATTTAAGTCTGTGTAAGAAGAAAATTTCGGTCCCCTCCTTTGTGGCTTTGATCCGTCAAAGCTGTCATCCATCTTTCACTTTCCTTTGCCTTTGCTGGATCCATCTCTGGACGGTCCTCTGCCATCCATAGCATTGATTTCTTCCTGATCAGCCCTGGTATCCTTCTAACACAGATATCTCTCAGTCTCATGATAAAATTGTACGAGATCCCTGGAAGGATCCCGTTCTAAAGCCACCTTAAAATCCATCTTCGCGGCTATCACTGAAAATGCCGCCATCAAAACCATTGAAGGGTCTGGCTTATCAATTACAGCTGCCGTCGCATTGGATCTTGTTAGGAAATTCCAAAGGGTCTCTCCGGCCCTCTGCTTCAGGCTTGCTAATGTCATTACATTCTTGGGTCATGAGATATGGACCCGGAACTACTTCACGAATTTGTTCATCAACTCGGCCAACGTGCTAATGGAATCGTTCTCCAACTGTCTAACTATAACATTGTCAAACCTATCAAATATAAAGGGAAACCCTATCAAACCTGTTAAATATAAAGGGAAACATCATCCCGTAACCTCTTCAGAGTAGGGTCAGTACCGACGCATAAGATAACCAAATATGTTGCCTTCACCTCTTCGTGTTGGATCTTCTTAAGGTTAGCTTCGTGATTCCATCGTCACTTGCATCAATAATAGTTTGTTTTGGAGTCCAAATGATGGAGTTATGGAGGAACAAAGTTGTTGATTTAGGAGTTCATGAAGATTGATAGAGAATTACATTGAATCGACAAAACAATACTGGAAATAGGCTTCTAGCATCGAGTATGATATGTAGGCAGAAGATGGGCCCCCCGACAGAAGCTAGTACGGAACGGTATCGACATATGGTGTGGGGTCGATAACCGATCCACCACTTCGGTGGGATTTTGGTTCTTCGACCTTTGGTTAGTTTGGCATTTCCCTTGCAATCTTGGATGTACTTGGGTTTTGGACTTCATGGTCATCTCTCCCGGCGTCTCGCCTTGATAACTTCGAAGTTTGGTTTGTCAGGTCCATCTGCATACTGCCTAATCAAAAGGTGGAATAACATATTTTATTTTAACTACTTTTCATTTCTTTTAATTAATCTTGTATTTATTTGTAAGTATGTTTCAAACTAGTTTAATTTAATTTACTTTACATTGTACATAATACATTTCGATAATAGACAATTTTGTTCAATTCAATATTTGTTTATTTCTATTTAACCATTCATTTTGTTATTACAAAATAAATTTATTTTCCAACTATTTTAATTATATAAAAATTATTTACACTTCAAGATAATTTATATTCAATTAGATATTTTATTTCATTTCGATAAATTATTCGAAAAGAATTTATTAGCTTAATTCAATTTACTACTTATTAAATAGAATTTATTTTCAAAATAATAAACATAAATAATTGAATTCGAATAATTTATTTTAATTAAATTTACATATAATTACAGTGTACAAAGCAGGGTTATTACCGACTAACTCCTTATGAAAATTGTGTCCTCACGATTTCTTAATAGGAGACATCAAACAACTCATACCCTAACTTTCATCGTCTTTACGACCTTCTATCACACTTAAACTACTAAATTCTCTATGTGGTTCTAACTCTAGTTTTATCTTCTTGTATGCTACAGTTTAAACAGATTCTGTTCAATGTTTCTATTTTTGCAGATGGTAAAAAATGTGTGAAAATTTTCTAATTATCGTATTTTTCAAAAAAAATAAATTTTCTAATTGCCAGATTTTTCAAAAAATTCGATAGAGTCTCCTTTTATGGAGAGCATTTTGAAAAATCAAAACATGATATAATCACAATACACACACACATCCCAACACGGGGCATCCCAAAACACGTGAAAACAATATAATATCACATATGTTTTGATATACTATAAAAACGTACCTTTTTATTTAGCGTTTAAGAAAGTTTCTTTGCTAAAAGGCAAATAAATGTGAGCAATCACTGAACAGTAATCCAATAAGCTCCAAATGTACCCTTTTTTGAAACTTGGTAAAAGGCTTTATTACTCAACCAAATCTAGGTCGGACCGACCCATACATTTAATATTATAAACTTTATTATACATTCACTTCAGATAAAAGAAAAAAAGGAAAGAGAACTGCTTCATCTTCCTACTTAGTTCTTCATGGAGGAAACCATGTGTACGCAGTCGCCATCTGATTCTCACTACTATGTGGTTCTAATCCCATCCTCTTCAATGCATTTAGTTCAGCACTTGATAGACCTGTAAGTTTTCCCATCCTTTTCATGATAATTTTTACATCTCTTTTAATCATTTCACTAACTGATTGCTCATTTTTGCAATTATTGTGGAAAATTCGTCTGTTTCTTTCTCCCCATGCATGCCAAACAGCAGCCGTCAACAGGATGGAGGCCATTTTCCCCATCAAACTTTTGGGTTTTCATCTTCGAGTCAGGTAAACTGCAATGTCTCCTAATTGATAGTCTTGTAAGTTACAGTTTAAGATTGATTTTTGTTTGTCCCAAATTTGTCTAGTAAAATTGCATTGAAAAAATACATGATTGTGGTTTTCTTCCTGCTGTTGACAAAAAACACAGATAGAGTCTTGAATAATCCCTCATTTCTTGAGCATGTCCCTTGTAGGAAGTCTGTTCAGCGGTGCTTTATAGGTTGTTTGTGACATTTTTGGAGTACTTGCTCTACCCCACACAATTTGAGCCCATTCAATTTCTGTACTTCTTTCCCTCAAATGTTCCCAAGCAGTTTTCAAAGTGAACTCTTTATTATTTGGTTGCCATACCCAAGTGTCTGATGGATTATCACTTAGAGGTATATTCATTATATCCTGTTTGATTTGGTTAGCTGAGGAATCAGATGGAATACACCATGTTTTCGCTTGTATGATTTTCCTCAACATAAAGTCTCTCCCTCCATATGCATTAAAATTGTCTCATCCCAGCTTGTTTATGATACTTTCATTGTTTAGCCAGGGATCAAACCAGAAGCTCATGTTTTCACCATTAGCAATTTTCCTGTTTACTAATTTTTTAAGGTCACATCTAGCTCTAAGAATTGTTTTCCATGTGCCTGAGGCATTTGAGTCCTCTTTCTGAGTCCAAAAATTTTCTTTTAAATATCTACTTCTCATCCAGTTTGCCCAAAGACCTTTTCTGTTTAAAATTTTCCAAGCCAGTTTTGTAGCATATGCTTTTTTTAAGTCCTTGATATTTTTGAGACCTACTCCGCCTTCTTTTTTGGGGTTGCATAGTGTTTGATATGAAATCTTATGGATCCCCCCTCTCCAGATAAAATTTACACAGACACTTTCAATTTTATTAATGGAAGCACTGGGAATTTGAAAATTCTGTATCCAAAACCTGACCATAGATGTTATTACAGTGTGGACCAGTTCTATCCTACCTAAAAATGATAGTAGTTTAGAACTCCAACTTTGCAGTTTGTTTCTTATTTTTGTAATATAAGTACACCACATTCTCTATCTGTGATCACATTTGTAGATAGTGGCACACCAAGGTACTTGATAGGTAGATAGCTCTCTTCATAGTTAAAGAGAGAACAGTATTGTTCTTTGTTTATGCAATGTTCATTAAAATAATATTTTGTTTTTTGTTCATTAATTTTAAAACCTGCAAAGTTCTCCATTTTTTGGAATATTTCTTTCATCCCCCTGATTGCATCATTTGAAGCTTTATAACAAATAATAAGGTCATCTGCATATAGGAGGTGAGTTATTGGTTGCTGGATTTTGTAAACTGGCTGAATAATGTTGTTGTGGGTGTATATTTCCATTTGTAATGAAAAATACTCCATAGCCACTACAAATAGATATGGGGTTAAGGGGTCTACTTGCCTCAAACCTCTATTGCTTTTAATAAATCCTTTTAGAACCCCATTTATTAATATGGAGTAGGTTGAAGTGCATATACATTCTTCAATGAGTCTCGGAATTTTTACAGGAAATCCCATATTTCTTAACATGTGAATGATGAATCCTCTGTTAATTTTATCATAAGCTTTTTGAAGATCCACTTTTAGACAAATTTTTCCAGCTCCTTGCTTTTCGAAATTCCTTACCAACTCATGAGCTAGTAGAGAATTCTCAAATATGCTTCTTCCTTTAATAAAAGCACTTTGACATTCACTTATGCATTCATTTAAAATTGGCTTGATTCTATTGCAAATGATTTTGCTTAATATTTTGTAAGAGACATTGCAGCATGAAATCGGTCTATAATCTTGTATCAATGTTGGTTTTTCTTTTTTGGTATTAGACATAGAAAAGTATGATTCATTTCTTTTATGATTTTTCCAGAGTCTAGTGCTTCCTGATATGCTAACCTCAGTTTTCCTTGCAGATCTTTCCAGTGGGTTACATAGAAATGCGAACCCGGCCCATCTGGCCCTGGGTTGGCATCATGATGAATGGATTTCATAGCTTTCTCAATTTCCCCGGTTTCAATATCTCTGGTCAGCATGTGCCTCCCACTTTCGGTCACCACGCATCTGGTTTTAATGTCAGGTAACTTTTGAGGGTAATTGCCATTAAAAAGATCAGTAAAATACTCTATTGCATCTTTTTCTAGGCTCTCCATATTGGATATCTGTTCACCTTTGTCATTAACTAAATTGTGAAAATTGTTATAATTTTGTCTAATGGACATTTTGGTGTAGAAAAATTTTGAGCTTTCATCACTTACTGTTAACCATTTTTCTTTGGCCTTTTGTTTTAGCTCCATAGCTTGAATTTGTAAAGCAGATTTGAGTTCTTGTTGTACTTGGAAAAAAATCCCTGTTTAATTAATCATTATATGGGTCTATGTCCAATTTAGATTGGATATTGCCTAGGGTTTCTTGAAGTTGGGCAACCATATTATTTTGTTTTAGTCTATATTTGTTCCATTCTTTTATTCTCATCTTAATATGTTTAAGAATCATGAGAACAAAAGTATTATTACCCTAAAAAATATCAAGTTTTGAAAAATCTGCAGCTTTAAAATAATCTTTGCATAGAGGCCAGTAATTTGCATATCTAAAAGGTTTCGCTTTTACTGTATTGAGTTGAATAAGTTCAATTAGAAGGGGGAGTGATCACTAGTTGAGCAAGGCAGAATATTGAGTTTCATTGAGGGAAACATGTTGATTGCATCTGAATTTGCTAAAACTCTCTCTAGTTTGTAGGCTATCTTTCTAACTTCTCCACTTCTCCATGTTATATTTCAGTCCAGTGTGGGCTACTTCAGTTAATCCTACAGCAGCAACACAGTCATTGAATTCCTCCAGCTGGGATGCTTTTAATGTGAGACCACCAACTTTATCTTCTGCATTTAGCATTGCGTTGTAGTCTCCCATTGTTATCCATGGTCCATCTATTTGATTTGACAGTTTTTTAATTTGATTCCAGAGACATGAACGTTTTGTTGCAAGGTTATTGGCATATATGAAAGAAATATGAATTTTTAAACCTCCCATATTATTATCTTTTATTGTGATTTGCTGATCATCTTTGCTTGTCATGCTACATGACCAGACATCACTACACCAGGCAACAAAAATTCTACCTTTACAATTATTATCATTATTATGATATATACTCCAGCTAGCACCCAAAATAGAATGGAAATTATATATACTATCATTATTCATTTTATTTTCAAGCAAACCAAGTAATGATGGCTTGTGTTTATTTATTAAATTAAAGAGGTCTAATCGTCTCTCATCATTATTAAGACCTCTAACATTCCAGCAAATTATTGTCATTGGGAGGATGGTGCTTTATTACTCCTCAAGTTCCTAGGAGCAATGTTCTTTGGACCATGCTTACTTGCTTTCTTATTGAACTGGTCTATGTATTCCTGGTTTGGTTTAGTGTAAGTTCTTGGTTTTGTATCATCATTTATCTCCTCATCACCAGAACCCAAATTTATGTTCATTTTATTAATGTCTTCTACTGTTTCAGGTTCCTCTTCAATATGGGATAAATCTTCAAGCTCCTTTTCCTGTTCATTCTTCTATGCTAAGTTATTCACATGCACCGATTGCTTCTTCGGGATTTCCTTTTCAGAACTTAGGCAGCCAGGGTTTGTTTGATTATCAACAGTATTTTGATGTATTGAATCAGTGACCGTACTGATACTGCTTTGTATATTTTGGGTGACTGGTGATGCTTTGTTATTATTCTCGTCTGATGTTTTTTGTGGTGCTTGTAATGGTTCAGGGAACTTCTCATTTTGATTATGATGTAAATTATTAATCCTTGTATCTGCGCTTCTCTCTTGATCATTAGTTTCTTGTTGTTCATCTGTTTTCTCTTTGATCTCCATTCTTGAACACTGTTCCTTGTACATTGCATTTGTGTATGCCCAAAGCTTAGATACTATGAACATTTTGGAGGAATAAATTCATATTCCATATCTTGAACATACTCTTTTCCAGAACTGTCTTTAGCTCTTATTTTATTTGGTAATTTTGACACTGCTGATATCTCTACCAGTACCCTTGCAAATTTAAGTTTTCTCAAATGTTTAGTGTCTTCATCCATCTTAATTGGCTTCCCTATGAGACTAGCCAATTTGCTTTTCCCTCTGCTACTCCATAGAGCAAGATTCAGATTCATTAGTCTTATCCATATAGGATGTGAATCTAATATATCTCTCTCCAATCTTAGATTAGCCTCCCACCTTTTGATAAATAATAACTTGCTATCCATAAACCATGGTCCGTTCTCTATAACTTTTTGGCAATCAGATTCTAAATCAAATTTAACCAACTAATATCCATTCTCTCTTGCAAAAACACTACATCCTCCTTGTGGTTTCCATTCTCTTTTAATGTATGCGTTGAAGTGAATGTTATACGGTCTCTTTCCTGCCATGTAGATATAGATCGAATTCTTCCACATACTTTTAGCTTCAGCAAAATCCTCTTCATCAATTTCTACATAAATTCCTTTGTCATCGATCGTTTTCTCATAAAATCGCACATTGTTTTCTATACTTTCTTTGCATCCCGTGGATTTCATTTAGCTTTTATTACTTTTGTTCGCAAATACCTGAGATTTGAGCACATCCGCATAAGTCGATCGAGTTTGATTAATACTAGGGTTTGCCGCCACCTTCGGCTTTCCTTTTCTCCTGACCTCTTGCCAATTTTCATCATCTTCTCCTTCTTCCGAAGACAGAGTCGGATTTGTGGAATTAGGGTTGGAGGACGAAGATGCAGCCGCCATTGGATTTAAGTTTTGAAATATAAAAAGTACAAGCAACATCACTTTCTTATAAAGAGTTATAAAAATATGCACATATTTTTAATCTCAAATTCAAATATTACTAACATATAAAGAGTTATAAAAATACGCATTCATTGGAATAAAAAGCAACATCACTTTCTTATTGAACCCGCTCTCTATCCAAATTTTAATGATCAACACGACTAAACTAAATAATGGTTGTATGATTGATTTCACCCTAGAGGGGGTGAATAGGGTGATACTAGTAAATATAAAAATTTATTGCGGAAGTATATAAAATAATTTCAGCATAAATAATAGTCATGTAACAGCAGCACAGATAATAGCAGAATAAAAAATGCAGAAATAGAACACATAGATTTATCCAACTTCGGTAAAACCCTGCCTACGTGCTACCCCAAAGTTTCTACTAGAAATTAAGTAGTCAGACGCTTACAAACATAAACTCGCGACACCTGCTAACGACTAACGTAACTCTATGCTCAAAACCATGCCACAACTCAGCCACCGAGTTGCAAATTCTCGAACTACACCACCATAGTTCATTCCCTAGTCACACGACTAGAAATTACAGTGTTTAAAAGAGAAATACAAGTTTAAAATACGATTTAAAAACAATTAAACCCTAGTTAAAAAGAAAAACTCAAAACTCAATAATCGGCCCACAAAAAATTAAGTGATAAAAAGTATGTACCTCTTCTCTTTTATTTTATTATGTCGGCCCGCTTTCTTCTTCCTTTTTGAAAATGGATTCTTCAATATTCATTCGTTCCTCTCTGATAAAATTAGGGCTTTGCAAATAAAGAAGTGCCGACTTCAATTTGATCATTCGAATATGAGGTTTCACTTTCTTTGCTCTATCGATCGATCGTCTCTTCTTAGCTTAGTTTCGGCTGCTTCTTTGATCGAGTTCGATTCGAACAATCCAGTATGTAATTTATGCTTTTCTGTACTGTTTAGCTTGCTCAAACTCGATCAGATTCGAGTCGTTGATTTGATTTTTGGTATCTGTTTTGCTCGAACTTGAATATTTTTTACGAACGATGATGATTAGGTTTTATAGGATTCGAATTTATATTTTCATTTGTATAAACGTCTGATAATTCTCGACTTAACCGTTTGATTTTGTTTTGATGCTGGTGATGATTTCTGACTTTTTCAAAACCGTATATTTTTTGTTTGGTTGTCACGGCTTTAATTTCTGACTTGGTTCGACTTCCTTGGTCATCACGGCTCTTACTTCTCTGGCGATGTTGATTTATTTTGACTTCGACGATTTGAGGATTTGTTCGAAACTGCCCTATTTATTTTGAAACTGCTACTTCTCTACTGTACATCATTTAACTTTGTTTTGAATTGATTAGTTGCTTCGAGTTACTGCAGTTTTCACTCTTGTTAATGCAGCTTTCTGCACTTGATATTTGTTGTGCATTTGTAGTCGTATCGATGAACTCTATGCACACCATTGACTGTGATTGTGTAGTCTGCACCGTGCATCCCCATTTGAGTTTGATTGCTTCATTGTTGCTTTGCACTTGTAGTCAGGTCTGCATTGCTATCACATTGGCTTGTTCCTTCGAGTCAGCACTGTGTCTTGATTGCATTGAGCTCTGTACTTTTGGGTTGCTCCTGATCATTTTATTTCATTCATGTTGTTGAGTTTCTGGTTTCAATTGTGTCTTTGGTATTTGAGTTCATTTGCCTTGGTTCTGGTTACATGTATATACACGTTGTTTATCACTTCATGTTGAAGTCTGGTGAACTATTTTTTCATATGAACTCAAAATGCTTTCAATCCTGGATTTGTTGCTTTATGATTCCACTGTCTTGGCTTGTACTTGACCATATACAAGCTTATGGTTCAGGGTTGAACAAACTACTTCCTGGCATCATCATGTAGTCTGCTTTGGGTATTGGACTTGCACTTAGCTTTGTATATTTGTGATTGCACTTGATTTGTTGCTTCGAGTCATTTGTGCATGCTCTCTGGTGCCTTTATGTGCTTTGCTCCTGCGTTGAATCCAGCTTATAGCTTGTGTTTGACCTTGTGCTCGTCTCGTGACTTAACTTGAGTTGAACTTGGCTTTTGATTAGGTTTGACCTTGTGCTCACCTGTCTCTGTAATCTTATCAAGTGTACATTGATGTGCACGGCCTTGTGGCATGTACAGTGATACACCGTGCATGTCACAAATGTTCGTTTTGATGAATTAAATGATGACTAACAACCCAAATAACCGAGGAAAATAATATTTTCAAAATTACGTCTTATTTTACACTGCAAAAATATTTTATTTTCAATTTTACTGTGTCAGTGTATATTTTTGTAGATAACTCGGATGCTGGATTCAATCTGGAATGAAGTTGAAGATAAAATACGAGTGAACAAGTGATATGTAGTGAGGTGCAAATGTATAGTGAAAAATGTGATTGAAATTGTAATTGAAAATTGTATATATAGTGAGAGCTTAAACTTGTACTATTCAAAATTGTAATAAATATTTGTTTGAATAAAATATCAGTCTGAATTTAAATATTGTGTTATTTATTTTATTCAGCAAATAATTATTAATTATGTAAAAATAAAATAGTACATCAACAAATACATTTAAATGAATATATATATATATATATATATATATGTTTATTATCATCAAACAAAAATCATATACTTGCATATTCAACAATCTCTCCCTTTTGATGTTAACAAACATATATTTAAGATTTTGAATTTATTAAATATATTTGATCATTCAATTTGCTCCCACTATTTGAATGCTCCCTCTCTACAACAAAGCTCCCCCTTCATATATACACGAAAATAAATAAAAATGAACCTAGATGCATATAGAAAATGCAAAATAAATATTTGACCTTTATTTGCCAAAATCTTAACCTTTCTCTCCCCCTTTTGTTATCAGCAAAAGAGTAATAGTGTTAGAAAAATAGAGATAAAGTGATAGATATTAATACAACATTGAAACTCAATCGAATATAAATATTAATTTCAATAAAAAATCAAACAAAAATCATAAATACTCTGTTAGATGCATATTCCATTTTAGAGTGATAGGGATAATGTCATCATATAAAACCATACAGTTGTGTATATTTATGGTATATTTATTTCAGAAATTTGAATATCTACTAACCATGCATAACCTTTAGGACTTTTAAATGAGATTAGTAGTATTCCAAATCTTTATTAAAAAAATGAATTCAAGTATCTTCTAATCACGCATAACTGTGAGGAACTTTCAAATAGGATTAGAATCAACTTATCTATTTACTTAATCAATTTTGATATGCACTCCATACATGCATAACCGTGAGGACTTTTAAATAAGCATAAAAGCACATAATTAAAAATTCCAATTAACTCCCCCATGCATAACCGTGAGGACTTTCAAATGAGAGTGAATACTCTGGATCTTTTTATTGCTAAAAATATAATAAAATGAAAAACAAATGTTTCATGTTTAAAACACCACATATTGACATACTATATTAGATTTTGATGAGTGATGGTCGATAGAAGTATGATAGCAATAGAGATGGTAATGGAATTTTTACCAAACAAAAAGTTTTTATAACTCTTGTTTAAATTTCTAAAGAAATTTACTAAGTATACCATCTCAAGTTACAATATATGATCAATATCAACAGTCATCTCTTTTTTCAATCACTATTTATCTTTTAGATAATCAGTAGGGAGCCAGATTAGTCAATCTAGTTATTTAAGATCAAATCCAAAAATAATTATAAAATCAAATTTTCAAAAATGACTAATCTGAAACAAGATCAGCAAAAAAAAGATTTTCTGGAAGGGGTTTTATAAGAAAAATGTCTGCTATTTGAAAATTATTTTAAATGAAAAATATGCCGATATTTTCTTTGAAAATGATGCAACTACTAAACGTCAACATAAATCACGTTTCACTAGTAATTTTTCCATCAACAAAATTACCAGTGTTATCTACATCTGAATTTTCTTGTTGACTCAAAATTATCATTAGTTGGATTTGATAGACCAGACCATGAAGCGTGCACCAAAATATCTTAAAATCATTTTTAACAGCTTTTAAATAAATTTCTCTTGAATTTGAAGTCTTGCAAATTTACCAACAGTGACCATCGTGTAAGATCTATAAATATATTCACGTGTATCATCAAAAGTCAATACAAGACAATATATCTTATCATCTAATCTTGCAATACCATTAGGCCAAAAACTATCGGAATATAAAGATAAGTGGCTAACAATTTTTATAATTCAGAATCATAATCAATATTCATTATCACACTACTAGCTGATCAAATTATGGTGCAGATTATCACATTAACGATGTCATTCAGAATAAATATACCGTTACCTCTTTTACCTTTACGATAATTTTTCATTGTTGTCCAATGTGATTCTTTCACCTTTGTACTAGGCTAAGAAACTTTGATTTGTCGCCCGTTGTGTGCCTAGAACAGCTAGAATCCAGTTAACACTCTTGTTGTTCCTTAGCCTGCCACCATACCTACACGATGAAAGATTTTTGTGACCTATTTGTTTTTATAGGTCCACGGTTGTTAGTGGCAAATGATTTTAAAAAATAATTTTATGGAGACCCAAAACAATTTATATATGTTCCTTTCAGCACCCAGATTTGTTTTACTTTAAGGGATTTTATGTTCGTGCCTTTGGGAACTCAAATTGGTATAGTTTTCATGTGTTTTGGTATCGAACATTTCCCTTTAACAGTGTTATTAGTCGTTTGTCCATACTTTGACACTTTTTAAAATCCAAATGCATTCCTTTTATTCTCGAAGAGTTGATTTTCTAAGAGTATATTAAATGATTTATCTCTAGTGAAAAAATTCTGAGTAACCAACTCAAGTTTATTAAAAAAAATTAAAGTTTGTTTTCATTTATTAGCTTCGAACAATAACTAATATTATTATCTCTCTTTTCAAAACTATTCATTTTTAACTGCATATTTTCATTTTGAAGCTCTCTAATTTTATTCTCAATATCAAGCATCTCGGATTCAAAGAGTTAGAGTTTTAAAAATTCAATTTTTTCATAATCCTTGATTTTTTTGAATCTCCTTTTCAAACTCGTGATTTAATTGAATAATTTCATATTTTATTAAAATCACGTTTTCTTTTTCAAGGGTTTTGAAATTTTCGTTTAATCTCATTTAATTACTTTTCAAAAATTGCACATTTAGAAATTTCTAACTTCTTAAAGCTATCCAACTCTTTTTGCAAAATTTTATTTTTACAAATCAACTCAGTTTTGTTTTTCTCTTGAATTAAAATTTCGTTTTCTAACTTTAGAAAGTTTTCATGAAGACGGGCAAATTCTTTTTCATGATTCAAACACCTTTTGCAATTATAACTTTTATTTTTCTTAATATTTTTAAGTTCATTTTCCAAATCATTATTTTTCGGATGAAGTTTAGCTTGTTCGCTTTCCAACTTATTATTTTTCAACTCAAGAGCTTTATTCTTTTCAATTACTTTTTGGCACAAGAGAACTATATTATTGATTGGAAAATAACTTATCTCATCGACTATTGAATCTTCATCACTGCTGCATTTTGCCAGTCCTGTCAAGCACGTTTCTGAGTTGATTATGGGGGACCTCTCATGGTTGTTAACTTGTGCACCATATATTGCATCTAAAGTGTTTCAGATTTCCTGTGCACTTTCACAATAAGACATAAAATTAAAATTATCTTGATTAATATAAGAATATATTATATGCATAGCAAGAGCATTAATCGAAGTAATTTTCTCGTCTATTATATCACACCCATTTTCAATAGTATCCCAACATTTAATATTAACAGATTTTAAATAAAATTCCCTTTTTAATTTCCAATTCAAAAAATCTATTCCATCAAAAATAGGAGGAACAATATTAGACCGACCCTCAGTAAAAGCCTTATTTAAGGAAGCCATTCTTAAAAATTAAAATTTGTAAAACAAAATTAGACTTTGAAAAATCAAAAATGGCTTTTGTTCTAGCTCCGATACCACATGTAGGATCAATTTCACCCTAGAGGGGGGTAAATAGGATGATACTAGTAGTTATAAAAATTTATTGCGAAAGTATATAAAATAATTTCAGCATAGATAATAGTCGTGTAATAGCAGCACAGATAATAGGAGAATAAAAAATGCAGAAATAAAACACATAGATTTACCCAGCTTCGGCAAAACCCTACCTACATTCTACCCCCAAGGTTTCAACTAGAAATTAAGTAGTCAGATGTTTACACACGTAAACTCGCGACACCCGCTAATGACTAACCTAACTCTACGCTCAAAACCCTGCCACAACTCAGCCACTAAATTGCGAATTCTTGAACTACACCACTGTAGTTCGTCACCTAGTCACACGATTAGAAATTACAATGTTTAAAAGAGAAATACAAATTTATAAAACAATTTAAAAATAATTAAACCCTAATTAAAAAGCAAACCCCAAAACTCTATAACCGGTCCATAAAAAATTAAGTGATAAAAAGTATGTCCCTCTTCTCTTTTATTTTATTATGTCGGCCAGCTTTCTTCTTCCTTTGTGAAAATGGCTTCTTCAATATTCATTCGCTCCACTCTGATAAAATTAGGGCTTTGCAATTGAAGAAGTGCCGACTTCAATTTGATCAGTCGAATATGCGATTTCGCTTTCTTTGCTCTGTCGATTGACCGTCTCTTCATAGCTTAGTTTCGGCTGCTTCTTTGATCTAGTTCGATTCGAATAATCTAGTGTGTAATTTATGCTTTTCTACTATGCTATTTAGCTTGCTCGAACTCGATCAAATTCGAGTTGTTGATTTGATTTTTGGTATTTGTTTTGCTCGAACTCGAATACTTTTTACGGCCGATGATGATTGGGTTTTGTAGGATTCGAATTCCTATATTTTCATTCATATAAACGTCTGATAATTCTCAACTTGGCCGTTTGATTTTGTTTTGATGCTGGTGATGATTTCTGACTTGTTCAAAATCATATGCTTTTTGCTTGGTTGTCACGGCTTTGATTTCTCACTTGGTTCGACTTTCTTGGTCATCATGGCTCTGACTTCTCTGACGATGTTGATTTATTTTGACTTTGGCCATTTGAGGATTTGTTCGAAACTACCCTAATTATTTTGAAGCTGCTACTTCTCTACTGTACATCATTTGAATTTGGTTTGAATCAATTAGTTGCTTCGAGTTACTGCAGTTTTCACTCTTGTTAATGCAGCTTTCTGCACTTGATATTTGACGTGTGTTGTAGTTGTATCGATGAACTCTATGCACACTATTGACTGTGATTGTGTAGTCTGCACTGTGCATCTCCATTTGTATATCCATTTGCGTTTGATTACTTCATTGCTGCTTTGCACTTGTAGTCAGGTATGCATTGCTGTCACATTGGCTTGTTCCTTCGAGTCAGCACTGTGTCTTGATTGCATTGAGCTCTGTAGCTTCTGGGTTGCTCCTGACCATTTTATTTCATTCATGATGTTGAGTTTCTGGTTTCAATTGTGTCTTTTGGTATTTGAGTTCATTTTCCTTGGTTTTGGTTACATGTACATATATGTTGTTTATCACTTCATGTTGAAGTCCGGTGAACTGTTTTTGCATATGAACTCAAAATGCTTTCAATCCTGGGTTTGTTGCTTTATGACTCCACTTTCTTGACTTGTACTTGACCATATATAGGCTTATGGTTCTGGGTTGTACAATCTACTTCCTGGCATCATCATGTAGTCTGCTTTGGGTATTGGACTTGCACTTAGCTTTGTATATTTGTGATTGCACTTGATTCATTGCTTCGATTCATTTGTGCATGCTCTGTGGTGCCTTTATGTGCTTTGCTCCTGGATTGAATCCAGCTTATAGCTCACGTTTGACCTTGTGCTCGTATCATGACTTAACTTGAGTTGAACCCGGCTTTTGATTGGGTTTGACATTGTGCTCACCTGTCCTTGTAATCTTGTCAAGTGTACATTGATGTGCACGGCCTTGTGTCATGTACAGTGATATGTTGTGCATGTCACAAATGTTCGTGTTTGATGAATTAAATGATGACGAACAACCCAAATAACCGAGGTAAATAATATTTTCAAAATTACATTTTATTTATTTTATTTTCAATTTTATTGTGTCAGTGTATATTTTTGCAGATAACTCATATGCTGGATTCAATCTGGAATGAAGTTGAAGATAAAATATGAGTGAACAAGTGATATGTAGTGAGGTGCAAATGTATAGTGAAAAATGTGATTGAAATTGTAATTGAAAATTGTATATATAAGCTTAAACTTGTACTATTCAAAATTGTAATAAATTTTGTTTGAATAAAATATTTGTTTGAATTTAAATTTTATGTTATTTATTTTATTCAGTAAATATTTATTAATTATGTGAAAAATAAAATAGTACATTAACAAATATATTTAAATGAATATATATATGTTTATTATCATCAAACAAAAATCATATACTTGCATATTCAACAATGGCTTCAAAGAATGAATTGTTGCATAGTGATTAATGCGACTAAACTCATGTGGTGGAAGATTTTCCAAAGGTTCGTATAACAGATTTTCAACATATATATATATGCTGGCCCACTTATATAATTTGCATTTTTAGCCAATTAAATGACAAAATTTTATGAAATACTTCGAATAAAAGTTGTTGCTTAAGTTCTTGCGTAATCGAGTAACTACTTGCCACAATTACACTGCATTATACTCCAGTAGCATGGCATGGCGAAAAACCTGTTACATTAATTGAAAATATAAGAACGTCAAAAATAATACAATCGAAAATCTATACCTACAACATACCAACTTCAAATGATTTTGAAATGTTAATACATAATATCTTAGAACCTCTTTACTCAAAAAATCCATTAAAATGGTTTGATAAAGCACCAAGGTATTATAAAATCGAACTAATGGAACAATACATAGAAGCCAAAGTTCGAGTTAACAATATCTTGGTAACACCAACGAACAAAAAAGAATTTGCAAAATAATTAAAAGATCTATTAAATTTAAAATTAATATGAAAAAGTTTTAGTGCTTATTCTTCTCCAGCCTTTTTAGTAAGTAATCATGCTGAAATTAAAAAAGGAAAGGAAAGAATGGTAATAAACTACATAAAGCTTAATAACTCTACCAGATTTGATGGATATTTTATTCCATCCGCCGAGCATCAAACTAAGCAGATACAAGGAGCAAAATACTATAGTAAATTTGATGCTAAATTGGGTTTTTGGCAATTAAAACTTGCCGATAAATAGTCCATGGAGTTAACTGCCTTTAGTTGCCTATAAAGACATTTTGAATTGTTAGTTATGCCTTTTGGATCAAAAAATGCACCACAAGTATTTCAAAAATGGATAAATTCTATGTTCGGACATTTACCATTTGCAACTGTTTATATAGACGACATCCTTGTATTTCTAATACCACGGAAGAACATAAACAACATCTTCTAGTAGTAATGCAAATATTACTACAAAATGATGTAATTCTTAGCACTAAGAATGTAACGACCCGAAAATTTCGTTAACTAAATTTGTCATATTTTCCATAATTTTTAATAAAATGAATGTTAGAAATTTGGTGTTGCCATTTGTTCTTATTAAAAGTTAACAATTTAAAATGAGATTTCCAATTCAATAAAATAATGTAAATATTGTGGTTTAAATTTTGAATGGAATATGTGAAAACAAGAGTAATTATGGAATAATATGTTATTTATTTAGAGTATTGAATAAAAAAAATTTGTAAGCCAATTTTAATTAATGGTAATAATGCGATATAAGCTAATAAATTTGATCTCAATGCGATAACCATTTAATGAAGGTAATGAAACAGGATTTAGGAAAATGTATACTAGGTATAAATCAAATAGAAGGAAACAAACGTATATATCGAATTGATTTATGAATAAATACTTTGGATAGTAACTGAATGTACAGTAATGGTAATTTAAAACCTATTTATAGTAAGACTGCATAAGATTCAGTAAATTAAGTGGTGGAAAGATGTTTCCTAGATATACTTTGAAGATGTGAAATTAAAGGTGAATATTAAAATTGGTTAATGTAAAATAACATTGATTAACCGTAAATGGGAATAAATTTGAAAATAAAAATTTATGTTACAAGTGGGTGAAAGTAAAGATAAGGGGCAAGAGTGTTGGAATAGGTATATTAGAATAGCTATAAAGTGTAAATGTACGTATTTATAGCAACATAAATTATTGAAGAAAAATAATTGGTAAACGGGGTTTGGGCTAAGGAAATGTTATTGATTGTTTTGAAACCTTATTTATTATGGGAAATTAATTTAGCATAAGCAAAACCAATTTAAATATCTAATTTATCAGTAAAGCAATACTAATAAATAGTAATCAATGCAAATTTATGTAACAATTGAATGTGAAATTTGGGGAATAGACGCAAAGTATATATGAGTTGCTAAAAGTATGCATAATAAGTGCAAATTTAATAAATCAATGTCCTGTAGAGGTTGGAGTATGGTTAGCAATAAAAGCTTTTAAAGGAAAAACCTTTAATTTATAAATGAAAATCAATGCATTAAATTAGGTGTAACTGAATGCATGTAAATAATTTTGTAAGAATAAGTTAATAAACAATTTATTTGTGCATACCCGATTTAATTGAAATAACAGAAAAGACAAGAACTTGATTTGCCTATGTATATATATTGATAAACTATAACTAAATAGAAAGTTTGGTAGTAAATAGGATATAAGAAGACAAAGGCAACTAGTAAATTAATAAATGAATTCATAATAATAAGTAGTAATTAATGCATATATATTTGGCATTAGTGATAATTACAAAACTTTACCCATTTATCTAATTTATTTAATTAAATCTAAATCTATGGCAACATTGTTGTAATGATGGTTGTAAGTGAATTTGAATGTAAAAGGGTAACAATTATTTAGGTTAACCATTTTGAGTATGTTAAGTTAAGAATGGCAATCGATTGAAATAAATCTAAATTAATTATTTTGTTTTGGTTAATGTGTTCTAGTTAATAAAGGGGAGTTTACAAGAAATGAAGCATGCACTAATGACATGTGTTATAATTCAAATGTTATTTATACCCATAAAATGTCTATTTACTGAATAGAAAGATTTTAAATCAATAAGCGAATTTATTGAGGTTCCAATTTATAATTTATAACATTTAATGTAGACTCAGTTACAATTAATTGACTTAAATCGTACAGTTAGCGTAGATTTGTTTTGTAATTGGAGTAGTTAATCCTATAAGATGAAGTTAATGCTAATTCTATTTATAATTGGACCATTTGTTGATATAGATTATAGAAAGCAAGATGTATAAATTTAATTAAAGTATCAACATTCAACAATTGTAATTATTGAAAATTAAAATGGAATTTGAGGATAATAAGGTGAAACCGTGGACAAATGTTAATGCATCCTTATTTCTGGTAAAAGATGAGTATATAAAAGTTTGAAAATCAAAAATAGGTTTTTGAAAACTTAATTTATAATTTCTAAATATAAGGAAGTGGAGAAATTAACACTGCAATGGATAGACTTATCAGCTTTTAATTTACATCTAAATTTGTTTAGATCAATTTGGAAATTAATAAAATTGTGGATATATTTTGAAACGTAAACGAAACGTCTAGATTTACATTTGTAAATACGTTAAAATAAAATGTAAATGATAAGGAATTTATTTATTTCGTAAATCCGTAACGTGTGTAATTAATATTATTTATCTTTTGGGACCACTTCCGTTTGCACGTTAAAATTCATGCACACCTATTCTTTTGCGATCTATCTATAAATAGACGATCAAAAACCCTAGCCTCCATCTTCTATCATTTGTCTATACGTTCTTTCCTTCAACTCCTTCTCCTCCTCAAATGGATGCAAACCTAGATCTATTTCTATTCAAATTTCAAATGAAAATTCAAACATCTCAGAAAAATTCCAAAAAAATATATGTCGTAATTTTCATCAATACGAATCTACGTCTGCTGTTCGTTTCTCAAGACAGTGAACGGTTTTACTAGAAATCGAGGTCAAACGTTGGAAATTCGAAACCCTATATGTGATTTGGGGCTTTTCGATTTAGGAGTCAATCGGGGAAATTGAAAGATGGGTTTTGAAGCACTCATCAAGAGGAGTCGATAGGTGGTAGTCTCGTGGCCTAGCTCGACCGGAGGCGTTGGGAATTTGACAATTAGGGTTTCGAAACCCTAAGTTTATGGTGGCGGCGGCGAGCGCTAGGGGGTGCCGCACCCACATCTGAAGGAAGATGAGACTTAGGCGGTGACGTTGGTGGTCACGGCGTGGCACATGGTGGTCGAACGGCGAGGGTAATCATGGTCAAAGGTCACGGCTGTAGAGGTTGACTACGTGTTTTGTTACGAACGTAGTCGCGTGTTTGAGGAGAAGCTTCTGTTGATGACGTGGCATAGCATATAGGGTAGGTTTGTGTTATTTTAAATTTTGTTTTCATACGTTCAAATCAACATAACTTTCTCATACGAACTCGTTTTCACGCGAGATTTTTTTTATTAGGATCGAAATTAAATTCCGTATCTGTTGGCGCTGGTTTGGAACGATTTGGAGACCGTCGAATTTTTGGGTTTAAATCGGATTTAAATTCGATTTAAATTCAAAAGGTGAGTGTTTTAACCCACTCACAACTTCTAAAGGTTTTTATGTTTGTTAAATTTATTTTAGATATGAGTAGAGATTTATTTATGACTGTTTGGCATGTTTTATTCATCATATCTGTTAAATCGCATTTATTTAATATAACTGTTCATTAAATTTTATTACTGCATATAGATTGACAGTTATAGTTATTTATTTGCAGATAAACTGTTAGTATAATAGTGGTTAAATTTATTTTTGAATATAACTGCCAGTTATTACCTGTTATATATTATCGGATATATATTGATATTGTTTTGTTATTGGATGATGATTGTGATTTGGATGATGGATGATGATGGATGAATGGATGTTTTATTTTATATCATTAAACTACAAGTTATCATGCATTTTTCGTTCCATTCGGGATTGTGGTTTGAAATGATATACAACCGCAAATTTTTATTTTTAATTTGCGGATTGAAATGATAAACATCCGTATCACTTGACCATAGGATAGAAAATTATATACAGGCACAGTGGTCTATATATAAAATATTTTAAAGTGATTTCTATGGTTTGGATGGGATACGGTTTATAAAAAATTTTAAGTTTTGATATTTTATAAATATTATTCTTCTACATATATACATATGAAGTTAAAATTTTTGAATTTAGGCTGTGTATAAATCTGTTAAATAAAAATGGAAAAAATTGAGAAAACGGAATTTGAAAATTTATATTATATGTTTAATTTTGAAAATTTTAAGGTATGATATTTATAACTGGAGTTTTTCCAAGATAAATTTAAATGAATATTCTAGTATAATTAAATTTAAGGAAATATTAAATTTCTAGAAATTGGAGTTGTATTTATGGATTTTTATGTGAATATTCAAGACTAAATAATAGAACAATAGATTTGTTGAAAGAATAAATTCCAACTTTAGTTTTAAAATATTAATACTCCAAATGGATATATATATATATATATATATATATATAGAAATTGAAATGGTTTTGGAACTTGAAAGTGATATTTAAATTATGGTTTAGACTTTAAATAAGGAAATATATTTGTAAAGCCATGGAAATTATTTTCCTTTAAAAAGTAACCTTAAAGTCAAACCATTTATTTTATATACCGTTGAATATCCAAACCATTCAAGTTTTAGAAGTTATGGTTTTAAAACTATGAATTTTCGAAATATTATGCTTTGAAAGTATAATTCAAATGTTTCGTTTCCAGATATTATAGATTTTAAAGCAGTATATTTTTGGAAAAGAATTATATTTGGATAAAATGATATCATATTGTTTTGGGTTTTAAAATGATATCGTATTCATAGTTTTTGAAATGGAAATTTTTATTCTGGTTTTTAAGTATAAACTATTTTTAAATGACCGCGGTGTTATAATAACGATGGGTTGGCAAAGAGACCGGGATCGGATATGGACATACTCTCTGTCGATACCGAAAACCACTTTGACTAACCGTGTACGCGGTGGAGATTCCAGAATGAAGTAGGTTGGTGGCGACGTTTCCTGTAAGGTAAATATATTGACCCAACTCCCGTGAGTTCGCATAAGGTGGCTAAAACAGGAGCGATCGACGGGTTAATGAGGTCATTCCTCTGATCGGACACTCCTCTTCGATATTATACTTTGACTTTGGATTGATTCAGTGGCCACTTTTACTTTGATTTTGGGGGAGTTTGTCCGAGGTGGGCGGCAGCTGCGCGCTGCGCGTTTCCATCGGCCCGGAAGCGTAATTGGTATATCTACCCTGGCATTGCCTAGTTGTGCCGTGTCACCTACCTATCGCGCCTTGTACGAGTTTGGATTTCTCCCGTAGCCCGTGTGGTATCCTTTGGTGGCTTCCCGATCAGGAGGGACTATGATATTGGATGGACTACTGGAACTATTACGTGTTAAGGTGGAAAATGTAAAGCCTTAATGCTACTTAAAAGTATGTTTATTTTACTATAGACACTATTATAATAGCGCAATATACTACATAGTAAATAGTTTAACGGATCCTTAGGAGATGTAAATCCCGAGCATCTCTTGAGTTACTGCACTCATATTTAATTCTTTTAATTTAACTTACATAAGATCTTTTAGTTCTGACTCGAGTGTTTTTGTCTTTTCAAATTCGCTCGGGTCAGTCCGAGCGTTTCAGGATTTGAAGATTTAGCTTTGGAGGATGAAGACGAAGATTCGTATTATTATTATTTATACTAGTTCACTACACACTGTTCCGCTGCATTGATATTTTGGTATGTGTAACTCTGATATGTATTATATAAATGTTTGTAAACAGTTTTATAAACTGTAAATTTTATTATTATATTTTATCCTTCCACTGTGAGATTCTATTTTGTTTATTTCTTCTCTGTTTTTCTTATTTACCCCATAACAATCCGCCCTTCCGTATGGTTTGAATTGGCACGTGTGTCTGTTTAAATCGTGCGAAAAGGCTGGATGTTACAGTTGGTATCAGAGCTTTGGTTTAGCGATAAACTTTGGCTTTGTGGGGTTTGACTCTTTGTTAATAGGATAGTAATACCCTATGGGAGTCGCTGAGTGTATATATATGAGAGAGCGTATTTGTTAGTGTTATAAAAATGTTTTAATATTGTGTTAATCTGTTCCGTTTTGTATTTATAAATTCTGGTTGGTGCATGGGACGTTGTGACATCAATAGGAATTTCTAAACACTTAATAGGACAGACCGACATAATATTTGTTTTTAATATAGGTAAATGAAATAACTTTGCCTATTATATTTTCTATATATAAAAATATTTTATAAAGACACATATTTTGTTGCTATAGATTGGGTGTTAGGTAATGAAAACATAAATAATAGTTGAAACTAAGTTGAAAATAAAATAAATGAAAAGTGGAAACTTAGAACTTAAGTTCCGGGGTTTTGAAATTTCTTTCGAATAAATTTTGGAATATAATAATATTGTTTATAAGTATTTTCTGATATAAATGTTTCAATATAATTCGGAAGAATTGTTTTAAAGAAGATTTTGGAGAAAATAAGTTTTGCACTTCCTCTTTGTCGCTGGAAAATAATTTCGATGATGGCGGCCGCATCATCGACTTTCATTTTCGAGTTTCGAAGGGAAAGGCCACTATAGTAGTTTTACTGCAGATTCATTTTTGAAAAATATATAAGTTTTGAATTGTTTAAATATAATTAGAGATATATAAGTTGCAAGAATAAATTTATCTATTATTTTAAAATAATTTGAAATTTAACCCGGTATTTTAAATTTTAAATTTCCAGTTATTAATTGTTTCAATTATTGTAGTGAACTGAAACATAGGTATTTAATAAATTAAAACCTTTAAAGGGAATAAGAGATTTAATGATAGGTTATAAATGGTATTTAATGGAATTTGGAGTTATAACCTATGAAATAAATAATATTATTATTGAACTTTAAATTAATCATAGGTAATGAGAAACTTGTATAACTTTCAAGTACATTCTTTAAAAATATATATAACTTACCAAATATGAAAAGTTGAAATGTTAAATAAGAGATTGGAATAGAATATTATACAAGTAGAAATTTTGGAAATAATGAAGTATTCAATGAATTGCTATTATAAATGAGAATTTAATGGCATAAACTTAAGTTATAATCGAAATTTTACCATAATTAAAGGTAAGTATTATAAATAGGTGATTTTAAACTTAAGTAAATAAAACGAAACTCTTTAATAAATAAGGATTGAGGTGTATGGTTATAAAATTTAGTATGATTTAAATGCTACTAGTTGAATAAAATGGAAAGTAGGTAATATAAATAAATGACTGTAAACCTTAGGTAATAAATTAATAAAATCCTTTATTTATAAGAATGGAGGTTATAAGGTTAAGAATTTAAGTGTAGTTAAAAAAAGGGTTACTGTAATTTAATATAATAGCATGTAAGCATTTAATAAATGATTGAATTTGAGAACTGCATTAAATGTAATACAAATAAAAGAGACTTACATAACCTAAATAAAATAAAAATGAATAATGGTAAGTAATAAGTAGAAATAAGGAAACAACCATTGAATGAGAAATAAAATTTGAAGTTTGTTAGAAATAAATGTAAATTATAAAAAGGAAATTTTATGTGGGTTGAATAAAAGAAATAAAATCAAACAATTAAAGAATGTAATGAATTTATATAAGTTGAATTGATTTGTTGGTTTAAATCGATATTGTTTACTTTATAGTTGGCTGGGTAAGAAAATTTGACGTTGTTGGATGAATAAATAATCTATTTTTGTCCCATCTAAGACTGTTGAGTAAATGATGCACTGGATAGTTATTTTTCATTCCGTACCATTTCAAGTTTTGAACCCGAACAACTATTTGCTTGTTTGATTGAATGGTTATTTTGTTTTGTTGTGTATACTGTTTGTCGAAATTGATGATTGTGTATTTATTGTTGTTAGTAGTTGAAACCATGAAAATATTTCACTTTATATAAATAGTTAACCTTTTTTAGATTATATAAGTGAAATGCAGGTATGGAAGCAATTGTTACCGCTTTTGTTTCCATAAATTAAGCGTAATTTGCCCAACAAATAGGTACGTTCCCGGTTTACGTTTTGTAGCGCTATATATTTTCCCGTGTTGGGATATACTATTTTGAATATTCTATATGATAAGCCTCTCCGTACAATGGAGACTCTGCCAAAATTTTCCGTAAATTTTGGACTTAGAATTATGTTGAAAATGTTTTCCAAACTTTAATTATTTAAGTATAAAAGGATATAATGATTATAAAACGGGTATATTTTATTTAAGGTAATAAATTTAGTAAATTACTGTTTATAAGTTAAATATTTTGAATAAGATGTATTGTTATTTAATTCTTTCTTCTCCCTTCTTTTCCTTTTCGGGGACGAAAAGTTTTGAGTGGGGGAGAGTGTAACGACCCGAAAATTTCGTTAACTAAATTTGTCATATTTTCCATAATTTTTAATAAAATGAATGTTAGAAATTTGGTGTTGCCGTTTGTTCTTATTAAAAGTTAACAATTTAAAATGAGATTTCCAATTCAATAAAATAATGTAAATATTGTGGTTTAAATTTTGAATGGAATATGTGAAAACAAGAGTAATTATGGAATAATATGTTATTTATTTGGAGTATTGAATAAAAAAAAAATTGTAAGCCAATTTTAATTAATGGTAATAATGCGATATAAGCTAATAAATTTGATCTCAATGCGATAACCATTTAATGAAGGTAATGAAACAGGATTTAGGAAAATGTATACTAGGTATAAATCAAATAGAAGGAAACAAACGTATATATCGAATTGATTTATGAATAAATACTTTGGATAGTAATTGAATGTACAGTAATGGTAATTTAAAACCTATTTAAGTAAGACTGCATAAGATTCAGTAAATTAAGTGGTGGAAAGATTTTTCCTAGATATACTTTGAAGATGTGAAATTAAAGGTGAATATTAAAATTGGTTAATGTAAAATAACATTGATTAACCGTAAATGGGAATAAATTTGAAAATAAAAATTTATGTTACAAGTGAGTGAAAGTAAAGATAAGGGGCAAGAGTGTTGGAATAGGTATATTAGAATAACTATAAAGTGTAAATGTACGTATTTATAGCAACATAAATTATTGAAGGAAAATAATTGGTAAACGGGGTTTGGGCTAAGGAAATGTTATTGATTGTTTTGAAACCTTATTTATTATGGGAAATTAATTTAGCATAAGCAAAACCAACGCAAATATCTAATTTATCAGTAAAGCAATAATAATAAATAGTAATCAATGCAAATTTATGTAACAATTGAATGTGAAATTTGGGGAATAGACGCAAAGTATATATGAGTTGCTAAAAGTATGCATAGTAAGTGCAAATTTAATAAATCAATGTCCTGTAGAGGTTGGAGTATGGTTAGCAATAAAAGCTTTTAAAGGAAAAACCTTTAATTTATAAATGAAAATCAATGCATTAAATTAGGTGTAACTGAATGCATGTAAATAATTTTGTAAGAATAAGTTAATAAACAATTTATTTGTGCATACCCGATTTAATTGAAATGACAGAAAAGACAAGAACTTGATTTGCCTAGGTATATATATTGATAAACTATAACTAAATAGAAAGTTTGGTAGTAAATAGGATATAAGAAGACAAAGGCAACTAGTAAATTAATAAATGAATTCATAATAATAAGTAGTAATTAATGCATATATATTTGGCATTAGTGATAATTACAAAACTTTACCCATTTATCTAATTTATTTAATTAAATCTAAATCTATGGCAACATTGTTGTAATGATGGTTGTAAGTGAATTTGAATGTAAAAGGGTAACAATTATTTAGGTTAACCATTTCGAGTATGTTAAGTTAAGAATGGCAATCGATTGAAATAAATCTAAATTAATTATTTTGTTTTGGTTAATGTGTTCTAGTTAATAAAGGGGAGTTTACAAGAAATGAAGCATGCACTAATGACATGTGTTATAATTCAAATGTTATTTATACCCATAAAATGTCTATTTACTGAATAGAAAGATTTTAAATCAATAAGCGAATTTATTGAGGTTCCAATTTATAATTTATAACATTTAATGTAGACTCAATTACAATTAATTGACTTAAATCGTGCAGTTAGCGTAGATTTGTTTTGTAATTGGAGTAGTTAATCCTATAAGATGAAGTTAATGCTAATTCTATTTATAATTGGACCATTTGTTGATATAGATTATAGAAAGCAAGATGTATAAATTTAATTAAAGTATCAACATTCAACAATTGTAATTATTGAAAATTAAAATGGAATTTGAGGATAATAAGGTGAAACCATGAACAAATGTTAATGCATCCTTATTTCTGGTAAAAGATGAGTATATAAAAGTTTGAAAATCAAAAATAGGTTTTTGAAAACTTAATTTATAATTTCTAAATATAAGGAAGTGGAGAAATTAACACTGCAATGGATAGACTTATCAGCTTTTAATTTACATCTAAATTTGTTTAGATCAATTTGGAAATTAATAAAATTGTGGATATATTTTGAAACGTAAATGAAACGTCTAGATTTACATTTGTAAATACGTTAAAATAAAATGTAAATGATAAGGAATTTATTAATTTCCTAAATCCGTAACGTGTGTAATTAATATTATTTATCTTTTGGGACCACTTCCGTTTGCAGGTTAAAATTCGTGCACACCTATTCTTTTGCGATCTATCTATAAATAGACGATCAAAAACCCTAGCCTCCATCTTCTATCATTTGTCTATACGTTCTTTCCTTCAACTCCTTCTCCTCCTCAAATGGATGCAAACCTAGATCTATTTCTATTCAAATTTCAAATGAAAATTCAAACATCTCAGAAAAATTCCAAAAAAATATATGTCGTAATTTTCATCAATACGAATCTACGTCTGCTGTTCGTTTCTCAAGACAGTAAACGGTTTTACTAGAGATCGAGGTCAAACGTTGGAAATTCGAAACCCTATATGTGATTTGGGGCTTTTCGATTTAGGAGTCAATCGGGGAAATTGAAAGATGGGTTTTGAAGCACTCATCAAGAGGAGTCGATAGGTGGTAGTCTCGTGGCCTAGCTCGACCGGAGGCGTTGGGAATTTGACAATTAGGGTTTCGAAACCCTAAGTTTATGGTGGCGGCAGCGAGCACTAGGGGGTGCCGCACCCACATCTGAAGGAAGAGGAGACTTAGGCGGTGACGTTGGTGGTCACGGTGTGGCACATGGTGGTCGAACAGCGAGGGTAATCATGGTCAAAGGTCACGGCTGTAGAGGTTGCCTGCGTGTTTTGTTACGAACGTAGTCGCGTGTGTTTGAGGAGAAGCTTCTGTTGATGACGTGGCATAGCATATAGGGTTGGTTTGTGTTATTTTAAATTTTGTTTTCATACGTTCAAATCAACATAACTTTCTCATACGAACTCGTTTTCACGCGAGATTTTTTTATTAGGATCGAAATTAAATTCCGGATCTGTTGGCGCTGGTTTGGAACGATTTGGAGAACGTCGAATTTTTGGGTTAAAATCGGATTTAAATTCGATTTAAATTCAAAAGGTGAGTGTTTTAACCCACTCACAACTTCTAAAAGCTTTTATGTTTGTTAAATTTATTTTAGATATGAGTAGAGATTTATTTATGACTGTTTGGCATGTTTTATTCATCATATCTGTTAAATCGCATTTATTTAATATAACTGTTCATTAAATTTTATTACTGCATATAGATTGACAGTTATAGTTATTTATTTGCAGATAAACTGTTAGTTTAATAGTGGTTAAATTTATTTTTGAATATAACTTCCAGTTATTACCTGTTATATATTATCGGATATATATTGATATTGTTTTGTTATTGGATGATGATTGTGATTTGGATGATGGATGATGATGGATGAATGATGTTTTATTTTATATCATTAAACTACAAGTTATCATGCATTTTTCGTTCCATTCGGGATTGTGGTTTGAAATGATATACAACCGCAAATTTTTATTTTTAATTTGCGGATTGAAATGATAAACATCCGTATCACTTGACCATAGGATAGAAAATTATATACAGGCACCGTGGTCTATATATAAAATATTTTAAAGTGATTTCTATGGTTTGGATGGGATACGGTTTATAAAAATTTTTAAGTTTTGATATTTTATAAATAATATTCTTCTACATATATACATATGAAGTTAAATTTTTTGAATTTAGGCTGTGTATAAATCCGTTAAATAAAAATGGAAAAAATTGAGAAAATGGAATTTGAAAATTTATATTATATGTTTAAGTTTGGAAATTTTAAGGTATGATATTTATAACTGGAGTTTTTCCAAGATAAATTTAAATGAATATTCTAGTATAATTAAATTTAAGGAAATATTAAATTTCTAGAAATTGGAGTTGTATTTATGGATTTTTATGTGAATATTCAAGACTAAATAATAGAACAATTGATTTGTTGAAAGAATAAATTCCAACTTTAGTTTTGAAATATTAATACTTCAAATGGATATATATATATATATATATATAGAAATTGAAATGGTTTTGGAACTTGAAAGTGATATTTAAATTATGGTTTAGACTTTAAATAAGGAAATATATTTGTAAAGCCATGGAAATTATTTTTCTTTAAAAAGTAACCTTAAAGTCAAACCATTTATTTTATATACCGTTGAATATCCAAACCATTCAAGTTTTAGAAGTTATGGTTTTAAAACTATGAATTTTCGAAATATTATGCTTTGAAAGTATAATTCAAATGTTTCGTTTCCAGATATTATAGATTTTAAAGCAGTATATTTTTGGAAAAGAATTATATTTGGATAAAATGATATCATATTGTTTTGGGTTTTAAAATGATATCGTATTCATAGTTTTTGAAATGGAAATTTTTATTCTGGTTTTTAAGTATAAACTATTTTTAAATGACCGCGGTGTTATAATAACGATGGGTTGGCAAAGAGACCGGGATCAGATATGGACATACTCTCTGTCGACACCGAAAACCACTTTGACTAACCGTGTACGCGGTGGAGATTCCAGAATGATGTAGGTTGGTGGCAACGTTTCCTGTAAGGTAAATACGTGGACCAACTCCCGTGAGTTGGCATAAGGTGGCTAAAACAGGAGTGATCGACGGGTTAATGAGGTCATTCCTCTGATCGGACACTCCTCTTCGATATTATACTTTGACTTTGGATTGATTCAGTGGCCACTTTTACTTTGATTTTGGGGGAGTTTGTCCGAGGTGGGCGGCAGCTGCGCGCTGCGCGTTTCCATCGGCCCGGAAGCGTAATTGGTATATCTACCCTGGCATTGCCTAGTTGTGCCGTGTCACCTACTCTATCGTGCCTTGTACGAGTTTGGATTTCTCCTGTAGCCCGTGTGGTATCCTCTGGTGGCTTCCCGATCAGGAGGGACTATGGTATTGGATGGACTACTGGGACTATTACGTGTTAAGGTGGAAAATGTAAAGCCTTAATGCTATTTAAAAGTATGTTTATTTTACTATAGACACTATTATAATAGCGCAATATACTACATAGTAAATAGTTTAACGAATCCTTAGGAGATGTAAATCCCGAGCATCTCTTGAGTTACTGCACTCATATTTAATTCTGTTAATTTAACTTACATAAGATCTTTTAGTTCTGACTCGAGTGTTTTTGTCTTTTCAAATTCGCTCGGGTCAGTCCGAGCGTTTCAGGATTTGAAGATTTAGCTTTGGAGGATGAAGACGAAGATTCGTATTATTATTATTTATACTAGTTCACTACACACTGTTCCGCTGCATTGATATCTTGGTATGTGTAACTCTGATATGTATTATATAAATGTTTGTAAACAGTTCTATAAACTGTATATTTTATTATTATATTTTATCCTTCCGCTGTGAGATTCTATTTTGTTTATTTCTTCTCTGTTTTTCTTATTTACCCCATAACAATCCGCCCTTCCGTATGGTTTGAATTGGCACGTGTGTCTGTTTAAATCGTGCGAAAAGGCTGGATGTTACAAAGAAAATTGAATTGTTTGAAAAAGAAATAGATTTTCTTGGAAAGAGAATTAAAAATGGACAAATAGGATTATAACAACACGTTTACACTAAAATTAGAGATTTCCCTAATCCATTTAAAATAGTAAATGAACTCTAAAGCTTCTTAGTATTGTTAAACCATGGTAGAAAATTGATTCTCAATTTATCAGCTAAGACCCAAAATTTACAAAAGAAGCTCACAGATGAACAAGAAAAATACAAACAACATAATAGAGAACAACCAAGAAGATGGAACATGGACATTACCAAAACAAAAAGAAGATGAAATAAAGAAATTTAAAGATCTAGTAAAAGATCAAAAGATCCTCTATTTTCCTTCAGATGAAGAATTACTTACACTACAAACCGATGCTTTTGACAATTTTTGGGCAGGAGTATTAATTGTAAAATAAAAGAAAGTTGTAGCATATTCCTCTCAGATTGAATATGCTGCATATGACAAGGAATTACTCGTTATTAACTTAGCAATCAAAATCTAAGAATTTATCTTCTACATAGACAATTTGTGATTGAAATAGGCAATAAATATGTTGCTCAATTCTTAAAGAAAAAACTATAAACAATCTAGAAGCAAATCTTTGAAGAATCAGATTAGCAATGTATTTATAAATCTATAACTATGATGTTAAATTCATTAGAATGTACATAATTTTGCTGTTGAACTTCTTACCAGGTTATGAAAAATGGATGAGGACTATTTAAAGAGAATCAAAGTATTATTAGAAAAAATGAAAAGTCTAGAAGATTTCCAATAGCTGAAATCGTCTAAAAATACCAAACAAACCTCCAAAGAGGCTTCATCCTTACAAAGTTTCAAAGAAACCAATACTTCCATGGGAGTAAATGAAGAAAAGGTCAAACGAACGAAAATTGTTTCAACAAACAAAAATAAGGCAACATCTTTCAACGCAACTCAAAAAATTGTTCCAATGAACAAAGGAAAGGCCATTGCCCCCATAGGAGTGCAAAGGCCATATGTCTCAGTTGTGGTCAAAGATCGGTACAATTTAAAAATGAAAGCATCAAATCCAAATTTGTACGACAATTTCAACGGATGTTATAAAGCTATCCAATCTGCAGACCATAGAGCTACAAATTTCTAGTTAACTCAACCAGAAAAACTTATTTGGGATTGAAGCGTACAATATCTCAGGAAGAAAAAATTACAAGACACATAAAATATAGTGTCTAAATTATCTCAACGTTCTTTTACATCTAGGTCTGAAGCACTATATTTAAAAGAAGCAGAATTGTTCGCTGACAACTCAGCTGAACATATCCATTTAAAGACAATATTTGCTCAAATGCAGACATCTGATCTTGTAAATCTAAGAATTCAAGACTTTCTAGAATTACTTATACTATATGAGATAGATAACACAAAAAATAAGTAGATGAATGCTAAAATGATGGTACAAGATATGATCTCTCTATATCAGCAATATCTCATTGATGAAAGTAACCTTATTCTATACGGCAAGGAATTAGAAGACACGAAATTAATAAAACTCTTAGAAAATGAAGAGTTAATCCTCAATACTAACAGAAAATTATGCTTAATAGACTGTTTTTAGAAATATAAAAATAAAAAAAACATATCAAGAAAGGCTTGGTACATGAAATTTATGTCAACACAAGCCATTCCGATGAATATTCAGACTATATTCCTGACATATGTAAAGCAAAGCTTACTGAGCATTCAAACGGATTTTATTTACCATGTTCATGTCCAAAATATGGAGCGTTTGGGAAGAAAGATAATACGTACATCTTTGCCCCTTTACTCAACTACGGGAGTTACACTGGATAATAGAGTATCCTCAACACGAGTTTATTAAATTCAATCGAAAAGAATTTAATAAAGAAAATGAAAGGATTTTAGCAGCACAAGAATTCTTCACTGAAGCCATCAGTAAAGGTGAAGTCGGATCACACTCCACTATTAAGGGGAAAATAATATTGTTATTAAATTACCTATCAACTTTCGAATTATCAAACGATAGAAGAATGAATGTTCGACGGTTCTTAGACAGTCTCAAAATTGGATCAGTAGGCACAATGGCATATGAAGAATACTTTGAAGAACAAGTGGAAAAAGAAAGGTTAAGACAAGACTCCATAATGAGAGACACTATGGGGACCGACCATTTCGATGACGAATCTCTAGCCAACCTAGATATTCAAAATAAAGCCAAAAGCATGGTGGACGATTATTCAGAATGAAGAGAAGACACAAAGAATCTAGCCACTACAATAGAGTGACAAATCACCCCACTAGCCTTAATAGCTTTCTTTTCTATAGAATTAAAAAGGAGGACACTTCCCCAGCCTACATAATAAAATAGAGGACACATATTACACCTAATTGACTAGAGAGGACAAATATTAAGCCCACTAAGTAAGAAATAAAGGGCAAAACAGTTATAAATAGGAGGCCTTCTCTTGCAGCAAGGATCATCAGAAAAAGTTTTTTTATTATCTTTTCTTCTTATCATAACGTATCTGAAAGCTTTACAAAATTATCTACCATATTAATAAAATTCCAGTTCTGCAATTAAATTTTATTGTTGTAGATTTCCGCTTTCTACTTTTATCTTTAGCTGCAAGAAATTGGTATCAAAGCTAGATGCTTGCAGAACTGAATATAATGAATTGTATCATAAGTGAGCTCGACTATGTAAGGACTCGGTCACGACCCTAGACTTGCCCCTAAATGGTAACAGACTGCGGACCTAGGTGACACGAAGGGGCTATACATTGCCGACACATGGCTCTATACATTGTTGACACATGGATCTATACGTTGTCGAAACATGGCTATAAACACGTGTCATAGATTTGGGGTGCAACCATCGTGATCAGGCTACTACGATGGATACTAGCCAATCTGGTTGACTCCCAAATCATAAAGGGAGTCGAACAGTGATAGACAAATACTGTAAGAGAGAGAGAGTGTGTGTGTGTGTAATAGCCCACACGCAATTATATACACTTGCCATTTGTTTTGTAAAATTAGTTCAGTCTAGTTTAAATTACTCTACATTTCATTTAGTAAAATTTTCATGCTTGTACAATTTCTTCCAGTTCAATAAACCGATTTGTAACGATCCATAATTTAATCAATTTAAATACGAATATTTGATATATTTTTAAATAGTTAAATAATGGATTTTATCAATCAAGTAGACTTTCTTTAAAGTAATAGCTAATGATGGTAAAGCTATTTTAAAATTTTGTTTACAAAAATAGACAGTTTGAAGAAAAATCAAAATGTAACCGAAAATCATTTTTCGAACTTTCGACTTTTAATCATCTAAAAGTTGTCGGAACATATTGTACGCACTAGTGTATATATGAAAACATATATACAAATAATATGTACTTTATATTAATGAAGTGATTAGATAAAAATAAATTTAAGAATATAATTAAGTTAATAAAGTGAAAGATGGACGTTTCTTTTCTAATTTAAAAAGAAAATAAGCACAAAATATAAGGCCAAGTACATACAAAAGAGAAGATGAGATGGCATGAATGAGAAGGGGGTGGTGTGTGCTTCATGATGGTGTAGAAGCGTGTGGTCAAATTTCCGTGGAGGGTATGTATTTTTTAAGAGAAGGGTAATTCAATAGTTTACCATTTCTATTTTATATAAAAACAACATCACTCTTTTCTTTTTCACTTTACTTCATTTCATTTCTTTATTCATTTCTTTCTTCTTCCTCTCCACTATCTTCACTTCTTCTTCCATGGCTTTCTAAAAGAATTTAAATTAAAATTCACCGCTTTCCTCTTTTAATCCTTAAACAAGTTCCTAAAACCACTTTTATTTTTCTCTACATCATTTATCCTCCAAACTCAAACCAAAAACGCCACTTTAGCACCATAGCCGAGCTCTCCTAGCATCGTGGGCGAGCTCTCTTAGCGTTCTCTAGGTCTTAAAAATCAAGTTTTGTAGAAAGAAGCTAAGTCCGTGTGTGATTTTCAAAGTTTCGGTAGTTTTGGTAAAAGATCGTGTTTGTTTAGGTGAGTAAAGCTCACTTTGAAAGTAAGTTTAAATTTTATTATTTTGTTATAATAATTTTGGTTAATTTCTTATATTATAAGTATAGTATATGGAATGATTATTGTTTGTTTTGGTTCCTGCTTGAAAGTGGATGACACAAAGGATGTTTGTATGGACTAGAGAAAGAACTGAAATCGAAATGTACACAGCAAATAGATCACCATAACACACTTTGAAGTGCATATGTGATAATTTGCAGGGGACAATTTTTCCTTGGCTTGTGGATGTTTATTTACATTTTATATATTGTGTAAGTAGTGATGGGATATGTTTGTTGCTTGGCAATAGTCGTTTGTGTTGATAACTTTCTTTTATGTGACATTGTAAATCCCGTATGTTTTTTAAACCTAGTTTACAAATTCATCATTCGAGAAAGTTTGAAATGTTTTCTTTTTCCGAATTGAATTTTGTTTTCCAAACCTTTTTGCAAAATTACTAAATAGGTTTACAATATACAAGGAAAGTGTAACATCCCGCCTTTTCGCACACTTTAAACCGACACACGTGCCAATTCAAAACATAACGGAAGGACGGATTGTTATGGGGTAAATAAGAAAAACAGAGAAGAAATAAAAACAAAATAGAATCTCACAGCGGAAGGATAAAATATAATAATAAATATACAGTTCAAAACAGTTTACAAACACTTGATTTGCTTTATACAATAAATATCAGAGTTACACCTACCAATACAATCAATGCAGCGGAACAGTATGAGTGTGGTGCAATACTATAGATAATAATAATACGACTCCTTCGTCTTCGTCCTTCAAAGCTAAAGTCTTCGATCTTGAAACGCTCGGACTGACCCGAGCGAATTTGAAAAGACAAAAACACTCGAGTCGGAACTAAAAGATCTTATGTGAGTTAAATTAACAGAAATAAATATGAGTACAGTAACTCAAGAGATGTTCGGGATTTACATCTCCTAAGGATCCGTTAAACTATTTACTATGTAGTATATTGCGCTATTATAATAGTGTCTATTTATAAAATAAACTTACTTTTTAATAGCGTTAAGGGGTTACCCATATAGCCCTTAACACAAATAATGCCAATAGTCTATACAGTACCGTAATACCTCCTGATCGGGAAGCTACCAGAGGATACTCCATAGGTACGACACAAATAGAAACTCGTAGTAAAGGCTCGGTATGGTAGGTGACACGGCACAACTAGGCAATGCCAGGATAGATATACCAATTGCTATCCAGGCTGGTGGAAACGCGTAGCCGCAGTTACCGCCCACCTCGGACTAACTCCCCAAAATCAAAATATAGAAGTGGCCACTGAATCAATCCAAAATCAAAGTATAATATCGAAGAGGACGGTCCGATCAGAGGAATGACCTCATTGGCCTGAGAATCGCTCCTGTTTTAGCCACCTTATGCCAACTCACGGGAGTCGGGTCCACGTATTTACCTTACAGGAAACGTCGCCAGCACCTACTTCATTCTGGAATCTCCACCGCGTACATGGTTAGTCAAAGTGGTTTTCGGTATCGACAGAGAGTATGTCCATATCCGATCCCGGTCTCTTTGCCAACCCATCGTTATTATAACACCGCGGTCATTTAAAATAGTTTATACTTAAAAACCAGAATAAAAATTTCCATTTCAAAAACTATGAGTACGATATCATTTTAAACCCAAAGCCATATTTTATCACTTATCCCAAATATAATTCTTTTCCAAAATCATAATGTTTTAACTTCATAACGTCTGAAAATCAAATATTTTCAAAGCATAATATTTTGAAAATCATAATTTAAAACCATAACTTCTAAAAACTTGAATGGTTTGGACATTCAACGGTATATGAATTAAATGGTTTAACTTAAATGTTACTTTGTAAAGAAAATAGTTCTCATGGCTTTACAAATACATTTCCTTATTAAAGTCTAAACCAAAATTTATATTATCTCTCTCAAGTTCCAAAACCACTTCAATTTATTTATATATACGTATATCCATTTTGAGTATCAATATTTCAAACTAAAGTTGGATTTTATGCTTTCAACAAATCAATTGTTCTATTAATTAGTCTTAAATATTCATATAAAATCCATAAATTATAGGACTTCAATTTCTAGTAATAAAATATATATATTTTTCCCAATTCAAATTATACTAGAATATTCATTTCAATTTATCTTGGGAAAAATCCAATTATAAATATCATATCTTAAAATTTCCAAACTTAACATTTAAACATATGATATAAATTATCAAACTCCATTTTCTTAAAAAAAATTCCATTTTTAATAAAGAGATTTATACAGCTTTTAATTTCAAAATTTTCAACTTCATATGTATATATATGGAAGAATAATATTTATACAATATAAAATTTAAGATTATTATAAACCGTATTCCATCCAAACCATAGAAATCACATTAAAATAGTTATATATAGACCGCGGTGCCTGTATATAATTTTCTATCCTATGGTCAAGTGATACGGATATTTATCATTTCAATCCGCAATTTAAAAGATATAAAATTTTGCGGTTGTATATCATTTCAAACCACAATCCCGAATGAAATGAAATATGCATGATAATTTGCAATTTTATGATATTCGATAAACATCCATCAACATCATCCATCATCCAATCACAATCATCAAGCAATATCAATCAATAACAATTTATATTTGATAATATATAACAGGTAATAACTGGCAATTTTATTCAGATTAAATTTAACAACTATTAATCTAACAGTTTATATTCAGTAATAATTTATATAACTGTTAACTAGCAGTTTATAGGCAAACAAATAAATTCTAACTGTAAATTAATACGCAATAAATAAATTAAATTAACAGTTAAATTTAATAAATGCAATTCAACAGCTATGATGAAATAAACATGTCAAATACTCATAAATAAATTTCTATTCATTTCTAAAATTAATTTATCAAACATAAAAGCTTCTAGTAGTTGTGAGTGGGTTAAAACACTCACGTTTTGAATTTAAATCGAATTTAAATTCGATCTAAACCCAAAAATTCGCCCGTCTCAGAATTCGTTCAAACCAGCGTCATCAAGTCCGGAATTTAATTACGATCCTAATAAAAAAAATCTCGCGTCAATCGGATATCGTATGACGAAGTTATAGCGAAAAATCGAGTTGAAAAATCAAAATTTAAATTAAACAAAGAGAACATAACTTGCCCACCATCATTCAGACGTCATCATCCTCCTTCCCAGACATCTGCACGCGAGCTCCTTCATCACGCATGCGATCAACCTCCACGCACGAAACAAAACAGCCAGTCTTCTCCCCCTTTGACCGTCGATCCTCTCCGCCCCATGCCATGATACGCCGTACCACTAGCCCACGCCGACCCTAACCTGAAGGCTGCGACCCCTGCTCCTCCCCACGTCACCACAGTTTGCAGCCGCTGCATGTTATATAAACCCTAACCAAAATTCCCGACAATCCAACCATTGATTCGACCAACAAATCATATAGATTTACTCCACTCAGATTCCTCTCCAAAACCCAGAAAACAATTCTCGATCTGACGAAGTTTGTTACGGCGCTGATGAACGGTTGGGACTGTTTTGAATTTATTCTGAGCAAACTATGACTCCAACTGAAAAAAGAATTTCACCATGGGATTACGTGTTTCGAGAAGATTAACATATATTTTTGTGGAATTTTTCTGGAGATTTTGAATTTTCATTTTGTTTTTGAACTGACTGGATCTAGGGTTAGCACCCATTGAAAAAGAAGAGGAGCTTGAAGAAAGTATACGCGCAGATAAATGAAATTAGGCGGAGGCTAGGGCTGAATAGCTGGGTTTATATAGAGGGTTAGAGGTAGCGTAGATAGACCGTAGAATGAACGTGCGGAACAAACTATGGCCCAAAAAGCCCGCTATGTCTCCGAAACGAAATTTCGTAAATCTATATATCCAAATAGGAAATTTAAAATATTCTGAACGCGATAGAAAAAATTTCACGTCCAAATTTGATCGTATGAAGAAGTTATGCTGAAAACAAAATTTCCGAATTGATTTCAAATTGATTTTATTGAAATTGATTTCAAGGCGTTTCACGCCCGTACGATCAAACGACAAGTCCGATCGATACGAAACTTGAAACCCTATAATAATTCACCGATACGGATCCGATGAAACTGGTTTCGTCGAAATCCGAGTCCGTGGCCAAAATGGCTATTTTTTAATATTCATTAAATAAATTAAATAAATTATAAAAATCCAAATTTTATATTAAATTCTAAAATTGGCCAAATTTTATTTCTTATATGATTCGTAATCAATTGAAAAGATTTAACAGGCTTAGCTGTGAATTAAAAGTTGACAGTATATTAATTGCAATGTTAATTTCTACACTTTCTTATATTTAAGAATTTTATAAATTATATTCTCAAAACCCATACTTTAGATTTTTAAATCTTTATATTCTCAACTTTCACCTAAAATAAAGATGCCATAAACATTAGTTCCTGATTCACATCATTATTCTTTAAGTCTAATTTAAATCTCAATAACGTAGTATTTAACGTTAGAATCCATTTTATTATGCATAAATTCCAAATTTTACTGACCCAAATTTTCTTCTTTTCATTCCATATCAATTGTCAATCCTATAAGAAAAATTAACATTAGGTTCATACTTATTACAAATAACTCCAATTTCTTCCAAATAATAATTACATAACTATTAAATATTAAATCCATTTAATTGCAATAAATTCAATTGATTGCAATAAATTTCCAAATAAATTTGGATCTTTATTTGGTTATACAAAAAAAATCCGTTATCACTTACCTAACAAAGTTATTATTACTTAAGATCTCATTGCATCCACATTTTCACATTTTCATTTCCTGGTTTCTTTACTTTATTCTACATAAATTATTATAAATGGGATTTTTCTTGGTTACATCTTATTTGTATTTAACATTACTCATTCACCAATTCATTTCACTTTAACTGCGGTAAATTGGCGGATAAATTGAATTTGATTCCCAAAATTTAAATTAACAAGCAACAAGAATAGGTAACACACAATAGTCGTTACGCTAAATTCTAGTCACCTAAATAAGCTTTTATTACTTTACAAAATGGAATAACTTTTAAACTCATAAATGTAATATCAAAACCGTTATAAATCCAATAAATTTCCAAATCGAAGTTTGTACACATTTTACACAACTATTATGATTTCTCACAGAACGTTGAATTTATTAAATGACCATTTATTATAATTTAATTCCCTTAATTGAATCCAATGCTTATAATTTTTTACATTCTTACCATTCCTTCCCATTATAAATTTATTAACGGATTTACAAATCTCTATCTTCCAAATATTAAATAACCAAACTGATTACAACCACTGTTCTTATCAAATTTTCATAAATTTGTTCAAATCTATACTCTTTTTCCATATAAATAAATTTTATGTTACTACTAGATTTTTTTTATCCACTACAGCCATTAAATTTTTGCTATCTACACTTATTACATCTTTGTATTAATGAATCCCATTCAAGTTAATATTTATATTAATATTCACAAATTCAACATTTATATGTTTCTATTCAATATATATTCATTTTTATTCCGTTCATTCGGGTACTGCATTGAAATATATTTATTCTCTAATACTAACGTTATTATCATTAAATTATGATTGGATTCCAAGTTTTTATTCAATACCTTGAACAATAACTTACATATCAACCAAATCCTTCTTCTACTTAATTCAAATTGGATTATGTTCCAATTCCTATAACCTAGGTCTTGAGTCACCATTTACATAATTAAATTTATCGTTTATTTCAATCTTCGTTTATAATTTAAAGTTCTACTAAACTAAATTACAAAACTTATGAACTTTAACAAATTTAATCCACCAATTAAATTTTTCTGATGTTTATATATTGCAATTAAATTCAGTTATTATTTCATTAATACCATTTTAATCAACTAATTATGACTTATAACCACAACACAAATCTTCGTTATGTCATATAAACATTTTAAATTATTTACCTTTAATTACAGTTACTAGCTAACCCCTACATTTACTCCATTAAAAATCCTAAGACTTCTATTTCAATTTAAATTAGATTAGAAAACATATCAAATTGACTCATTTAATATCATTGAATTTAACGGGTCGTTACACTCTCCCCCACTCAAAACTTTTCGTCCCCGAAAAGGAAAGGAAGGGAGAAGTAAGAATAAACAGTACATCTTATTTCAAATATTAACTTATAAACAATAATTTACTGGATTAATTTCCTTTAATGAAATATACCCGTTTATAATCGTTACAACCTTTTATACTTAAATCATTAAAGTTAACTATTCAAGTGGATTCAATCATTAATCAACCAAACAATTCAACAACCATCAACCTTACAAACAACATACATACACAAACAAAGCAACCATTTAATCCATCAAACAAATAGTCGTTTGGGTTCAAACTTGAAATTTGTATGAAATGAAATTAACTATCAAGTGCATCCTTTACTCAACAGTCTTAGATGGAACAAAGATAGATACTTATTCATTTAACCACTTCAAATTTCTTACCCAACAACATAAATCAAACAACACAATTCAAACCAACACCCAAATTTATTTATTATACATTTATCTCATGCTTCAATGGTTGATTTTCTTTCTTTCATTTATGGAGTGATTTCTTTATTTCTTACAAATTTTCATTTTCCATTTATCACAAAATTCATTATATTTGTATTCCAATTTATTGACTAAAGTATATATCATCTATTTATACTACTTACCTTTACTTATATAGTAAAATTTCCAATTTATCTTAAGCTTATACAATTAATTCTCATTAACAATAGCAAATTAATAGAATACCTTTATTACCTCAAGCTTCACTTGTAAGATTTCTCCTTTCATTTTCTTAATAACATTGCAATTTTAATTATATGGTAAGTTATGTATGTTTTAAGAATGTAAGTGAAAATTTACAAGTTTCTTCTCAATTCCATTTTATTAATTTATGATTCAACAAATATATATTCGTTTTATAAATTACAATTTCAACTTACCCTTAATTTCATTCCTTTATTTAATGTTTACGTTTCTATTATATTTAATTACAGTAACCCTCTACTTACACTTAATTTATTAACCTTATAACCTGCATTCCTATAAGTGAAAGATTTTACTTGTTCATTAACTATGGATTGAAATTAAAACATACTTAAGTTTATACCAATGATTTCTCATTTATAACAACGATTTATTGAATACTTCACTATTTCCAAAATTTCTACTTGTATAATATTCTAGTTCAATTTCTTAATTAACATTTCAACTTTTATATTTGGTAAGTTATTTATGTCAAAGAAAAATGCAATTAAACTTATACAAGCTTTATCTCATCTTTTAATTAAATTTAATGTTAATCAATATTACCCTTTGTAACAATTTCAAATTTCTCTTTATAACTTTCATTAATTCTCTTACCTACATTAGAGGTTTCAATTAATTACTTACCTTATATTTCACTAAATAATTTAAAACAATTAATTAATGGAAATTTAAGAATTAAATATCGGGTCAAACCTAAAAATTACTTTAAAAATAATAGATAATTAATTTCTTACAACTTTTATATCTCTAATTATCTTTTAAAACAATTAAATTTTAAATAATTTCAAAACAAATCTGCAGTAGAATTTACTACAGTGGCCTTTCCCCTTCGAAACTCGAAAATGAAAGTCGATGATGCGGCCGCCATCACCGAAATTATTTTCCAGCGACAGAGAGGAAAGTACAAACTTATTTTCTTCAAAATCCTCTTTAAACCAATTCCTTCGAATTATACTAAATATTTATATAAGAAAATATTTATAAACCAAATCATTATATTTCATAAATCCTTTGAAAGCAGATTTCAAAATCCCGGACTTAAGTTCAAAAATCTCCAATTTGATTTATTATAATTTCAACTTAGCTTCAATTGTTATAAATATTTTATTTCCTAACACCCAATCTATAGCAAACAATTATATATATATATATATATATATATATCTATATATATCTTTATAAAAATATTTTTATATATAGAAAATATAATAGGCAAAATTATTTCATTCACCTATATTAAAACAAATATTATGTCGGTCTGTCCTATTAAGTGTTTAGAAATCCCTATTGATGACATAGCGTCCCATGCATCAACCAGAATTTATAAATACAAAGTGGAACAGATTAACACAATATCAAAATCTTTTTATAAAACTAACAAATACGCTCTCTCATATATATACTCTCAGCGACTCCCATAGGGTATTACTACCCTATTAACAAAGAGTCAAACCCCACAAAGCCAAGGTTTATCGCTAAACCAAAGCTCTGATACCAACTGTAACATCCCGCCTTTTCGCACACTTTAAACCGACACACGTGCCAATTCAAAACATAACGGAAGGACGGATTGTTATGGGGTAAATAAGAAAAACAGAGAAGAAATAAAAACAAAATAGAATCTCACAGCGGAAGGATAAAATATAATAATAAATATACAGTTCAAAACAGTTTACAAACACTTGATTTGCTTTATACAATAAATATCAGAGTTACACCTACCAATACAATCAATGCAGCGGAACAGTATGAGTGTGGTGCAATACTATAGATAATAATAATACGACTCCTTCGTCTTCGTCCTTCAAAGCTAAAGTCTTCGATCCTGAAACGCTCGGACTGACCCGAGCGAATTTGAAAAGACAAAAACACTCGAGTCAGAACTAAAAGATCTTATGTGAGTTAAATTAACAGAAATAAATATAAGTACAGTAACTCAAGAGATGTTCGGGATTTACATCTCCTAAGGATCCGTTAAACTATTTACTATGTAGTATATTGCGCTATTATAATAGTGTCTATTTATAAAATAAACTTACTTTTTAATAGCGTTAAGGGGTTACCCATATAGCCCTTAACACAAATAATGCCAATAGTCTATACAGTACCGTAATACCTCCTGATCGGGAAGCTACCAGAGGATACTCCATAGGTACGACACAAATAGAAACTCGTAGTAAAGGCTCGGTATGGTAGGTGACACGGCACAACTAGGCAATGCCAGGGTAGATATACCAATTGCTATCCAGGCTGGTGGAAACGCGTAGCCGCAGTTACCGCCCACCTCGGACTAACTCCCCAAAATCAAAATATAGAAGTGGCCACTGAATCAATCCAAAATCAAAGTATAATATCGAAGAGGACGGTCCGATCAGAGGAATGACCTCATTGGCCTGAGAATCGCTCCTGTTTTAGCCACCTTATGCCAACTCACGGGAGTCGGGTCCACGTATTTACCTTACAGGAAACGTCGCCACCACCTACTTCATTCTGGAATCTCCACCGCGTACATGGTTAGTCAAAGTGGTTTTCGGTATCGACAGAGAGTATGTCCATATCCGATCCCGGTCTCTTTGCCAACCCATCGTTATTATAACACCGCGGTCATTTAAAATAGTTTATACTTAAAAACCAGAATAAAAATTTCCATTTCAAAAACTATGAGTACGATATCATTTTAAACCCAAAGCCATATTTTATCACTTATCCCAAATATAATTCTTTTCCAAAATCATAATGCTTTAACTTCATAACGTCTGAAAATCAAATATTTTCAAAGCATAATATTTTGAAAATCATAATTTAAAACCATAACTTCTAAAAACTTGAATGGTTTGGACATTCAACGGTATATGAATTAAATGGTTTAACTTAAATGTTACTTTGTAAAGAAAATAGTTCTCATGGCTTTACAAATACATTTCCTTATTAAAGTCTAAACCAAAATTTATATTATCTCTCTCAAGTTCCAAAACCACTTCAATTTATTTATATATACGTATATCCATTTTGAGTATCAATATTTCAAACTAAAGTTGGATTTTATGCTTTCAACAAATCAATTGTTCTATTAATTAGTCTTAAATATTCATATAAAATCCATAAATAATAGGACTTCAATTTCTAGTAATAAAATATATATATTTTTCCCAATTCAAATTATACTAGAATATTCATTTCAATTTATCTTGGGAAAAATCCAATTATAAATATCATATCTTAAAATTTCCAAACTTAACATTTAAACATATGATATAAATTATCAAACTCCATTTTCTTAAAAAAAAATTCCATTTTTAATAAAGAGATTTATACACCTTTTAATTTCAAAATTTTCAACTTCATATGTATATATATGGAAGAATAATATTTATACAATATAAAATTTAAGATTATTATAAACCGTATTCCATCCAAACCATAGAAATCACATTAAAATAGTTATATATAGACCGCGGTGCCTGTATATAATTTTCTATCCTATGGTCAAGTGATACGGATATTTATCATTTCAATCCGCAATTTAAAAGATATAAAATTTTGCGGTTGTATATCATTTCAAACCACAATCCCGAATGAAATGAAATATGCATGATAATTTGCAATTTTATGATATTCGATAAACATCCATCAACATCATCCATCATCCAATCACAATCATCAAGCAATATCAATCAATAACAATTTATATTTGATAATATATAACAGGTAATAACTGGCAATTTTATTCAGATTAAATTTAACAACTATTAATCTAACAGTTTATATTCAGTAATAATTTATATAACTGTTAACTAGCAGTTTATAGGCAAACAAATAAATTCTAACTGTAAATTAATACGCAATAAATAAATTAAATTAACAGTTAAATTTAATAAATGCAATTCAACAGCTATGATGAAATAAACATGCCAAATACTCATAAATAAATTTCTATTCATTTCTAAAATTAATTTATCAAACATAAAAGCTTCTAGTAGTTGTGAGTGGGTTAAAACACTCACGTTTTGAATTTAAATCGAATTTAAATTCGATCTAAACCCAAAAATTCGCCCGTCTCAGAATTCGTTCAAACCAGCGTCATCAAGTCCGGAATTTAATTACGATCCTAATAAAAAAAATCTCGCGTCAATCGGATATCGTATGACGAAGTTATAGCGAAAAATCGAGTTGAAAAATCAAAATCTAAATTAAACAAAGAGAACATAACTTGCCCACCATCATTCAGACGTCATCATCCTCCTTCCCAGACATCTGCACGCGAGCTCCTTCATCACGCATGCGATCAACCTCCACGCACGAAACAAAACAGCCAGTCTTCTCCCCCTTTGACCGTCGATCCTCTCCGCCCCATGCCATGATACGCCGTGCCACTAGCCCACGCCGACCCTAACTTGAAGGCTGCGACCCCTGCTCCTCCCCACGTCACCACAGTTTGCAGCCGCTACATGTTATATAAACCCTAAGCAAAATTCCCGACAATCCAACCATTGATTCGACCAACAAATCATATAGATTTACTCCACTCAGATTCCTCTCCAAAACCCAGAAAACAATTCTCGATCTGACGAAGTTTGTTACGGCGCTGATGAACGGTTGGGACTGTTTTGAATTTATTCTGAGCAAACTATGACTCCAACTGAAAAAACGAATTTCACCATGGGATTACGTGTTTCGAGAAGATTAACATATATTTTTGTGGAATTTTTCTGGAGATTTTGAATTTTCATTTTGTTTTTGAACTGACTGATCTAGGGTTAGCACCCATTGAAGAAGAAGAGGAGCTTGAAGAAAGTATACGCGCAGATAAATGAAATTAGGCGGAGGCTAGGGTTGAATAGCTGGGTTTATATAGAGGGTTAGAGGTAGCGTAGATAGACCGTAGAATGAACGTGCGGAACAAACTATGGCCCAAAAAGCCCGCTATGTCTCCGAAACGAAATTTCGTAAATCTATATATCCAAATAGGTAATTTAAAATATTCTGAACGCGATAGAAAAAATTTCACGTCCAAATTTGATCGTATGAAGAAGTTATGCTGAAAACAAAATTTCCAAATTGATTTCAAGGCGTTTCACGCCCGTACGATCAAACGACAAGTCCGATCGATACGAAACTTGAAACCCTATAATAATTCACCGATACGGATCCGATGAAACTGGTTTCGTTGAAATCCGAGTCCATGGCCAAAATGGCTATTTTTTAATATTCATTAAATAAATTAAATAAATTATAAAAATCCAAATTTTATATTAAATTCTAAAATTGGCCAAATTTTATTTCTTATATGATTCGTAATCAATTGAAAAGATTTAACAGGCTTAGCTGTGAATTAAAAGTTGACAGTATATTAATTGCAATGTTAATTTCTACACTTTCTTATATTTAAGAATTTTATAAATTATATTCTCAAAACCCATACTTTAGATTTTTAAATCTTTATATTCTCAACTTTCACCTAAAATAAAGATGCCATAAACATTAGTTCCTGATTCACATCATTATTCTTTAAGTCTAATTTAAATCTCAATAACGTAGTATTTAACGTTAGAATCCATTTTATTATGCATAAATTCCAAATTTTACTGACCCAAATTTTCTTCTTTTCATTCCATATCAATTGTCAATCCTATAAGAAAAATTAACATTAGGTTCATACTTATTACAAATAACTCCAATTTCTTCCAAATAATAATTACATAACTATTAAATATTAAATCTATTTAATTGCAATAAATTCAATTGATTGCAATAAATTTCCAAATAAATTTGGATCTTTATTTGGTTATACAAAAAAAATCCGTTATCACTTACCTAACAAAGTTATTATTACTTAAGATCTCATTGCATCCACATTTTCACATTTTCATTTCCTGGTTTCTTTACTTTATTCTACATAAATTATTATAAATGGGATTTTTCTTGGTTACATCTTATTTGTATTTAACATTACTCATTCACCAATTCATTTCACTTTAACTGCGGTAAATTGGCGGATAAATTGAATTTGATTCCCAAAATTTAAATTAACAAGCAACAAGAATAGGTAACACACAATAGTCGTTACGCTAAATTCTAGTCACCTAAATAAGCTTTTATTACTTTACAAAATGGAATAACTTTTAAACTCATAAATGTAATATCAAAACCGTTATAAATCCAATAAATTTCCAAATCGAAGTTTGTACACATTTTACACAACTATTATGATTTCTCACAGAACGTTGAATTTATTAAATGACCATTTATTATAATTTAATTCTCTTAATTGAATCCAATGCTTATAATTTTTTACATTCTTACCATTCCTTCCCATTATAAATTTATTAACGGATTTACAAATCTCTATCTTCCAAATATTAAATAACCAAACTGATTACAACCACTGTTCTTATCAAATTTTCATAAATTTGTTCAAATCTATACTCTTTTTCCATATAAATAAATTTTATGTTACCACTAGATTTTTTTTTATCCACTACAGCCATTAAATTTTTGCTATCTACACTTATTACATCTTTGTATTAATGAATCCCATTCAAGTTAATATTTATATTAATATTCACAAATTCAACATTTATATGTTTCTATTCAATATATATTCATTTTATTCCGTTCATTCGGGTACTGCATTGAAATATTTATTCTCTAATACTAACGTTATTATCATTAAATTATGATTGGATTCCAAGTTTTTATTCAATACCTTGAACAATAACTTACATATCAACCAAATCCTTCTTCTACTTAATTCAAATTGGATTATGTTCCAATTCCTATAACCTAGGTCTTGAGTCACCATTTACATAATTAAATTTATCGTTTATTTCAATCTTCGTTTATAATTTAAAGTTCTACTAAACTAAATTACAAAACTTATGAACTTTAACAAATTTAATCCACCAATTAAATTTTTCTGATGTTTATATATTGCAATTAAATTCAGTTATTATTTCATTAATACCATTTTAATCAACTAATTATGACTTATAACCACAACACAAATCTTTGTTATGTCATATAAACATTTTAAATTATTTATCTTTAATTACAGTTACTAGCTAACCCCTACATTTACTCCATTAAAAATCCTAAGACTTCTATTTCAATTTAAATTAAATTAGAAAACATATCAAATTGACTCATTTAATATCATTGAATTTAACGGGTCGTTACAGAAAGGGTTTAAAAGTTATTCTGATTTACAAAACAAGTTTTAAAAGTTATGGTCCATATAGCGATAGTCGCTATAGATGCAGTTTGAAAATCAATAATTTTTATAAGGTAAAAAAAGTTGTTTATTTTTGTTATTTTGAAAAAATATTTTCAAATGCGTTTATATGTATTAGAAAAGGGAGTTTGAAGTTTTAAATATATTTTCAAGAATTTATCTAGTTATTTAAACAAGACGTTTAAATTTTAACCGCTTTGTTTCAAAGGTCAAGTTTTATTTAAAAGCAACCATCTTTAAAAAGGATATTTAAATACAAGAGATTTCTTTATCTATGCCATACATCAAAAAATGTGACAAGTAGTGCTAAAATGTTGACATGTTTTTGGAAAGTAAGTCATCTTGTATTAAGTAATAAAAGCCGATGGGTAGACTTTCCGCTATTTGTAAGACCAAGAACTAGAGTTTCTAGACGAGAGAAGTCTAAGTGTTGGAAACATGATAAGTATAAGAGAGTTAATTTCTATAAATAGATCATGATTAATTAAGTATATGGAAAGTACTTCATCGTATACTTGACATCAAATTCCGAGGTATTGAAATTCGTCTCTATCTCGAGAAGTAAGAATGTATATCGAGGCAAGAATAGTTTTCTAACTTGTCTGACTTCGTTGTTAATTGATGGATCGTACTGTTTGAAATGGGAAACTGGTGATAAGTGTAGGATGTCCTCTTTTTTATATGAAAAATATACTTACAACAGATAATGGTCTATCCATTATCGATAACTTGACCAAATATAGCTTTGAAAATATATAAAGGAATCATGAGAATTATATGGTACAATAATCTTTGGTGATGTTATATTGTACGTATAAAATCATTGTATTCTTCTAAAATAAATGATACGAAAACTCGTCCGTTTAAAAGGTTAGGTGGTGATCTTCACTCTTATGTATTGTCTATTTATTTCCAAAAGAACCGAAGTTGATTTTACTGGAAACTGTCGATTGTTGGTTAGAAAAGACCGGGATCAGATAAGTATGAGTTATCTGAAAACCACTTCGAACTGGCTTAAGCGTTCGAATTGAAGACATCTTAAAAAGAATGGAATCGAAGATGAAGTTCTTTAAAGTGCAATGGCTACTTGGTACTAATTATGAGAATGTAGTAGAAGTAGTGTCCTTGGTTTGTTCATATCATGAACAACTTGTATGGATGAATGCTGACATTGCATTATTGCTTGAAGGGCGGTGTTAGCATTCCACGTGGGATTTGCTAAAAAGGTAAAACTTATCGTTGAGCCTCACACTTGGAAATGACTAAAACATGGGATATGCAACAGAGTTATGTGGGTCGCACCCATTAGAATTATCATCCTTGATCTAGATCAATATTATTCCTTTTGATGTATCTTCGGGTCCAGTACGGTTGTTGATCGCAACTGAGGGATAACCATATTCGGTACTATCCAGGAAATGGTAGACTGGTTCAGTGTTGGCAGGGGTGCAAATGTTTTGCGACCTTGATACATTTTTCTAGAGGTGTACTGTGATGTGCAGTACCCCAATACTCTTGTCATTGTATAGAATCCATTTTCCACTACGTGCTTTATGGACTTGATTATATACTAAGTATGTTGGAATGTAATTAATGTAACCATTTCGACTATGATGAATATTTATTTAAAACTCTAGACATTATTATAGTACCATGGATTTCTTGTAGAAACGTTTTGGTTTTTGTACGGAAAAACTTATCTGCGTTTATGTGCGGCATGGTCTTAAGAGATACCTTTATTTTGAAGGGTTTTATATGTATAGAATTCATATGTTTTGAGTTTATTCATACCAAATCCATGTCTGATCTATAATTTTTCTACCATTCCCTTAAACTCTTGGGTACTCTAATTTCGAGTAGCCAAGTAGTCTAGGTTCTTACAGATGCATTTTGAAGGGGCATCGAGCATGAGGTTTCACCGTTACCTATTTTATTTCCACTATGTGTGTACCACCATTATGGGGACAAGCAATTATAATTGTCCCTGGCTGAAGTTAGTACCCATTATAACTTTGATTTTTCATTTTGGAGCGACCGTATATACTATCTTATGTTCTATTATATATGATTTCCATGCATTGTGGAATTCTGTTTCTTTCTTCTTGTCTTTTCTTTTCTTTTTCCCAATGGCTTCGCACGCCTAGATGATTGGCATATAAATACTGTGATGTACTAAGTGTCATCTTTAGGAGTAAGAAAAACATATCATTACACAATCCATTCAGGAAAAAAATCACATGCTATTCCATTATCGCATGATCTGGCACAGTGAACGACGCAAAGCAAAAAGGGGATAAACCTCGGTGGCAGTGGCAGGCGGCAAGCCGATGCCGCGATGATGACACGAACAGATAGTGGATGAAGGCTGCAGGTAATGCAAGGATGCAAATTGATGTCGCAATGCTCGGTGAAGCCTCAACTTGGCACATGAACTCGGTGTGGTGGTGGATGGCTGAAGCGACGTGAGACGTAAGACGTGATGGCTATCAAGGCGGAGGTATGTTCTAGGCAGGGTGGTAGTGCCGGTGGCTATTCGATGGCGGTGATGGTGGCTACAATCATTGGCAGTGATGGGGAGGTGGTTGTGCAAACGTTTGGACTAAAGCGGTGAAATATGATTGACGTTGCAAGCGTCGATAAGGTGAGTTTTCTTTATAACTCACAACTATTCCTATATTCTATTACTCATATAGTCATCTCAATTATTGCTTGAATTGTTTAGTTGAATGAATTACTGGATATTACTGGATATATTAGTTATGATGAAATTGGTTGATATGGATGTTATTGATTGAAATAGCATGGCATATCTTTGTACGGCTTGATTATTTGTTTGGAATTGATAGCTGTTTGGATATTGGTTGATTGTGTTAGCTAGAAGTGTCAATTTACAAACGGAACTCTGTCCGATTGTGAATTGAATTATATATATGTTGATATGTGCGTATTTTATAAATGACCAGAGTTCGATGGAACTCGACTCGGGTCACATGATAAATTCATTGCATTGATTGGTTGATAAATATTCTTGAAGTAATTTTACTCCATAACTTATGTATTTGGTTTATTTTAAAAAAAAGGTTTGAAAATTTAATTTAAGGGTTTTGAAATTTTATTAAAGGTGTTTTATAAATAAATTATTAAATTTTATTCAATTAGCTATATTTGTACTTACAAATATAAATTGAATTATAAATATAGCTTTCTTTTGGTTATAAAAACCCCTTCTAAAATCAATATTATAAGTTTTAAGTTGTTTTAGAGGCAAAATAAAACATAATACTATTTTATAAAATAAATTATGAAAGCAATAATTTTACTTTTAAGCGATATTTTTTTATTTTCAAAAATATTTAAATAACCTTTATAATAAACTATCGCTTAAAAGTAATATTATTGCTTTCATAATATATTTTATAAATACTAATATGTATTATTTTGCCTTTAAAACAATTTCAAACTTATAATTTAAAATAATATTGATTTTAGAAAGAGTGTTTATAAATAAAAGAAAGCTATATTTATATTTATAATTCAGTTTATATTTGTAAGTATAAAAATAACCGATTGAGTAAAATTTAATAAATTATTTATAAAATACGTTTAATAAAATTTCAAAACCCTTAAATTAATTTTTCAAAAACTTTTCAAATCATCTTTTTTAAATAATATAATAAGTAAATAACTAAATATATAAATTACGAGTAAAATTACTTCAAGAATATTTATCAACCAATCAATACTATGAATTTATCATGTGACCCGAGTTGAGTTCCGCTGGACTCCGGTCATCTATAAAATACACACATATCGGCATACATACATATACATACATACATACATACATACATACATGCATACATACATGCATGCATGCATACATACATACATACATACATACATACATACATACATACATATATAGATATATATATATATATATATATATATATATATATATTCCACGCACACACATTCCATTTCCAAATTGACACTTTCAACAAACACAGTCAACCAACAATCAAACTATACAAGTATATGTCATGCTATTTCAATCAATATCATCCATATCAACCGATTTCATCCCAACCAATATATCCAGCAATTCATTCCACCAAATAATTCAAGCAATAATTGAGGTGATTATATAAATAATGGGATATAGAAGTAGTTGTGAGTTATAAAGATAATTCACCTTATCGACAATTGTAAGGTTGAATACTATTTCACCACTTTAGTCTAAATGTTTGCACAACCACCTCCCCGTCGCTGCCAATGATCACAGCCACCATCACCGCCATCGAATAGCCATCAGCACTGCCACTTGCCAAGAATAGATCTTCGCCCTGATATCCATCACATCACACGTCGCTTCAGCCATCCACCACCACACTGAGTTCGTATGTCAGGTCGAGGCTTCACTGAGCACTGAGGCATCAATTTGCAGCCCTTTGCTTGCGTTGTTCGTTGTGCCAGGTTGTGCGATAATGGAAGGGCGCGCAATTTTTTCTGAATGAGTTGATTTTGAGAATTTGAGGTTCTAGGTTTTTCAAATGGAATGAAGAGGGTTTAGCTGGCTAACAAAAAAAGAGAGAGTTCTAGAATAAGGGAGAGAGATTTGAGTTTGGGCTTGATTTTTCCGGGCCTTGCTATTTTATTTTAGTTTAGATCAGTTCACTTCTCTTTTCATTTCTCTTGATTAATTCATGTATTTACTTGTAAGTAGATTTCAAACTAATTTAATTTAATTTACATTACAACAGAATGTATTTCGATAATAGACAATTTTATTCAATTCAATATTTGTTTATTTTTATTTAACCAAATACATTTATTTTCCTACTATTTGAATTATATAAAAATTATTTACACTTCAAAATATTTTATATTCAATTAGAAAACATTTTATTTCAATTCAATAGATTATTAAAAAAAAATCATTAATTTAGTTCAATTTATTGCTTATTAAATAGAATTTATTTTCAAATAATAATTATCAAAAATTCAATTCAAACAATTTTATTTTAATTAAATTTATTTATAGTTACTACATAGAAAGCAGGACTATTACAAAAACATCATTGTGGAACAATCACGCCTTGCATCATGCCAACTTACTTACGAAAGCATGCAGCTATATGGCCTTGCCATTGAATACATGTATAAACCACTTTGTCCATGTGGCATCTGAGCTAGCTACATGTAGACCGTACATCGTGATCGGTGGCTTTAAAGAAGCTTGACATCCATCAAGCCCTTAAAAGCATATCTCCATAACTATAAATAGGAGAAACTATGCACTTCTATGAGGATGAAATTCATTTTATGTGGCAACTAAATTCTTGCTGAATTTTATGCTTTGCCATTAAAATTCATCTCGTAACCAAAAGCTCTAAGTAATAAGAAAATCAACCAAAGTGGATGTGGATTTCTTCTACATCGAACCACTCTACATCTTATGTTAATTAATTTTATTGCGTTGCATATTTCTCTCTTAATTATTCACCGTTTACATTTTGAACAACGATTTTTGTAAATAACCTGTGCTAAGTTCTACCTCTAAATATCATTCATAGGTTAATTCCAACACAACGACGCTAGGATTGTCTATCCCATTCTCTAGTAGTATATGACTAACCAACACCTTCATTTCAAAGGGCATTTGCATCGTCCTATTTTCATCTGTTGTTGTATCGTTTCATCGAACTTTTGAAAAAAATGGAAAAAGCATAATAACACAAGGAGGTGAGATTTTGTGCAACTATAAGTTGATGCATTGCTCGAACACTAGTTGAATAGCCAACGAACATTACGACAGTAATATGCATCTACAACAAATATCTACTTTTAAGTAATGACATCCAAAATTTAAACGGTCTATGATCTTGCGTCGTTTTTTCAAATACCATCGAAAGAAGCAACCCTAATATTATAATTTTGTAATACTTGTAATTTTGTAATACAAGAAAGGTGTTCTTCGAAGGATTATCCTTCTATACGCAATATCTATTAGAATGCAACATTTTACTAAATGCCCTCCGAAATTAAAAAGATCATTGCATCCAAATTATTGTCGAGTAAACAAATTAAATAAGAATTAAAAATATATTCTACGTGAACATCCCATGGTTGTACCATGTAGTTGTGTTCAAGACTCCATAACAGCTTTACGGAGCAATGTACGATAATGCACTCATACTGCATGATAAATAATAATAGCCTTACTTTCCGTCTTAGAGTTTTGATGATGAATCTCATATTCAAATTTATGTGAATTTTGAATTTTTCTTGGGTTGATATAAAAAATAGATTGATTCCATTTACTCCTACATTTTAGTTTTCATTATATTGTTCTTAAAATTGAAAAAAAAGTTGATGTTAAATCTATCTCAGCCAAGTTTTGAAATGGGGAACTAATTTAAAAAACAAAAATTTCTATATTTTTTGCCTCAAGGACACGATCTCAATATTTTTACCACAAAGACAAACATTCTTCTAAAAATTATTCTCAAGGACAAACATTTTTCAAAATTATTCATAAGGACAACAAAACTGATACCGAGTAAAAAACTGATACCTAAAAACTGCTACCGATAACTACAAACTGATACCTAAAAACGGCTGTCAATAACTAAAAACTGATACCTACACAAAGTTGTCCTTCGGGATAAAATATTGAAGGTATGTCCTTGAGGTAAAAAGCTGTGAAATTTTGTCCTTGACAATAATTTCCTGTTCTGAAATAAGGTTTAGAAAAGTATAAGGGATTAGAATAAAAAGGAAGAATATATAAGAGTTGTTTTGTTATTTCACCTTTTTAAATAAAATAAAATAATAAGTTAATTCAGCGTTCGGTTGAATTCAACACAACCTCCAAAAGAAGACGCATAATGTTGCATAAATTCACCGATGAGGCCAGACCGGCATAGCCTGTCACGCGCCATTCGCCAGCTCCTATTTCCTCGCACGTGCGCGTTAACTCAACGCGTCCTCTTGCTTTCCTCTCTTTATAATTATCCCTACTTCGTTTCTGATTCTTCCATTTCCAGATCGAATTCAAATCTAAGGTATAAAATAAAATAACATGGTTGTCGCTTACAAAATTTCTTCCAGATCTATATCTTGTGTTGACAGATCTTGCGAATTTCTGATTTCTATTGCAGATCTGAAAGGAAACAATGGGGTTGGCATTTGGGAAATTGTTCAGTAAATTGTTCGCGAAGAAAGAAATGAGAATTTTGATGGTTGGTCTCGATGCAGCTGGTAAAACTACAATTTTGTACAAGTTGAAGCTTGGCGAAATCGTTACTACGATACCTACTATTGGTAATTCTTTTTTCATCTGAGAGTTTTGTTAGGTTTTTATTCATTGAGATACGAGATCCGCATTGTTATTGAAATTCTCTGATTTGTTTGATGTGTTAGATTTGATTCGAATTGCAGATTAATCTTGATGCGGTCATGTTTTGAATTATAGCAACCGCGGTTAGCTAGTAAACATTACACTGCGTTTAAATTTATACAATTGGCGTATCTATGCGTTAAATTCAAGGGATTTAAATGAGTCTTGAACATTGTTTTTGTGTACTTAAAGTGTTATTAGTCGTATAAATGTTAATTTTTTATCCAAGTAATCATATGAAAGAGAAAATTACACACATACAACCTGAATTGTACAAGAATGAGCATCAATACTATGCCTACAACCTGAATTATATGGAATTCACCATCAATATAATGCATACAACTTGAATTTTACGAGAATCGCCATCAATATGTTGGCATAAATATGGGTTAATCACATCTAAATAGCCACGTCTATTTCCAAATGGAGCTTGAAGAAGGGGTGATCTAGAATTTTTTTTAAGGGTGGGCACAATATGAGTTTGTAGCAAATTAATAAATATTTGGGTGACCCAGGATCATTGTATTTCTTTTTTGCATACAACAATTTATTACCCACGAAAAATTTCCTTGCGTTACTATTGTTTTCATCTATGCTCAATCAACTATTAGTATCGTCTTAAAAATAATTGTTATATTCAGAATTTTAATAAAATTCTTGAAAAATTACTGCTTGTGTCATGTGACCATCTAGCTGTGATATTTGTGTATGCATATTTCAACCTCTACTTGATATAGTGAAAATTATTTAAGAAATTAATAACAAATTAGATTATTTTTATCAAAATAATTTTTTAGGCCAAACATACTGTGAAACATTGTTATGCAAAATCTTTATCATCATATGAATGTCCACACAACAGCTCGTATAATGCCCGTTTCCAAAAGCTACAGTGAAATTTCTCTAACAATGAAATGTATTAATTTTAAAGCAGCACTAACATTTTCAAAATTCAACAAAAGAGGCATTCTTTTCAAAATTTGTCCCATAATCTTAAATTTTGCTTGAAATTGATGGTGTGAGGAAGTTTTCAGATATAATGCAGGTAAGTAGAATAAGGAAATTGTAGAAATTAAGATTTATTATTATAGGGGATGCAAGTTTTAGTTTTGGTGATTGATTGGTTGATGTTAGTGTTGAATAACTGTGCGAGTTCATTCAATAAGCATTATCACAATGTTGTAGTTTAGTATAGGGTATTTTTATCCTGCATATTCAGAACCCATAGAAGGGCAGTTGCCCTCCTTTGCCTTAACGTGCAAGTTCACAAGGCTTGAAGAGTAGGTACTACAATGGGTAGATTTGATCATCCTTATGATACTATGATGATGGACTGTTTTGGTACATTTTAGTTGCTGAGCCTTTTATTTCTATAGCATACTGTGTAGCGACATTTGTCCTTGGAATGCACAATACGGTGGTGCTTTTGTGCATGTCATATGTAGACATGCTTATGTATGTGTTGTAGGAGCTATGATAAGTGTTGCAGTGTTTTGCTTAGATCTGTAATAATGGCGACTTCATTATGTTTTTCATTAAACATAAATACAAGTTTGAATTTCTTTTCAAACATCATTTCTTGATATTCTTGTTTTTAATGGACCTCAAAGTTATTTGAGACCGGTCTTTTTCTGCACATCGATATTACCTCTTTTTATTGTATTATAGTATCACAAGTTATTATTTTATAAAGCATGCTGCATTTTTTCTAGTGTTTATATGGCAATAATTCTGGCTTTACACTTCTTTTTGTTAAGACAAGGAAACACTGATCACAACAACTTTCTATAAGTGTTTTTTTCTTTCTAAAATTATAATTTTAACAGAGCGAAATACAGTGTGATACTGACATCTTTCCTACTATTGCCTCCCTATTTTGGGGGCCAAATATCTACTTGAACGAATTGATAGTGGTAACTGAAATTATTGCATTAAATATTAAAATCAGTAATTGTTTGTCCATGTTAATATGTAGGTTGCCCACTAATAATGTCACGAAAGGGTTTACATATCTTACATCTAATTCAAGTGTTCTAATTTTACTGATCAATTTTGAATTACATTTTATCACTAACGTAGATGCCCAATTAAAACATATTTGAAATTGGTGCAAAACATTTTTTCTGAGATGCTCAAACACATGCACCAATATTACTGTGCTATGATTGGAACCAATTAGTGATTTTTCTCGATGTTAAATTTAACATATTGAAAAGTTGAAAATGCAGACTGTTAAAGGTATTAAAAAGCATATGGTTACTTACCATTTTGAGATTATGTAGTTCCTCCACACCCAAATTAATAGAATGTGCATTAGTAAGAGTGCATAAAATTACTCCATAAATCTGATTTGTTTACACAAACGAATTGCGAAGGACAAGTTTTACATTGAGCATGGAAAGTCAGTTTGTGAAGTTGCAAGTTTAACCTGGCAAATACTCTCAAACAATTCATTATCTTGCTGATATCAATTTTGTGAAGGACATTTTTGACATGGGTGCATCTGCCAATAAAGCGGGTCAACAATTGTAATGGATCGTTTTGAATTTAAATCGTCTTAATAGTTATTTTTAATAATTAATTATTGATTTTTTGATTTTGATACATTGTTTAGATGTTAAAATTTGATATCCTGAAACTATACATACTCACACACACATATACATACATATATGTGGGCAAGGATTGTCTACACCTCATTTTTAATACACCTCGAATCCCCTTGAATACCAGCCACAAGTTCCGAGTTAAATAATATATTTTATCTCTCTTGCCACTTCACTCTTATTTAATTTCAAACTTGTGGCTGGATATTCGGGGGGGTTTGAGGTGTAGCCGCTCCTTGTCCGTATATATGTATGTGTGCATGCGTGTATATATGTATACATACATATGTGTGTGTATGTATATCTGTGTTTGCGTGTGAGATTTTTCTAAGACTGTTGGAACTTAATTTTGTTTTAAATGAAATAGTTATAAATACCATTCAAATAGAATAGTTGAATATTGTTCTAAATAAACAGCTGTAGTTTATTATTCTAAATTAAAATAGTTGAGCACTAAAGTGTTTTGACTATTTTTCAAATAGATTTTTCATAAATCATTTTCTTCAAGTGTTTGGTCTATTTTTTTTTACAAGGTTGAACAATATACAAATGTAAATGTTATGATTATGTTATTCCCATTGATTGCTTTTTTGATTTGTTGTGAATATTCTGGCCCTAAATCTGGTGCACTTCCACCGTATATGTTGTCAATGTTCGTATATTCACTTTTTTTTGTAGTTTTTTAAGTCACACCTAGTAAATAGGGTGAGGCACCAATACACGGCGCTTAACCATTCTTTGCTTATTGCAATCAAAATCGGGATCATGCAATAATTTTTTGTTTAGGCAATCTTAAGCGTGTTTTTCACAATATACAGAGGTAAAATGATAAACTACTTCACGTAACATACCTTCTGTAGTATACCCATGAAATTTGGGTCATTGTATACCCATGAAATTTGGGTCAATGTATTCATTCATATCTATGAAAAGAAAAATCTTTCTTTCGTTTGGTTTGGTAGATAATAATTTGTTCTCCAGTGTAGAAAATTGTAAGCGAATGAATATATTGTGGTTGTTTTGCAATCGTCTGTTATTATTGTTTTTGTTTGCAGGCTAATTAGTTAGTTATTGTGCTAATTTAGTGTAGTAATCCTTTAAGCTATTTCTTTTGAAATTGCAATTTCTCTCTTTCTTCATGGATAGTCGACCCACTTTTGCTATCCGATGTTCTGTTGTATATGCTACTAAACTATTTTTTTTGGATTACAGGGTTCAATGTTGAGACCGTTGAGTACAAGAACATTAGCTTCACTGTGTGGGACGTAGGAGGTCAAGACAAGGTACTATACTTATTTAGTTAGACACGAAGCTAGTTTTTCTTCAATTCGATTGTTGTTGCACAGTTCACATTCGCTTACGTCCATGTTGGTCAAAATGGTGAAGATGTTTGTCTTGGTGGCAGGCTTATTGACGATCAAACACTCTTTGTCAGTCCCTAAATTTATGTTTTTTCTGATGTTGCAGATTAGACCTCTTTGGAGGCACTACTTCCAGAACACTCAAGGCCTCATCTTTGTTGTTGACAGTAACGACAGAGACCGTGTTGTTGAGGCCAGAGATGAGCTTCATAGGATGCTCAATGAGGTATGCTACTCCCACAACTATTTATTTTGCACTTACTGTATTTTTCCATTTTGAACAATCAAAATTTGGCAACAAGGTGTCAATAATTAATTAACTGCATCGTAGCTCTTTAAGTTGGTGTTCATTTGGAACAATCAAAATTTGGCAACAAGGTGTCAATAATTAATTAACTGCATCGGAGCTTGGTGTTCATTTGCCTTCTGATGCTCTACTTGTTTTCCTGTGACTAGAGCAATGTGTTTTACAGATGAAGACTCATCTACTGCATTGTTGTTTATGACTTATTTGTTTTATAGATGCTCAAAGAGAATATTTTATGGTTAATATCTGCTGGATATGTGCATCACTATACATCTGGCACCTTGTTGTCCAAATCTTATAACAAATATCTAAGATAAATCAAATTAGTGCCGATAATAGTCAAGATCAGAATTCCCAATCTGTCATTAACAAATAATTTAAAGTCTAAACATGCAATCTGTTCTTTCTAACATAATTGTTTGAAATTTCACTTCAACTCGTTTTTCTATATATTATAAGCTGGAAGTTTAGTTTCTATCAGCAGTTCTTAATGCATTCTTCCTGTATGTAAGGATTTTTTACATATGACATTGTTGTAGGAGCTATATGCATATCACTGGTTTGCTGTTTATGATTTGTTTGTTTTATAGATGCTCAAAGAGAATCTTTTATGGCTAATAGCTGCTGGTTGTGTGCATCGCTTTACATCTGGCACCTTGTTATCCAAATCTGATAACAAATGCCTAAGATAAATCAAATTAGTGCCGATAATAGTCAAGATCAGAATTCCCAGTTTATCATTAACAAATAATTTAAAGTCTGAACATGCAATCTGATTTTTCTAACATAATTGTTTGAAATTTCACTTCAACTCGTTGTTCTATATATTATAAGTTGGAAGTATAGTTTATGGTTAGCAGTTCTTAATGCATTCATCCTGTATGTGAGGATTTTTTACATATGACATCGTTGTAGTAAACTATATGCAAATCATTGGTTTGATTAGTAGCAGCCATTAAGGTTATCAAAATGAGATTTAATCGTAAATTGCAAAGTTTAAAATTTAAATCGAAACGGGATTTAAATTGTAAATAATAGATTTAAAAGATCCATATTTTAAGGTCCGTATACACTTTAAAATTGATTTTGATGTTTAAACTTTCATGTTTAAACCTAAAACTCAATTTTTTTTTTATTTGTTCGATTTTGATTTTGTTTAAACAACATAGAATTGAAATTGTAGACCAAAATAAGTATATTGGATCCATCAATATGTATTGAATGAATTTTCTCTACTGGTTTCAACCGGGTTTGAATCGGAATGTAAATCGAATCATAAAGGGAAAGATTCGATTTGAAACGGGATTTAAATCATAGGAGTTTAAGATTTTTGACGACAATGGCCATCCTTTTGTTTTCTTTTCTTACATTTTGGTTTTGTTTGACACTGTTTATATTTTGTACTCAGGATGAGTTGCGAGATGCTGTCTTGCTTGTATTTGCAAACAAACAGGATCTGCCTAATGCAATGAATGCTGCTGAAATCACTGATAAGCTTGGCCTTCACTCCCTTCGCCAGCGACACTGGTACAAACCTCTTTGTTTTATTTTCAAGTGACAACAGTTTTATTTCAACTTTCATGCGTTAGTGTATGTGGTTTAATTTTCACTTTATATTTAGTGGAAAATTGTAATGCAGATGTGCTTATGATGTTAAAATACTGTTGGTTCAGGTACATTCAGAGTACATGCGCTACATCCGGGGAGGGATTGTATGAAGGACTTGACTGGCTGTCCAGCAACATTGCTAGCAAGGTATCCATTCATCTTTCATTAACTTTTTGTTTCCCTCCTGATCATGTGCTTAGACAATTGTTATTTTGTTTTACTTTTTAGTTTCAGATTTGTAATTCCCTGAAATAATGACAGAAATTTCTCTACCCATTTGGTGTTCATGGTATAAATACTGAGATAACGTTATCTTTATAATTAGCAACCAGAACATGGAATTTAGACTGTGTTCCCATGAAATGAGATCAATTTTCACCTACACATTCATATCTTTACTTTTAATAAAAGGAATCAATTTTATCGGATTGACCAATATTTGTCGTTTCAATCGTCTGTCAAGTTATACAAACACCATTTCAATTTTTATATTCTATCACATCTTGATGTCATGTGTATGCAAGTGCACATGTGTGACATACTGTATTTTATACAGTTTTAAATCTCCTCCTAGCCCAAACTCTTGGGTGAGATGTAACCTGTAATTTTTATTTTGTTTCACATTCGTCTCACCTAAGATGTTAGGATCTTAACCTGAGATATAGATCAAGATGTCAGTTTGAGATTTTGTTTGAAATTTGAGATTTGAAACTTTGATTGTATATTAAAACAATGTTAGACAATACAAGCACAACTAAGGCCATCTAAAAACTCATCCCATAATTTTCCCCTATGATAAAGATCCAGATGGCGTATTCTTCATATTTTACATCCTATTTTGTTTACAGTGGTTCCATCTTTGAATTAACTTATAGTAACGCTGTCATTTTTTTGTTCTGGCATAAGAAAGTAATTAATAATGAATGAAAATATTAACAATTTAATGTATAAAATTTGAAAGCAGCATTAAACCAGATTTGCTGTTGTATTCATTCTAAATATCTCAAGATTCTCAAATATATATTTATATTGACATAATTAAAAAAATTAAAATGATCATAAAATTATATCTTTGATATTCTTGGTTCAGATGAAATAAAAAATGTCATGGTTGTAATTAAAGTATAACATGTGTTCAAAATTAAAGTAAAGAGGAATTAAATATAATTTTAAAATGATGGGAAGTCATATATGGATCCTATGCTGTTATGGGTGCCGCTCTGGAATTAAAGGGTACTACAGAGACGATGATTGTGTTGTACCTCTGCTTTACCGGTTGATTCCACTTGGTGGTCTTGATGCTGCTGTGTACCAATAGGAGCTTCTGGGCGTTCTGCATTTATTGGGGAGTTCTGATGCAATTTTCGACTTAGTTTTATTTTTTCAGAAAACATTGCTATACTTTTCTTTATTTTAATTATTTGAACGGGGTGTTTTGATGCAATTTTTTATTTAGTTCTATTTTCTCAGAAAACGCTGCTTCACTTTTCTTTATTTTAATTATTTGAATGGGTGTTTTAATTGCATAAAGTGTACACGCAAAAGTAATTATCAACTGAATTTGAACTGTAAGTTGTTTTTCCTTGCGAGGTCAGTGTTTTACAAAACACACGTGAGGGGTGGTCGAGGCTAAATGCCTCTAGGTGTCCTGCAACAAAAAAAAAAAAAGAAGAAGAAGAAGAAGAAGGAAAAAAAGCCTTTTCAAGGCACGCAACTCTGAAGCAAACAAAAGCTGTTGCTTTTAATTCAATTTCTTCAATTTTTGAAATCTAGGAAATCATTTTTGAAATCGCTTTCGATTAGGAATGCATTTCAAATTGATTCATATAGGAGTTGATTGAATCATTTTGGAGCAAAATTTTAACTGAAAACAACTTTAGAAATCATTTCCTAATATGAACCGGTTTCAGAAGTCGATTCCAAAAAATATACTTTCATTTCTTCATTTTTTAGAGGAAAAAACAAAGCAAGATATATAATTATGTTTTACTGCTCCACTGATATGATGAACCTGAATGAAATGTATTTATTATGTTTAATAAGTAATGTATAAGAAAAAGTGGAACCCAGGGCATGAGGCTGAGGCTACCGCACGATAGCGGACTCCGGGGAGGTTGATGTATGCAGCCTTTCCCTTGCATTGCGAAGAGGTTGTATAATGGATATTGTACCGTTAAATGAATGATCCACAGTTGGATTAAAAAAAATGCTCAAGGAAGAAAGTTTGGAATGAAATATAGTGTTTACTGTACTAGTAAATTATATATACATTATAATCGCAATTTCCATGATTTCGACATTAATTCTTTGATATGTCATCTGTCTAACGTTTACAAGAAAAACTTATACCTCAATGCTTCGAGCCTCCCAATCATAAATAAGCCTTGTGCTGTGACCACACTACAAAGTAATTCTTTGCAGTTTAATTCAGCTTAATTGACGCTGAGATAAATAAGTTGAACTTGAGAATAATCTTTTTGGATACTTAATTGTATTCGGTGTTGTATTTATTTGTTCTCAATTATACAACACACCTACTTTAAAGTGTATAAGTAGTTATCGCTGTTTTAAATTGTCTAAGCTCCATTTTGTGCTTTATCTTCGCTCCGTGGATATTTAGCATTTGTCCTTTGCTTGGCTTTGATCATATTTTGGATCCACATATATGACAATTTGTTACCTATCCCTACTCTAGATCCCGTTGATTTTCTCAATTTGCAGACTTGTTGGAGGAACAAACTTGCTCGTTTCCTTATTTTACCACTGGTTTAGTTGGGCTAATAATAGAGTGCATAAAATGAATCACTTAGTTTGTCCATTTCATGCAATTCCCTTACAATATTTTCACTAAATAGTGCATTGTCTTTGAATTATTACCAAACTTAAACTAGGGGATTGGATCCCTACAACCAAAGTTTCCCTACTCTTAGGTGGGAATACAGGGGGCTACAACATATAGGTAACTTTGGTTGTAGGTGAACAAGTGCCACCAAACAACTTGGGAACGATACTATCACAGTACAAATTACTGTGCGGCTGACTTTCAGTTCTGAAGTCTTTTTTTTGTTGCAAAAAATATTATGAAATTTATTGTATATACATTTTTTTTTAGTTTAACTGATTTTTTATTTTTATTTATTACCAAAGTATTTATAATATGAGTTCGCAAAATCGAAAATTTTACTGAAAACAGCAAGGCAAACGCCCTTGGCTGGCTACTTTTAGAAGCTTAAATCGACTTGTGTTTTCTTTGCAGGTTTATTTTCTGAATCAAATCAATTACGATGTTAAACATTAGAATTTTTGTGGAACCTAACCTTCAATGTCATTGGATTTATTTAATATATTGTTTAATATTTTGGGTTGCAGAGTTAAACTTCCTGCGGTGCCATCATCTTGAAGAGCTAGGAAATTAATATTGAAAGTCATGGTCATTTGCTTGTAAAAAGGCGATATATGCCTTTTGAATGTTGCAAAATGGTTCGGCAGTCAAAATCTATTGCTTTTGTGGATTTTTTTTATCAGTTTGTTATTAACACAGTATTTGTTTGTAATGTAGCTGTACTGAACTGTATCTTGCTTGAATTGGCTTATTTCTATATTTTACTATATTTTGACTTTCATCTGAGTTTCTAGTACTTACGCCCTTTTTTCTTTTTTCAATTTCAATATTTTATCATGTATTTCTGTTTGCTATGCTAGTTTTCTGGAAAGTAATCTGACCTGTTTCACAAATATTTCATCATTCGAAGTTTAACTTGTACGTTTATGGCTTCTTCGTGTGTTTACACGTGTTGATTTAAGAATGCATTATTTAGGATCTAAGCATGAAGAATTTATCAGAATTTCCAGTGGAATGGAGCAGCGGTTGGGCATCCGTTGTGGATTGTGGAGCGTTTTGTTAACTCAACTGAGTCTAAATGAACGCTTTAAGCTATAACAATCTGAAGCTTTTGTTACGCACAATACAAGGGGGCTATACTACCGCTTTTGTTACACGCAATACAGTGAGGTTATACTATCGGCATTAAACAAGAAATTTAGGTAGCATTTGGTTTAAAATGTGTTTTGAGTTTTCAATGTTAAGTATAAAATAAGCGGAGTGATGACGGATATGATGGAATGAAGACGAAGAGGACCATGGAGGGGATGAAGAAATAATGAATGGCGAATTCTTTCTCGTGCTTCATTTATTTTTCCAAACATGAAAAATAAAAATAAAAAGTTGTTTTTTGTTTTGCATGTTAATTTTATTTTCTGAATTGATCGTTGTCCACAATATATATGCATTGTGCGTGTTTTTATGTAGACGAAACCCGAAACTAAAATGATAAACAAACATTACTTAAGAGTACGGTTGATTTTATTTTGAATTTTGTTTTGAGTTTTCAAAATTCATTATAAAATACGAAAAGAGCGAAGGATAATGTTTAAACTATAAGGTATGAAGACGATGACGGAGGAATAACGAAGGGGATGGAGAGGCGACGAGGACGGCGAAGAGAATAATGAGGCGGTGGAGGGATGATTTTAAAAAGTACGAAAAACAAAATATATATGTTTTTTATTTTGTATTTTTATTTTATTTTTCAAATTTATTGTTTTTCGCAAAATACGTGTTGTTGTGAGCTTCTCTGTTTGAACACAACTAAAACTGGCAAATTTAGTGAGGCTTGAGTTTTCTGTATCCAACAAATGGAATGATCGCCACCAAGTGCGATAGGTCCTCATATTCAGGGCAGAGCGAATTCATATGCATTTTCTGATGAGCCAATAACAGATCCCCATTTGGCAGTGCGAATAATGTTTTAGCACATGAATTTACCTATGGTGGTTTTACCTTTTCTTACATCTAGTAGAGATTTCTAGGCACATGGCAACAATTAGTGCACCTGTAAATTTGGGCGAGTTAGCGTTAACAACTAATTGACCAAAATGATACGGAGAAGGGAAATGTATTGTTATCGTGATAAACTCGAGGGTGAAACTAGACCTGTCAAAATATGACGCAACCCATTTACCCTACTTATAAATGAGTTTGGTCAACCCACTTATGAATATAATTAAATGAGTTATGAGTTGGGTTGACCGATTTTTAAAAGGGTTATAAATGGTTAACCCATTTACCCATTTATTAAAAACATTAAATTTTAGTATAAATTTGTAAAATAAGAATTTGAAAATATATTGTAGTTTTTTATGGAGACTGACAATTGTACTTAGAAAATAACAGGCTACCACATCCCCATATTTGAATTCCGCCTAATGTAGAGGCCGTTATTTTTGTTGTTGTTCAGACTACGATAACTTCTTCGTTCTAGCTCAGAATCAGACGAGACTTCGACCAGTTAACTCCTATCTAAATTACAGACAGTATTGAATATTCGGATACTTTATCGTGTGAACGCACACTGTAGTTCTCTAAGGGGACTGTCAGTTGCACTTAGAAAATAACAGGCTACCACATCTCTGTGACGACCCGTCCTTCTATTACCAGAAAGACGTATCATCATTAAGAAAGAAAGGGATGAGAGAATAGAAAAGATAGAGAAGAAAGAACAACAATATCAGAATCTCACAGCGGAATGGAACAAAATATAATATATCACTTAATTATTTAAAAGTTTTACATATATCAAAGATATACAGACGATACATCAATACTAGACAGTTATAAACACCTGTCTAGTTAATACAACCCGATACAATACAACTCAAACGATATGACTCAGAGATACCTACATAGCGGAACTATATATATACATGCAACGCTGAAGCCTCCTGCTCCATTGCTCCAGAATTCGTCAAAGCTAACCTGAATCCCTTGGCTACCCGTCAAAATTTGGGTACCCGAGAGTTTATGAAAAACAAAAATAAACTCCGGGTCAGACATGGGTCTGGCATGAGTAAACGGTTTAAAGTTGTTTAACTTTAAAAACATTTGAAAATAAAGGTATCACGTAAGACTTCCCACAAATAAATACGGGTAAGTTTTTACCTTACGCTAACCAAAACATTTCATAGGAAATCCAGTGATATTATAATAGTGTCTAGGGTTTTCAAGTAAATAGAAAATAGCCGAAATTGTTACATGATTAAATTCCAGCTACTAGCCACAAAAGTGGGTAATACAAATCAAAACCGTAGGGTCTCGTAGGGAAAATAGATTTCCAACAATGGCAGGGCTACTGGGGTACCGCCCGTCACAGTACGGGGCCTAGATCACCGTATCGAGGATTACTCCCTTCATCCCCTGCAACACAAGGCCGGAACCATTCCTTACTGAACAATCCCGAACAAGATAAACCCCGCGGTTCTAGCTAGCAAACCGCCCACTAAGCTGAAATATAAAAAGGGACATCTAGACAGGGGAAATATCTTGTCCTGCTTGGGCATGACCCACCTAACCTTGCTGCACATCCCCTGTTTTAGCCATTCCCGGTTGATGAGGCTTGAGTCTGCGATTACCTTTAAAGAACATATCTTAGAATGCTCATCGTCCGCCTGACGATGTGTTGAAAGCATTCAATCCATACAAGTTCGTTCCGGGTTCGAACGAAACCGAAGGCATTATCTCGTTACACTCATTTTGGAATCACCCTCAGAGTTAACGACGATAACCCTTGCATTCTGAAACACCCTCTCGATCTCCATTTGATAAGTCTCGACCTATCGTTTAATTTGGATCGATGTGGTTTTCGGAGAATCAAAATTGATTCTTCCGATCCCGGTCTCATCGAACCCAAACACCATTTTAAGGGCCAAGTTGTCTAATTAACTTAACAGTTTTAAATAATTCAAATTCAACAATTGAATTAACATAGCATTTATCACAGACAAAACATATACAAGCATCATAAATATAACATAACATATCACAGAGCATCACAGAATATCATCACATAAATATCACAATCAGATATTCAAAACAACAGTTCATAAGCAATTACCTTTAAGTCTCATGTATAATTAATTCAATTTAGAATTAATTACTTGAGAGTTAATTACTTAACTTTCTTTAATTAATCATTACTTAACAATTAATTTCCTATTTCATTTCAAATTGTTTAACTAATGATTAATTAATTAATTATTTAGTCTTAATACATAATTACTTTATTTCACATTTATTAATCAGTTACTTCCTTCATCCAGTGATTTAACTTTAATTACATAATTAACATTCCCATGTTCATTAATGAATAACTTTAATTATGTATTAATAAAACTTAATTACCCCTTTTATTAACTGCTAATTACTTAATCAATCATCAGTTAATTCTTAATCAAGCTACTTAATCTATTAACTATCGATTCATAATTAAATTATTTGATTAACCAACTATTTATTCATTTATTATTACTTAATTACTCAGTTAATTAGTTAATTCCTAGTTGTTAATTTTTTTTTTCATAACTTACTTATTATAAGTTAATTAGTTACTCACACATCACAAATTATTTAAACTAACCATCTATCATCAATTTTATTAACTATATAATCTTCAATTAACCACTTAAATTAATTATGAATTAACTGCTAAGAAATTAGTTACGATTAAAATTGGTTTTAACGTATGATTTATTTCTAATTACAAATCAATTTAAATTTTAAGTATAAATTTATTAACATTCTAATTACTTTATACCAATGAATTACCCCTTTCGTAAACCATACTTTTAATAGATTTAAATCAATTATTAACTTTAAACTAGCTAACGATATTACTGTTGAACTTGTTAGTAAACAAACTAAAAGGCATTAGACAAAACATGGAAGTGGACCGAGACAGCACCCTTTTCACTCAAGTCTATCTCGAGTTCCCCTCACGCCTCCCCTCACGTCTCTCTCCTTCATTTGTTTTCCTTTTTTTTTCTCTTTTTTTTTCTCTGTCACTTATCTTATTCTCATTATCTTTAAGTTTAACAAACTGCTGAGACGACACACTCGCGCGAACACGGGTCCTCACTCGATCCAAACGACCCCTTTACTCGAGTACGCACTCGAGTCAATCTCGATCAAACACAGACACGCACAGCGTCGCCGTTCACGTGCACAGTGCCGCGGCGAAATTCCACCACCTGAGTCGATCACTAACAAGTCGATCTCCAACCACTCTTTGGATTCCAACACCCTAAAACGCTGATGGAGCTCCAGATCGAGAAACGACAGTTTGAGGTTCAGATCAAAAATAATGCTCCGACAACTTCCTCCTCGTGCAAGCGATGCAAACCTCCAGACGCTTCGAGACTCCGGCTACACCACCATTAGCTTCCCTACCACCATTCCTCTAATTTTCGGGAAGCTCGGTCATCCAGGTGAGTTGAAATCAAAAATTTACAGAGCTCGGTGAAACTCGTGACAAAAACCCTACTTTAATCACAAACTCAAAATTTATGTACTTGAAAAATAATTTGACATTTTTCTTGTGTTAATACAACTTCTACCCTGCTTCATTCGAAGATTCAGAAATTAAAATTATCTCGACCTTCCCAAAATTTGACAAAAATGCAGTAAGCTTCTTTTTAAAACTACTCTGATTATCTTCGCTTATAAATCAAAATTTTTATGCTAAAAATCCTAAATATGCATACGAAATCTGATTATGTTATTAAAATTTTGAATTTAAACATTCAAACTTTAAACTTTAATTCTCTTTTCTTGATAGTTGTATAAACAGTAAACAGTATGTGTAAAATACTGTTAAACCTTAAAACTATATTGTAATCCCTTTGATTTTGACAACAACTTAAGTTTGCATCAATATCCAGGTTTTAAAACATCTACATGAAGAATTATTTGCAATTTCATTGCTTTACTCTGATCAGTTATTCAAAGCCCTGAAGAACACTATATATATACTGTAGAGCAACATGAAGTACTCAAGGTCAATCATTCAAGCAGATACCAAACACATACCAACTGGAAGCTAAAGATACAGGTTTAAATTGAAAATAGGTGAGTTTACTCACCTAAAACTGTTGAACAAAATTGATGTTGAAGAATTTGCAATTGAATTCTCTGAAACTCTCCCTGTTGATTTTGCTATTGAATTTAAATCTAAGTTTGCATAACAAATCATTATTTTTCTCAGGTTTTCCTTTAGTTTAGTTTTGTTTTATAAACGAGCATGGAAGTTCATAGGTGGATATATATATAGAAGTTTACTTAATAGCAGGTTGTACTGGACAGTTGTATTTGTTTGTATTGTCATTTTCTCTTAATTGGTTAAGATATAAATACCTGCAGTATGAAATGATATAGGCGATTTCGGCTACATGTACTTTATTAAACAAGAAGTTATGCTAATTAATGTTCATGCTCTAAATTATGACAACAAGTATTAAATGGTGATTGATACTCACTTTGTGTAGTACAAAGATATTTCCTTTATTTCGGCTAGCATACTCTATAAGACACAGGTTTTGTTTCATGATATTTGAAGTAAAACTTTGTTTTTCTTATTTGCTTACAACTAATAAATGCTTAAGCTTTTAATCATGATTGCAAGTAATTAAATGTTTACTGACAGTAGCTATTTATGCAAAGATATTTATCATTATCTCGGCTAGCATATTTTGTACAAGATACAGCACATATAAGTTTAGTACAGAAATATGTTATAAGTTACCCCTTTAACTTATGCATTTAACCTGATTACATGATATTTAAAAAGTTCTATGTTGTACAATTGGATTTTGCAGGTTATTCTTAGGCTTAATTGATTGTAATTTATTTTCACTTTAGATTTTCAAGCATTTGATTCATAATATTTCAAATGTAAATTTTTTACATTCCTAGTTATAACTTATATTTATATTGTTAGTTCTCTTTTCTATTTATAATTATGGTGTATACTTATGTTTATGTTTTATTATAACTTATATTTATATTGTTAGTTCTCTTTTCTATTTATAATTATGGTGTATACTTATGTTTATGTTTTAACTTTATCATTTTAAAAACTAAAACTATATTCATATGTATTTTATCAAATAACAAAAATATAAAGTCTTTGATTTGATTTTATTGAACATGTCAGATTTGTTTTAATGGTTTTGAAGTATTCTATTTAAAATTTTCAAATCAAAATTTTCTTTTACAAACATATATAACTGTTAAATATCCAAGATCTCATCAATTTAAACAATTTTAAGCTTATATTTAATTTAAATTAGATTAAATATTTATTAAAATACACTGTCAAAATTCCAGGTCGTTACATTCCTCCCCCCTTAAAAGAATTTCGTCCCCGAAATTTAAAACAATAGTTAATTCAAAAACTTAACATTAACAATCCAAACAAACATACATATCATTTATATATTAACAACAAACAAACAGTCTACTCTAACAAACATCACTAGTTATCCGAACACAAATTTCGGATAAGTTTCCCTAAAATTATCGAGAGTTTGACTCTCGATGATCAACAATCCAAACTGGATTCCTGACCACATTTAAATTCGACTCAACTTCAAAATTCCTAAATTACTAGTTTAACAACTAATGACGAATCATGAACAAATTTCCTGAGATATATGGAATATACAATAAATTCCAGACATCCATTCTAGCAATTCAATCCTAAAAGTTACAGTATTAACTCTTTCCAAATTTAATTGACTCTTTTACAGAATTTCAATATTTATTTTAAATCAAGCCCGTATGATGTACATATATCATTCGCACACAATATCAAATCCGATCGCTTGCTTGATCACACAATTTCACTTCCGAATTAGTATCGTCCACCCGACTTCCTAGTGCGGACACAGAACTGGTTTCTTGATCAGAACTGTCATTCTCCTTGCATAGTCACAACTATGATAGAGAATCCCCAGAATCAATCAAAATCCCAATCCATGGTTCGTCGTCGAAAATCGAGTGAAAAATCCTAATTCGGATCGATATAACTATCTCGAAATTCTGTGCTCGAATCTTGATCTAATTGCTACGTGAATAAAATCATATACGTACATCCTACGTATTTATATTTATTGATTATCAACCATATCAATTTCTTTTATTCACATTATCCTGATTCTATCCACTTGGAATAATTTTTTTTTTCAATATCAAATTTTACTTAAGAATCCCACCATTCATTTCTTAAGCTTAACATAAGCATTATATATATTTTTATATTATTACTCTGCCACTTTAGCCTTTATATCCTCTTATATTCACTTATTTTCAATTTCCTGTGAATTTCAATTTATTTCCAACTCCGAATATTGAACCTTTATTGACTATCTCCATTTAAAACTGATTCCTATTATTATTTTTAAATTAGTTTCATTCATTAGTTTACTTTAAATTTTCAATTTGAAATTGTTATGTTGTTAATTTTTTTTTTATGTAGTTTTCAAATTCTGAAAACTTTGACATATTCTCCATTACATATTTTCATAAGCACATATGTAAGGTTCCAATCCTCAACCCAATTAATCTCAATCAATTCTCAAACCATTCCCTTTTAATTAAAAGGAATTTGCAACTTACTTGCTCATATAGTCCATTTAAGCCAAATAATTGCTTATTTATTTCAAATGATTTAAAAATCATCCTATTTTGCTTCCAATAATTCATAGAATTTATCTAATTCTCATTTACTTCAAACAACCCATTTCCTTAGGCAATTTAACAATATCATTGTGAATAAATAATCACTTAAGCTTTATAACAAATCTTAAATTGATTTCAACTCAATTTATACTTGAGTCCATCTCAATTAATTTATCCACAATCCTTTCGTTGCATTTCAACGGGTTTGATTCCAAACCATTTTATTAAATTTGACAACCCATATTTTACATTAATCATCTCACAATTTATTTAAGTCATCAACTGTTTCACTTAATAACTTAAGTTCATTCTATTCCACCAATTCCCATTCAAATCTTTGATTTGATTTTCTTTTAATCAAATCCCAACTACTTACTGATTAGTTTATTCTTTTATCCATCCTTAAATTTTAATTTACATTAACAATTCATTATTGAATTTATTCATAATCAATTATTCAATCTTGAATTAAATTTGTTAACAACTCACATCACTTCTATCCCATTCAATACTTATTTTGATTTACGTTTACTTATTTACATAAGAATTTCATTTTATTCAATTTTATCAGTAACTCGATTGAATTCATTTAAACTCAGTTTTATTTTAACTCAACTTCAGTTCAATTTAGCTACTTACCATTCCTTAAATTTATTTCTCAATATATGAGCTCAAAACTTATTTATTTACCTTAAGGTTTATATTACTCATTTGGGTTATTTCATCTTATAATCACAATTCCAGAATATATATATATGTCACTTAGCATCTTAAGGTATAAATTTCCATCTCACATTTACAGTCATTTTACCTTCAAATTTTATAGCCAATTAAGTTCATTTTGAACTTCAATTCCATTTAGCTTATCTCAGGATAAACTCAGGTATATTTTCTTATTTCCATTTACTTAAGTTAAATTTTAATTCCGGGATTACAATTCCCAATTTCTTCTTATTAATATCAACTTTACTTTATAAGTTCAACAGTTAATTCATTCAAACCTTTCACATTATTTAAATAGAATTTTTCTTAAAATTCAATTGCCCAGTTTCCATTTCCAAAACCAATTTGAAATGATAACTACACATACCTACTTGGTATATCAACTCAAATTTTCAACTTTCAAACACTTATTTTCACCAAAACAAATTTTTCTCCTTTTTGAAAATTTTAAAATAACTTGCATACCCAACAACCCCAAACAATATCATAACCAACAATATTTTCCAAACAAGGTTCCCTTTTTTTTTTCAAATCTTTGGAAAAACATTTCAAACATTCCCAAGATTTTAAATTTCCAAATCCTTTGTTTTAAATTTATTTAAATACCTTTCAAATTTCTGGGACTTCAATTCTGGTTTAATCAAATTTTAGTTATATTCCTTTTATATTAAAGATCATACTTAGACAATTTTATTTGTTTATAGACCCCTCAAATTTAATTTTTTTTTATTTGATTGTACTATTGACAATCAAACATCCAAGTATATATAGTTATTTCAGAAAAATATTCCTTTATATCAAAATATAATTTTGGGTAAAGTTATTTCATTTACCCTATCTTTAAAAACAATACTGTGTCGAATTGCTCTATTTGAGTGTTTAGAAACCCCTTCGATACAGTTTTCGAGGCTGTGCCGACGCAGGTTCATATACCACTCAATAAATCAATCAACGCAATATAAAACCATTTTATATTCACTAACAAATACGTGTTCATATCTATTAATATACTCAAACTCATTTTAGAGTTCTACAAACTCTATTTTATGAGTAATTCCTACCAGAGCCAAGGTTATCACCAACCTATGCTCTAATACCAACTGTGACGACCCGTCCTTCTATTACCAGAAAGACGTATCATCATTAAGAAAGAAAGGGATGAGAGAATAGAAAAGATAGAGAAGAAAGAACAACAATATCAGAATCTCACAGCGGAATGGAACAAAATATAATATATCACTTAATTATTTAAAAGTTTTACATATATCAGAGATATACAGACGATACATCAATACTAGACAGTTATAAACACCTGTCTAGTTAATACAACCCGATACAATACAACTCAAACGATATGACTCAGAGATACCTACACAGCGGAACTATATATATACATGCAACGCTGAAGCCTCCTGCTCCATTGCTCCTCCAGAATTCGTCAAAGCTAACCTGAATCCCTTGGCTACCCGTCAAAATTTGGGTACCCGAGAGTTTATGAAAAACAAAAATAAACTCCGGGTCAGACATGGGTCTGGTATGAGTAAACGGTTTAAAGTTGTTTAACTTTGAAAACATTTGAAAATAAAGGTATCACGTAAGACTTCCCACAAATAAATACGGGTAAGTTTTTACCTTACGCTAACCAAAACATTTCATAGGAAATCCAGTGATATTATAATAGTGTCTAGGGTTTTCAAGTAAATAGAAAATAGCCGAAATTGTTACATGATTAAATTCCAGCTACTAGCCACAAAAGTGGGTAATACAAATCAAAACCGTAGGGTCTCGTAGGGAAAATGGATTTCCAACAATGGCAGGGCTACTGGGGTACCGCCCGTCACAGTACGGGGCCTAGATCACCGTACCGAGGATTACTCCCTTCATCCCCTGCAACACAAGGCCGGAACCATTTCTTACTTAACAGTCCCGAACAAGATAAACCCCACGGTTCTAGCTAGCAAACCGCCCACTAAGCCGAAATATAAAAAGGGACATCTAGACAGGGGAAATATCTTGTCCTGCTTGGGCATGACCCACCTAACCTTGCTGCACATCCCCTGTTTTAGCCATTCCCGGTTGATGAGGCTTGAGGCTGCGATTACCTTTAAAGAACATATCTTAGAATGCTCATCGTCCGCCTGACGATGTGTTGAAAGCATTCAATCCATACAAGTTCGTTCCGGGTTCGAACGAAACCGAAGGCATTATCTCGTTACACTCATTTTGGAATCACCCTCAGAGTTAACGACGATAACCCTTGCATTCTGAAACACCCTCTCGATCTCCATTTGATAAGTCTCGACCTATCGTTTAATTTGGATCGATGTGGTTTTCGGAGAATCAAAATTGATTCTTCCGATCCCGGTCTCATCGAACCCAAACGCCATTTTAAGGGCCAAGTTGTCTAATTAACTTAACAGTTTTAAATAATTCAAATTCAACAATTGAATTAACATAGCATTTATCACAGACAAAACATATACAAGCATCATAAATATAACATAACATATCACAGAGCATCACAGAATATCATCACATAAATATCACAATCAGATATTCAAAACAACAGTTCATAAGCAATTACCTTTAAGTCTCATGTATAATTAATTCAATTTAGAATTAATTACTTGAGAGTTAATCACTTAACTTTCTTTAATTAATCATTACTTAACAATTAATTTCCTATTTCATTTCAAATTGTTTAACTAATGATTAATTAATTAATTATTTAGTCTTAATACATAATTACTTTATTTCACATTTATTAATCAGTTACTTCCTTCATCCAGTGATTTAACTTTAATTACATAATTAACTTTCCCCTGTTCATTAATGAATAACTTTAATTATGTATTAATAAAACTTAATTAACCCTTTTATTAACTGCTAATTACTTAATCAATCATCAGTTATTCTTAATCAAGCTACTTAATCTATTAACTATCGATTCATAATTAAATTATTTGATTAACCAACTATTTATTCATTTATTATTACTTAATTACTCAGTTAATTAGTTAATTCCTAGTTGTTAATTTTTTTTCATAACTTACTTATTATAAGTTAATTAGTTACTCACACATCACAAATTATTTAAACTAACCATCTATCATCAATTTTATTAACTATATAATCTTCAATTAACCACTTAAATTAATTATGAATTAACTGCTAAGAAATTAGTTACGATTAAAATTGGTTTTAACGTATGATTTATTTCTAATTACAAATCAATTTAAATTTTAAGTATAAATTTATTAACATTCTAATTACTTTATACCAATGAATTACCCCTTTCGTAAACCATACTTTTAATAGATTTAAATCAATTATTAACTTTAAACTAGCTAACGATATTACTGTTGAACTTGTTAGTAAACAGACTAAAAGGCATCAGACAAAACATGGAAGTGGACCGAGACAGCACCCTTTTCACTCGAGTTTATCTCGAGTTCCCCTCACGCCTCCCCTCACGTCTCTCTCCTTCATTTGTTTCCTTTTGTTTTCCTTTTTTTTTCTCTTTTTTTTTCTCTGTCACTTCTCTTATTCTCATTATTTTTAAGTTTAACAAACTGCTGAGATGACACACTCGCGCGAACACGGGTCCTCGCTCGATCCAAACGACCCCTTTACTCGAGTACGCACTCGAGTCAATCTCGATCAAACACAGACACGCACAGCGTCGCCATTCACGTGCACAGTGCCGCGGCGAAATTCCACCACCTGAGTCGATCACTAACAAGTCGATCTCCAACCACTCTTTGGATTCCAACACCCTAAAACGCTGATGGAGCTCCAGATCGAGAAACGACAGTTTGAGGTTCAGATCAAAAATAATGCTCCGACAACTTCCTCCTCGTGCAAGCGATGCAAACCTCCAGACGCTTCGAGACTCCGGCTACACCACCATTAGCTTCCCTACAACCATTCCTCTAATTTTCGTGAAGCTCGGTCATCCAGGTGAGTTGAAATCAAAAATTTACAGAGCTCGGTGAAACTCGTGACAAAAACCCTACTTTAATCACAAACTCAAAATTTATGTACTTGAAAAATAATTTGACATTTTTCTTGTGTTAATACAACTTCTACCCTGCTTCATTCGAAGATTCAGAAATTAAAATTATCTCGACCTTCCCAAAATTTGACAAAAATGCAGTAAGCTTCTTTTTAAAACTGCTATGATTATCTTCGCTTATAAATCAAAATTTTTATGCTAAAAATCCTAAATATGCATACGAAATCTGATTATGTTATTAAAATTTTGAATTTACACGTTCAAACTTTAAACTTTAATTCTCTTTTCTTGATAGTTGAATAAACAGTAAACAGTATGTGTAAAATACTGTTAAACCTTAAAACTATATTGTAATCCCTTTGATTTTGACAACAACTTAAGTTTGCATCAATATCCAGGTTTTAAAACATCTACATGAAGAATTATTTGCAATTTCATTGCTTTACTCTGATCGGTTATTCAAAGCCCTGAAGAACACTATATATATACTGCAGAGCAACATGAAGTACTCAAGGTCAATCATTCAAGCAGATACCAAACACATACCAACTGGAAGCTAAAGATACAGGTTTAAATTGAAAATAGGTGAGTTTACTCACCTAAAACTGTTGAACAAAATCGATGTTGAAGAATTTGCAATTGAATTCTCTGAAACTCTCCCTGTTGATTTTGCTATTGAATTTAAATCTAAGTTTGCATAACAAATCATTATTTTTCTCAGGTTTTCCTTTAGTTTAGTTCTGTTTTATAAACGAGCATGGAAGTTCATAGGTGGATATATATATAGAAGTTTACTTAATAGCAGGTTGTACTGGACAGTTGTATTTGTTTGTATTGTCATTTTCTCTTAATTGGTTAAGATATAAATACCTGCAGTATGAAATGATATAGGCGATTTCGGCTACATGTACTTTATTAAACAAGAAGTTATGCTAATTAATGTTCATGCTCTAAATTATGACAACAAGTATTAAATGGTGATTGATACTCACTTTGTGTAGTACAAAGATATTTCCTTTATTTCGGCTAGCATACTCTATAAGACACAGGTTTTGTTTCATGATATTTGAAGTAAAACTTTGTTTTTCTTATTTGCTTACAACTAATAAATGCTTAAGCTTTTAATCATGATTGTAAGTAATTAAATGTTTACTGACAGTAGCTATTTATGCAAAGATATTTATCATTATCTCGGCTAGCATATTTTGTACAAGATACAGCACATATAAGTTTAGTACAGAAATATGTTATAAGTTACCCCTTTAAGTTATGCATTTAACCTGATTACATGATATTTAAAAAGTTCTATGTTGTACAATTGGATTTTGCAGGTTATTCTTAGGCTTAATTGATTGTAATTTATTTTCACTTTAGATTTTCAAGCATTTGATTCATAATATTTCAAATGTAAATTTTTTACATTCCTAGTTATAACTTATATTTATATTGTTAGTTCTCTTTTCTATTTATAATTATGGTGTATACTTATGTTTATGTTTTATTATAACTTATATTTATATTGTTAGTTCTCTTTTCTATTTATAATTATGGTGTATACTATTTATAATTATGGTGTATACTTATGTTTATGTTTTATTATAACTTATATTTATATTGTTAGTTCTCTTTTCTATTTATAATTATGGTGTATACTTATGTTTATGTTTTAACTTTATCATTTTAAAAACTAAAACTATATTCATATGTATTTTATCAAATAACAAAATATAAAGTCTTTGATTTGATTTTATTGAACATGTCAGATTTGTTTTAATGGTTTTGAAGTATTCTATTTAAAATTTTCAAATCAAAATTTTCTTTTACAAACATATATAACTGTTAAATATCCAAGATCTCATCAATTTAAACAATTTTAAGCTTATATTTAATTTAAATTAGATTAAATATTTATTAAAATACACTGTCAAAATTACGGGTCGTTACAATCTCCATATTTGAACTCCACCTAATAGAGAAGCCGTATTTTTTTGTTCAGACTGCAATAACTCATTCGCTCTAGCTCAGAATCAGGTGAGACTTCGACCGGTTAACACCCACCTAAATTACGGACAGTATGGAACATTCGGATACTTCATCGTGTGAACGCACACTGTAGTTCTCCAAGGGGACTGACAGTTGCACTTAGAAAATAACAGGCTACCACATCCCCATATTTGAACTCCGCCTAGTGCAGAAGTCGCTATTTTTTTCGTTCAGACTGCAATAACTCTTTCGTTCTAACTCGGAATCAGGCGAGACTTCGACCGGTTAACTCCCATCTAAATTACGGACAGTATGGAACACTCGGATACTTCATCGTGTGAACGCACACTGTAGTTTTCCAAGGGGACTGACAGTTGTACTTAGAAAATAACAGGCAACCACATCTCCATATTTGAGCTCCGCCTAATGCAGAAGCCGCTATTTTTTTGTTCAGACTGCAATAACTCTTTCGTTCTAACTCGGAATCAGGCGAGACTTCGACCGGTTATTTTCCATCTAAATTACGGACAGTATGGAACACTCGGATACTTCATCGTGTGAACGCAACTGTAGTTTTCCAAGGGGACTGACAGTTGTACTTAGAAAATAACAGGCTACCACATCCCCATATTTGAACTCTGCCTAGTGTAGAAGCCGCTATTTTTTTGTTCAGACTGCAATAACTCCTTCATTCTAGCACAGAATCAGGCGAGACTTCGATTAGTTAACTCCCACCTAAATTACAGACAATATGGAACAATCGGATACTTTATCGTGTGAACGTACACTGTAGTTCTCCAATGGGACTGACAGTTCTACTTAGAAAATAATAAGCTACTGCATCCCCATATTTGAAATTTGATGAAAATTAGAATTAAAATTTTAATTTTTTATCGAAACTCAAAACATAAAAATTAGAATTAGAATTATTTTATATTTATTTGTTTTTTATTAGTCAAATTAAATTTAAATCTTTAAATGGATTAAATGGGTAATCCGCTTATTAAGTGGGTTGGGTCATAAATGGATAAAAAGAATGGGTTACAAATGGGTTGGGTCAAAGTCGACGTAACCCATTTTGACCCGACCCGACCTGTTTGACAGGCCTAGGTGAAACCAGTAAATCTTATTTTGATTGTTAATCTTAATAATTATTTAATTATCACATTTTACAGTAGTTATCACTATTTTGAAATAATTATTAAGATAACTACTGTCTTGCTAACAACATTTCAAAATAGTGAAACTTGACTATTTCCAAACTCCAGCAATTTTGCCAGCGTCTCCATGAAGCTTGACTTAGTTTACATGCGATAGTTGAGAGATGCAATAAAAGGAAATAAACAGAGACAAAACGTAGGTATGTGTGTCAATATATATAGACTTAGTTTATATGCGATAGTTTTCGAGAGATGTCATGAAAAGAAATAAACAGAGACAAAGCGTAAGTGTGCATCTATGTGTGTGTGTATGTGCGCGCGCGCTCACACACATATGCATCTCAGTTTCTTCGCATCTTCGAAGTGTGCCCAATCAATTATAAGCATCTATGATTTCAAATTCGACAATATTTTGCAAACGTGAACTACATCTCATGAACATTGTCTTCGCCAAAAATTATCAAATTCTTGTATTTTTTGACCTTTGAACATTTATATTTTTAAATCGGTGATTACAGTAAGAATTATAAATATACAATACATCTTGTAATTAATTTTGATGGGCAAATAATATGAGAGCGAGATAATTGTATATAGGGATGATGCTTATGAAATGAAATCATGTTTGCACAAAATTATCAAATTTCAATGCTCATAGCTGTTTATAATCGAATTTGGCACATTTCGGAGATGCAAAAACGTAGGGATGCGAATCCCTCCCTATATACACATATACACATACATAAAATCAACAAACACTCATGAAATAAGCAAGATACTTTAGAGGTATCATCTCCTACATCAACAAGTCAGCACAATAAAATAGTATTATTGCTACTAAACATGACATAATATGACAAACTATGCTATATAAATGAAACAATGAGTGTAGGGGTAATATTACACTTCATGACTAATGATGTCAAGGTTTTCTTGCCTAAGTGTAACGACCTAAATTTAAATTAATCAAATAAAATTAATTAAAAGGCCGGGGCGGTCCAAATAAGAGAAGCAAGGGGAAATAAATAAATGGGAAAGGGGCATAAGGGCCCAAGATCAAATTATTGTGGGACAATAAACATTACTAATTTCTATTAATTAATTTCATCCTACTAAAAATAAAATAAAAGCTAAGGAAGAAATTTAATGACGGTGGCTTAGAGAAGGCAAATAGGAAGAAGATAAAGAAACACAAGATAAAGAGGATTAAGAAGATTAAAGCTAAACATTTTAAAGATCTAGGTGAGTAATGCTTAACCTATCTACAACGACCTTTAATATATGGTTTCGGTTTAGATTTGTATATTTTTAAGTATCAAGGGGTTTAAATGGATTTTTATTAACAAATATAAAGGTTTAATGATTGTTTTGGGGAAGGACAGATAAACATGAGATGTTTATATGTGTTTTTCCTACTTTAATGATTCAAAATTTAGCGATCATGTTCTAATCATATGATTTATGAAAGGTGCGCAACTAGAAAGTAAGTAAAGAAATTACTTTTAAACCAAATAAAGATTAAGCATGTTCGAACAAGTGTTAACAATTATTTTTTAAGACGTTATAAGAATTTTCTACAAAGAAAATAAACCAAAATGGCTAAGTACCACGTTGGGGGCAAGTGGGGACTGTGCGGACGCATGAAAATAAATTATATGGAAAAAAATAAATTAATGGGTGTAGGGAAAAGGGAAACCACATTCAAATCATTGGCTGATAATGAAAAAAAAAGTACACTGCAAATAACATAAAGACGATTAAGATAACGACACATGTAAAGATGATTCAAGGTTTGTCCGTAACAGCGTTGGATTGGCAGTCCTACATTATAAATATGAACTGCATGTAATATAATGGGGTCATACTATGCCGAAATTGAAAAAAGAACACATAATAAGAAAATTAGGAAGCACACAACATTGAGGCAAGGTAGTATTGTGCCAATGGAAGTAGTAAATGAAAAGTAGGCGGGACTCGAGGAGAGGCTAGATCAGTATGGAAAAGAATCTCGCCCTAGAAATAAGGTTGGAAGGGCTATTGACATCAGGTAAGGATGCTCCCTTGAATGCACACCTTGGGAAGATGATGATAGACATTCAACTTCCAGGAGCTGCAGGACAGTTTCGTAAATTAAACAAATGTTAAAGTGGATGCACACCCTGAGAAGGTGATGAGAGACATTCACGTATGCCCACCTGGGGAAGAAGAGGCATTCTAACGCCTTAAATTTTCAAAAAATTTCGCTGTAGCCTCCTTTGCGCGATTCGATCCAAAAAAAATCACTATATATATATATATCACAAACATACGTCTTATCTTCGAGGATGATGCATCCCGTAGAGAAAAAATATAAAAGTACGATATGTAATCCGAGATATGTACCTTATACATTATTAATGATCATATACAGCTAATATAGTGCGAAAGCGAGATCCAAATACGAAGCCTATGCCATCCGCACCTACTAAATACTCAACAAACAAATGAAGAACGTGTGTATATGGAAAGTAATATCAATGTACAACATATACCAATATAACAACTATATATGCCAATATAACAAATGCAACAAATTCAGCCATCAAACAACTATCATCCAACTAACATCCAACAAACCAATATCTATCCAATCAATCCATAACCAAACCAATATACATTCATTTCTTATTGATATTCATCGAATTGGTTTTCAATTTAATCACATTTGATTCATTAACATTGAATTTTACTAACATTCATTTAGTCAAATTCAATTAGTTTACATTCACTAATTTACATACAAGTTAGTTCGCTTTCAAATTCATTCTATTTAGATTCACTTCATTTCCAATTTGAATTTAGTCATTTAGTTTTCAATTTTATTAATTCAATTTCATATGAATTTCTATACAGTCAACTAACGCCTATCTAACAACCGATGTATAACAAAAATAACCAAATTTATTTACTTTACATTTAACATTCATTTTTTTACATTCAATTTGGTTTAACACTTTTAATTTTAGTTGGTTGATATCAGATTGTTTTTATTCAATTATTCAATTTCCAATTTCATTACCTTATCTAATCTAATTTAAGTCTAATTCAATTTATTTAAATTTACTAAAATTAAATTTATTATCTCATATTATAAGTCCAAAACTCATTTTACTCATATTTATCAATTTCAACTTGGATTTTAAATTCAAATTTGTTTATCAAAAAAAACTTAAATTTTTAATTTACTATTGGTAGCAAATCCATCACACAGAAAGTCGAAAATGATGCTGCAGTCATCACTCCAACAACGATAGTGAATTCAATGCTTTATATTATTTTAAAATTTTCTTTTTTATATTTATAAATCTCATTTATAAATTCTTTACTTATATAATTTAACTATTTCACTTTACATATGTAAGATTGATTCCAAATTTGTTTATCTCATTTAGATTTATAATAATATAATCTCTTTAATTTTGAAAAATAACTGTCAAAATCAACGGGATTCAAATTCTCAAATTCTTAGTTTAAATTCATTTTTATTTGCAACTCATATCTATAAATATAGTCCTGTTGTTTCTTTTCTTATATATAAGATTATTTCACAATTTTAAATCATTTTAATTATAATTCCATACTTTATAATTTATTTGCTTATATAATTTAGTCTTTAAACAATTGTTGTTTTTATTTAGATTATTCAATAACTTTTATTAACTTATATATTTACATTTTCAAATAACCAAACAATCAATTTATATACACTTTAATAGTTCCTGAAAAATTATTCCTTTATATATAAAATATAATCGAGGTAAAATTTGTTTTATTTACCTAATTTAAAAATAATACAATGTCAACTTGCCTCGTTTAAGTGTTTAGAAATCCCTATCGATAACATGGCGTTCCACGTACTTAGGGCTGTCAACGGATACTTTCGGATACGGATACTGTTATATCCGTATCCGTATCCGCTTAATTTTTGGATATCAGATATCCGTATCCGTTTAGTTTTCGGATACGGACGGATATCGAATATCTATCCGCTCCGCTCATAATCAATAAATTTAAAAGTATAAATGAAAAGGTTTGGATCAACATAAAACAGTTTTTGTACTAATGTTCATAAAAAAACCGAGGAATAAAAAAATGTGATGATAAAACATTGGTTTATACCCATATCCGTATGTGTATCCAAAAATATTCAAAAATTAAACACTAAAACCGTCTATTTTCACTAAAAAAGAGCAAAAAACCATTTCGTAGTAACATCCAATAGTTAGGAAATAGTTGGAAAATCATATATTTATTAAATATAATTTTAATTAAATATATGTATATATATATCCATTAGTTAATCAGACAGATATTTTTCGGATACGGATACTACAATAACCATATCTGATATCACGTGTGACGACCCGCAAATCCGTACCATTTGAATCAGCAATAAACCACATATGTCCGACCCAAAAAGCATAGACCGACGGAAAGTCATGAGAAAGAAAAGAAGAGAGAAGAAGAGAAGAGAAGAAAGAGAGAAGAGAGAACCAAACAGAACAATATAGAATCTCACATCGCAGCAGAAAACATATAATATCATATCATATCAATAATCTTTACAAAACAGAAACTGTATATACATACATCAATCAGAGTTCAACAATCACTCACTAATCATCAGCATGGACAGTTATAATAACCCGTCCTTACAAATGTTGACAATATAAACAACAACAATGCGCAAAGTGGATAATAAGAAGATACCTGTATATAAAAATGAAGATCTTAGCTCTTCTGCTAAAGCTCCAAAAGCACCAAATCTGAACCTGTAAATATACTCGGTCTGACCCGAGCATTGAAAGGGAAGAACACCCGGATCTGACTGGTAAACCAGCGTGAGAAACACACTCAACTGAATTTATTACATTATCAAAAAAATTCATTTTCAAAACAAAAGTATCTCGTAAGACACGCCCATACATAAACACGGACATATTTTTACCTTATGATAACTAAAACATTTCATATCAATTCATCTTATATTATAATAGTGTCTATTGCAAAAATAATATTAAAATAGCCGAAATTGTTACTATTATTAAATTCCAGCATACTAGGCTCTACAAATAATATGGCAGGCATGTAGTGGAGTTTGGATTTCTATACAAATGACCAGGTGAATGGACTACCTTCCGGCAGTACATCTCTAGAAGAATTTACCGAGAAACCATCACAAAGTTCCTCTACCAACACAAGGCCGGCCTACCTCTATAACTAGGTAGTACCAAATATGTCATCCCTCGGTCGTTGCCGACCTTTCCGAGGGCCCTCATAGCATACAAATCACATTAATTTACATCCCGAATGTCATAGCGGGAATAAATATATCTAGAAGAGGATGATCATATCCTAATTGGGAATGACCCACTTAGCCCTGCTGCATCTAACCTTATTTCGGTCATTTTCAACCGATGAGGCCTGGGTAACGATTATCTTTTACATATCACATATCACATCACTTTGAATGCCACACGACTATTTCCATTGACTATTAATTGCCTTCCACAAAAGTATAACCCTTGAGCTCGTACGTCTCAAGGAGGGTGTTAAGCTAAGAGAAGTTGCATTCTCCGTCACCACTTACTTACATTTGTAAAAACCAATGTATGTAATCTTTAGAAATGCAATGTCAGACAAACGTCCATATAAGTTGTCCTGAAATAGGACAAACCGAAGGTGCTTTCCTACCACATCCTGTCGGAAAATCCCTAGGATTAGTAGGACAGCCCTTGCATTGGATATTTCATAATGAAGAGATTACTACTACTGGATGTATATTGGGATTTTAACCCCAAATGATCAACAAGCAGTCCTTCACCATGACAATCCTAAATATCAATATCATCACAACCTGCACAATCGAACGCATATACGTTGGTCCAAAGTGGTTTCAGATAAACTGATCCCGGTCTCTTCGCATCAACAACGCAAAAGCGTTTCTCAACCTCACACAGAAACTAAGTCTCATAGACTTATTACGTCTCCAACTTTCAACTTGCTATCCTTCGACCAAGAAGAAAGCTCGATAGATTGGAGTAATACTTCGCACTACACGAATCAACATCCTCAACAATAACGATAATCAAGCCTACACAAATGGCTACATACTAAGTGTACGACTAAATAGTTTCCACATCTAGTCGAGAAACTAAAATAGCCAAATTTGATAGTTGGTTATTTAACTATCAAAGCAAACAACAAATATTTAGCACCACAAGCAATCACTAGGCCCTTTTAATAAATCATTCCTTAATTAAATCACTTTTCAAATCAATTTATCTTTAAAAAGATATATTCTCAAACCATTTATAAAACTTTTACATATACTTATTTCAACCGTATAAGCATATTCACAAATCTCTTTAGGAAAGCTGAATATTTTTCAACACAGCTTTATTGGGTCAAAACGAATGTTGCGTAAAATATCGTTACGACAGCCCAAAATCATTGGTATAGGGATTCGATAATTAGATAGATATATAAATTCTATATACTATACAAAACATATCCTTTCAAAAATCGTTTACTATAACAACAGTGTTATAGTCCATGCTTTCCTTGCTTCTCGAAAACGTCTATTTCAACAATGAATGTTAAAATCTATATATTCAATACTTAACACATTCTAAAAACATCTTCAAATCATTTAACTCTATTTAAAAGATCACTTTTCAAAATGTTTTAAAAGATTATTCACTGTCCAAAATCGTGAATATAATTCTCCTACCAAATTCATTATTTCTACACATTTAATTTAAAAAATTATCCACTGTCCAAAATCGTGAATATAATTCCTTTAATAAACTTCATATTTTACTTATCAAAATAAGTTTATTTCACATTTAAAATATAATGTTTATAAATCACATTTATTTTTACAAAAACTTCCATTTATAAAATTCTTTTATTAACCAATCTCATTTATATCCTCATTTATATGCCAAATCCAATTATAAGTTAATTCACTTATAAATCTCTTATTTACAAATTCATTCTTTTATAGCTTTATAAATTTATAAATCTATAAATCTTATTTACTTATAAGATCCAGTTATAACTTTATTTTAACACTTATAAAACTCCTTTATAGTTCCATTACTTTTACTTATAAAAGTTCAATTTATAAATCTTATATATAAACCATTTATAATAAGTTCAAGAAAATCTCAATTTAACTATTCTACAAAATAGTTAACTCCATATTTCAAAAATCACATTTTGATTCTATTTGAATAAGCTTCTTCTTTTAATAATTTACAACTTATCATTAAAACTTATATAACTTCAAAAATCATATTTAGGTATATTCACAAAAATCATAATTTTTATAACATAAAAATTATAACTTCTTATTTGTTTAAAATAAATTCATTTCCTTAACAATTCAAAAATTAATAAAACATCAACTTTCAAAGTCACTTTGAAATCCTTTTTAATTGAAATCATCACTTTAATATTTATAAAATTTCAAAAATATGGCCCAATGCTACAAAAGCACTAAATAAGGTAATTCACATCAATTATGGCATCCAAACATCGTATATCACATGATAACAACATATATATAAGTATCTGTAAATAAAAATCAATACTGGTGAGGAATCTAGTTGGATCCCTCCAACCTGTCACCTGCAATAAATATACATAATAAAATATGTACAATGTCCGCTTTGAGGCAGACGCGCGTACAAAAGATCATCCGCTCATACATGAGAACGTATATGGTCTCATCTGTTCCAATAGACAGGAATATATTCCAAATACCAATCAATCAATATATATTATCCAAACAATCATCAATCAGCATAAATAAATTTCTTCTCACTTATATAAACATATAAGTGAGTCATATAGAGTGAGTTGTACTCACTTTGATTCCAATAGCCGTTGCAGCGTTTTATTTCGATTAAAATTAAACGAGCATTTAATTTTATCCAAAATTTTCACTTGCTTCAATTAACTCCAAACTAGCTCCAGCGCATTCGCGAATATGAACCCAATGCAACTTGTTTCGTCAAATTCCGGCCTCGTATGAAGAAGTTATGCCATTTTAAAGTTTACACGAATTAATATATAATTTAATCTAAAAATTTATTTTTTATTTTTAACCAACTTTTTATCAGGGCCGCATGTTTTTTCTACAGCAAATCATGACCGTGAGCTTCTCCTTCTTCCCCTTCGTTTTCAAGTATGCGTTCGAACCCAATTGCCACCCTCCTTCCACCAATTTTTGCGACCTCTACGACTAATTATTCGACGATCAAGGACCTCCAAATCAAAGCCCCCATGCACGTGCACCATCACCATGAGTATGAACGAGCTTGGCTCCACCATTGCACAGAAAAATGTGCATGAACGGCAGGCGAACGCGCCCCCTTGGCGACCACCACGATGCTCCATTTCCGATCATGACCGTTGAGATCAAAATAATCATCATGCTCTACAAAGTTGTAATTGAAAGATTTCCATGAAATTAACAGATTTGGAGATAATCGAAAGGGAAAGAGGTGAATTTTTAGCCATTGGAATGTGGGTGGAAGCTTGGGTTAGATAGGTTAGGGTTTGGTTGAAAAAGTGAAGAAAATGTGGCCTTGTATAGAAAATTTCGTGCACGATTCACCTGAAATTTTTCGAACTCCAAACGAAGCGTGCCACTTGATGTTTATAATATTTTTCCTCTATTTCGAACACAATGGAATATATATTGGGAGCCAATTCGATCATATTTGGAAGATAGGTTTTCAAAATTACTCAAATTTAAAATTTACTTAAACAAATTTCTACGCGTTTCAACTTCGTACGACTAAACCGTAAATCCGATTGACACAAAATTGAAATCCTATAATAATATAACATTATGGATCCAATAAAACTGGTTTCGCCAAAATCGAAAACTGTATTAAAAATGGCTATTTTTACATGTTACTTGAATATTAAAATATTCAATTTATATTAATTTACCTTTAAATCAATTTTAAAAGTTTACTAACATCATTCTAATTTAAATAGAATTTAATTCAACTTTATAAATCATTTTCATTCACATAAAAATCAAAATCCAATTATTTCCACAATTTCAAATATTAAATTAACAATTTAATTATCCAATCAAACATTATATTCGAAAAATAAGTTATTCAACTTATAAAATTTACTTTTGAATATTTAAAATCAATTAAATATTTGAATTTCCAATAACTGAAATCTTGGATCGTTACATTTTGGTTTTGTAAATGCAAGATCTAGGTTTTATTTCAATGTTTTAAAAAGGATTTGGTTTGCTTTCGTATTTTTGGTGAGTAAAACTCGCACCTTTTTGGTAAATTTTTTTTTTACTTTATGTTAGTATTTTTATGTATAATGGCTTGATTGTTGGCTAATTGTATGGTTTGGAGGTTGTTTATATGAGTCTATGTGTGCTTATATGTGTTTGAATGTGATATGTAGTTTAAATAAAGTCTAAAAGTTAGTGATCTTTGTGTATGTGATGGTTGTGTTATGTTTATATGTGCTACATAAATGATGATGTAAGAGGATGCTAAGAAAACTTAGCATCTTTGTATGGGTTAGCGATGAAGAATCTGTGTAAATAATATGGTTTTAGTTTTGAAAAATCAATTTTTTTTCAAAACTTCAAACTTGTTTTGCTTTTAAAAACACTTGCTTTATGTTTGTGAAAAGTTGGTGAGCTTTCAAAAGACAAGTTTCTAAAGAAATCTAAGAAACAAGTTTTCAAGTTTTGGTCCATATAGTGCTAAAAGGTCCACTTTTTTCAAATTAAGTTTTTTTACTTAAAACACTTTGGAAATGGTTTATAAAAATCAACTAGTAATGATTAAGAAGTTAATTAAAAATTTATTAATTAGGATTTATTTTTAATTAATTATAATTAAGTATATGGCTTATTTTTAATTAATTACTAATTAAGTTTAGGGTTAATTATTAATTAATTACTAAGTAAGTGTTTAAATATCAAATTATAAATTAATAAAGGTTTTAATTTATAAATAAATTATTTATGACAGGTCAATTATTTCTTAATTAATAATCCAGTTAAGTTAAGACTGAATTAAGAAAGGATTTATCTAGTAATTAATTATTTAAAAGAGGTTTAAATCCTTAGTTTCTTTGTTTTCTAGGGATCAAATTATTAAAAGACAGCTTTCTTTTACTAAGAATAGTTTTGAACACAAGGGATTCCATTGTCGATGCCATTAAATGACCATGCAAATGTAAATAAGTTATACTAAACTTGAACATCTGTTTGTAGAATAATACATCGTTCTGCTATAACTTAAATCAAATAAATTGTTGTACATCTATTAGCACAACAAATCTCTGTTCTTCTATAACTTAATTAAATTGATTATTTGGACATCTTTTTATCAGAACAAATCCTCGATCTGCTATAACTAAAGTTAATGTAGGATCAAGTAATATACCCTGAGAGGTGAATATGGTATTTAAAAATATTTCGCAAAGATGCTAGTAAACACATAAAGTAGCGTGGAAATGTAAACGCAGAAAATAAGGAACACAAGATATACCCAACTTCAGTCTAATACTCACTGCTGCCCCCAAATCTATTACTAGAGTTAAATATTCAAATGCTTACAAATAGTAAACTCGCAGACATTGCTGATAAATATTCTAATTTTATGCCTAATATCTCTGTTTGAACTCAAGCCCTGAGATCAAAATCCCTAAACTACAAACTCTGTAGCTTAACCCTAAATCAACTAGAGTTCAAAATAAAAACTACAAAATAGAAAATGAACAAATTACACTAATATAAAAAGAAATCTCCTTTATCTTGTCTCTTATCACGTGACTATCTTTGATCTAGAGTTCGAGAAACACATCACTGCCTTCAATCCGAGTTGATTATGCTGCCAAGCTATTGGTGAATTTGAGATGCAAGTTCTGCCTTGAGATGATGATGTCCTCCTTGAATTTTTATTGATGAAGAAATCCCTTTTGCTTGATCAGATATTGATTTGAATGAACAAGAAAAACAATGTGAATTTTAAGGTGTTACAATGTAGAGAGATATGAAATTCTTTTTCAATGAAGCTTTTCTCTTTTTTTTGTTATTGTTCTATTCAATGATTTTTCTTTTCGATGCTGTTGAATTTATATAGGCCTATGAAGTAACGTGTATGTATGGAAACATATATGGAGGAGATGATATTGAGAAAGATATGGATTTTTGAGATTTTGTTTCCCTATGTAGAAAATAGAATTTTTATATAACGGGAAAAAGATTCTTTTGTATCTTCTAACAAATATCATCTGATTGTATATGTAATTATTTACTTCCAATCTCTATGTGCTATCTCTAATTGTGCATTAATATATTCCCTAATTCATATCTTTATTTTTGAATGCTTCTTTGAGGATTTTCTTTTTCAATGTTTCCAAAATATCGTTAAATAAATGGCAAGATCTTGACTGAATCTCCCGTCTATCTTTCTTATGCATTGCTTTTGGTTCTTCTCTTTCTTTCTTTGTTTGAATTTTGCTCCATATTTTAATTATAACATTTTGCTTCAATAATGTCCATACTAGAATGGGAAGAATCTAGTAAAATCCCTTTTGCTCCAAATTGCATGATTGTAGAAACATGTTTCCTTTGTTTTGTTGCTCTTGAATATTTGTAATCAATGGGAAAATATAACTTTCCCCTTTTTCTAAAATACATGATTCCAAATGAAATCTCTTTCCTTACGAATGACTTATTATCCATTTTAAATGATTGATACCATATGCATTGATTTTGAGATATTTTTGTACTATACATAGAAGTTTTGCTTTGAACCAAATAGAATTGCAAATGAACGGAAATAAATCTCTTAACTAAAATCAAAAGCCTGTAAATACACAACGCTAGACAAAAAAACATTAAATCCAACATATGTTTGTTAATATCAAATCGAAATCAATTTACTTCATAGTTTCTCCTTTTTGTTAATAACAAACATATGCTACGATTAGAAAATAAAATGTGTGATGCGTTGGTTAAAAACAAAATTGTGCATTTGATTTTTAACTCTGACACACTCTGAAAGAAAACTTATTTGTTATCATCTAACATGATGTATACTCCATAATCTTCTCCTTTTGATGATAACAAACAACATGTTAAGATTTGACAAGTGCAATATATGTTGTGTGTGTACTCGATATCATAAGATCAAAATCATAGCACAACTGTTTCTATGTATGACATGCTCCCCTATTGATATACTCCCCCTACCTATGTGGCATATGTGTTCGAGAATAAAGTATTAAATCAATAATATTTCTTTCAATATTAACATTGAATCTACAACATTATCAAACTTTAACCGCTCTCTCCCCCTTTTGTTCTTGTCAAAAATATAAATATCGAATTAACATATTGAGAAAGTGATACTGTATAATGAACCTCAACCGAAATACGACATTAAATATTTAATAAAAAATCAACCATTGATAATATTAACTATATCGGTCAAAGTCATATCCCATGAGCGGATGGAGAGTAACAAAAAAAGTAGTTATATGTAGTGGGGTTTAAATGGCATAGCCCATAAGATGTAGCATAATTAATCATCTTATTTTTAGGTCATTATGAAATCAAGTTAGACTAAATTATCCCAAACCCATTGTAGATGAGATCATAACTTCCATCCATGCATTCTCACAAGATCTCTTAGATGAGGATGGACATTACCTGATGAGAACCGGCACACCTATTTCATAAGCATGCTGGGGCTTAGGGAGTCTATTATATCATATGTGCTATTTTTAAAGGCTTTCAACAATCAAATTTGGTATGTCAATTTAGCCAACTCATATAAGAACAAGAATAACAGTGAAAAAAGAATGTAAGATGAATCAATAGAATATTAATGGTAGATCCAAAGATGATGTAGGATATGCAATAGTTAAATATAGAAACTATAACATATGCTTGATTACCAAAAAATATCATGATGTCATTATTTAATCAAGTACAAAATTCACTATCCTTAATCGTCCACATAATCAATATAAATACTTTTGAAAGTCACATAAGAAAGTTCAATTGATCAAAAGTAAATTTCTCTATAAATATCTCACGAAATATTTTTAGTTTTATATTTTATCCTTGAATATTTAATATGAATTGATTTTACGCTATTTGTGTAAAGAGGAGCACATGTTCTATGGGTATACACATTAATATAGCAAAAACAAAACTAATGGTTCATCTCAAAAGATTTCATCATAAGCAAAAAAATAAAATGTTTTCTTCACCAATCATCTCAAGTTTGCATATCAACAACCTATTTTGAAATAAATCATCGCAAAGTTCATAACCTTCATTTCACAGAACCATTTACAAAACTTCATGTCAAAAGTAGAATGTCAAAGCTCATCCCATAAAAAGCAAGCTTTTAAGAAAAATTCATATCAAAAGATTTAGCCAAAAAGTCTTATTTCAAAATATTCACATCATGAATAAATATGGAGAGAAAAGGAAAAAAAAATCCTAAGAAGGCAAAAATGCATTTTTGATTTTTTTATCTTTTTTAAAAAATCAAAAAATTCTGAGAAGGAAACAAAAAACATTTTTTGATTTATTTTTCTTATTAAAACAAAACAATAAGCAAAAGCAAACTCTCCGCATGTGCATGAAAAAAATTTATGTGAAATATCAGTTAATCCGTGAGACATACGAGCAAAAAAAAATGTCAGACTAGGGAATCACAGAAGTTAAAAGCCATTCCAGATGTCCAACAAGAAAGAATAAATTCATATTTCACCATACCACTGTTATCTGGGCTGTCAACGGCAGTGAACAATGATACCATTTGTACGCTTTACGTGCCTGGTGGTGTACAACGGTATATCATCCAACTTCATGAGCTCTCATCATCGACATCAAGCGTGACAATCAAGAATCATCAAACAAGCGTACTATGTACTCCACAATATCAAACAAATTTAGCTCTAACATTTGAATTTATTATTTTCATCCAAAGTTAGTGGATCTCCATTTCATGTTCCTAGGCTGAGGAATGTTATAATTATCGCTCATCAACTATGTAGAACAACTTGAAATCGGCCTCCATCGTAGTTGCTCCTTAGCCTGTCAATATGTCTACACATGGGGAGAAAAATGTGACCTAGAAAACTGCATAGATCTATTAGTATTTGCGACACAAGAGCTTAGTGATGCAATATTATCAAGGAAGCCTTTAGAAACTCAAATTTGTCTAATATCTTTACATTTATTCCTATTATGACTAAAATCATCAAGAGAACCATTAGGAACCTAAATTTGTCCAACATTTTTGCACTTCTTCCCATGCCAACATATGTCAACTCTACGTCCAATTTTACCGCAACGCAGGCATTTTGGAAATACGCTTCCGCTATTGTCTATCATGTTTTTTGTATTTTGTTGTAATTTACCAAAACGAAGTCCTTTTCTATTGTTCGCGTATAGTTGATTTCCCAAAAGCATATTTAATGACCTTTTACCTCTATAAAATTATTAACAGTTGATTCAAGTGTTTGGACTATGGATTTAAGTGACATATTCTCTTCTACAAGCATAGTACATCTGTTAATACAATTTTCCCTCTTTGCATCATCATTTTTCTTCAGAATCAATATCTCCTCTTTGAGAGTTTCAAGGTTTGTCTTACATTCATCCAATTACTTTTGAAAAAATTGATAGTTTTCACACTCAAGCTCTCGAGCTTCTTTAATTTTTAAATTTTGGTTTCTAACTTATCATTTATGTAAAGTAGCCCAGCTTTGTTAGCTTCCAATTTTTTGTTCTTAAGATTTAGACTATCAATTGTTCCAGTAAGTTCATGACACATTAAGAGCAATCTTGAAAAATAGAATTTGATACCTCATTAGAGTCATCATCATTATCATCATGAGTTGAATGTCCCATCAAACATAGATTTTCTTCCGCTTCATCACTATCAGTGCACTCTTCTCCTTCTTCGTCGTCCAACGTTGCAGCGAAGGCTCTCATTTTCTTTTTCTTTGCTTTCTCACCTTGAATCAACAAACAATTAGTTTTGATATGACCCAGCTTTCTACATTTGTAGAAAATGATTTCTTCATCCGAACTTTCTAAGCTTTTGAACTGCTTTGACTCAACACCTTTCATCTTTGCTATAAACTTGGAATTTCTTCAAGCCAACTTTTCAGACCGCTTATCAATTTTATAATTAGATTATTCTCATCATCATTACCAAGAGTTCTGCTGAGTGCTTTGATTTCATATTTGAATTTGAATTGTCATGATTTTCCCTAGCTTTCAGTTCCATTTCATAGGTCATCAAATTTCCAATCAGTTCCTTCATGCTTTGTTTGTTCAAATCTTTCAATTCTTGTATTATTGTCACCTTTGTCTTAAAATTCCATGGAAGAATTCGCAGAATTTTTCAAACCAACTCAACTTTAGTGTACATCTTGCCCAAAGCTCTTGAATTGTATACCAATACTGAAAATCGTCCATACGTCTCTTTTATGCTTTTGTCTTTTAACATCACAAAATTCTCATATTCATTGCTGAGTAAGGCGAGTCGTGATTCCATGACTTGAGATGTACCTTCTTGTGTAACTTCTAAAGTGTGCCAAATTTCTCGCGCAGTCAAACAATGAGAAATTTGATTACATTCAGTATTATTAAGAGCATAAATAAGAGCATTCATAGCTTTAACATTTAATGAAAGAAATTTCTTATCAACTATACTCCATTTATCTTTTGTCTTAGGGAATTCTACACTATTGAATGTGATTGTGGGTGAAGTATACCCTGCCTCCGCTATATCCCAAACATCATAGTCAACAGAGACCAAATATATTTTCATTCTAGCTTTCCAGTAGGCATAATCAGTCGCATTGAACATAGGTGGTCTAGCTATTGACTGACACTCAAAAATGCATTATTAGAAACAAACATGACTCAAGAGTAAATCTAGCACCTAGGCTATGATATCACCTGTAGGATCGAGTAATATACACTAGGGGGTGACTAGGGTATTTAAAAATATTTCGCAAAGATGCTAATAAACGGATGAATTAGTGCAAAAATGTAAGTGCAGAAATGTAAATGCAAAAAAAAGGAACACAAGATATACCCAACTTCGGTCTAATTCTTACTGCTGCCCCTAAAGCTATTATTAGAGTTAAATATTTAGTCGCTTATATATAGTAAACACGCGGACACTGCTAAAAAATATTCTAAATCTATGCATAACAACTCTGCCTCAACTCAAACCTTGAGATCAGAATCCCTGAACTACAAACTCTGTAGCTGAATCCTAAATCAACTAAAGTTCAAAATTACAAATTTTTTTTACACAAATATAAAAATAACTCTCCTTTATCTTGTCTCTTATTATATGACCTTGCACTATCTTTGATTTGGAGTTTGAGAAACACATCGCCGCCTACAATCCGAGTTTATCATGCTACCAAGCTGTTGGTTAATTTGAGATGCATGTTCTACCTTGAGATGATGATGTCCTCCTTGAAATTTTATTGACGAAGAAATCCCTTTTACTTGATCGGATATTGATTTGAATGAACAAGAAAAACAATGAGAATTTTGATATGTTACAATGTAGAGAGATGAATTTTTTTTTCAATGAACCTTTTCTCCTTTCTTTTGTTATTGTTCTATCCAATGATTTTTCCTTTCGATGTTGTTGATTTATATAGGCTTGTGAAGTAACTTGTGTGTATGGAAACATATATGGAGGAGGTGATATTGAGAAAGATATGGATTTTTAAGAGTTTGTTTCCTTGTATAGAAAATAGAATTTGTATATAATAGGATACAGATTCTTTTGTATCTTCCAAAAAATATCATCTGATTGTGTGTGTAAGTATTTACTTCCAATCTCTATATACTGTCTCTGATTGCACACCGATATATTCCCTACTTCATGTTTTTATTTTTAATGATTCTTTCAGGGATTTTCTTTTTCAATGTTTCTAAGATATCACTAAATATGGCAGATCTTAATTGATTGATTCTCCCTTCTATTTTTCCTTGCATTGCACTTGCTTATTTTCATTCTTTATTTATTTTAATGTTGTCCCATATTTGAATCATAACATTTGCTTCAATCAAATCCATACTGGAATGGGAGAGAATCCAATAAAATTCCTTTTGTTCCAAATTGCATGATTGTAGAAACATATTTCCTTTGATTTTTTGCTTTGAGTATTTTGAATCAATGAGAAAATATAAATTTTCTCCTTTTCCAAATTACATGATTCCAGATGAAATCACCTTCCTTTATGCTTGACCTTTTTTCCTTTTTGAATGATTAATATCATATGCATCGATTTTGAGAGATTTTTGTACTATACGTAGAAGTTTTGCGGGCAAGTAAAAGAGAACGTGGGGACTCAGGTCGGGACGCAGTATAACTAAGAGAGTCATTCCATTTAGGGCAAGCATGATCGTAGTTTGGGCGGCACAAGCGATCTGGTGTCCGAGCCGTTTGGTAAGATGACGACTACTGCAATTATGAGACTAGTATTAGACGCCTATCCCGGATCAGAATGGACTAGGCAATCATAGTATCTTAATTAGAGGTCCAACTTCGACCTTTTACGCCCAATGGGGGTCGACTTTTTGTGGGTGGGGAATAAGCTTGCTTCTTCACAAGCTTATCCTCGCCCCATTTTCTGTCCGTCTCGACCGACAGCAGCCGGGTCTCCCCAATGTTTTACTGGACTTGGTATATTAGGCATCTCAACTTCCCCCAGTCTTCGGCCCCGAGCTGTATAAGGCGGAAACTTGTTCCACGTACGGTTCAGAGGTCGAGCCCCACCCCCAGCAATAATGGTGCAGTTTAGGTCAACTAATATAAATATGATACAGTTCACTCAACGATTGCCTTTGGGTCCCAAACTCCATATGGGTAAGAAGCTTTGTTCATTGCGAGGTCTCGATCATTTACGTGGACCCACTTCTTAGGTCTGATTGATGAATCACAAAATTCCATGGTCTGTGAAGTAATTCCATAACGCATTTGATACGTACTATCCTCCATTTCACTTTATTTGATAGCGACGGAAAATGAAATTAACTATGCTATAGGATCATATGATATGGAATCTATATTAAACTTACTAGAGCGGAAAATAACAATAAAGTAAAAATAGTAGTAAAGTAAAAATAACACCAGAGATTTTTATACCGGTTCGAACTTCCCATTCTACGTCCAATCCCAGACTCCTTCTGGAATTAAAACTAGCAACCCTCACTTAACCTGGAGGAATAGGTTTACACCGCCTGAGCAACCGAACAGGACTTTTACCGCCTGAGCAACCGAATAGGACTTGACCGCCTGAGCAACCGAACTGGACTTGAATACAAAGTAGATTGATTGTCTTGATCTTTTGTGTTCTTTTAACAGCATGGATTTTCCAATTGCAGTACACCATTCCTATGTTCTTTTCCTTAAGTATAATGTGTGGAGTTGTATGTATATGAAGATTAGGAAGTTTCAGATTGCTTAAGAAATATAGAATTATGTTCGTAAGCAATATATTTTTGAATTCACATGAGCAGATGATTCGAGTAAAAGAAACAAAGTTTCAGTGAATTGATCTTGAAATTCATGCTTATTTATAGTAGTCAAAGAGTTACAAAATCTGGTGAAAGGTTTTATCAAAACAGCAATGGATGCAACCCTTTGTAGAGAAGATAACCATTCATGAAAAGGAGTGTTTGTTCATAAAAATAACAGTTGGAACCAGGTCAGTCGACTGATATATGATATTCAGTCGACTGAATTTGAAATCATATACATGCAGACATATGTGCACAGATTCAGTGGACTGACTGAGTGCATTCAGCCGATTGAGCTGTGCATTTTATAAAAATATTATGAACAGTTTCAGTCGACTGTCCTTTGTATATTTATAAAAAATAGTATGAAAAGTAATTTAAATTTAATTTAAATAAACATTGTTTATAAATGAGGGAGTGTGGACTACTTGAGGATAGATTTTAAAATATGAACTAACTTAGACTCTAAAAACAAAATATTCATACTTGATATACGATCTTTGAGTTTAGCCGCCTTCTTGTGTCGTAGATTTGTCGAATATTCTATCATTCTTCTATCGTCTAGATTGTCTTGGCATGAATCCAAACCTGAGATTCAATATTCTCCTATCTTTTGATTGATGAAAACTCTGTATAATATTTTGAAATATGAGCAAAATCGTGAAAAAAATCGTTATATAACTCCCCCTGAATTCGAGACAATATTTTTCCTAAACCAGCAAAAAATTTGCTAGTACAACACTTATTCTCCCCTTTTGTCATCGATAAAAAAGAGAGATGTAATGTAAGAGCATTATAGGCATAATTTTTTTCTAACAACATAAGAGCATATACGTAATAACCTATGAGCATATATATATATACATATATATATATATATACATGTACATATATATGTGTGTGTATGTGTATATATGTATGTATATAATAGATCATCATACGAGCATATACATAACAATAAAAATTTACTTGCATGACCTAGAACAAATTACATAAGGAACCTATCATCGTTCCGTACCATTGTTTCAAAATATTGAGAATAAAAATTATACTTACTCATTACCATCATCATCTGAGCTTTCCTCTCTCTCTTCATCATTCCTTCTATTTATTCATCATCTCCACTAGAATCACTTCCTTGACCTCCTACTTCTTCTTCTTCTAATCCTTCCTCGTTATTGTTCACATCGCCTTTGCTGATGATATAACCTTTGGAATTGTCTCCAAAAGTGACAGAACGTCCATCTGAGTATGTAATATTTGTTAGCATCTCTTTGTTTTATGTCATGTGTTTTGAGCAAACACTGTCCAATATCCATTTTTCTCTCTTTTTAAGTGGTACCTGCAAAATATAGAATTAACATTGGTACCCACCTTTTTATTAGGGTCCTAACAAGTTAGATCTTTGAAAACCAAACCCAAGAGGGTTTAGAATTCCTTTTAAAAATATTTTTTTATTTTTGCGAACATTTTCTATAAATGATTTCATATATTTAATTCTATTCAAAGAATTATTGTTTTAGGAACCTAAATCTTAATTAATTAGAATAGTCGGGAACTTTTGAAATCGATTTTCTATTATTATTTTTTGAAATTGTTATATAAGAATCCTTTTTCTTTGGAATACTTTTTGAAACTTGCTTATATCCTAGTCCTCTTTTGTTTGAAACTATCTGAGAATTTTCACTAATTTTAGAAAGATTCTCTTTTCCTTTGTTAAAATTAGAGACATTTTTAGTAATATTATCTAACTTTGTTTTAAGACTAGAAATATATAATTCCAATATTTTAGTATTAGCTTTAAGATCATGATTTTTCAACAAAAAGAGCATCATTCTTTTCCTTCTAAGTTTCTATTTCTTAACTTAACATAAAGAGTAGAGATGTCGAATTAGAACAAGATTCTTGAGAACTTTCAAGTTCTTCTTCTAAAATTTCTTTCTCATCTCTTAACATATCTACCTCAATTTCAGTCCTATTTAATTTTTCAAGAGTTTCTTTATATTTTCTTTTGATGTTTCTTAGTTTGTTAAGTAATTTAGAGTTTATTTCCATTAAATCATCAAAGTTAGATCACTCACCTCATCATTTGTGGCAATAAAACAGACGTTGGCTTGTTCAGAATTGATGTCTGTGTCACTATCTGATGACGAAGACGATTCTGAATCATTCCATGTAACAGAGAAAGCTTTTTTTGAATCTATCTTTCTTGTTCTTAAATTAGTCTCTCTTTCGATCAGGACAGTCTTTCTTGATGTGACATTTCTTGTGACATTCATAACATTCTAGAGTAGAAGATGATGGATTATTGTTGTTGTTATTGCTGCTGAAGTTGGTCTTGTTGCTTCTGAATTTGTTGCTCTTTTTGAATTTCAAAAACTTTTTGAAATTTTTAGCAATGAATGCCATATCTTCTTCATCTGAATCTGATTCATCCTTTTCTACTTGGAATTCTATGTTCTTCTTATCTTATGTATGTACTCGTTTTCCCTGAAGATTGACTTCATAAGACATTAGATTACCTATCAACTCCTTTGGTTTAATGGTTGGAATGTCGTTAGCTTCTTCGATTACTAAGACCTTTTGTTCCCATTCATCTGTTAAAGAGTTGAGGATTTTTGAAACAATACCAAAATCTGTATATTTTTCTCCTAATGCTAAAAGAGAATAAATATGCCTTGGAATCTAGAGTACATTTCATTTATTGTTCCATCTTTCTTCATTTTGAAATTCTGAAACTGATTTTGAGCATAGAAATCTTACTCTGCTTCACTTTGTTAGTACCTTTATGTGTGTATGCCAAATTTCATGAGCAGTATTACACATCCTGACTCTATTAAACTCATTTTTATCTAATGCACAAAATAACATATTCATTGCTTTGGCATTTGTAGTAGCATCCAGTTTTTGTGTGTTAAACCATTGTGAATAATTCTATAGTAGGTATGGTATGTTCTGCTTGGGTAATATTCCAGGTTTTATAACCATTAGCTTGCATATAAATTCTCATTCCAGTAGACCAATAGTTATGGTTTAATCCATTAAATAGCGGTGGTCATGTAGTAGATTGACCTTCAGTAAAACTTATACTAGTCTTGTTTTCCATATTACTAAAATATTAGATAACTGTGTTATGGTTATAAGATGATCCGCTCTGATACCAAATGAAAGTGACTATGCTATATGATCGTATAAAAGGGAATATACATTAAATTTACTAGAGTAGAAAATAGCAGTAAAGTAAAAATGATATTAGAGATTTTTATACCGGTTTGAACTTCTCATTCTACGTTCAGTCCCAAACTCCTTTTGGAATTAAAACTAGCGACCCTCACTTAACTCAGAGGAGTAGGTTTACACTGCCTGAACAACCAAATAAGACTTCTACCGCTTGAGCAACCGAACAGGACTTGACCGCTTGAGCAACCGAATAGGATTTGAATACAAAGTGGACTGATTGTCTTGACCTTTTGTGTTCTTTTAACAATACAAATTTACCAATTACTGTACACCCTTCCTATAATCTTTTCCTCTAGTATAATGTGTGGTGTTGTGTGTATATGAAGATTAGAAAGTTTCAGATTGGTTAAGAAATATAGAATTATGTTCGTAAGAAATAGATATTTGAATTCAAGAGAGCAAATGATTCCTGTAAAAGAAAGAAAGTTCAGTGAATGGATCTTAAAATTCACGCTTATTTATATTAGTCAGAGAGTTACAACATTCAATGAAAGGTTTTATCGAAATAGCAATAGATGCAACCTTCTATAGAGAAGATAACCATTCGTGAAAAGAAGTGTATGTTCATAAAAATAGCAGTTGGAACCAGGTCAGTCGACTGGTATGTGATATTCAATCAACTGAATTTGTAATCATATATGTGCAGACATATGTGCATATATTCAGTCGACTGACTAAGTGCATTCAGTCAACTGAGCTGTGCATTTTATATAAAAAATTATGCACAGGTTCAGTCGACTGTTTGTATGCAGTCAGTCTGCTATCCTTTGTATATTTATTAAAAATAGTATGAAAAAAAATTTAAATCAATTTAAATAAGCATTGTTTATAAATGAGGGAGTGCGGACTACTTGAGGATAAATTTAACATATGAGCTAATTTAGACTCTAAAAACAAGATATTCATATTTGATACACGATCTTTGAGTCTAGTCGCCTTCTTATGTCGTAGATTTGTAGTCGTAGATTGATCGAATATTCTATCATTCTTCTGTCGTCTAGATCATCTTGGCATGAATCAAAACCTGAACATTCATACCAAATTGTGCAAAAATTATGCATGTGCATAGATATTAGTCGATTGAATGGCCTTATTCAGTCGACTGAATTCTATTGATAAATAAAAATTACCATTGCTCATATGGTTAAAGCACTTTCCTTCTAAACTAGTGACCCGGTTTCGAGCCTTGTTCCATGCTTTTTTTTTGAAAACTTGATTTTTCATTTAAAATATGATTTTTCCAATGACCTAAGTTCAAATATTGCTTCATATATTATTGTTATTATTTTATTTTATTTTTTAAAATAAAACTTTAATTACTTTTACAAAATATTTCGAATGTGTATGTATATGTGTGTATACCACTTTGAGAAGATTTTAACATATGTAAACTCTAGACATGACACTCTAGGACTAATAATACTTTGTTTGTCACCTTCATCTTGTCTCTATCGTGTATATATCTTCTTGTATCTCCATATACATATTTTTATCCTCTTTTGTATTGTGTATCTTTATGTTCATGTACCTGCAAGTTAGCTTAGAGGTTCTTTGGTATAATTGTATAGTTGTTGTCATTAAAATCCAATACAAGAGGTTCTAACATTCTCCCTCTTTTTGATGATGACAATTATATAATTTTAAAAATGTTCATTCTATGTAAAATAATATTAATATGTTTAAGCTCCTCCTAAGTATAACATCACCCCCATAAGTATAATATCTCCCTCTATCAATATACATATGAATTTCTCCCCTTTTGTCATTACCAAAAAGAATGAGGGAATATAATAAATTTTATAAAATATCTTGTAAATAGCATGATAAACCTAATACTAATTATGGAGAAAATAAATTAGATTTTACCATATTTGCCGAAGTCTGTATTTCATTGTAAGCACGTAATTCTATTAAATGTATGAAACATCCTTTAAAATTTCAAAATCTATCCTTTTCCTTTTGTTTGTCTAGGTACCTACAATAAATAATAATCATTTTTGGTACCCACTTACTATGTTAGGGTCCAGAGGGGTTAGGTCTTGGGAAACCGTACCCATTTGGATATGGTTGAACCCTTTATAAATATAATTTTCATTATTAACTAACATATCAAAATATTCATTAATGTATTTGTCTCTATTTTTTCAATTAACAGGAACCCAAATAATTAGATAATTTATATTTATATTTTTCATCAATGATTTTGTACTTCTAGAGCAAGTATTATTGGTCATAGCAGTATTTGAATTTCTATAAAAATTGGATTTAGACTTTACTCGAAATCTAATATTAGCACTAATATTTTTACTATACATAAAAGCATATCTAGTGTTATTTCTACTATTAGTTTTATTATATCCAAAACCACTTTTATCATGTAAAGGCCTAAAACTAGATAAAATCATGTTTAAATCGTTGACCTTTATTAAATTCTATAAATTCATTTTTACGTTTTTCAAATTTAGTTTTAAAGTCTCAATTGTTATTTCAAAGGAAATATTATTTTTCAAAATATTAATCTCCTCATTTTATTCAGAATTCTAGTTTTTAACGTACAGTTCTCATTTTTTAGAAGAAAATTTTGAGATTCTGAATTACCTAAAGAGGATTGTAATAAATCATTTTGTCTTTTCAAATCAAAAATTTCTTTTAAAATTCTTATCTCTCTTTTTGAAATAATGTGTTTTGTTCATTTAGTAAATCTTTAAAAATTATCTTTTAAAATACCAAGTCGATTTTCTAAATTTAATTTCTCACTTTTCACTTTCTCATTTTCAAGTTCGACAAATTTCATCTTTTCTAAAATAATAAAATTAAGCTTTGAGATCTTATCACTTATACTTATTAATTCTTTATTATCTTTTATTGGAATCTGTAAATCAGAAAGTACCTTTTTGTAGTCCTCATTGGTGGCTTTGACGATGGAATTTGCTTTTTGTATTTCGATTGGATCTTTTTATGGCCATTATTCTATGATGTTGTGACGATTGGTAGAATTCTAGGCTCTAATACCACAAAGACCAAACATTCAAATTATGCAAAATTGTGCATGTGCATAGATATTCAGTCGACTGTGTTCAATTGACTAAATTCTGTTGATAAATAAAAGTTACCATCGCTCATAGGGTTAGAGCACTTGCCTTCTAAACTAGTGATCTAGGTTCAAGCCTTGCTCCATGCATTTTTTGAAAACTTGATTTCTCATTTAAAATATGATTTATCAATGATCCAAGTTCAAGTATTGCTACATATATTATTTTTATTATTTTATTTTGTTTTCCAAAATTAAACTTTAATTACTTTTATAAAATGTTTCGAATTTGTATGTATGTGTGTATAACACTTTGAGAAGATTTTAACATCTGTAAACTCTAGACATGACACTCTACGACTAATAATACTTTCTTTGTCACCTTCGTCTTATCTCTGTCGTGTATATCTCTTCTTGTATCTCTATATACATACTTTTATCCTCTTTTGTACCGTGTATCTTCAAGTTCATGTACCTGTAAGTTAGCTTAGAGGTTCTTTGGCATAATTGTATAATTATTGTCATTAAAATCCAACAATAGAGGTTCTAACAGAAAATTCTTATAGATTTTCCCTTTTAAGAATGAAGAGTCAAAGGTGGCGCATACCACGATAAAAGGCTTGAAACATTGCACTTACTTCACCTTTTCATTTCATCACATAGAAGCCAGCCATCTAATTCTAGCGTGATCATCTATTAAGCAGAGAAAGAACTTCAAAGTCAGAAAAGACAGGACCAAGTAGAATTACAAATGAATGCCAATAAATATCTTGACTGAAATCAAAAGCCTGTAAATACACATTAATAGACAAAAAACATCAAATCCAACATATCTTTGATAGTATCAAATCAAAATCAATTTACTTCACAGTTTCTCCTTTTTGATAATAACAAATATATGCTACGATTGGCAAATAAAATGTGTGATGCATTGGTTAAAAATAAAATTGTGCATGTATGATTTTTAACTATAAAACACTCTAACAAAAGTAAAAACATATTTGTTTTCATCAAACAGGACATATACTCCATACTCAATAGATTTTTTGGGCATCTATTTAACAGGATAAATCACCATCTTGCTATATGTTATTTGGACTTGTATTTTCCAGTTGTTTATACTGTCATGTTATTCCCTAATTTGGTTATAGATTGTATTTACATATATGATGACTTATGTAAATGGCTGTTATGTGATTTAGAAGACAAATTTAAATAAATCGTAACTTGATTTAAGTACTATTTGGTCACTAAGCCTCCTTTTCAAATTTGTAACATTTGCATTTTTAAATTGGTTTTAGTTTTTTTTTTTTGCAAATTTAATGTTAAGTGTTTTGAATGATTTTGGAGATTTATAAAAAGGTTTTCCAAATGATTTTGGATAATTTTAGAGGAGTTTTATAAATGATTTTTAGATATTTATAAAAGAGTTTTATAAATGGACTTAGAATTTAAGAAAAAAAGGGTTACATAATGAAAGAGATTTATTAAAAGGATTTTTGAAAGAAATTTATAAAAGAATTCAAGATGGGATTTCCTTTAACCAACCTTCTTAATTTTGGTGGTATGGACATTCATTCCACACTTAATACTGAAGGAATAGTGTTTGAGAGGTTATCTTTAACTCTAATTTAAATAACATTGTTCTGATCCTTTTAATATGATTTCGAAATAAGAAAACCTTCACAATGTTTGTGAATATGCTAATGCCAGTGCGATAAGAATATGAATATTAAATAAATATTTTGGAAAGAGTTAATAGATGAAAATTTTATTTAAATGAGGCTCAGTGGTTGCTATGGGTAATTAAATCTCTAAATTATTGATTTTTTGTCATTTGATAGTTTAATAACCGACCATCAAATTTGGATTAAAATATAACTCCGAAAATATCAAGGAGAAACACGTGAGTTATATGGCACAGTTATCTTCGATGATGTCGTACTACATATAGATCCTGTTTTGTTCTCTTAGGACAACGATAGGGAGACCCATCTAATTAAACGATTAGGGGTGATCCTTGCTTCCTTGTATTTTCTGATTATTTTCTAAAGAACCGGGGTTGAGTTTACCGAAAACCATCGAGTGTTGTTTCGAAGAAATTGGGATCGGATGAATAATTTGTAAACCTATTCAATCCAACAAAAGCAACGTACTGAAGGCATCTTAATGATGATGGCATCGAAGATGGTGTCCTTCGGAGTGCAAGGGCTACTTGCTACTATTCCTAAGGGTGATTCCAAAATGTATGTAGTAGAAGCAGTGCCTTCGATTTGTTCATCTCCTGAACGACTTGTATAAATGAATGCTGGCACTACATTGCTGCCTGGAGGGCGGTGTTAGCATTCCAAGTGGGTTTGCTATATAACAATGTAAAATGTAGCCTCTACCCTCATCAACCGGGAATGACTAAAACATGTGATATGTAGCAGGGCTAAGTGGGTGCTCCCAATTAGGGTGCATCATCACCTTTCTAAATATGCACTCATTTTATGGATTTGGATAGAGCTCTCATTAAAGGTTGTAAAGCAATTGGGGTGATGATATATTCTGCACAATCTAGGAAGGGGTAAGACGATCCTTTAAGCAAGGGTATAAGGCATTCTTGTTGAATTTGGTACTTTTTCTGAAGGTGTACTGTGATAGACGGTACCTAGTATCCTTGTCATTGATGGAATCTATTCTCCAATACGTGCCTTTACGGATTTAGCTGTGTAGCTATTATGCTGAAATTTAACTAATGTAACAATTTCGACTATGATTAATATGTATTTGTATCCTAGACACTATTATAATATCAATGGATTTTCATATAGAAATGTTTTGGTTATCGTAAGGTAAAAACCCGTCCTGTTATGTACAGCAAGGTCTTACGAGATACCTTTGATTTTAAAGGGTTTCACAAGTTATACTTAATAAAGTTCCTTGTGATTTGAGTTTCTCAACCTGGTTTTACCAGACTGATCCTGACGTTTTTTTCTTATAATGCTCGGGTCGAACCGACCATATTTTCCAGATTAGCTTCTGATGCATTGGAGCTCAGGAGACAAGCCGGAGGCCAAGACATATCTACGTGTTTCTTTATGTTCCCCTGCATGGTTTGCTGTGTTTATCCGGAATTTTAAGGCAGGTGTTATAACTGTCTAGGTAGATGATAGGCTAGTACTATGGTGAATGAATGTATATGAAAGTCTTTCATTTGTAAAGATCATTAATATATTATAGATTATTCATTGCAGCGTGAAATTTTATGCTGTTTAGTTTCTTCTTGTCTTCTTTCTACTTCTTTCCCTTAACCATCTGTCTTTTCAACACTTGGTTGTTCGTCAAGTGAATACCGTGGATGTATAGGTGTCGAATTCTTAGGGTCAAAGAGGAGGATTGTTACACTTTATGTCTGATCCATGTATTTAATATTGTTTTCCCAATAAACTCTCGGATGCTCATTTGAGTATCTAAGTTTATGAGATTAGACATGTATGAAATAAGGGTCGCAATACAGAGATCGAAGATAGAGAAGGAGGCTTGTAGCTAATAAAGATTTTGGTTTCCCCTGAACTAAGAAGTGCGAGCTACATCATCATATGTTGACCCAACTCTTTACTATGTTATATTCTATTATATTTGAACCCTGCATGGGCATGCCTTTGGGTATAATCATGACAGATGTATGTGTAAAGAATGCTAAAGAAAATTTTGATGTAATGAAAAAAATATTTACTTTATCTGTGTTTAATTATTATACGAAACTTACTTCCGTTGCTACGTTTATCGTTGAGTCTCGAAGTGGGGATGTTACAAATTTGGTATCAAAGTAAGGTTAGGGATATTTAAGGAAAGTAGAGCTAAGAAAAGACGAGAGCAGTAATTAGGATAATATGAGCACTTTGGGGACAATATGGTTTTTTCTATATATAATGTACTTGTATGTTGCTATATAAATATATAAAAAATGCATCTACTCTTATATTGTGATTTCTCTCTCTATCTTTTCGTTTCTAATGAAGACTTGCTTAACAGAAAAGCAATATGGATTTGAGAAGTAGATAAGTTATGATGGGAGCAAGTGTAGGGAGGGAGGCTGAAAGCACCCAAACTAATGGAAGGAATAAGGGAGAATCCTAAAAGCAGTAGTAGGAGCTGGAAGGCAGCAACGAGGAAGGCATGGATGTGAATGTATTATTTAGGCAGCTCATGGCCCAGATGATGAGGAAAGTTGCACCGAAGGCTCTTCGGCCAAGACCTGCGACGTTGGGAGAGGATTTTCCAAAGACGAATAAAGATTTTAGAAATCTGGAAGGGAAGGCGTTTACAGGAAAGAGCCCACGATATAAGTATTAAATTGGATTAGAAGCCATGAGTTCATATTTGGAGACTTAGGATTGAATGATGTGCGGAAGTGAAAGTTAGCATCAAGGCAGTTGTAGGAGGATGCACTGGACTGGTGGAAGACAATAGTTGTTGAGACCACACAGGAGGAGGTCACTTAGAAGCAGTTCAAAGAAAGGTTTGAGGCACATTTTATATCAGAAAATCAACCGTATGTGTGCTGCCGAAAGAGTTTATTGACCCAAAGCAGGGCGACCTTACAGTGGATAGGTACATTCATAAGTTCAACTTGTTGGTTAAGTGTGGAAGGGAGATCATTAATATGCCGATGAAGAAGAATGAGAAGTTTATCAAGGGCTTGAAGCAAGTTCTTGATCATATGGTGATGGCTCATCTAGCATCTCATTTGAGTTTGTAGTTGACATGGCTAGAAGGTATGATGGGATGTACCAAGAGCAGAGAAGGGTGGAGGCGAGACTTAAAGTAGAGCAGAAGAAGAAGTTCACCCCATGTACGAAAGGCAAGAAAGGAGCGTAAAAGGGAAAGGGAGTGCAGTTGCTAAACATATGTTGTATTCTTTAACCGGGGACAGAAGAGGAATTACTCTTTGATGTGCTCTATGCCCAAAGAACCTACGAAGATGAAGCACTTCAAGTGTAACAAAGCGGGATTTTTGAAGAAGGACGATCCAAAGCTTAAAGCGTAGGTTTATTCTTTGAAGGGACCAAAGGAAGGACCGTCTACCGAGGAAAGAGGCAAGGGGAAAGTCTTAGAAGGTATGGCTTTGTTTTCTGGTATTTCAGTTAGAGTGTTATTTGATACAGGAGCTATATATTCTTTTATAGTTAAATAGTGGTTGATAGACTTTGGTTAGGAATTACCTACTTAGCTACTTTCATATGTGTAGCAAATATGATAGAAAGGGCATGCCACTATCATATTGAGTTGCGCTAACCTAGATATCGAGTTAGGGTGTAATTTTTCTTATGATCCCTCAATGTTTGAATTCATAGGCTTCAAAGTTATTTTAGGGATGGACTAGTTGGAGAAGTATAGTGCAAGAGTGCATGGCACTGAAAGGATAATTACTCTGAGTCATTAGGATCACAACGATGGAGTATATGTGGTTTTGGAAGAATGTAGAGAACTGTACATGAATGTTTTCTTTTCTTTAACTTTGGAAGAGGTAGATCTTGGAGTAGTATGTATAGTGAAGGAGTTACGAGACGTGTTTGAACCAGTTTGGGGTTACCACACCCGAGAGCAATGGAGTTCCGAATAGATTTACTACCGGGGACTGAACTTTTTAGTCCACCTCTAAGTAGAATTCCTCCAAAGAAGATGAAGGAGTTGAAGAAGCAGTTGGCAAAGTTTAAAGGAAAGTGCTTCATAATTTAAGTAGTTTGCCTTAGGAAGTAGCAACAATGTTCATAAGGAAGTTCGATGTGTCTTTAAGACTGTGCATTGACCATCGAAAGTTGAATGAAAGGACAGTGAAGAGTGTGCACTAGTATGTTTTATATGCATAGATTGGGAATTCATGGGTATGCTTAGTGTAAGGATAGAATAGAGGACAAATCTCTACTGAACCATAATTGAATTTCGAAGATGAAATTCCTTTAAAGAGGGAAGACTATAATGACCCTAAATTTAAATTTACCAAATAAAATTAATTAGAAGGCTAGGGCAGCCCAAATAAGAGATGTAAGGGGAAATAAATAATTGGGAAATGGGTATGAGGGCCTAAGCAAAAATTATTATGGTACAATAAACATTACTCCTTTCTGTTTCATTCATTTCGTCCTACCAAGAATAAAATGAAAACTAAGGAAGAACATTAATTGTGGTGGCTTAGAGAAGGCAAATAGGAAGAAGATAAACAAAACGCAAGCCGAAGGAAGACTAAAGCAATACACTTTAAAGATCTAGGTGAGTAATACTTAAGTTATCTACACCGACTTCTAATATATGGTTTCGGTCTAGATTTGTATGTTTTTAATTATGATGGGATTCATATGGATCTTTATTAATAAATATAAAGGTTTAATGAATGTTTTAGAAAAGAACATAAAAACATAGGATGTTTAGATGTGTTTCCCCTACTTTAATGTTTTTGAAAGTTAATGACCATATTCTAATCATGATTTTAGAGATGATTTTTTAGTTTAAGAAGTTGCTTAAGCTTATACATTTTATATGATTTATTGAAGGTGTGCAAGTAGAAAATAATAAAGGAAATTACCTTTAAATGTCCAAATAAAGATTAAGCATGTTAGAACAAGTGTTTACAAATTTTTCTGGGAATTTACAAGAATGTTCTATAAGGAAAATAAACCAAAATGGCTAAGTACTGCACTTGGGCAAGTGGGGAACTATGGGGGCATATGAAAATAAAGTATATGGGAAAAATAAGTTAATGGGTATAGGGGAAAAGGAAAAGATCCAAGTCATTTGTTGAAAAGAAAGAAAAAGGACACTGCAAATAACACAAAGAAAAATAAGGACAAATAAGATAATCACATATACAAAAATGATGTCAGGGTTTGCCAGTAACGATGATATAGTGGCGGTTCTACATTATAAATATGAATCGTGCGTAATATGAAGGGGACATATTGCATCGAAATTGGGAAGAGAATACTTAATAAGAAAAGTTGGAAGCACTTAGCATTAGGGTAGGGTCGTACCGCACCAAGGGAAGTAGTAAATGAAGTCTATTAAAAGATAGGTAGGTGGGACTTAGGGAGAGGCCATGTCAGTATAGGAAAGGGAATCTACACTAGAAGTAAGGTTGGAAGGGCTATTAACATCTGGTGGGGATACTCACTCAAGTGTACACCTTGGAAAGACGAGGATAGACATGCAACTTCCAGGGGCCACGGGGCAGTTCAATAAGTTAAACAATTATTTAAGGTGAATGCGTACATTAGGAAAATGAAGAGAGGTATTCAAGAATGCGCACCCGAGGAAGTGAGGCATTCAACCGTGCGGGGTGCAGTATTAATTTATAAAAAGAACTACGCAGGGCACAATATTAAATCATTAAAAGAAAATAGTTAAGAACTGTACGGGGTGTAATATTAAATTTTTTAAAAGAAGAACAATTAAGACGTGCGTAGGGCACAGTATTAAACAGTTGAAGGAGAAGTAAAAAAGGTAGGCAGGGTGCAGAATTAAACAATCAAGTTATGAATAAAAAGAAATGTGGGGGCATGGAAGCGAGTAGTAGTAAGTCATTCAACAAATTAAAGAACAAACTAAAATGGGAACTAAGAGAGGACTGTGCAGGGTGCACAATAGTAAAGTATTGTAACGAATTAAAGGATTGAAATAGATTGCGAATTTAGTGGGGACTGTGTCGGGCGTGCAGAAGTAAATAGGACCGCTAGGGAGGTGTAAGACGCATACGTAGATAAGAATCAATTGCATTAGTATTTTGAATGTTCCACTCTTGATGTTTGAATAGTGAGTGGGAACCCAACCTATGCAGTATAGTTTGATCTCACTATATGATTGTTTTGGGATAAGTATAATTCACACCAGACTTTATGTATGACCCTTCATTTTATTATTGTTTTCCCTATAAACTTATGGGTGTTTAATTGAGTAGGCTTAGTTTATGAGATTAGAAAGGTATGAAATAAGGGTCATGGTACGAAGATCGAAGATGGAGCAAGAGGCTTGTAGCTAATAAAGATTTTTGTTTCAATGTACTCAGGACCGCGGGCTGCATCATCATATGTTGACTCAACTCTTTACTATCTTATATTCTATTATATTTAACCCCTGTGTGGGCATGCTTTTGGGATTAATTATGACAGAAGTATGTGTAAAGAATGCTAAAGAAAATTTTGATGTAATGAAATAAAACTACTTAGCAGCTCTGTAAACTTCATCTATGTTTGATTATTATACTGAACTCACTTCCATGGCCGTAAGATAATTCTGGTGATGACTGCAGCATCATCAGCGTTTAGCTTCGAGTCTCAAAGTGGGGAATATTACACTAGGCCATCCCAATAATGTAAAGTTGAACATACTAATACAACAACGAAATATAATAGCATCCCTACATACACTACATACAAGTGTTTCATAGATAACTGTAGATGCCTCTAATACATTTCCATTAAATTTACATATGTTTGGATTAAATGTGAAGTGGGTAAATATGGTTCCAAAGGCTCCCATAAATTCCATATCGTTGTCTACTTTGATTATGCGAAGAGAGTAGGGACTTGCCAAAGGATTAAATCCTAACATTCTTCGTAATCTACTAATGCTCACAAATGCCTATCCAAAGATATGGACCCAGGATCAAACATTACAAAGCATGCCTTCAACAGCCTGAAAATAGCACTCTCAAAGTCATATGATGTGCTTGAAATCTCGTGCATCTAAACATATAAAATAGCTAAAAATGTTTGTCCTCTTGCGCAAATCGCATTCTTGATCACTTCTGCGGTCTTATCTCAACCGTCTAAGCACCTGCCTCAAAGTTTGTGACTTGGATTCTCGCTATCCAGAACTGAACAACCCACATGCCAATTTTGGTCTATTTGATTCATCTTTTTAAGATATCATTATTGATTGCACCGAGATGCAATCGACTACCCAATTTGTACTAGCCAACCAAATTAGTGACAATTTACCCATTGTGCTTCTACCTTGAATTGTTGAATCTTGAGATCAATTTTAGAAGGGTTCAGTTGACTACCTATACCGGCTACTGAGAGAGTTAGGGGTATGCCCTAGGGGTAATTGTATATTTTGTTACATATACCTAACTCTATAACCAATCTTGTTCGTAGTAAATGTATTTAATTTCTACTATACACTTTGTTTTATTATGATATAATTAATTAGTAACTAATTTAAAGTATATTAGTAATAATATCGTTAAAAAATATGTTATATGATAATAATTATAAATATTTGTATTTGTGAGAAAATTGTTATAATATAAAATAACATATTATTTTAAATATTCCTAGTTAAAATGTTTCGAGAAAGGATATTAATATATACGTTAAGACTAAAATGCATAATGCTTTCCAAATGTTGGACAATGTAGTTTTCACGACTACTGAGGGCACAATATGATATTAAAAAAAAATTTGCCACTAGACTAGAACTGTATTCTAGTAATATATAACCATATCATATCAATTTATAACTTTTTCAAATTTTTGAAATATCTGGAAAAAATAAGAAAAATGTAAAATAAGAATATTTAAGATTTCATATCTTTTTTTTCATTTTTTTATTGTTTTCTTGAAAAGCAATAAAAATTCAAGGGATTACGTACTCATAGTTATTTGAAAACTACGGGATGACGTCCGACAATTTCCTCTTGGTTGACATATACTAAAACAAAAATGAAATCTCAGAATGACGTTATTACAAAATTCTCTCGACTTGAGAATACTATTGAGCTTCAATGTGGATACACCACTTATAGTCAAATCATGGCATGATGACTATTGAATGACTATAGTTGGATTTGAGTTGAAACATTTAGAGTGAAACATTATTCAATAGAGAATTCATCTTCTCAGTTGTATAAGGTTAGTATTACAGTTAGTTAAAGTCAACTCAAGGTCGAAATATCTTGCCAGGGTAGTACAGTTAATAATAAATGTTATTGTTGAGCCAAAGATTTTGTTTATGGCCTAAACGAGTTGAATGTGGATGATACTAGAATTTTGACCAAACTCAAATTCCATAAATCTTAAAGTGATATAGTGTTGACGAAGAGAATGTATGTAAATAAGCATTACTAAAAGACACCATTTAAATTGTAATATTGGATTTTACCTATGAATATTTATAAGCGATAAATTCGAGAAAATTATAACACCAATAGCTAAGGGATATATGAACGTTAATATTCAAATCGTTCAATATTTAATTACTGACTGAATTTATACCTACGAGTCACACAGCTACGTTGTTGATTTCTCCAAAATACCACATGATTTAATTAATTAATTGTCATAAATTAATTATATCAATTAACATTTATGAAATATTAATTGATTAATTATTTTATGTATTAGGTAGTGGTCGTATTTTTTAAGTACCAATTGTAATTAGTTGAGTATGTTTTGGATCTAAGGATTGGTAAGAGGAGAAACAGTAGAGGAAAATTTGTCTCCTCTTCTTTCTCTATTTAAAACTGGCCATCCACTTATTTCTTTCTTCTTAATTCCCTCATCAACCTTAGCCTTACTACTTTAGCCCTAATCTTCCATTATCGAGCTTTCCTTAAAGCTTTATCAAAACAAATTATAAAGAAGTGGCAACTTTAGGCTGCTACAAGGTCTGGTGATCAGTTCTTTCTGAATCTAGGAGATCTCTTCTAACTAGGTGCACTTAAGGGCGATTTATTCTAATGTCACTACTAGAAAACTTGTAGTTTACCTACCTAACATTACCAACACAATACCGACACATGAGAAGGGGCATCGATATTTCTATTTCATAGGGAATATATTACATACGCGTCATTACCAACACATTGCTAACGACAATATATAGGCGTTTGCAGGGCGTCGATATGGCGTCACCCCACTTCGTAACTTCCCCAAGCCGACATCTCTCTTCCACATTGCAATGAAAATAAAAAAACAAAACATTTATTTTGCTCTCTTCCTCTTTGACTTCGAACGCGCCACCTCAACCTTAATTTTCTGTAAGCCTCAAGTGTCGCAATCCTAGTCGCCGCAAGCTATCAATTTCCATATGTCATCGCTCATTCTCGAAGCCCCACTCCTCAGCGAAGCCCATAGTCTCTAACCAACACTGACTTCAAACATCACCGCCTCTTCCTCCCTCGACTTCGAAGCTCGCGTCCTCACATCTAGGGCTTTTGACAAATTTGTGTGAGGGAAATCATTTTTTTCATCCATATATCAATCGTACATGCTTATCAATATTTATACATTAATAGTTGATAAAATGATACATACATACATATATATATATATATTAAGGGATATAATTAGAAATTTTATTTCATTTTTTATGTAAAAATTGTTGGGTGGCGGCTTACATCGTTGAGTTGGAATATATGCTTGATTTGACCTCCCGTTTAGATAAGAAAAGTTAACGAATGAACTTTCGTCGGATGGATTGGTTCAATATTTGAATAGATTATCTGAAAAAATTGTTATTGGGTTGATTGGTTCAAATTTGGATATATGCATACACACACACACACAAATAAAATAAAATATATACGTATGTATGTATGTATAATATGTTTGTATATATGAAATTCAAGCTTATTTTCGATTAAGTCTATTGGGAATGTTATTATTACTATTTACAAAGATAATTTTACAATTTACATATATTTTAATGTGAATCTGATGTCAAATAGATTTGCCAAAAATAATTTTACAAGTTAGCTGTTTGTAAGCTATTTCCATTATATAAAGAAGTGTATTATATGTTTATTTTAAATACATAAATTGATTGAACAATAAATATATTTGATAGAGTTAAAATTTATGGGTTTGCCTCCATTTTATATTAAGTCGGAATATTTTTCTTCTATAACGAAATTTTTAAATAAATCAATAATCGATATTCATTTAATATGCAAATATCATTGAATTTGTAATGCGAAGTAGGATGGCCAACCATTTAAAAAAGTGTAGAAATCCCTAGATTGTATAGTTTTGAAATTGTTTGTGAATTCCATTGTTTTATTATAAAATTGATAATTTTATTGATATTAATAACAAAATTAATAATGTTATTAAATGTATTAATAAAATAATGAAAGTACATAATAATAAAATTAATAATGTTATTTAATTTAATAATAAAATTAATAATGTTATTTAAATTAAGAACAAAATGAATAATGTTATTTAAATTATTCATAAATTAATAATGTTATTTAAATTAAGAAAAAAAATTTGTTAAATTTTTAATAAAATTAGTAATGTTATTTAAAATAATAATAAAATTAATAATGTTATTTAATTTGAATTAATAATACTACTATATGAAAGATAATGTAAATTTTGTTAATGTGTACAGTATAGAAGATGGATTATTTGAAAGATAACGTAAATTATACGAGTAGATCCACGTGCGTTCTAAAGTTTTTGAAATAGTTAACCAAAACAAAAATTGTTCATGGAGTTTAATAACCGAAAAACGATGGTTATAAGTAGAATTCGTCTGCCGTATATTCAAGCTCTTCACCTTAAGCCTAGCACTTGTAGCATTATTGAATACATACACTCTCAAAACTTAGAAGTTAATTAGGTTATAAGTGATACATAATTTTTTGAATAAATCGATTAATACATGGACTGTCGTTACATGCAATAGCAAGAAGTTAATTATGTTTTTAGTTTTTGTATTTATCTCTAAAATAATTAATACGTTTATTAACATGTATATTCTGAGTTTAAATTTCTTACTAGTTTTAGATGAATGGATGCACGTGATATGTTCTAGACGATCATAGTACTAGTGATACATGCACTTTGTTTTGATACTGAAAGTATTTAATCCGAGAGAAGAAATCAATATTTACTTAGATTATACATGATTTAGCCTTGAAGGTGTTACACTTGAAGGTTTAGATATTGCAAATCGATATTTACTTAGATTATGCCCTTTGAATGAATAATGCTATCATGTGAAAGATAGTGTAAATTTTGTTTACATGTAGGAATGATTCCATTGCACTTACAGGTGTTACACTTGAAGATCTAGATGGCTTTTTACCATATAATACAATGATAGTTTTTTCTGATGACGGGCGTCACTGTTTTTTCAGATTCTACCAATGTTTCAACCATATCCATCTAATGATAGTATGAATATGATCAAAGACTGATATAATTTGCAAAAAACGAGCGATGCCCATCATTAGAAATAACTATCATTGTATTATATTGTGAAAAACAAAGATGATCTAAAGCCATAGCAGTGGTAACTGGGCATGCACAGTAGTGCTGTTATAAATGGTGATGGTGGATTGGGGAAGTGCTAAGGGATGCTATTAACACTTGAGTCATTGACCATCAATAATGGTGGCTGTCGTCACCAGTGGTAGAAGTGTCGCCACCAGTGGTAGAATTATCCCCACCAGCACTTCCCCATCCACCATACTAGTTATAACAGCACTGCCATGCATGTCTTTGATCATCACCTCAGTTGCATGGCATGTCATTATGGTAGTATTATTTGAGGAGTCGCCATGGAATGCGAAGTAGTATTGTTATAACCGGTGATGGTTGGCTGGGATGGTGCTGGAGGGGATGCTGTTAACACTAAAATCGTTGATTGTCAGTGATGGTGGTTATCGACACCAGTGGTAACAGTACTTCCACCAGCACCACTGCCAGTTATAACAGTACTACCATGCAAGTCATCTGGCACCTCATTCTATCATTATTACCACGCCGTATGCCGTACAACTAGTGCGAGTGTTTGAGTTTCTTAGGAATGAGTGCTTGAGGAGTGAGTGGGATATGATTTCGAATGGTGATTCTATGTAGGAGATGACTTGTATCGGTAAAGGACAGGATGATGGACAATATTATCTCTCTTCTTTATGCCAAAGTAAGGGATTCTCTTGTAAGATAATTTACGTTTTTGTGAGTTTGTGTTTGATGGTTGTAAGGTCAGTTGTATGATTGTTAACATTTGTGTTTGTATGGTTTAGTATATTTATGATATTATGATGTTGGTTATTATGGCTTGGTATATGAATTTTTGGTATGTGATATATGATATATGTTTGTGATATGAGTGATTATGTATTGTATGTATTTGAATGTGTGATTAAGGTGAGAAATGCAGTAGCAATGCTGCAAATATGTTGCAGCAAAGGCATAGGTAAGGCATCGAAAAATCAATTTTTCACAATTTAAAAAGTAATCGGGTTAGCATCGAAATCGCGTCGGCAGTATGGCGTCGGCAAGGCATCGACGAATGTCGTTCATAGGGCGTTGGTAACAACACCACAAGAAGCGTCTTCTAGACATTGAAATAAAATTTCTAATATATTTCCTACCGTTTCCCCTTATAGCATCGATAAATCATCTCTTTTTCACAGTGTGTATATATCTTTATTTTATAATTTATATCTGATATGTCATGTGATCCTTACTGAGTAATTTTGTATGTGGATGTGACAACCCATATTTTGGGTGTTATAAGTTGACAGTAACCCACATATGTCCAACTCAAAACAATCCGAAACATAGATAATCAATGGGGTTAACTAAGAAAAATAAGAAAAGAAGAAAACCAATAAAGAATCTCGCAGCGGAATGACAAATATAATAATCAAATAAATAGTTCATGAAGCTATTCACACTATACATTTGATTATACCTTTACATCAATTTGAGTTATACATACAACAGACACAAAATAAAGCAATGCACCAAAACAACATGATGTAGGGGAATAATACTAGTAATATAATATACCAAATCTTCGTCTTCGTCCTACAGAATAATATGATCTTCAATGCATTGAAAACTCAAGGCTGACCTGAGCATAAAGTAAAACAATACACTCGAGTCAGAACTAAAATATCCTTATGTAAGTCAAATTAATATCACATATAAAGGGAGTGTAATAGCATCAACGATGTTTATGGGATTTTACATCTCCTATTCAGTATAAAGTGCGTGCAATAGCTCAAAAGATGTTACGAAATTATCCATCTTTTAAGGCTCCGTCAAAATATCTATATATAGTAGAATACGCTATATATGTAATGTCTAATCAATAAAATAAATATTTTTTTCAGCGATAAGGCTTTAAATTAATCCTTCTTAACGCGTTTTCAAGCATTGACGTACAGTTTGCATACAATACCCCAATAGAACGTCGAGGGATAAGGATGCGCCGTGATGCGACAACACTAAACCAAACTCATAGTGGTCTCGTATAAGGATAAAAGTATGACAAGGCATGCAAGGCAATGCCCAAGATAGTATGCTACCAGTTTGAGTCGCCAGGCTGGTGGTAACGCATCGCCCGCCCATCGCATCCACCCATCCCATATTGAGTCAAAGAGAGGCTATTCCAATCCATATGTACTAATCGAAACAAACAACAAAGGTAATAGTATGGACCGAGTCCACAAGAAAAATCAAAAAATAGGTGTTCGCTGGGGGTAGCTAGGCCACGTGGCCTGCTTCAAGCCGTCCTGTTTTAGTCATTTCAAATTGATACAAGTGTCGGGGCCATCCATCATCATTCTCTTTCTTCAAATCCAGCAATGAACACCAAATCCAACCACTTCATTCTAGAGTCTCCTTCATGTACGCAGTTTTAAAGTGGTTCCAACATTGATAGAGAGTATGATAATACTCGGCCCCGTCTCTTTTACAATCAAACGTTGTTTTACACATCGGTTGATTCTTTTACATTTCAAAAGTGAATCATTACTTGATATCAAAATATCATATTCGCTTCAAAATATCCTTCATTTCAAAATCATTATATTTACTTCATATGTCATTTTCACTTGAAAATATCATTTTATTCACCATGTAATCAATTTCATTTCAAAAAAATTATATTCACTTCGAAATCAATTTCATTCCGAAATCATTTTGAATTTCAACTTGGGTTGTAACTTCATTTTAACAACATTCGTATATAATTCAACGGTTCAAATATAAACAGTTCCCAACATGAAAATTTTGAATTTTTGAAAATAGCCTTAACAGTTTAAATATTAAAATAAGGTCATATATGTGATTTTAAAATTTAAATAATTTAAAATTTTAAAAAGATGAATTTTAAAGTAGTTTATAGTAAAACAATTTATAGTGAAAACAATTTCAAATTTAAAACCGTTTCTTTTCATTTCCAATAAATCTAGACTCAAGACCAAATTTCAATCAAACTGATTCTATTTTAAATTTTCCAATTCAAATCATCTTCAATCACAAATCAACTTACATCAACTCAATTTCAATTTAAATTCAAATCAACTCTAATTTTGATTTCAGTTTGAATTAACTTCAATTTCCGTTTCAATTCGAATTAACATCAATTTTGAAACATTCATTTTTTTACTTCAAATTCGATTTAATGATTTGATTGGATGGTTTTAATTTCAATTTAATTCTTATTTAAACCATTTCAATTTATATAAATTTCAAGTCCAATTTTAATTTACCAATTTAAATCATCTACATCAAATTAAACATCAATGTTCAATTTAAGGTTCAAATCTTTAAAATAATTAAATTCCAAGCTCAAATTTTAAATATCCATTTATATCACTTTTACTTAGATAAATTCAAAGTTCAAGTAAAGTTCAAAACTTTAAAATAACTCAATTTCCATAATTCAAGTCATATATCGATTATCAGTTCACTTTTCAAATTACATTATTTATAACAATTTCTTTTAACCAATTTTGATTCAACGTTATAAAACTCGGATTTGAAATAATTCAGTCTTAATAAATTCAATTTTTATCCCTTTTAAATGATAATCATTTAAAAAAATTCAAATTCAAGAATTTAAAATAATTTAATTTAACCAATCCGGTATCCGTATATAATTTTCTATCTTATGGCCAAGTGATCAGTTACCCTGATTTGTTTTTAATTTCGAGGATAGATATATATATATCATTTCAATCCAAATCAAAGTATCATAAGTATATATTATTTCAACCTATTTCTTAATTTATTCGAATTAATTCAAATAACAGTTCTATATACTATCACCAACATATAGGGTGATAACATAATATACATAAAATAAATAAACATCCAATCATCCAGTGTATCAACCAATAGCATCAATTCTCAATCAACATCCAAATCAGCCAATAAATCACAACAGTTAACTAGTTATCAATATCGAGTATTTAACTAGCAATTCAATTTCAATTTCAAATTTAACTGTCGATTTAAATTCCTATCAGTTCAAACCATATGTCAATTTAATTGCCATTTAAATTACCAAATAACAGTCAATAAAATAAATCACTTCATCATTTAAATTTAACTAACATCAGAATATTTTAGTATTTCGTGAGTGGTTTAAAACACACCTTTATTTGAAACTGGAAAATTTTCCAAGTAAAACAAATTCGAATCCACTCCATGTCGTAGTATCTGCTGTTACGAACCCAACGGAACTTGTCGCGCTCGAAACGGACCTCGTTCAAGAAAGTTATGAATAAATTAACATTCATATAATTAAATTATAATTAACTAAAATAATTAACTTAAATTTAAATTAACCTATCTTCCTCCATTCCTTCTCCTCCCAGGCTCGAGCTTCGTTCGTTATTTTTTCTCTTGCGCTCAAACAATCACATCATCACCTCGACGAACGGCGACATCTACGTCACCCCATTGCCCTACTCTCCACCACCTGTAGCCTCACCTGCATGCACATGCTTCACCGATCGTTGAAACCCATAATGCGACAGATGAACGAAGGTCGATTGATGTCGCCTCGGTCGATGATAGTTCGATCTAACCGTTGGTTAGCTTCGTATGGTCATGCTGTACATTTTCCTAGTTGAAGTCTAAAGCTAATTCGACCCTTAGAGGCTCCGATCGATGATGGCCATCGGAGGGAGGGTTTTAATGGTGGCTGGAATTTATTTTAGGGTTAGGTTTGTAAATAAAGGAAAGTTAAGGCCTTCTTTATAGAAAATTTTTACGGTACTATTCGTCTGTGCAAATTTCAAACTCCAAAAGAAGCGTGCCGCCGGCATTTTGTATGTCACACTTATTCCGAACACAATGGAACATATATTGAGAGCCAATTCCATCATATTCAGAATGCAGCTTTTCAAAATCGAATTATATTAATTAAAGTTCTAAAAATAAATTCTACGCAATTCAAGCTCTCATGACCAAACAATAAGTCCGATCGCTATGAAACTTGAGATCCTATAATAATTCACTATTACGGAACCAATGAAACTAGTTTCGTCGAAATTCGAGAAAGTGCTCAAAAAGATTATTTTTACACGTTAATTAAAATGAGAAATTTCCAAAATTAATTTAATTACTTTCAAATTCAAATTTAAAAGTTAAAAATTTTCATTCTTTTTTAAATTAAATTTAAATTAATTTTTGAAATCATTTCATTTACATTAAATTCAAGATACGTTTATTTATACAATTCCAATATTTCCATTTAACAATTAAATTGTCAAATAAATCACTATATTTCAAAATATAAGCTATTTAACTTTTAAAGTTTAACTTTTAAAATGAATTCACATAATAAAACAACTACTTCCATTTTACAGTAATTTAACATCAATGCAATTATTGTATATTGCAAAAGCTATTCACTTCTTACCAAAAAATATTTTTGTATTTCTGAAATTTATACTCATCAAAAATAAAATTTCATATAAATAAACTTATGCTTTTACTTTTAATAAACATTCATTCGATTCTTGATTAACTTAAAATTGATTATTTCAATTTCTGTTATCAATTTCATATAATTCAATACCATTTAGTTTACTTTCTAATATAAGTTATCATATTTTATACTATTGAATTCTGTTATTCATTTTTTTATCAAGTTCACATCCAATAAATTATATTAATAAATCATTAAATTTTTATTTATAACCATTGTTTTTCAAATATTATATTAAATATAATAATTTAAAATAGTCAAAAATGCAGGTCGTTACAATCTCCACCACTCAAAAAATTTCGTCCTCGAAAAGGGATTAAGTAGGGAATCTAACATTTGATATATTTTACTTAAAATAATCAACATATAAAACATAAAATCTTCTTTGCAAAACCTTTATTCTAAAGTCTCAAAATTTTTCTAACATCCGAATTTACGAAAAATTTCGACAGTGTCCCTTTTGCATGGTTGATCAGAAAAATTTACAGTACACACACATATAAAAAATATACATCTCATGTGAAGACTCATTTCTTCGACTCTTGAAAATCGACACTAATACATCCTCGGTATTCATGTGCCGTAAAACCAAGTGCCAGAAAAGTGGATTCTCAAGGGAAAAAAAGAAAAATAAAGACAGAACAGAATCTCACATATGTTATTTTAATATAAACATCCCATCTCAATGATGAGGCGTCTATCCTGTTTCGATCATTTTTGGGTGTGAGGCTTGAGGTAATGATTACATTTTACTTTGCACATTTCACTTTGAATGCCACATCACCATTCCATCGATCTCTGTTGACTTCCATAAACTTACAACCTCCGAGCTCATATGTAACAACCATGGAATTTTAACGATTTTAAATTACTTAATTAACTAAATTTTTATTGAAAATAAACAATAAAATTTTGCAATGAAAATTTGATATTTGGAATAGTCCATTTAAACGTAGCAAGTGTCAGATTTTCATCGGAAAATATGAAGGTTTGTTTGGTTATGAAATTTCAATTTTAAAATTGAAAATCAGTTAAATTGATGTAAATAAAATATTTTGAAATCTGAATATTTTTATATAAGAAAAATGTAAATTATTTTCTAGGTGAGACGTCATATTTCGTTTCGCCAAATTTGGACTGCACTAGCTCCGTTTATGTTATTTTCGACATTTTAGCAGCCATTTTGGTAGCGAAATTCAAGTTTTGATAATTGGGTCGTATCACTCATATCTGTGTACCATCTTATTTGTCTCATCATGCTGATCTCCATAGTATATTCATCTGTACATTTCAGTGTTTGATGCATGGTGAAATCTGTGAAATAGTTAGCCATATCGGCACCCATTTCTGGAGTCTTTTGTTTTCCCTGTGTACTTTCATTGTCCAGCCGTGAGAAATTGAATGGACACTGTCTTTAATATTCCCAGAATTTAGTCCCTCTATTTCATTTTTAACTGCTAGTTCGTTTATTCATTTCGTTCCTCTGCATTTCTCTTCCCTTCTGCTTTTCGTTCTGTGCTTAAAAAAAGAAGAAGAAAGTGGCAAGCTTATATATTTTTAACTAAAGCGTGTCCATATTCATCCCATTGCTGAGATCCACTTATTCCTTCTCCAAACACATCTCCCCTTTCTCTTTCTTTCGTGCTCCTCCATCTACACGCAATCCAACCTCGAGCATGCGAATCGCCACCCTGCCATTCCTCCACAAGCAGCAGCCCGCCTCTCCCTCCCAGCCTACAGCACTGCCAGTCCCTCCACTGCCTGCCATGCCATCTACTCACTGCCTAGAAGCCTCCATCAGCTAGAACCCAAACACAACAGCGCGCAACACATCTTCAACCCACCTTGCCACATGTTCCGCTATCATCGACGTTCCACAGCAAAACCCACCCAGCCCCTTCCACTGCAAACCCACTAGTTAGCCTCCGACCCAACCTTTCCCCTCCAATCAGCATTCCAGTCATCTGCCACACCTTCCACTTGCCGCCACATCCACCTGAACCAAGCAGCCCACACCACCTCCAGACATCCGCTTCCAACCCTATCAGCCTCCACATCAGCTTGTCTCCACGCAACAGCACGCCAACCCCAAGCAGCCTCCTCTCCTCCCTAACAAAAGCAGTCGAGAACGTAGCCACATCACCTTTCTTCGGCCATAACTCTCCAGCCCACAACCCAGTAGCCAAACTACCTCTCCTATCTCGCTCGCCTCCCACTCCTATTCGGTTGCTAAGCATGCAACAAACTCAACCTCCTCCGCTTTGCCGAACTCCAGTGCCGCCTGAACCACCGTTCCCTTCCAATCAGCCACTTCATTTTGCCGAGCATCCCTAGCTTCTCTTTCTTTGATAGAAAAGAAAGAAAAAGAAAATATATATTATATACATATTGAATTCATCAATCTCTAGTTGTTATTGCTTTGCTTGCTGCCGTCCTGCCTATCAATTGCAGCAGCTGCTTGCTTTGTTCGTGTGCGTGTCCGTGTTCGTCTACATCATTCTTCGTTGTCGTTGTTTTCTCTAGTATCATAGGCAAGCGATCACTCACGATTAACATTCATTTGCTGGTAAGGTTATTTCTCATAAAGTGATGATTTAAATATGTTGTTAAATTTGAATTGATTAGTGATTAAATTGTTAATATGATATGTTATTATTTGCGTCTGTTCACCTATGTTAATTGACAATATTGACACCAATAATCCGTTAGTATATATATTATATTTAAGTTGACAATTATGATCATATTTGCCATTGATATGCTACGCCATTTTATAATATTATTATATTGTTCTTACACTGTAAGTACCCTTAGTTTTAGGAAATCCTTATGTGTTGAAATGATACATACCTGAACGATCTTATAGATTAGGGAAAATTGTTGTGGGTTGAAATGATACATAACAGAATGATTTTATTGATTTTAAATTTTAGGATTGTGGGTTGAAATGATATACACCCGTAAATTTAAATTATTGCGGATTGAAATAATAAATATCTGTATTACTTAACCATAGGATAGAAAACTATATACGGACACCGTTGGTCTATTTTAAACGCTTTCCAAATTTTTGAGAAAGGAAAAAATATACGTGTATGGATTTTTAGAATATAATATAAAGATAGTTTTATTTTAATATATGCGTAAAATTTAGATTTTAAATTTTTTATATATGTTTTGGAAATTTAAAAATTATAAGTTATGTTTTAAAATGTAAATTATAAAATTTTACTTACAACTCTTTTACTTTTAAAATATATAAAATAAGATTTAAAATAGATTTTATAATAACAAGATATAATTTAATAATAATTAGTATAATAAAATTTAATAAAAATTAAATATAACTAATAGATATATATATTTATACAATATGTTTAAAATATTTATTTAGATTTATGTTAATATTTTAAAATAGATATTTGTAATATACTTAAATATATAATATGTTTTAAAGTGTTTATTTAAATTTATTTTAATATTTTCAAATAGATTTTTGTATTAAATTTAATAAATTAAAGTGGGAAAGATAAATTAAAGTTGATTTATAATTTAATTTATTTAAGGACTGAATTTAAATAAAATCGATTTGAGATTTTAAAGATATGATTTTATAACTTGATAACTTAATTTTGATTGAAGGTGACTAAACAAATATTTTCAAATTTAAATAAATTGAAATTGATTTGTAATTTAATTTGTTTAATAATTATGTTTAAATCAGAATTGATTTGAAACCTATTGATTTGAGATTTTAAAGGATATGGATTTATAACTTGATTTAATTAAAAGTGATTAAGTGAATATTTTCGACATTAAATATAATTGAAGTTAGATATTTAATTTTTATTTAAAATTTGTATTTTGAAACTTTATTTAAATATTTATAAAAATGAATATTTTCAAATTTAAATAAGTTGAATGTTTAATTTTGATTTAATTTTGTAATTTGAGACTTTATTTACATGCATTAAAAATGATTAAGCGAATAATTTCAAATTTAAATGAAATTAAAGTTGAATTTTGAAATATAAATGAAATTATCAAATTGAGTTATTTTAAATTGTTTGAATATTTGAACTATGAAACCTATTGAATTGGAAGTGGTTTAAATTTGTAGTTCAAACCTGGATTTGAAGTCGATATAAAATCTTTATATATATAAACTATTTTAATATATATTATTTTAAATTTATATATATATATATATATATATTAATATATTAATATATAAACTATTTTAATCTATAACCCATTTTTTAATATAAACTATTTTAATGTATAACTATTCTAATATATAAACTACTTTCAATATTCAAACTGTTTAAGTGGAATTATTATGATTTTAAGTGAATAATGATTTTGAAAGTGATATGATTTTCAAAGTGATATGATCTCGAAAGTGATATGATTTCAAAAGTGATATGATTTCGAAAGTGAATATGATTTTGAAAGTGATATGATTTTGAAATGAATATTATATTTTGATACGAAGTGTGAACTGTTTAAAATGGTTGTTAAAGAGACCGAGATCAGATATTGTCATACTCTCTAATACCGAAAACCACTTTAACAACTGTGCACGTGGTGGAGAATCCAGAACAAAATAGGATGGTTCGGTGAACGTCTGTATGAGGTATGAATGCAGCCCTGACCTCCTTGGGTCAGCTTGATGTGACTAAAACAAGAGCCACGCCAGGCCAAGTGAGGTTGCACCTTCAATCGAGCATGCTTCTTCGATACCATTCTATTACTTTGTGGTTTGATTGGGTGCACTTTTGATTATGGGAGTGCATCTCAAAGTAGGCGGTAGTAGCTGTTGTGCATTACCACTGGTCTAGATCTGCAAAACAATAGTATCATACTCTAGGCATTGTCTCGCGTGCCTTGTCACATGCCTTATCGCGCCCTCTACGAGTTTGGTTTGTATCGTACACTATGGAGTGCCCTATGATATCCCTATAGTTTACGGAGGAATTACGGTACTGTATAGACTGCGACATTTACATAAAATATGTTAAGGGGGATATGGGTAATGCCTTAATGCTATTTTAATATTTTACTTTACTATAGACATTATCTATGCAGCGTATTGTACTATGTATGTAGATACTTTAACGGATTAAGGGATGGAATACCAAACATCCTTTAAGTTACATTGCAATTCACTAGATATTTCATTTGAGTTGATTTACTAGCATAAGAATGTAATCCTGACTCGAGCTATTTTTGTTTTTTTTTATGATCGGGTCAGACTGAGTGTCACAGCATTTGAGACTCACCTTTGGAGCTTGAAGCTTTGATTGGAGATCTATCCTTATCTATTTAGCTTTCCAGTTATTTCAGTTACTTCCAGCTGTTTTGAGCAATTCAAGTCTAGCATGTATGGATTCGATTTGAATGGTTCGAAATGGCAGGTCATTACAAGTGGTATCATAGCACTGGTTTAGGCAAAACTTAGCATATGGAGTAAAAAATCATTAGAGATAAGGCAGTAATACCCTAGAATGAGTGGAAATGATTACAGAATCATCTTCGTTCGAGCTTGAAATTCTTTGTAAAGATCCCTTTGATTTGGATTTCTTTTTTGAATTTTAGGAACTTTCCCTTTGTTCTAAAATATATTATTGCCTTTTCCTGTTCCTGTTCTTTTTGATACTGGAGCATCCCATAGCTCGATTTCTGTTGATCTCTGTAATGAATTTGAGCACATCTTGCAATCTCAATTGGCAACTTCATTGTTATGAATAATCCCATCGGCAGTTCCACAAAACTTAGTGTAATTTGCAAAGGGGTGTAACTCCTTTACATCAGGCGTGATTCACTAGAGATTTCTATGTCCTCAGTTTTGATGTTGTATCTCTTGTAAAGCCCAAACCGTTTTCTTTGTAGACAACTTGGGTAATTCTCTTGTGATTGAATGTCGATTGCCTCAGGATTATGCAGGCAGTTTTATCTTTTCGCCTGATGCTCAGCCTACTGATCTTGACTCCATCCCGATAGTCAGGGAATATCCTGATGTTTTAGTGAAGTCACTTCTGTACCTTCTAAGCAAGAAATTGAATTCCGCATTAATCTAATTTCTGGAGCTCGACCTGTTGTCCTTCCCCCTAGATGAATGCTTTCAATGAATGGTTAGTCATGCCCTTGGATTAACTAATGCTCCTGCCTTCTTCGTCGATCTTGTGAACCGCATTTTCCATGATGTTCTCAACAAGTTTGTTTTGGTTTTCATTGATGATGTTCTCATCTTTTCTAAGTTAGAGAAGGAGCATGAATCTCATTGGGCTATGTGATGAAAACTCTTAGGAGTCACCAGTTGAAAGCCAAATTTTCTAAATGCCATTTTCGAAGGGACGAAGTTCGATTCCTTAGGCACATTGTTTCTGAAATAGAGTCTCGGTTGATCCGGATAAAGTCGCCGCAATTAATATAAGTCTACTCATCTTCCCCTGTTGTAATTTAATTATCTTATCTTCCTTTTGAGCCTATCTCGTTATTTAGATTCTCTTTGATTAGGGTCTCTCTAAATTTGAATCTTTATCCTTGTTCTAAAATCCATTCTTGAATCATCTTAAGAGAAGCGTATTTGTAATTGATATAAAAATGTTTTATATTGTGTTGGTTGAGTTGTTAAGTTTGAATTTTGGGTTTCGATCAATTCGTATGGCTAATGCCATCGATAGGAATTCTAAAACACTTGAACAAAGCAAACTGACACAATATTATTTTTAAAATTGGCAAATGAAATAATTTTATATATGATTATATTTTATATATAAAGGTATAATTTTCTGATAATTTGATAGTTAAATGAATTGGTTGTAAGGAACGGTAGTACTTGATTATCATTTATTATTTTGTCAACATTCATAAACCGTTAACTATTATGGCATATTATAAGGAGATGGAATTTTATAAATATGGTTTATAAATCTAATTTGCAAATGAAATGAATTTAATTAAGGATTCGAGAATTAATTTTTTTGTGCTTTTTAAAATTTGGTTTTCAAAGTTTTGAATTTTTTTTATTATTTAAAAGTATTTTCGAACGGAAATTGTTTCCAAAGAATTTTAAAAGAAGTAGGTCTTTGCTCTCCTCTTTTATCGTTGGAAAATAATTTTGATGATGACTGCAACATCATCGACATTCATTTTCGAGTCTCAAAGCGGGGAGACCACTAAAAAGCTTTGCTACACTTTTGTTTTGGAAAACGGATTTTGATTTGAATTTCTTGAGTATGATTTGATGTACATTATATATATATATATGTATATATGTATATATTTATTTCAAAATAGTTTGAAATGAAACCGAAAATTTAACTCCTAAGTTGTATGTTAAGTGATGGTTTTCAAGTATTGAAATAAAGTAATTTTTTTGAATAATTGGAGTGTCTAAAGTGAGAAATGAAATCGAAACAACTTGAAACAGTTGAACCATGATAAAATTTATTTGTATAATACTCAGTTGCATTATAAACATATATATAACTTACCTGAAATATTCAAAAAGTTAAAGTGTAATGTAAATATGTAATTGAAAGTTATACAAGAGAAAACGTAAGTAATAAAAATGTTCAAATTAAATTTTTCTTAATACAAATGTTATAAATAAAAGGTAAATTATATATTTCTCAATTACATTTAGAAACATTAATAAAACTTATCTGAAAAAAGTTTGTTAATGTGAACATGTAATTGAACAATATACAATACAAAATGTAAGTAATGAGATGTCCAAAAATGAAATTTATATGGTTTTGAATTAATTGTTGTATCCGGTACTATGTATTTCGAATCTTTATTTCCTTTCTGTAGCTCTTATTCTCCAATCTCGTTCCTTTTTGGGGACGAAAAGTCTTGAGTGGGGGAGAGTGTAACGACCCGGGAATTTTAACAATGTTAAATAGCTTAATTAACTAAATTTTCTTGAAAATAAGCAATAATATTTTGCAATGATAATTTGATATTTGGAATACGTCCATTTAAATATAGCAAGTGTCAGATTTTCATCGGAAAATATGAAAGTTTGATTGGTTGTGAAATTTCAATTTTAAAATTAAAAATCAGTTAAATTGATGTAAATAAAATATTTTTGAAATTTGAATATTTTTATGTAAGGAAAATGTAAATCATTTTCTAAGCGAGACATCATATTTCATTTCGTCAAATTTAGACTACTCTAGCTTCATTTATATTATTTTCGACGTTTTAGCATAGTTTTGACAGCGAAATTCGAATTTTGATAGTGGATCATATCATTCATATTTTTATACCATCTTATCCGTCTCATCAAACTGATCTCCGTAGTATATTCATTTGTACATTTCGGTGTCAGGTGCACGGCGAAATCTACAAAACGGTTAGCCGTATCGATACCCATTTCCGGAGTCTTTTATTTACCCTGTGTACTTCCATTATCCAGCCATGAGAAATTGAATGGACACTATCTTTAATATTCCAAGAATTTTGTCCGCATTCTTCCCATTGTTGAGATCCACACATCTCCCCTCTCTCTTTCTTCCGTGCTCCTCCGCCTAGCACGCAAGCCAACCCTGAGCACACGCATCGCCGCCCGGCCATTCCTCCACAAGCAGCAGCCCGTCTCTCCTTTGCAACCCACAGCACCGCCAGTCCCTCCATAGCCTGCCACGCTATCTACTCACTACCAAGCAGCCTCCATCAGCCAGAACCCGACTATAATAGCCCACGACCACCCATTCCCTCTGCGTCAACCCATCTCCAGCCCACATGTGCCGCTATTACCGTTGTTCCACAGCAAACCCGCCACAGCCCCTTCCATTGCAAACCCGCCAGTTAGCTTCCGACCCAACCTTTCCCCTCCAATCAGCATTCCAATCATCTGCCACACCTTCCACTTGCTGCCACACCCACCTGAACTGAGCAACCCACACCACCTTCAAACCTTCGCTTCCAACCCTATTTTCCTCTACATCAGCCAGTCTCCACGCAACATCAAGCCAACCCCGAACAGCCTCCTCTCCTCCCTAACGCAAGCAGCCGAGTACGCACCCGCATCACCTTACTCTGGCTATGCCTCTCAGCCCACACTAGTAGCCTAACTGCATCTCCTAACTCGCCCACCTCCAACTCCTATTCGTTCGCCAAGCATGCAGCAAACTCTACCTCCTATGCTTTGTCGAACACCAGTGCCGCCTGGACCATCGTTCTCTTCCAATCAGCCACTTCATTTTGCCAAACATCCCTAGCTTCTCTTTCTTTGATGAAAAAAAGAAAAAAGAAAATATTATACGTATATATCGAATTCATCGATCTCTAGTTATTGTTGCTTTGCTTGACGCCGTCCTGCCCATCAATCGCAGCATCAATCGCGATCACTCACGATTAACATTCATTTGTTTAGTAAATTGATTTCACATGAAGTGACGATTTAAATATGTTGTTAAATTTTAACTGATTAGTGATTAAATTGTTAATATGATATGTTATTATTTGCATTTATTCACCCATGTTAATTAACAATATTGACACCAATAATCTGTTAGTATATATATTATATTTAAATTGATAATGATCATATTTGCCATTGATGTGCTATGCTGTTTTATATTTTTATTATATTGTTCTCACACTACAAGTTCCCTTAGTTTTAGGAAATCCCATGGGTGGAAATGATACATACTCGAAAGATCTTATATCTTTGGGAAATTCGCCGTGGGTTGAAATGATAAACCCAAGCGATTTTATTGATTTTAAATTTTGGAATTGCAAGTTGAAATGATATATACCCGAAAATTTAACTTATTGTGGATTGAAATGATAAATATCTATATCATTTGACCATGCGATATAAAACTATATACATACACCTTTAGTCTATTTTAAATGTTTTTCAAAATTTTGAGAAAGGAAAAAATATACGTTTATGGATTTTAAAATATGATATAAAAATGTTTTAATTTTAATATATATGTAAAATTTAGATTTTAAAAAAAAAATATACGTTTTGAAAATTTTAAAATTTTAAGTTAAGTTTTAAAATGTAAATTATTAAATTTTACTTATAACTTTATTACTTTTAAAATATATAAAATAAGATTTAAAATAGATTTTATAATAACAAAATTTAATTTAATAATAATTAATATAATAAAATTTAATAATAAATAAAACTGATATATATATAATATGTTTAAAATATTTATTTAGATTTATGTTAATATTTTAAAATAAATTTTTCTACTATACTTAAATATATATATAATATGTTTTAAAGTATTTATTTAAATTTATTTTAATATTTTTGATAGATTTTTGTATTAACTTTAATAAATAAAGATGGGAAAGATAAATTAAAGTTGATTTGTAATTGAATTTATTTAATGATTGAATTTAAATAAAACCGATTTATGATTTTAAAGATACGATTGTACAACTTGATAATTTTATTTTGATTAAGGATGATTAAACGAACATTTTCGAATATAAATTAATTCTAATTGATTTGTAATTTAATTAATTTAAGAATTATGTTTAAATCAGAATTGATTTGAAACCTATTGATTTGAGATTTTAAAGGATATGGGCTTTTAACTTGATTTAATTAAAAGTTATTAAGTGCATATTTTCAAAATTAGATATAATTGAAGTTAGATATTTAATTTTGATTTAAAATTTGTAATTTGAAACTTTATTCAAATATTTATAAAAGTGAATATTTTCAAATTTAAATAAATTAAAGTTGAATATTTAATTTTGATTTAAATTTATAATTTGAGACTTTATTTAAATGTATTAAAAATGATTTAGTGAATAATTTCAAATTTAAATAGAATTATAGTTGAATTTTGAAATATAAACGAAATTATCAAATTGATTTATTGTAAATCGTTTGAATATTTAAACTTTGAAACCTACTGAATTTGAAGTGGTTTAATTCATAGTTCAAACTTGGATTTGAAGTCGACTATACTCTTTAAATATATAAACTATTTTAATATATAATATTTTAAATTTAGAAACAATTTCGAAAAATTTATGCACTGCTTTTGTAACATCGGTTGAGATTACGCTCCAGCAGGTAGTGTAGAATACTGCATTGAAACCATCAGGCCCACCTGCAACAGTCTTCCTCATAGAAAAAATAGATACTTTTATCTCTTCATCGGTTATTGGGGTTGTGAGTATGGCTTGCAGTTCAGTAGAAAGAATAGTCAGGGAGAGGTCATTGAGGAAAGAGTAATCAAACGTAGGTTGTGATTCACCGAGGAGTGTAGAGAAATAACCCAGGAAAGTAGCATCAACTCCATTTCCTGTGTTGTGTGTATCACTGTGAATGTGTGTTATCTAATGAATGTAAGATTTAGTTTGCTTTATCTTCAAGGAAGCATGATATTGTTTGGTGTTTCTATTCCCATGCAGAGTCCAGTTTTCTCTATACTTTTGCCTATCCATTTCAACTTCAGTTGTATAATCATTATCAAGTTGCTTAGTCAGTTCAGTCTCAAGGAGGAAGTGGGCAGAATCATTGCTTGAGTTCATAAGCATGGCCTGCACCTATTTGAGTTTATAATGAATGTCAGCAGAGAGTTTCTTACCATCACCATATATTCTTCAGACCATATTTTCAGAGCATTTTCTGTATGTATCAGTTTTCTTTGCTGCTTTAGCGTTGGGTTTCCAAATGTGTGCAGATTCCAAGCCTTTGTGACCACCTGCAAGAAATTTGGATTATGAATCCAAGTATCAAAAAAATTAAAATTTACATGCTTTTTAATTTCTGCTTCACCAAAAGAAAGCATTAATGGGCAGTGGTCTAAAAGGGTGGGCATAGGAATGAAAATATGTATTGTAGAGAAGGTGTTTAGGGCTTTGTAGTTGATGAACCCATGATCAATTTTAGCGAGAGTTCTCTGACCATTTTGGCTTTTGTTACTCCAAGTGAAAGGGGAACCGGAAGTGGAAATCTCAACAATTTCAGCGTTGTATATTGTGTCATTGAGAGGTGATAGATCTCTCATATGAAGAGGATTGCCATCAGATTTGTGTGCAGACAGAAAGGAGCAATTGAAGTCTCCTATAATGATCCATGGATGAGTGTTTTGCCTTAAGTGAGGTAGTTAGTCGTGGAGCTTTTGTCTTTGAGGGGGAGAATTATCAACATAGATGAAAGTGAAGTACAAGGAAGAGGAGGTAGGAAAGTGTGTAGTATGGCAGTGAATGAATTGTCTATCAAACAGAGTTAGCTTGAGAGAGAATGTAGCTGGATCATATACAACAAGCAACCTACCATAGGTTGCATGAGAATAATTAGCAATGCAATTCCTAGTAAGGTTGATAGTTTTGACTGCCTTATGTGAATGAGGAAGATCTAGCTTAGTTTCTGATAGAGATAGGAGGGATATTTTGTGTTCATAAATTATTGTTTTTTCTTGCTCAAGTTTGGAAATCATATGTGCTCCTTTAATATTCCAAGCTGTTAGAGATATTAATTGTATAAGGCCTGTGTGTATCACTGTATATGTGTTGAGCCTGTGTTCGTACACAGCTATAAATAATTGTATTCATTTCTGTCAATGAATAAGAAAATCAGTTCTTTTCTCTTCTTCAAACATGGTATCAGAGCTCTCAAGCCAAATGGCATGGCAGAATCAGATCCAATTCAGATCCGATCAGATCTGAATCTTTCTTCACCTGATTTCATCATTCTCATGATTTCCCTCATTAAATCTCTATCAAACTTCCTCAAACTATCCTTTTCAATTATATTCAATCCTCTAACCCTAATTTCCATACAGATCTACTAAATCAATCATGACTAATACCAATGATTCACCATCTTTTAATAATTCATCCAATGCAGCAAGTACAAATACCAATTCATCTACAAAATCACTTGAAGAAGCACTAAAATCCATTACCAAACTTCATGCTCAGCTAATTACCACAACCCTAGATGAGAATAACTTTCTATTGTGGAAATTCCAGGTTGAGACAGCTATCAGGGGATATGGCCTGCAAAAGTTCATCGATCCAGATATTCAAGCTCCAGCACAGTTCATTACTGGCCAAGACGGACAGATCAGCACTAGTGTCGATTTTCTAATACATCAAAGGCAAGACAGCTTACTTTGCTCATGGCTGATTTCATCGATCAGTCCAAGCCTGCTCTCACAATTGGTTGGATGCAAAACCTCAATGGATGTATGGAATACTATACATAGGAGTTTCAATTCTCAAGCAGCAGCTCGAATCATGAGCTACAAGAGGCAGCTACAGAATATGAAGAAGGATAGCTTGAGCATTCGTGAGTATCTAAACAAAATTAAAAATCTATGTGATCTACTCGAATCATCAGGACACAAAGTCAGTGAGGCAGATCAAGTACTCAACATTCTCAATGGACTAGACGATGAATTTGAAGCAGTTATTGCAGTTATCACCTCAAAGGAGACGACACCCTCTGTACAGTATGTAAGCTCAATTCTACTTGCTCACGAAGGAAGATTAGAACAAAGGAACAACACTTCACAGGACTTCTCCATTAACTATGCTGCAAATCAGAAAAACAAAAACCCTCAGCATCAAAACAGAGCAGATTCTTCAACAAATAACAGTAGAGAAGTTCAAGCAATCAGAGGAGGCAGCAGCTTTGGCAGAACTGGTACATACAGTAGAGGAAGAGGCAGAGGCAGAAATTCAAACAACAGGCCCAAATGTCAGATATGCGAAAGGATTGGGCACACTGCAGTGAGATGCTACTTCAGATTTGACGCCAATTATACTAGTAATCAGCAGAATTCACCATACCAGAACAGCCAAAATGCTAACACAACTCATCCATATCAAGTCAATCTCAGTCAACTACAAGGAGAACAGAGACAGATTTCATATAGCCAGAACCCTCAAGAAAGTCATCAGGATACACATGTTGCAGATGGTGACATACTGAATGAAGCTTGGTTTCCTGATTCTGGGGCTACACATCATGTAACCAGCCGCTTACAAAATTTGAATATCGGTGGAATCAAATACAAAGGTAAAAATTCTATACATATGGGAGATGGCACACCATTAAATATAACTCATATTGGAAATGCTCACCTTATTTCTACTGATAGAAATAAAACATTATTGCTGAGAAACCTGCTAAGAGTCCCACACATCAAGAAAAACTTGATCAGTGTATCTCAGTTTGCACGAGATAATAGAGTATTTTTTGAGTTTCATCCTGACTTATGTCTAGTTAAAGATAAACTGAATGGGAAAGTATTGTTACAGGGGCAACTACATAATGGCCTGTACAGTTTCAATTTCAGAGCTGATGAAAAGCATGAAGATAAGATGGTATACAATAATATAGTTAGCAATAATGTAGAAAAAGAGTATGAAATGTGGCATAGAAAGCTTTGTCATTCTAATACCAATGTAATGAAAGTTGTTTTGAATAAAGAAAATCTATTGCACTTAAGCCATATATCACAAGGCCTATGTGGTCAGTGCCAATTAGGCAAAAGTCATCAACTATCTTTTAGCCAATCAAATACAATTTACCTCAATCCACTTGAACTTGTTGAATGTGACTTATGGGGTCCAGCACCATTAAATTCTATTCACGGATATAAATATTATGTAGCATTTGTAAATGCATATTCCAGGTACACATGGATTCATTTCCTTAAGCTTAAATCTGAAGCAGCAGAAGCAGTAAAACAGTTTGTTACTCAAGTTGAAAGGCAGTTTGATAGGAAGCTGAAGATCTTTCAAACTGACGGAGGAACCGAGTTTAAACCATTGAAACAATTTTTCAATGATAAAGGAATAATCCATAGATATACTTGTCCTCATACTTCTCAGCAGAACGGCATTGTAGAAAGAAAACATCGGCATGTAGTAGAGACAGGTTTGACATTGTTAGCACAAGGTGAAATGCCTTTGAAATTTTGGGCTGAAGCTTTCTCAACAGCCGCATATCTTATCAATTACCTACCCACCAAAATTCTGAAAGATATAAGTCCACATGAAGTTTTGTTTGGAACAAAACCTGATTACAAGACACTAAAAGTGTTTGGCTGCCTCTGTTTTCCTCTGTTACGACCATATAATAATCATAAGCTTGATTTCAGGTCATCAGCGTGTACCTTTCTAGGTTATGCCAGCAGACAAAAGGGATACAAATGCCTGACAAAAGAAGGAAGAGTGATAGTATCAAGGCATGTTATGTTCAATGAAAACGTATTTCCTTTCGCCAACAACAAAACAAAGAACATCAGCAAATTCACAAGTGCTCAGAATTCTATGTCACACATACCAGTAATTGAAGTTAACAAGGAAATATGGAATGCTCCAGAGATAACTGGAGAAGATGATGATCAGATGCGTAATTCACCAATGCTTAACTCACCAGAAACTAGTACTAACAATGAAAGTGAAGAAACTCCTAGCTCGGAAAGTAGAAACAGTAAAAATTCAAATGATAATATACATGAGGGTTCTTCACATGACTGTGCTTCCAGACATACTTCTAACCATACAACCGAATCTATATCAAGAAATACACCAATCAGAACAGGGACACATCAGGGAGGACATCATATGATTACGAGAGCAAAAGATGGGATCTTCAAACCCAAAGTGTACACTGTTCAAAGCATACCGACAGAATCTGAACCTGAAAATTATGAAAAAGCAGTCCAACACAATAAGTGGAGACAAGCTATGGAGGAAGAATACAAAGCCTTGATGAACAATGACACATGGACTCTAGTTAAGCTGCCAAAGAATAAGACTACCATTGGATGCAAATGGACATACAAGCTAAAGCATAACGCTGATGGAACAGTTGCAAGGTACAAAGCAAGGCTTGTAGCAAAGGGTTTCACTCAACAACCAGGATTTGATTTCAAAGAAACATTTTCGCCAGTGATAAAGCCCACTACTATAAGAGTGATACTCACCTTAGTGCTACATAACAGATGGACTGTGAAACAACTAGACGTACACAATGCATTTTTGAATGGAGAATTGGAAGAAGAGGTGTACATGGAGCAGCCGAAAGGTTTTGAAATTAACAGCAGATATCAGATGGTATGTAAACTGAATAAAGCAATCTATGGCTTGAAGCAAGCACCCAGGGTATGGTTCGAAAAGTTAAAAAATACTCTGACAAGACTGGGATTTATTCCAACAAAGTCAGACACTTCTTTATTCATCAAGAGGAGCAGCAAATATATTTTATACATTCTTGTATATGTTGACGATTTTATTGTAACAGGCAGCGAACTGGATGAAATAAATAAACTGACAGATTATCTCAACAAGCAATTCAGATTAAAAGACCTGGGGGCATTAAACTTCTTCTTAGGTGTTGAAGTAGAGAGAACAAAAGATGGAGCACTTTACTTAAGTCAAACGAATTACATTCAGAATGTTCTAAAAAGGGCTGGAATGGATAAAGCAAAGTCTACTCCTACCCCAATGACTACCAACCTGCAGCTATCCAAGAACATCGGTGAACCTGTAGATGATCCGCAACAGTATCGCAGCATAGCTGGAGCACTGCAGTACATAACTATAACCAGACCTGAAATATCATACAGCGTCAACAAGATTTGTCAGTTTATGCAGAACCCTCTAAGTGAGCACTGGAAAAGTGTAAAACGGATTCTCAGATATTTGGCAGGAACAACTAATTATGGGCTGAAGTTTTATCCCAACACAACACTGAAGATTAGTGCTTTTGCTGATGCTGATTGGGCTAGTGACAGAGATGATAGAAGATCAACCAGTGGCTATTGTGTTTACTTGGGAAGAAACATAGTGTCTTGGTGCTCTAAGAAACAAGCAACTATATCTAGGTCCAGTACTGAGGCCGAATACAGGAGCGTAGCAAGTGCTGTGGCTGAAGTTATGTGGTTGAAATCACTACTATTTGAAGTTCTTGGCAGTGAAGCAGGTGCAGCAACAATATGGTGTGATAACTCGAGCACTGTGTCACTGGCAGCTAATCCTGTTTTACACTCAAGAACGAAACATATCGAATTGGATCTTTATTTTGTTCGAGAACAGGTGGCGAAAGGAAGTATCTACATAAATCATATACCATCTTTACATCAAAGGGCTGACGTTTTAACCAAGTCTTTATCACCAACTCGATTTATCAAGTTGAGAGAAGAGCTGAATGTTCAAATGAGATATGGAGGAGAAGAGAAGGAAGAGAGGGAGAGATCAAATTGAGGGAGAGTGTTAGAGATATTAATTGTATAAGGCCTGTGTGTATCACTGTATATGTGTTGAGCCTGTGTTCGTACACAGCTATAAATAATTGTATTCATTTCTGTCAATGAATAAGAAAATCAGTTCTTTTCTCTTCTTCAAACACAAGCTCCATTATTTTGTATCATTGATTAAACTTTAGTTTTTTTTCGAAGTGTTCTGTTACCTCGTTGAGAGGTTGTAGGAAAATTACAGGATATTTTTCAGATGAAGAATCAGATTCTGAATCAGAGTCCATTGGTGATGTATTCAACAAATATTTTTTCTTCCTTTTGCCTTTACCTTGGTGCTTTGGAGTTGATTTGGATGAAGCGGTCTTTTCATTTGCTTTAGTTTTTTTGGGGTGTTTAGGCTTTGTAACAGGCTGCGCTAGGGCAGAGGGAGGAACTAGAGAGGTAGGAGGAGAAGAAAAAGGAAAGGAAGGGGAAACTGAAAGGAAGGGAGAATTAGAAGTGGTAGAAATTATATTTGCATGGAAGGAAGAGTATAGAATGGGTTGTAATAAAGATTCAGTTCCAGTATGTAGTAGGGGAGGGCTATGATTGGATAAGTGATCATATATGAGTTCATTTGATTATGTATGAATATTTGCATCAGAGCAGTTTGGATGAGGTTTGGGGCTAGCATGAATATGGTTTGTATCTTGTTGCATGCATGTTGCAACAGAATTGTTAGAGGAAAATGGTATGTTTGCATTTGTTTGTGGATGTATATTTGCATCAGTGAAGATTGGTTTCGGATTAGTGTGTGCATGATTGTAGTTTGGGGCTTGTTGCATGCATGATGCAATAGTATAGTTAGGGGAATAGTTTCCCGGTTAGGTGATAACCGATTCATGATTAGTTGAAGGAGAGGTGAGTTGTTTTGGAACAGTTTTGTGAGTAGCATTTAATTGAGCGACATCTATCTCATGCAATATGCATGCGTTTAACTCTGTGAAACTTTTGTCTACAGCCATTTGCAATTTTTCATTCTTCCTTTGTTGAGTATTGTTGTGTGCATGTGTATCAGTTGATATAATTACAACCTTATTGGATTCACCACATAATACATCATTGACCAGTTCTATTCCATTATCATTTGTCTGAATTAGATTTTCATCTCGATTAAGAACATCAATCAAAAGTGTTTCGCTATCATCAAAATCTCCTAATTCATCTATTAACTGTAGAAAGTCAATTTTATTAGCAATTTGGATATTCCCTACCATGTGTTCCTTGTTGTGGACAGTTGCATTATGCATGAGAACTACTTCAGAAAAACTGCTAATAGCAGTTGCTTGCAACAAAGGCTCTTCATTTACAATCTCACTTTTCTTTCTGTTATCAACTTTCTTCCATACCTTCTCCTTAACAAATCTAATTTTATTTTTGTTATTTCCACCTATATATGTCTCTGTAGTTATTTTTTCAATAGGATTATTAGAGGTGTCTGGTTTTTCCTGTAACTCATCTAAACCGCTATCAATTGCACAGTTTTGAACTGTGTGTCCAAAAACACTACATTTAATACAAATATTTGATTTCCACAAATAATCAACACGCACTATCTGAGTTGAGCCATCAGTTGTTTATATAAAAACTGACCAACCAATTCTTGATCAGGGGCAATCTCAATCAAACATTTTGCATAGTTTATGCGGTCTAATTTTTTAGTCAGTTCATCCATACAGATTAGCTTACCAAAGCAAGCCACTTGATGCCCAGCAGAATCCAAACAAAAATAGGAATATTAGATAGAAGAACCCAAATTGGAACTGTTTCAATTGAGCCACATACATTACTAACCGCAGGATCCCACTTCTTTACTATAAGAAGCTTATTATTCATCATAATTGTATTAATAAATATAATATTTCTTCTGTCTTTCTCATCAGAGAGAAGGAAAAGGAATATTGTTCCATCAGATCTAACTTTTATGCTACTACGTAGCTTCCATTTGTTCTTTAAGTGAGCAATAGCAGTAGTGTACAAGAGGGGCTTATCAAGAAAAAGCCATTATATACTCATCCTAAATGTCCATACCAGCAAATAGGAAAGAGGATGGAGGAACTAGGACATCACCATCATAAACAAGGTCTAGATGAACATGCGTGTATTTCCCTGCGTTGCGTGGTAGATTTTTGAAAAGGGAAGTCCATATGTGTTCATAAGGAGGTGGCAGGAAGTTTGAATTAGTACAAGGCAAGGAGGAATAAAGGAGGAAGAAGGGATAGAGTGGGTAGTGAAAAGTGAAAAAGGTGGTTTGGGTAGAGGAATCGAGGTCGGAACTATAGTAAGAGGAGATGTAGGTGAAGGAAGAGATGGTTAATAGGTAGCTGATAAGGTTTCATAGGCGAGAAAGGGAGATGGGACGTGGGTTGGGAAGGGGCATAGGGAGAGCAGACATTAAAAAGCATGGGTGATAAACTCTGTTAATCTATTTTAGGGAGATGTTTCTTTCGAAAAGTCCAAGATGCTCAAGTCGATAAACTCTACGAACTTAGCATTAATTCCAAAGGTGAACAATCCCTCCAGTGTAACTCAATTCAAACCAATAGCTTGTTGCAACATAATACCCATAAGCATTGCAAAAATCCTGGCCTATAGACTTAAACAAGTTCTCCCTTCTATAATATTATCCAACCAAGAAGCCTTCCTCCCCAAAAGAAGCATACTAGACAATGCACTTCTCACACATGAACTACTCAATGGTTACTCTAATGCAAATGAATCTCCTCATGCTATGATGAGAACTGACATTAGAAAAGCCTTTGACTTTGTAAACTGGTCTTCCCTCATGCAAATTATGACCATGATGAACTTTCCTCCTATATTTTGCAATTGGACATTTCAATGCATATCAACTGTTAGATACACTTGTATACAATGCCCATACCATGGGCTACTTTAAAGGCATGAATGGCCTGCGGCAGGAAGACCCTATATCTGCTTATCTCTTCATTCTTATAATTGAAACTCTTACCAAAACATTACAGCGACAAGTCTTGCTAAAAAAGTTTACACTTCATCCCAAGTGTAAAATTCCCATGATCACTAGTTTGGCCTTTGCTGATGACCTTCTCATATTCACCAAGCCAACTATTCAATCCTTGAATGCCATAATGACCACTCTTGATTCTTTTTATAAATTCTTAGGTCTCCAGATTAATCATGAAAAATCCCATATACTAATATTTGGTTTGAGCACTACTAAAATTTCAGTGTGCCTCTCTATAACCAATATGACATCTCTTGAATCTGACATGTCCTATTTGGGCATTCCTTTAGAAAGCAAAAGAATCACTATATCTCAATGTATGCCCCTCTATGAAAAAATTGGTGTTTTTGAGAAATGACACAACAGACACCTGAGTCAAGCAGGCAGACTTGTCATTGTCAACTCTGTGACCTTCTTAATGATAGTTTACTGATGTAGGACTTTTCTTCTTCCAACTAAACTGTTAGCGATGGTTAGATCGAGGATGATCAGATTCTTACGGACATGAACTACTCACAATAGGAAACTGTCTCCAATTGCCTACAACAAACTAGAATGACCTAAGAAGTATAGGGGACTGCGAATAAAGAATCTGAAACAATGGAACACAACCGCCCTATCCAAACATTTAGACAATCTCCTCAACAAAAACGACACTTTTGGGAAGCTAAAAATGTTGATATTTGGACTGTCAAACCAAAACAGGCTAGTAGTTGGGTATGGAAGCTGATGCTGAATGTCAGGGATGCCATTCTACCCCACTCTTTTGTATCCTTGAGCCAACATAGCAATGCTAGATTCTGGTCTAAACCATGGTTTGATGAAGGATTGATATTAAGCTGTACAATGTCTTATGCTGAAGCACAATTAACTGGAATCCCTACACATGCAAAAGCTACTTCTTATATCAGGCATGATAAGATTCATCTTCCTATATTGAGCTGTCCAGTCCTTAACAGTAAGTGGAACAGGTATAATCATCAACCATACTCTTATGCAACTAAGGATCAATATAGATGGACAAACAAGCACAGTGAACACTCAACTGCCATAATATACACTGCTCTGGAAGAAGAAATAACTCATACCAAATTTGCCTAGAACAAGCGCATTTGGAATCGGCATACCAGTGAGAGACTGAACTTTATGCTGTGGAAAATTTTCAAGAATACAATACTTACCAAGGCAAACCTAAGTATAAAAGGCATTATTTTGAAAACTATGTGCATACTGTGTCAAAATAGTGAAGAAGATGTTCATCATCTATTTTTCTCTTGCCCGTCCTCATACTTTATATGGTCTAAAATTAGACTGAAGGGAGGCTTTCCTCGACCATTTTTGGATAGCAAGATTGAATGGTTTAACATATATACTGCAACAAAATGGAAAACAACTGCTTCACATGCTTTGTTTCTCTATGTAAAGGAGATTGCTGCAGAACTGTGGCAAGAGAGAAGTGAAATCTTGTTTACCAACAAGATTAGAAAGAGACATCATGTATTTCATCAAATTTGCAAGAAAACACACTCTACAATGTCCTACTCCTCCTTCCCTTTTGATGAGGGAGTGGTTCGTCTTTGGGAATAACAATTTACTGTGCCTTGTTTGTTGTTGTTTTTTTCCTTATTCTACATTTCTTTTCTTATTTTACCTCTATAATTCTTATTTATGATGTAAGAACCTTTCTTTTCATTATAAATACATGGTTGGGGCCATTAATCCCCGTTGGCTTTGCCAATTTTTTTTATAAACAATTATAAATATATTTATATATACATACATATATATATATATTAATATATAAACTATTTTTAATATATAAACTATTTTAATCTATAACCTATTTTTAAATATAAACTATTTTAATGTATAACTATTCCAATATATAAACTACTTTCAATATTCAAACTGTTTAAGTGGAACTATTATGATTTTAAGCGAATAACGATTTAGAAAGTGATATGATCTCGAAAGTGATATGATTTCGAAAGTGAATATGATTACGAAAGTGATATGATTTTGAAATGAATATGATATTTTGATATCAAGTATGAACTATTTGAAATGAAAATGACCATAGTGTGAAATAAGCGTTTTGTTGTTAAAGAGACCGGGATCGGATATTGTCATACTCTTTGCCAATACCGTAAACCACTTTAACAACTGTGCACATGGTGGATAATGCAGAATGAAGTAGGATGGTTTGGTGAACGTCTGTATGAGATATGAATGCAGCCATGACCCCCTCGGGTCAGCTTGATGTGACTAAAACAGGAGCCACGTCGGGCCAAGTGAGGTCGCACCTCGGATCAAGCATGCTTCTTCAATATCATTTTATTACTTTGTGATTTGATTGGGTGCACCTTTGATTATGCGAGTATGTCTCGAGGTGGGCAGTAGTAGCTGCTATGCATTACCACCAGTTTGGATCCGCAAAACGGTAGTATCCTACCCTGGGCATTGCCTCGCGTACCTTGTCACATGCCTTACCGCACCCTCAATGAGTTTGGTTTATGTTATGTCGTACACTATGGAGTGCCCTCTGATAGCCCTCCAGCTTAGGAGGAATTACGGTACTATATAGACTACGACATTTATATATAAAATGTGTTAAGGGGGATATGGGTAGCGTCTTAATGCTATTTTAATATTTTATATTACTATAGACATTATCTATGCAGCGCATTGAACTATGTATGTAGATAGTTTAAGGGATCCTTAAGAGATGGAATCCCAAACATCCTTTAAGTTACATTGCATTTAACTTGAGTTGATTTACTAGCATAAGAATGTTAATCCCGACTCGAGTGTTTTATGTTTTGCTTTACGCTCGGGTTAGACTGAGTGTCGCAGCATTTGAGACCCACCTTTAGAGCTTGGAGCTTTGCTTGGAGATCTATCCTTATCTATTCAACTTTCCAGTTATTTCAGTTACTTCTAGTTGTTTATGTTCAGACTTGTCAGTTGCTTTTGTATTAGCGACTTCTGTGTACTTGGGATTTTCTATTGTATTTACTTTAGACTCTCATATTCTATAGTGGCTTCATGAAGTACTATTTATCTATTTCCACTACATATTGTTATATTACTCTGTATCTATGATTCTATAATCGATTTATTTACTGTATATGTTAAGTTTTGCCAAATATAAATTAACAATTTGTTGTTTTGAGCAATTCAAGTCTCGCATATGTGGATTATTGTCGATTTAAATGGTTCGAAATGGCAGGTTGTTAGATCGTACGTTTCAGAAAAGGGTGTTAAGCTAAGAGAAGTTGTCTTCTCCTCCACCAAACAGATGTACATTTATAAAATTCAATGATGAAATCTCAAGAATGCAATGTCAGACATCTATCCATATAAGTTCATTCTGGGACTGAACGAAACCGAAGGCACTCTCCTACCATATCCCGTCGGGAATTAACCCTAGGTTTAGTAGCGAAAAGTCCTTACGATACAAAGAGTTTTTAGGAACGAAGGGACCACTATTACTTTAGTATTTGGAAGCTAACCATAATTATCAACAAGCAGTCTTTTTACCCTAAAAATCCTTGCTCTTCATCATTCATGTTCTTTGTCGGGTCTTCTTTTTCCGAATTCATACATCAATTCGAAGTGGTTTTCGGAAGGAATCACCTAGATCTGACCGGGATTCCTTGAACTAATCATCAATAAAAAGAGGTTCTATGAATAGGGAATCATTCTTTAATTGATTAAGTTCTTTTTATCAAAATATCTTTTGGAGAGATATATATTTCTAAAACATTCTTTTCGATATACACGGAATTATTAAACCTCTCTTATCAAATCCTTTGATTACATACCAAATAATTTCATCTTTTTTAAGGAAATTATTTTCAAATCATTTATTTAAATCTTAAAAAAGATTTCCAAATCATAACCTTTAAAATGGATCGAAAACAATTTTATTCAAAACATCGTTTATTATAAATCCAAACCAATAAATTTTAAGTATATGAATTAAACTAACTCTAATTTATTTCATTTAATTCTTGACAAAGATTTCTAAATTCAAACTCATAATTTTGATTTGGTTGAAACCATGTTATCAAGTATGTTACCCCAAAAGCAGTAAATACAAAGTGACAAGAATCTACAAAATTCATCTAATTCTACTCAATATCAATTCTCGTATTCAACAAATATGATGGGTGAAATAATGGAAAAATCGCCTTTTAAGTTCCATGAATAGTACAAGTTTCCTCTCTGAGCTTTAAAACTAAGTGCAAGAAGATCATCTCTATATAATCAAAGTCGTATTTAATTTAAATTTGGAAAATTTAATCTTTTTATACTTAACTCTTTTTCGACATTTCGACCTTATTTATCCCTCGCCTAGGGAAGAGGCCAGGTGATCGAGGGCATTGGTTTCTCTTGAACATCTCAGTAGTTGAAGCACCTTACATCCTGATCTCATGAATAGAAAAATCCAGTCTACTCATCGGCTTTTGAAGCCAAGATTAAACCACTTAATTATAATAGCTTTTCTTTAAACATTTAATTAAATTCCTTTTAAATAACTACAAAACTTCCAAATCATTATTAAAACACTTATTTATTTATTATAAAAGATTTGGAAAAGAATTGTTAAGTTTAAAGCTATATTTCAAAAGTTAGAGAATAGTGCAACGGATAAGTGCTGTAGATAATTACTCATATCTCAAAATCTACTTATTGAAATGGAATATCCGGTATCTAGAGGCCAAAAGCATGATTTTTCAAAAAGCTTAATTTACTTATATCTCAAAATCTACTTATTGGAATGGAATATCTCGTATTTGGAGGCCAAAAGCTAAGTGCTACAAATACTGTAGCCATCCATAGTATTAATTTCTAGTGACAAAATACAGTAGTGCTAATGGTATCCATAATATCAGAAGCATTTGAATATGAACAAATTTACATATTTCCGAAAACATAATTTTACTGATTACATTTCAAAACAAATTCGTATTCAAATTACGTAATCCTATATCATTTCCCAAGTAAAAATTAAATATAATCATTATAAAATACGCCAAGAGAGACATATGACGATGCCTACTTGGTTGATCAGAGTCAATATAGTCATATCTAACTTAATTTACACAGTGGAATTAAAACGAGATAAAACTATAACTCCTAATTAGCTACCGTCGGCCATCTTCTCATCTCCGGAAGCTTCATTCGCCAAATGTCTAAAACTTGAAAATCTTAACCCTCACCCTACTCAAAATAAATTGTGAGCACCTGAGTATTTGAGGGGAAACAAAAACTTTGAGTCGGACATAAAGCCTGGTGTGAATTATACTGTTACATCTTGGTTTACTGATGTTAAGTGAGACCATACCGCTTAGCGGAACGGGTTTACCCTCACTAGTATCCTCTTTAAAACATATATTTTGCAAAATCTTTTCCTGCAGCCAAACTAGTTAATCAGACTGTATAATAATGATAATAATAGCTAAGTCCGATAGCTATAATCAGGTGACTAATGGACTATCTGTCCGCAAGTAGTAAATTGACTATCTGTTCGAAAATTGGGATGACTGCCTACAAACTAGACTAACTGTCCGCAAACTGGTCTAACTGTCCGAATTAACGTGGACTATCTATTCAAATCATTTTCTAAGGGTTAACTACCCTTCATCTTTTTCCTTGAAAACCTTTTCAAAATTATTTAACCTTTTAAATCATATTTATACAAGGAAAAAATATTCTTAGCTTTACTCTAAGCTATTGCCATGTTGTATATACTTTACTCAAAATAATGTTGATGAATTTTAATGAGGATTGGCTATCCTTCCAAAACAAGTTAAAATTCTTTTTAACTTGAAAATACTTAGGCTATATTGTCTACTGAATATATTCGAAACCTTTGTTTAAAACCTTTAAACGACCCTTTCGAAACCATTGAAGGTAACCCTTTCGAAACCATTGAAAATAACCCTTTCGAAACCGTTAACAGCATTTCCTTTAAAAGCTTCAAAACATTAGACATCCTTCTTTAAATCCATTAAATATTGCCTTTCAAAAAACATAGGAAAAACCTTTCCTTTCAACCCTTTCGAAACTCTGGTGAACCACCACTTTGAACCATTTACTAAAACCCTTTTGAAAGCATTAAAATACTAAACCTTTCGAAAGCCTTTGGGCTCAATTTAAAAAATATGGAAAGCTTTCAAAACTGTTCAAAAATTTACCCCATTGAAACCTTTGAAAACTATTTCGGTCGAAACCTTTTGGATTATGCCTTCAAGTAAAGAAAAAGGATAAAAAAACCCTTTAAAATCGAAAGCATCTGTTTTGAAACCATTTAAAACTATCTCTTTCGAAACCATTGGGATTTTACTTCAATCATTGAAAATGGTCTTTAAATTATTTAAGTCGAAAGCATCTATTTCTAAACCATTTCCTAAGTAAATTATTGACGGTACCGAAACCATCCCTTCAAAAGCATTGGGAAGTGGCCAAATTTTAAAAAACAAAGTAAACAACCCTTTTGAAACCATTTGGGTCGAAAGGTAGAAAGCGGTAGCAAAAAGGTTACGATTTAGTTGAAAGAAATCATTTTAAAAAAAAGTGCATCCCAATCAGAACCATTTCTTTAAATCCATTAAAATTAGTCGAAAGCCATTTAGTCGAATGCAAGCAGGTGCATTCTTAATTTAAAAGCAAAGTGGTGCTTCGATACCTTCGGAACCCATGGTTTCGACCTCGTGCCTTTTTCCTTCTGTCCAATTCACTGCATACCAATATATTGATACAATGCTCATTAGTTTCGATGGTGTTGAAGGCGGAGGGACTTGGTGGAAAGCCAACCAAGGCAGAAGCAGGTACCGAAAGCAACAAAACAGTTAAAAGGATGTAGCAAATAGTTCTTTTCGTCTAACCTGCTTAACGTGTCAAATTTTGATTGGTTGTCTCTTTTCTTTACCACTAAAAAGTGCTGCAATTTTTAGAACTAGCTATTCGAATTATTTGTAAAAAGCTACTTCTTTTTTTATAACCATATAAAACATTTAGGTCTCATACCTTAAATAATTTTATACATTTATCAAAACACTTTATAAAATTCTACAAAAATTCTAAAAAATCACTTTTAATATGTTTTCTAACATATATTAATTTCAGACCCAAACCATTAATTATTTAACCGTAAATAATTTTTAATCCAAAATAACATTTTCTTTACTAGAAAATTCATATAAAATCCATATAAATTCTGAAAATTCTGAAAATTGAAATGCATCTCCAAAATAATATTTCATAAAGAATTCCAAGCTATATTCCATCTTTACACTTATTTGAATTTTATGGCACAAAATCGCGAACTATATTCCATCGGGTTTCTTTTCAAATCATCTTGAAATAATATATATACTCATGTCTTTTATGTATATCAAATCATATTTAGAAATATTAAATCAAAATCTATTTATTGAATCAAAAGCATAGCAAAGCTACTAAGTGGCCTCACCCACTTTGAGACTCGAAAATGAATGTCAAGGATGCGGCCGTCATCATCGAAATTATTTTTCAACGACAAAAGAGGGCAGTACATGACGTACATCCTTTTAAAAATCCTTTTGAAACATTTCTATTCTTAACTATTGTCAGATAATACTGATGTTATTTTCAAAATTTTAGGAAACAATTTCAAAAGCACTGGGATTTATGTTCTCAAATTCTCAGTTTAAATTCATTCTTTTAACTTAAACTAAATTTAGATTTTATTTAGTTCATAATAAGTTCATAAATATCCATAGCACAAACTTGTTAAGCTAATATTTTCGAACTTGGTTTTATAACCTATTCAATCCATATTAAATTTGTTTTATAAATCCATTCATTTCATAATCTAAACTTAAAGTTCAAATTATTTCTTACCACTTTTAATTAAGTGAATAAATATTTCTTGATTCAAGTTCAAATTAATGTAATACTCTCATATCCAAAAGAGTATATACCAATTTAGATTTCGTTTTACTTACCCAAATTAAACAAACTTCCAAACCTATTTATTCACTATTTTAATAGTTTAAAATTTATGTAATTTATGAACTACCAAAATATGACGGTTATATTTTAATTTATTTTTCAAACTTTTTATACACAAGTTCAAATACTTTTAAAACTCTACTATACAATAACCTTCTCAGTTGGAAATCTCAAAATTCGAACACCCGAATTTTACATTTCAATTCATTTTGAAACAATATCATACATATCTACTTTATATATCAAATTATATCTTTGAAATATAAACTGCTTGTTTTAACCAGAAATAAATTCCTTTTGGTAGCAACTCTCACTTAGAAACTCGAAATGAATAATGACGATGTTGCAGTCATCTTCAGAATTATTTTTCAGCTACAAAAGCGAGTTTTATTCTTTTATTTCTTTCAAAAAAATTTAAAAATATATTTCTAGTCAAAAACACTTTCAAAATAATATTATCATCATTTCTAAAAACTTTGAAATTTTTTTTTGAAATCAACGAGATTTTAAATTCTAAAATTCTCAGCTTTTATATTCTTTCTATTTGTAAGCCATATTATAAATATACTTATACAATTCCATTACCTTATTATAAAAGCATTTCATCAATTTACATCTTATTATTGCAAATAATTCTTATTGTAATTAGATTTCAATTTTATTTAATTATCGAACGCTTCATGAAATAGAGTTTATAAAATATTCGTATTTAGTTTAATCAACCATTATTCGATGATAGCAAAATATTATCATCTCCTAACAAACAACATCCATAAATAACTCGTATTTTCATAAACCTATATGGTTATTTATGGAAGATTATTTCTTTTTATATATAAAGTATATTTTAGGCAAAATTATTTCATTTACCCCATTTAAAACAATATTATGTTGACTTTCCTCGTTTAAGTATTTAGAAACCCCTATCGATAACATGACGCCTTATGTACCGACCAGAATTCTTAAACAACTCAACAGATAAGTAAACACAATATAAAACATTTTATAATACTAACAAATACATGCTCTCATATACATACTGTAACAACCCACATATTTATCGATTTTATATTTAAATATTTTGTCGTTAATCGGATATTGGTCCGAAAAGCTACTTTTTGCAAACGGTCAAATTAGGACTCGAAACCACTTCCATTGAGTTTGAAATGCCGTTTACAACTTTTTTAAGTATAAACATTGATAGGTTTGGAGTTAGTGGAATTTCACTTACTTTTCCCGCTTTTGACTTTGGGTTAGATTAGCCATTATAACTCAAACCCACTTCTCTCCTTCTCCTTACTCTTCATAAATTCCTACCAAACACAAACTTTAACATTAATGGTGAGTGAAAAGGGAAATTAGAAACTCCAAGCCTAGGTTTCAACTCCAACTCCATCATTCAACTCCAAATCCAAGGAAAAGCATTGGATTCAAGCTTGTACTTGCTTCTCCATTCATCTTCAAGCTTTACCTTCATAATTTGGTGAAAAGGTGAGATTTTTATCTCACATTCTTGTCTATAACTATCTTGGAATATTGGGAATGAATCCCTATCACGTTTGCATGTATATTTGCATTTGGTTTGGATTGGATTGGCCAAAAACTCCAATTTTTAGTGTTTTTGGTGAAATTCCGCACTTAGGTCGTTCTGCCTATGCTAGGTCGTTAGCGTGGAAAAGTCTCAGCCTTCAAATAGCTCGTTTCTGGCCTTAAATCGTTCTACAGCCTTAGGTCGCTCGGCACTAGTTCGTAGGTCGTAGGTCGCTCGCCACTACATCGTTAGGTCGCGAGATACTGGGTCGTTCACCTTTGGCCTTACGCCCACTCCTTTAAGTCGCATGGCCTTTAAATCCTTAGGTCGCTTGACCATTTTAACTCGCAACCAATTTGGGTCGTCTTTGGCTTTAGGTCGCTGGCCTCTAGGTCGCAACGTCGTTAGGTCGTTCCCCCTACTGCTTATCACGACCATGTGTTAGGTCGTTAACCCCTAACTCGTTCGGACTTGCCTGCTTCATTAGGTCATTCGACCATTGAGTCGCTTGAGCCGTTAGGTCGCATGACCTTTAACCCGTTAGGTCGCATGACCTTTAACCCGTTAGGTCGCATGATCTTTAACCCATTAGGTCGCGTACAACTTTATGTCGCGAACCCTGTTAGGTTGCTCGGCCTTGATTTCCTTTAGGTCGCTCGGGCCATTAAGTCGCGCTTGCACCTTAGGTCGTTGCAGCCTCTAGGTCGCTCGGCCTGCTTCTCGTTAGGTCGCTCATCCATATGTTATGCCGCTACTTCTTTTAGGTCGCGTTTTTCACTAGGCCGTTAGGCCTTTACCTCGTTAGGTCGTAGGTCGCTCGACCTTATTACCTTGTTAAGTCGCGAGTCCCTTAAGTCGCTCGCCTCTGTTTGGTCGCTCGCTTCTGCTAACTCGCGAATACCTCTAGGTCGCAACCACTAGGTCTCTTGACCCCTTAGACCCCAAGGTCGCAACCATTAGGTCGCTCGATCCTATCCTCCCTTAGGTCTTCACTAGGTCGTACCGTTTTGGACCGGGCGCTGCCCCGCACCCCGCCGGGGGCGATGCCCCCTGGACCCCCGCGACCTGACCGGGCAGGTCGAACCCTGTAGCGGGGGTGTTTCTCCCGCACCCCCATCTTGGGGGGTTGCCACCCCCTGGACCCCCCCTCCGTAGGGGATCTTATTTGAAAAACATTCAACAGAACTTGCTTTGTTGAGATGCTGAGTCGACCATTCTTCGAGAGAAACTATCTTGGGCTTCTCGGTCGATTTTATGGTATCACGGCCTTGCTAAAAAGGCGGGATAACAACTTTAGAAATATGAAGGTTTTAATACTAGTAGTAAATATCAAAACTCTTTCATCAAAACGATTTTAACTCTATTTTACTACAAAGCTCTTTCCTTAAACCGTTTTCCAATCTATTAGTATATACAAACCTTTACTTCACTCGGATGAGAAATCGAATTAAACGGCTTATTAAAACAAGTGGTATGAAACGCTTGCGTTTGCTTCGTCGGTTAATTCTCGGACATGTTCGATTGAATATTTTGTGACAATTTTCTAGTGAAGGTTTACAGTTTGTTTGTAAATGTTTAAGTTAAGCAAGTGGTTATGGGACATGAAGCTAAACTTTTATATTTACTAACTTAGTGTAATTGACACTTCTTGATGATCATGACGATCATTTTTGTGATTTAGACTAGCAACTATGCGATGTCTCTTTGTCTGCGAGGAAGACTAGACCCCGCACTTGTGATGTTTCGCCATCGCATTTGTGTGATGTTTCGCCATCACATATGTGGGGTAGCACCCCACGGTCTTCGGGCCATTCGTGTGTCAAAATTAATGGCTTGCAACCATGAGATAGCGTCTCGCTTTGTGTTATACGTGTAGGTGAGTTTTCATACTCCCATTTTGTGAGTTTTCATGCTCCTATATTGTGATTTCTGGATTTCTTGTGTAGTCTTCTGGAATTTGTGCTTCATCTATTTTCATGACTTTCATTGTTATGATTTTCCAGCTTTTATGTTTTGGTGAATTTGTGTGTCATCACCTTTTTTTAGATGAATTTGGATCTTTTAGAAGATTCTTTTGATATTGTTTGATCTCTTGATGATCTTCATTTACATGCTTATCATAGTATGTCTTTATGGTTACTATAGGTTCTTTCCATATCTATTGTTTTATATCATGTTACCTGATATTTATAGCTAGACTGATCCGTTTATTATTTTCTTATAAATAATACTCGGGTCAGACCGAGATGTTATAGGTGCTTCTGCTTGACTCCTCCCCCAGGGATTTAGTACTCTGACTTTTGGTTAACCTTTTAGATTAGCAGTTTTTGTCGTTTACACTTGAGATATAGACTCATAGATGTATTCTTTTGTATAGCACATGTTGCTATTCTTTTGTGTATGTGGTCCTTTCATGACCACTACTCTGATGTACACTTTCATATGTTAGTTATATATTCATATCTTTTTCCGCCTTTGTGATATGGATGTCTGTGACTGATTGTGTTATGTTTATTTCTATATTTGTTTCCGAAGATTTATGTATAGCCACCATGTGATAGCTTTGAGTTTGTATCGGTATGTCGGACTTCCTCCTTAAATGAAATGCATGCTATACTATCTGATATATCGGTGCTCGCAAAAAGAAGTTACATGGATGGTCGCACCTCAACAGCCTTATTCTCCGCGCTAATTGACAGCATTACTCCATGGTGTTCTTGGCTAGCGTGGGTATTGAGGTGGGGCGTCACACATACACACACAAACAAACTCATTCTAGGGTATTACTACCCTATCTCTAATGAGTCCAACCCCACCAAATCTAAGGTTATCGCTAAACCAAGGCTTTGATACCAACTGTGACAATCCATATTTCAAGAGATTTAAGTCGATAATAAACCACATATGTCCTACTCAAAATAATCTGAAACACAGATAATCAATGGGGTTAATTACGAAAAATAAGAAAAGAAGAAAACCAACATAGAATATGCAGCAAAATGACAAAATATAATAATCAAATAAACAGTTGATGAAGCTGTTTACACTATACATTTGATTATACTTTTACAATCAGAGTTATACATACAACAAAGACAAAAAAAATAGTGCAGGAGAACAACTTGATGTAGGGGAATAATACTAGTGATACATTATACCAAACCTTCGCCTTCTTTGCAACGACCGTAAATATATCACTTTAAATAAATGATCGTTTTAATTTATCGATATATAATAATTTTGCAAATAATTATTTATATTAATTTATATGATTTTATAAATAAAATATGATCATTTTAATTAGTTAGGAATGATAAGAAAATTTATGTTCAAATTTTTTTTACAAAAATATGCATATTAATTTAAAAGAGAAAATATGACCGAAAATCAGAATCGGGATTTGTAACGATACAACGTATGGAAGTTGTGCAACGTTGTAGGAATATGTAACATACACTTACACATGTACATATGCATACATGAGAAGATGAAAATGATGGGCACATGAGGGGAGGCTTTTGTCGTGCCTTAGAGGGGGAAGGTGTGTTGGAGAAGCCTTGAAATGGTGATGAAGATGATGATGTACGCATGGATACTTTTACACTCTTCTTTTCCTATAAATACCCTACTCTCTTCTCTTCATTTTCATTCTTCTTCTTCATATTTCTAAGCTTTATCTTCCACTTTAATGTCTGCCATTCTAAGAGAAATAATGTTAAAATTTATTTCAAAAAGAATTTAAATTATAATATATAGTTATATATACTTAAACACCTCAAAACAATCACGAAACTCCACCTTTTCTCTTTGTTCTTAGAATATCCACCCCACTTCATCAGTAGGCTGAGCACTTCTTTGATCCACCCTAGACCGTGCACCCCTAAGCCATCTTGAGTCTTGGTCGAGGCATCTAGGAGCTAAAATTCAAAGAATAATGAGCTTTGGAAACCGAGTAGTGGAGCTATAGCGAACTTTTTATTAATCGTTGAAAACTCAAGGTGAGAACTCCTAAACTATTGTATTATATTTTTTATGATGATATGATGTTTGCAAATGAATGCTTATTATGCTTTGATCATCTAGTTTGGATATTTTCATATGAATATTGAATCAAGTCACGAAAATACAAATCGATAAGCATAAAGAAAATCACTTTCCTTAAACTAATGAAATAGTGTGTATGGAAGGTAAAACCTCTTTAAAAAAATTAAAATGTTTTATAGACATATGAAAGTGTTTCGATGAAGTTTGAAAGGTAATTGAAAATTTAGTCAAAATTAGGAGCGTCGAGTAAAGGCAGTTCGCAATTTTGCGCCGTAAAAGTCAAACGAGTATATAGGATGGAATATAGCTCGGAATTCTTCGAGATAAGAATTATCCAAACTAAGATATCCATAGTTTTCAAAAAAATAAAGAAAATCAAGATTTTGATAATTGTATTTTGAAAAATGAGTAAAACAAGTTTTTGGAAAAATCATGGTTTTGCAGTTCGGAATCCATAAAAGGGATTTCTTTACAAATATTATTTTAAAATTGTTTAAAAATATGAACTAAAATTTTAAAATCTTTTAAAATGGTTTAAAAGGGATTTGAGTTATAAAAACAAATTTTCAAATGATAGAAAGGTATTTTGATCAATATAGCTAAAATAAGCACTTTCCGCGGCACTTTTTTCATGCACTTTTTAATAACTTTTAAAATATAGTTTTATATTTCGCAATTTTTTCCAAATCTTTTATAAATGTTTTTTAAAGGAATAATCAAGTGTTTTAATTATTATTTGGAAGTTTTATAGTTTATTTAAAAGAATCTAAATAAATGAGTTAAAGAAAAGCTATCACAAATTAAGTGGTTTAATCTTGGCTCTAAAAGCCGTCGAGTAGACTGGATTTCTCTATTCGTGAGATCCGAATATGAGGTGCTAAAACTAAGGAGATGTTCAAGAGCAACTAATGTTCTGGCTTTTCTGGTCTCTTCCCTGGGCGAGGGATAGATAAGGTCGAAATGTCAGAAATGAGTTAAGTGTAAAAAAGGTTTTAGGAAATCAAAAGATGTGATAAGAGAGGTTTCATGATTCCGTGTATACCAAAAGGAATTTTTTTAATAAATATATATCTCCAAAAGAGATTTTGATAAAAAGAACTAAATCAGTTAAAAAATGATTCCCTATTCTCAGAACAACTTTTTATTGATGATTGTTTCAAAGGAACCGGTGTCGGATTTTGATGATTCCTATCCGAAGACCACTTCGATCCAATTTAAGCATTCGAGGTGAAGACATGGATATCCTATTTTGGATTTTCATATCAAAGGACTGCTTGTTGATCATTTAGGGATAAACCTCCAATATACATATAGTAGCAGTAGTCTCTTCATTATGAAATATCCAATGCTAGGACTAAACACTACTAATCCTATGGTGAATTCTCGATAGGATGTGGTATGACAGTGCCTTCAATTTCTTTCAGTTCTAGAATAAACTTGTATGAACGAATGTGTGACAATACATTTCTTATCATATTAATCAACCTCTATCAATGTATTATCTGCTTGGTGGCAGAGAAGGCAACTTCTCTTAGCTTAACACCCTTTCTTGAGACGTATGAGCTTAGAAGTTATACGTTCATGGAGATCAGTTATGTTACCATGGAATGGTAGTGTGACATTCAAAGGAAGATGATGTATTACATAAAAAGTAATCGTTAATTCATGCCTCACTCCCGAAAGTGGCCAATATAGGGTTTGATGCAGCTAGGCTATGTTGTTCGCAATCATTAGGGTATGATCATCCCCTTTTACTTGCTATGATGTTCGGGTTTAAATTATTGTGGTGCATGCTAAGAGACATCTCGAATAGGTCGTTAATGACCGTGTGATGACAAATTCAGTACTATCTAGTGAGAAAGGTAGGCCGGTCTTTTGTTAGGAGAGGTGCATATGTTCTGTTGACCTCGGTACATTCATCTAGAGATATAGTGTCGAAAGGTAGTCCCTTCACCTAGTCATTTGTGTGGGAATCCATTTTCGAATGCCATTTTGTTTGTAGAACCCGTATTCATGGTTAGTACGTTGGAATTTAACAATGTAACAATTTTGGCTAAGATTGATAAGTTTACTTGCAAATGTTTTTAAAGATATGTCATTAAAAATAAAATCAAGTATTTTTATGTAAGATTGTTTTGGTTATCATAAGGTAAAAACTCGTTCTCTATTTATGTGCGGAGTTGTCTTATGAGATACCTTTTTGTTTTCCAAAATCGTATTTTGAGTTCTCGTACCGGTCCCATGACTGACCTGGAGTTTATTTTGTGTTTCCTTTAAACTCTAAGTGCCCTATTTTTCAGATAGCCAAGTAATCAGGATTCTGTTTGGAGTATTTTGGAAAAAGCATGCTGGAAGAGATATTTGGAGCAATGGAGCTGGAGCACCCGATGTGGATGTCTATCTGTCCTTTTTTGTGTGTTTTCTACTGTGCCTAAGTTAGTTAATACCTGCAAGTGTGGAAGCAGGCAGTTATAACTGTTTATGGCTGGGTTAGTACATATAAAAAACTCTGATGTACCCTAGTGATGGTAGTTGTATTACTATCTATCTATTTTAATGTATTATGAGAATTTGTTTTTCTATCTTTTACTTCAATTTACCCTTGAAAATATGGCTCCCCTACACTTGGGTTTACGACACATGAATACCGTGGATGTATTAGTATCAATTTCCAAGAGTCGAGGAGACAGGTCTTCACATTTGGTATCAAAGTTGAAGGTTAAGCGATAACCTTGGCTTTGGTGGTGTATAAATCATTAGAGTTAGGGTTAGCAATACCCTAGAATGAGTTTAATCTTTGATAGTGTGCATTTATAATTCTTTTTTGAATAAAATCAAGTTGTCCTATATCCTATTCCCTAAGATAATTTCGTCTTTGTATTCTAAAGATTTCTTACCAAATTCAAATAGTAAGACATGAGTACTCGTAGAGGATGAAGGAGGAGAGATAGCAGCACCACAACAACCAATGGTCGAGCTCCAACCGCTAATGTAGAAGAAATAGCTCCCATACAACCCCGGGTTAATTTTGTCACCCTATGCAAGAATTATACCGGCTTAGGGGGGAAAACCATTCAAGGGTATAGAAGCTATCATTGAAGTATAGGCATGGGTTAAATCATGCGAAAGGATCTTTAAAGCATTGAACATCGGTGATGAGCAAAAGAGATTCTTAGCCTCGTGGCAATTTCAGGAAGGGGCTCTAGCTTGGTGGGAGTCTATAACACTAAATGATTCGGAGGACAATTACTCTTGGGAAAGGTTTGAGGAGGTTTTAGAGGAGCGGTACATGCCAACATCTAGGAAATCTTGTCTTTACAGAAGCTTTATGGATCTAAAGCAGGACGAAATGACTTTTGAAGAGTATGCTAATAAGTTCAACGAATTATCTTGTTTTGAGCCAGGTCTAATTAACAGCCTTTAAAGAAAAATGAAAAGTTTATTTCGGGGATGAATGAGAAGTACCCGAGTAGGATGACTGCCCATGTTAAGGGGTCGTTTATAGATTTTCTGGATATGGGATTCCATAATGAAACATTGGACAAGAAGGATCAGACAGTAGCTCAAACCACCACCAACACCAATGCTAATAACTGGAAAACAAGTAAGTTCAAAAACAGTGGGAAAAGCCATGGCCAAAGAAACCTAAGGAAGGATCTCAAGGAAACCGCTTCAAGGATTATACTTATAACAATTGCAAGAGGAAGGGCCATATTACAAAGAATTGTAGAAGTCCCAAGGTCCAGGATTCCGCCTCTCCTATGGTTCAGAATAGCCTCTGCTATAATTGTCACCAACCTAGGCACATGATCAAGGATTGTCCAATCATGAGGAAGGGAGAGCAATCTAGAGTCTACGTAATAAAGAATGAGCCTTCAACCTCTCTGGATGTGAAAGGCAAGGGAGTTTTGGAAGGTAATATTTTTATCGAATATGTTTTAGTTAGAATATTGTTTGTATAGGAGATTCTCATAGCTTTATTGCTAAGGAAACCATAGAAGAATTAAAACTTAAACCTAAAATAGTTTATACCTTTATTTGCATGACGAATCCTATAGATGGTACCACTAACCTTTGTATGAATTTTGAAAAAGTCCCAATTTCCCATTCTTCCCATCAATTTCCTTTCGACCTATTTGTCTTAGATATTATTGGATTTGAAATTTTGCTTGGTATGGATTGGTTAACTAATTATAATGTTGTTCTCGATTGCGTTAGTAGGACAATAACCTTATGGACCAGTTTTGGGAAGTTCATAGAAATATCTTGTGAAGATCCTAGTCCAAGGAAGGGAAGTTTCTTGTATGCATTAGACTCATCCTAGGATGGATTAGAAACAATATCTGTTGTTAAAGAATTTCCAGATGTCTTTGAAAAAGTAAAGAATTTACCTCCACATTGGGAAATCAAATTTCATATTGGTTTGATTTCTGATGCAAGACCAATTAAACAACATGACTGAAGGATGGCTCCGAAGGAGAGGAAAGAGTTAAATAACTAAACTCAAGAGCTATCAAAGAAAGGGTTGATAAGGCCGAGTCATTCAAGTTGGGGTTGGGGATCGCCGGTAGTTTTTGTTTCCAAGTCAGATGGATCTTTAAGGTTGTGTGTAGATTATCGAGATCTGAATAAAAATAGATTAAGAACAAGTATCATCTACCTCGAATAGATGACTTGTTTGATCAGTTACATAGTGCTTAGGTATTCTCAAAAATGGATCTAACTATAAGATTCCATCAATTGAGAATCACAAAGGAATGCATCCATCTAACTTCATTTAAAGGTCTAAATACTTTCTTTGAGTGCGTGGTTATGCCTTTTTGGCTAACCACTACACCCGCTTATTTTATAGACCTTATGAATAGAGTATTTAGAGATGTACTCAATAAATTTATGTCAGTCTTTATTGATGATATCCTTATCGATTCTAAGATAGAAGAAGAACACAAAAGACATCTAGAAATTGTGTTATAGATAGTAAGAAATAATGTGCTTAAAGCCATATTCTCAAAGTGCTATTTCTAGGAAAAGGAGGTAAGATTCCTTGGATATATAGTGTCAAGGGATGAGATTTCAGTATATCCTGAGCTGTTCTAAATTGGAAGCAGCCACAAACTCCTAAAGATATTCGTAGCTTCTTAGGTTTGGCAGGATATTACAAAAGATTCATTCAAGACTTCTCAAAGATTGCAACCCCTAACGAAGTTGATGCTAAATTTATCCGAACTCTTAAATGTGAGGCAACATTCGAGGAACACAAAAAAAGGTTGACAATCGCTCTAGTCCTAGCAATTATAAATGTAAATAGTGGATTAACCATTTATACATATGCTTGTGGAGAAGGAGTTAGTGCAGTTCTGATGTAAGAAAGGAAGGTGATTGCTTATGCAAGTAGACAACTAAAGACTCATGAGAAGAATTATGCAACGCACGACTTAGAATTATTAGCCATGGTGCTCGCATTAATAATATCGAGGCACTATTTTCTGGGTAAGAAATTTTCATAGTTTGTTTCAATTAAAACTTTGAATTGAACTTAGTAAATAAATTTCCCTCTTTTACTTAGGTGAAAAATTTGAGCTCTTTACGGATCATAAATCTTTAAAATATCTTTTCAGTTAAAAAGATTTAAACATGAGGTAGCAACATTTATTGGAATTTTTCGCATCTCATGATCTAGATATTTATATGCACCTGGGAAAGCCAACGTAGTAGCTGATGCATTAAATAGGAAATATGCTATTGTTTCTTGTTTGGTAGTAACTCCATCGCTTCTGGAAAGAATTTCCAGCAAGCAAAAAAGAAGATCAATTCCTAAAGAAGATTTTTAAAGCTAAATACAAAGGGCAGAATTCAAGCTTTGAATTTGATAATCAAGGAGTTTTATGATTGAATGGGCGAATTCGCGTTCCAGATATGAAAATCTTAGGCAAGAGGTATTAGCTGAATGTCACAAAACCAAACTTAACATTCATTAGGGAATTAACAAAATATACAAAGATATGAAGTGCACATTTTGGTGGAAAAGCATGAAAAGGGACATATCCATTTATATTAGAAGATGCGCTAATTGTCACCAAGTCAAGAGTGACCAAAAGAAAATTATAGGACTACTTCAACCATTGGAGATTCCAACTTGGAAGTGGGATCAAATACTGATGGATTTCATTGATGGCTTACCTCGAATGAGGAAAAGGAATGAAGGCATTTGGGTTATCATCAACCGATTAACTACAAGTGCACACTTTATTCTAGTTAACCAACAAGGACTGCTGCAAGCCTCGCCGAGATATATATAAAGAAAATTGTATGATTGTATGGAGCTCCAAGCAATATAGTAAGCGATCGGGATCCAATCTTTATTAATCAGTTTTGGGAAGCATTACAGATCGCTTTAGGAACAAAGCTGAATATAAGCACTGCCCATCACCCCCAAACTAATGGACAAACGGAGAGAGTTAACTGCATTTTGGAAGATCTTCTTAGAGCATGTATTCAAAACATTGGTGGCTCTTGGGAAAATCATTTTTTTTAGTATACTATTGTTGTAACAACAGTTATCAAGCTAGTATCGGCATGGCACCGTATGAAGCACTATATGGTCGTCCGTGTAGGTCTCCAGCATGGTTGATCAAAACAGGAGATCATTTAGTACTTGGTCCTGATATGATACGAGAAGTTTCAGAGAAGGTCGGTATGATCAGAACAAAGCTAAAGGAATCCCAGAGCAGACATAATAGTTATGCAAACCAAAGGCGTAGAAATCTGGAATTCTTATTTGAAGATTCAGTCTTTTTGAAAGTTTCATTGATGAGAGGAGTAGTGAGGTTTGGAAGAGCAGGGAAGCTAGCACCTTGATATGTTGGACCATTTCCCATTCTTGAATGAATCAGCCCATTAGATTATCGAGTGCAATTATCAGAAAGGTTGGCAGGAGTGCTGTCACGATCGAAATTCCAGCGTTCAAAAATCGACATCCATACTCCACTGTACTTAAATGTCGCAGATCCCAACGTTGAAATTCAAGTCCTACCGGAGCTTATAACACAATTAAGTATAACAACACAGCGGAAGAAAAGAAAATGAATATCATTGATATACAACATTCGATGCAACAATGATACAATATGAATAAATATCAGAGATACAAGATAACAATGCTACTCGGAATAACAAATGAACTAGCAGCGGAACCAAAAACTCCAAACAGCAATAGCAACTCTAACTCCAAAGCACCAATCCAGAAATAGCTCGAACCACCATCACATTGCACAAAGTTAAGCGAGTCTTGTCCGGTTAATCCAAAGACTCCAATGTCTAAGATCTCCAAAGGATACCAAAGAGGAAACTGAGAGCTACCGGATCGATATCTATATCTACTATCTGAAAAACCCAACTCTAGACTACCTGTGTGGTAAATTGTGGGCACCCAGAGTTTAGGAAAGGAACAATAAACTCCGGGTCAGTCGTGAGACTGGTATGAGCAAACAAAAAAAACAATTTTATCTTTAAAACAAACAAAAGAATTTAAAATTTGAAATCCGCAATGCTTTTTGGAAAATGAAACTACCATAAGGCCTCCCGCCACACACACAATGCAAACGCAGGCTTGGAGGAGATTTCTCCTTATGATAGTCAAATATGCTTGATACGAGGAAAATTTCTTTGATATTATTATTATAAGTGCACGGTGTAGAAAATCATTTCGAAAATACAATATTAATCTTAGCGAGCATAGGTACCATTATATTATTCCTACTATAGCTACCTCCTAAGGAGGCAGGTTATACAATTTCAATCGTAAAGGGCTCGTATTGTTTCTTTGGATTTCCAACAAATGGTCAGGCCAAGGAACTTCCCACTGTCACATGGGTACGCCTCTGGAGGGACGCCCCGAGAACCTAACCGGATCTCTCCTAACACAAGGTCGGGTTACCTCTGTAACTAGGTAACTACTGACACGAGTATGTCATCCCCCGGTCGTAACCAACCTTTATCCCGGGATTCGCCAACAACCACAAAATAATAAATTTGCAGCAACCACATAGGTTAAGTATCTGAGCTCCATACCATGATACCACCTCTATCTAGAAGGAAATGAACATACCTTCAGGGGGTGCTACACCCAAATAACCTTGCTGCATTCTCCCTGTTTCGACCATTCCGGGTTGTGAAGTTCGACGAAGTCTCGTCCACAAAGCTACGCTTTTCACAAAAGCCATGCTTTGATCAACAAATGATCGGCAACACTTCGTATGCCACATTACCAAATTGGGAATGTATCACCGGTAACCATCAACTACATAACCTTTAAGCTCGTACGTCTCAGAGAAAGGTGCTAAGCTAAGAGAATAAATCTCCGCCACCAAATAGAAATGTATTTGATAGAAACCGGTTTTACATCTCAAGGTGTAATGTCAGACACACAATCCATACAAGTCTGTTTCGGGTTTGAACAGAACCGAAGGCACTTCCAAAGAAGTTCTCGCAAATCCGATAATTCCTAATCACGTCCGGACTTTCCATCACAATGGGTGCTCGAATCTCTATACCGAGGATCAGCCGATGCAGACACATTCGACAAGAAACCCTTTCGTTTTCGAAAGTATCCGGTCTTCACCATCGGTCTTCAATTGCTATCCATATACGTCGTATCACTATTCGGAATGGGTTATACGACACTAAGGTCCTCTCCCGGCTAATCCGAATAGTGAGCGCAATATTTAAAAATCATATTTACATTCATTTACATCAATAAACAAACAAATATTTATTAAATTTTTGGAAAACACCATTTTAAATCATAATTTAATTCCAAAAATTAAATTTATTTCTAATTTCAAATTGATTTAAAAAAGGGAATGTTACAAGTGCATAATGATTTCCATGGATCTCATTTAAGAAAACATGTGCATGACCCAAAACAAATCATAGGTAGAACCAAATTTGTCTGTTATTAGATGACTTGTTCAAATCATTGATCGTGATGAGAAACGATTAAGAAGAAAGGTAGTAAGGTTAGTCAAAGTTCAATGGAGAGGAGATGCTGAGGATTTCACTTAGGGAGCAGAGGATAGTATGAAAAAGGCAAATCCCGAATTTAGGATAAAAGAATGAACAGTATAAATCATGTCGTTGTAGTGTACTCACCGCCTATGGTGTAGTCACTTATCTATATTTTTTATATATTCATTATATCGAATATATTTCCTTTTGAGCTATCTCCTTATTAAATTAATTTTAGGGCAAAGTTCTTTTAAGGAGTGGAGTCTGTAACGACTCATAAATATATCACTTTAAATAAATGATCGTTTAGCTTTATCATATAACAATAATTTTGTAAAAATTATTTGTATTAATTTATATGATTTTATAAATAAAATATGATCATTTTAATTAGTTAGGAGTGATGAGAAAATTTATTTTCAAAATTTGTTTACAAAAATATGCATATTAATTTAAAATAGAAAATATGACCGAAAATCGAAATCGGTATTTGTAACGATACAATGTATGGAAGTTGTGCAAGTTGTAGTATGTAACATCACATACACATGTACATGTGCATACATGAAACTTACATATAAACATACATACACACACACACACTAAAATAATCAAGTATAAAATATAATATATTTTAAGATTTCTTACTCCTTAAGCATGTATAAGTCAACATATGCATACATGAGAAGATGGAAGTGATAGGCACATAGGGGGAGGATTTTGCCGTGCCTTGGAACGAGGAAGGTGTGTTGGAGAAGCCTTGAAATGGTGATGAAGAAGATGATGTATGCATGGATACTTTTACACTCTTCTTTTCCTATAAAAACCCTACTCTCTTCTCTTCATTTTCATTCATCATCTTCTTCATATTTCTAAGCTTTGTCTTTCACTTTAATGGCTTCCATGCTAGGAGAAATAATGTTAAAATATATTTCAAAAAGAATTTAAATTATAACTTATAGTGTAAACAGTGTTATATATACTTAAACACCTTAAAACAATCCTGAAACTCCACATTTTCTCTTTGTTCTTCAAATCTCCACCCCACTTCATCATTAGGCCGGGAACTTCTTTTCTCCACCATAGGCCATGCACCCCCATGCCATCTTGAGTCTTGGTCGAGGCATCCAGGAGCTGCATTCCGAAGAATAATGAGCTTTGAAAACCGAGTAGCGGAGCTATAACAAATTTTTAATTAATCGTTGAAAACTCAAGGTGAGAACTACTAAACTATTATATTATATTTTGGATGATGATATGATGTTTGCAAATGGATGTTTATTATGCTTTGATCATCAAGTTTGGGTGTTTTCATATGAATATTGAATATATATGCAAGTCACGAAAATACATATCAATAAGCACGAAGGAAATCGCTTTTCTTGAATTAATGAAATGGTGTGTATGGAATGTTAAACCTCTTTAAAAGGGTTAAAAATGAGTTTTAAATGTTTAATAAACATATGAATGTGTTTTGGTGAAGTTTGAAAAGTAACTAAAAATTTAGTCAAAATTAGATGCGTCGCGTGACGGGAGTTCACGATTCACGCCGTAAAAGTCAAACGAGTATATAAGATGGAATATAGCTCTAAATAATTCTAGAAAGGAATTTTCCAAACTATGATATCCATAATTTTCAAACAAAGAAAGAAAATCGAGATTGCGATAAGTGGATTTTGAAATACGAGTAAAACAAGTTTGTGGAAAATCGCGGTTTTGCAGTTCGGAATCCATAAAAGGGATTTCTTTAAAAATGGTATTTTAAATTTTTTTTTAAAAATATGAAATAAATTGTAAAAATCTCTTAAAATATTTTAAAAGTGATTTGAGTTATAAAAATAAATTATTAAATGATAGAAAGTCATTTTGATCAACATAGCTAAAATAAGCACTTTTTGCAGCACTTTTTAATAACTTTTAAAATATAGTTTTAAATTTGACAATTTTTTTCAAATCTTTTATAAATGTTTTTAAAAGGTATAATTAAGCGTTTTAATGACTATTTGGAAGTTTTATAGTTTATTTAAAAGAATCTAAATAAATGATTTAAAGAAAAACTATCACAAATTAAGCAGTTTGATCTTGGCTCTAAAAGCCGACGAGTAGAAAGGATTTTCTATTTGTGAGATCCAGAGGTGAGGTACTTAAACTAAGGAGATGTTTAGGAGCAACCAATACCCTGGCTCACCTGGCCTCTTTCTTGGGCGAGGGATAGATAAGGTCAAAATATCGAAAAAGAGTTAAGCGTAAAAAAGTTTTAAGAAATCAAAAGATCTGATAAGAGAGGTTTAATGATTCCGTGTATATCAAAAACAATGTTCTAAGGAATATATATCTCCAAAAGAAATTTTGATAAAAAAGAACTAAATCAATAAAAGAATGATTCCCTATTCTCAGAACAACTTTTTATCGATGATTGTTTCGAAGGAACCGGGGCGGATTTGGATGATTCCTATCCGAAGAACACTTCTATCCAATTTATGAATTCGAGGTAAAGACAAGGATATTTTGGGTTTTCGTAATGAAGGACTGCTTATTGATCATTTGAGGATAAAATCCCAGTAGACATATAGTAGCAGTAGTCTCTTCGTTATGAAATATACAATGCAAGGACTAATCACTATTTATCCTAGGTAGAATTCCCGACAGGATGTGGTAGGAGAGTGCTTTCGGTTTTGTTCAGTTCCAGAACGACTTGTATGGACGAATGTCTAACAGTGCATTTCTGATCATATTAATTGATCTCTATCAACGTATTATCTACTTGGTGGAGGAGAACACCCTTTCCTGAGACATATGAGCTCAAGAGTTATACGATTGTAGAAATCAGTTATGTGACCATGGAAAAGTAGTGGGCATTCAAAGAAAGATGATATGAAATGTGAATGGTAATCGTACCTCAAGCTTCACACCCAGAAGTGGCCAAAACAGTGTATGTGATTCACAACCATTAGGGTATGATCATCCCCTTCAAGATATATTCTATCCGCTATGATATTTGGGTTTAAATTATTATGGTGTATGCTAAGAGACGTCTCGAATAGGTTGGTAACGACCGAGGTGATGACAAATTTGGTACTACCTAGTGAGAAAGGCAGGCCGGTCTTGTGTTGGTAGAGGTGTAGATGTTCTGTTGACCTCGGTATATTCCTCTAAAGATGTACTGCCGGAAAGTAGTCTTTTCACCTAGTCATTTATATTGAAATCCATTCTCTAATAAGTGCCTGCCATTTTGTTTGTAGAACCGACATTTATGGTTAGTATGCTGGAATTTAATAGTGTAACAATTTCGGCTAAGATTGATAAGTTTACTTGTAAATGTTTTCAAAGATATGTCATTAAGAATAATATCAAGTATTTTTTTACATAAGAATATTTTGGTTATCATAAGGTAATAACTCGTTCCATGTTTATGTGTGGCATGGTCTTATGAGATACCTTTTTGTTTTCAAACAAAATATTTTGAGTTCTCACACCAGTCCCATGACTGACCCGGAGTTTTTTTTTCCTTTAAACTCTAAGTGCCCTATTTTTCCGAGAAGGCAAGTAGTCAGGATACTGTTTGGAGTATTTTGAGTAAGAGCATGCTGGAAGATGTTTTTGGAGCAATGGAGCTAGAGCACCCAATGTGGATGTATATTTATCTATTTTTTGTGTTTTTTTTCCACTGCATCTAAGTTTGTTAATACCAGCAAGTGTGGGAGAAGGAAGTTATAACTGTTCCTGGCTAGGTTAGTTCATACAACAATAATGTTCCCTAGTGAGGTTGGTTGTATGTATTATCTATCTATTTTAACGTAATGTGATTTAGAGTCTCCATCACCGGTTGCTGCATCAAAATCATCCTCATTAGAGGAGGAATCATGGTTACTACTACTCTCAACTTCACGCTCCACTTTTTTTGTTGCCGTTGCAGCCTTGCCTTCTTGTTGCATGAAATCTTCTTCCCCTTCCTCCAGAATCGGGGACATTCTAGCCGGACCGCTGGCTTCAGTCGCGACATCTCTTCTTTCATGAGTCTCTTCAGTTGACTCGCCAGACAAGCGCACATTATCTTGAAAAACTCCCTCTTCAGAACCATGTGACGACGAAGTGGAGCGCTTTCTCATTCTGGAGCAGAAAGGAAATGGAACTTCAACTGCTACGGCGGATCTCCCTGGACGCAACAGTCCATATCGGAGCAAATTTCATCTATTAGCAGAAATCTAACCGATCTCTCCCCAACATCTATATCCTTTAGAGTACTTAAAATTTGGTCAAGCAATAAGTCTTTATTAGCTTTGTAATAATTGCATGAAGCATTTGACTTGTTAGAGACTCCATAGTGACACTTTGAAATTTAATGAGTAAAGAAGAGAACTTATCCCCCATTGTCCAAAGGCGATTGAACCCTTCGGGACATCTAACGAAGAAGTACGAGGTCTTGAATCAGGAAAAATTGCTTTGAAGCTGCAACATGATCTTGTGATTCCTCTCGGCCTCAATGATGATGAGGGATGGACACTTTTCTCTCCTCTTAAATGAGAGGAAATATCTCAAATCGTCGAAACTTAGAGCATGGTTAAATGTCCACATAAACAGAACAAACAGTCAAGTTAAGATTGCATACCCATTAGGATGAATATGGAACAGGGAAATTCCTAAGTTTGAAAGAGTTTCTCTCAAGAAGTCATTGAAAGGAAGCATTGCTCCATTTAGGCACATATATTGACGGCAAGTAGTGTATCCCGGATGTGGCATATGGGAGAATTCATTCTTCTCTAGGTGGCGCACGTCATCATCTGGAATGTCGTGTTATAAGCAGATGTTATGAAAAACCTTGGTGGAGATTATGGAGGAAGCTCTCTCCGAGATTAAGAAGAACTCTGAAATTCGACAGAGTCCGGTCCACAACCGGACCAATTGGGACTAGTTGACCGTAATTAGGCCACAAAGAAGAAGAGGAACGGGAGACCGAAGACGATTTAGGTTCTGAAATTGCCGGATTCTTCCACTGGACTTATGACGAGAAGATGGATACTTCATTCTTTATAGTAGGACTTACGTCCAAAGCAGTCGGGTAATTCTATCTTTAACTAAAAACTTCCTTATAACACTTGAATTCCAAAAGAATATTGATTCATGTTGACACGTCGGATTTTAAGTATATACCGAGGCAAGTACAGTGTATTATCTACGGGGGTTGCGCTCGGTGTCCTAAACACTACAAATGCTCTATCCCATGTAGATAGTTCGCTCATAGTAGAGAATGAAAAGGGATTTTCGTATCATTTTTTTGAAATTACTCCTTCTACACTCACCCATTATCGATCAACTAACGATAATGGACTCGCTGTCCGAAGAGACACAAAAAGCTCTTCCTAGTAAAGGTACACCGAGCGTGCAAGAAACAAGACCAATCTGAATTCTTCGAACGACAACAACATAAGCTACTTACGAGACGCTATCCTAAGCCGTTATCCTCCTCCGGAAGGGTTAAAACCTATTCGCGATGCATCGTGTTATATCGGCAATGTAGCTTCATACAAGTCAATTTTGATTCTATAGACGAAGACAGCAATACATGTCAAGCACCGAGGCAAGGTCCGAGTGTCGTTTTGTGAAGAACTCAAGACTCAATTTACTATCTTTTTCCATAAAATCACAATCAAATCGGACTCTTTACTATAATCATCACTAATACACTCCATCATCAAATCGCTAAACGAACATTAGAATCAGCATTACCCACCATGAATCAAGAATCAAAATGCAAAAATGGTCAGAGTTTTCAACCCAATAATCCAAGCAAGGAGGGTCAGTGGCGATCCAAGGAAGGAGATGATTGAGTTAGGGTTTGGTTGGCGGCAATCTAGAAGGAGCTGAACGGCATGCTCCAAATCGATGAACAGCGAGAAACTTCGGAGATAGATGACCGGCGAAGATGGTGGAGTGGTTGGATTCAAGGATCGTTCGAGAATCGGGTCGAGTCGTAAAGGATAGGCTCGGTCGTAGAAAGAATATGCGAGTGAGGTGATGAATCGACTTGGGGTAGTTAAATAGGAGATTACACGAGAAAAACGTCTATGTCATTGGATCGCTAGCGACCCATTGACTATGGATCGCTAGCGATCTATCGAATCGCATGCAATCAATCTCAAATTTATCTAGCGAGATCCACGTGCTGCTTCAAGGCATTCCAAAAGTTGTGGGTTAAAACTTAGTCTATTATGACAAGAAATGACAGCTCAGGTCAAAACTTAATGAGCAACTGAATGGCCAAAGTCAAATTCGTATGGCCCTAACATGATTACTTGAACCTCGCCAAGTAGAAACTGGAAAGCAATTACTTCCATAGTGCGCCTTATTTTCAATGAAGGCATACTCTAGGGGGCAAAAATTATCCGGGTTTTTAAACTAGTAGAATCTAAAGGAAGATGGAATAGCTTGGTCGAGTTAGAGTAGCTCAAGAGCCAACCAAAAAGACTAGAGCAACTAACCAAGAGAAATCAGAGGAATGGAAAGAGAAAATATGCAAAGATGATGAATTGCTAGCGACCCATAATCTTGGCTCATGGATTCATGAATTCACTTGCATCATGGTCCAGTGGCTATTCTAAGGACAATGGCTAAGTTTGATGAGATTCCGAGCTAGATAAATCGAGAGGCAAGCATTCATCTAGTTCAATTAGTAGCCTATTGCAACCAGTATGCAGATCGTCATCAAAACAAGGCAACATGCTACGAAATTACATGGAGGACACCAACACGAAACAACAAATGCACCCCTGAAGACAAATTCCAGAAATCGGTTAAGTACATGGATTGATAGCGATCCATACCATTTTGCCAAATCACCATGAACTTTAAGGTATAAGGTAAGGGGAAGCATCTCAAGCCGTTTGATCGCCACCGAGCCAAAAACAATGGATCGCTAGCAATTCATATTCTATGGATCGCTAGCGATCAATTAAGTTAGTTCGGTTCATGATGAAACTTGCAGTGCATCTTCCTATGTCCATTTGCAAGCATCTGGAAAGAAGGCCTAGCCCAATGGCTCTCTAACCTCTATAAATACTCACCTATCTTTAACATAAAAGGGATCTGCTGGACTAGCTGTTGGAACTCTACAAATATTATTCTTCACTCTTCCTCTCCCATACAATAGTCATATAGGGGTTCACTGTGATTCTATAGTGACCTCTTGTACTTGTGACTTGATCTAACTTAGAAGATTCAATCATATTGTAATCCAATTCAACTTGTAACAGCTGTCAGTTAATAGAAAGTTATAAAGTGGACGTAGGCTTCATTAACTGCTGAACCATTATAAAAATCTTCTTCTCTCCTTATAGTGTCTGCTCTAGTTATATTTCTTTTCTACTCAATTTGCTCTGATAAACAGGGCTGGTGCTTTCTTAATCTATCCAGGGTGTTGATATATTTTTTAGGTTAACAATAGCTTTGAGGCTTTCAAAGAATTTATGGATAGACATGTTTTCATGCTTCCTTTGTAATGGCTTGTCTAACGCATATAACATGAAAACTCGAGCTATTTCATAGTCAGCTACCCAAGTGTTATAAGCTTTTATTGCTTCGGAGTCAGCGCCTTCAGTGGTTTTCTCTCTTAAAGGTTCAGTTATTGAAGGCCATAAACATTCATATGCGAGTGTTGTATTAATTTTAGCTACTCGGTATAGCTTAGTTCGATGAGCTTATCTTTTTCTAAAAATAGTCTTACATTGGTCATTTTGCTACAAATTTAATTTAAGTAGATTAAGACAATTTATACATAGTAGCTATTCTTATATTGTTATATAGGTTAAATGTTATATTTCATTTATCCAATAAGCTCCCACTAGAATTTTATGTTCCTCAAAGCCCTAAGATGAAATCATACTTTTAAAATTGATATTTAATAAATCATATTTAATTAATTTAATTTATCAATTTGATTAACTAATTGATTTGATTAATAAATTAATTAGATTATTTTAAAATTAAGTTTTATTTTATTCATCCTAAACAATTTAAGACGAATATTAACTATAACATTTATAGTCATACACACACACACACATGTCATTATATATATATTATTAATTAATTAACATTTAATTAATTTATTTAATAATTTTTTATATAACTAAAATAATTTTTAGTCAAAAAATTAAAATTTTCAATTTATTATATAATTTACCTTAAACAATTTAAGATATACACACACAACCATAATATTTATACATGCACACACACATGCGCGCATATATCATGTTTATTTTTAATTAATTAACTTTTAAGTAGTTATTTATTTAATTAATCCAATTAATTAAATTGTTAAATAATTTTGAATATATTAATTTATTATCAGAAACAAATTTTAAAATACATTTAATAACCTTTATAAAATTTATTTTATATTTTAATTATAACTTATAAATTCAAAATATTTTTAAAATTTTCAAACTGGATTTTAAAAATACTCACTCAATCCATTAACAATCTATTCAATCTAATTCCAATTTAAATTGCTATCAATATCGTATATCGATACGTACGTATATAACTTTTATACACATATCAAATAAATTGCTAATAGCATGTCGAACATTTCTAGTGGAAACTCTATTTTACTAAACACGCACCATACAGTAATACAATAATAACTGATATTTAACAAATATTAATTAATTTAAATAATTTATAACTATTATAAACCAATTAAATTAAGCAATGTTTTGGAGACTGAATATATTCGACCATGTGACTCACAAGTGTGAATATATGTAGCTATATGTAACGACCCGTAAATTTTAATAATTTTAATAACATAATTAAATTTTAAATAATAAAATTTTGATATTTGAATACGTCTATTTAAACACAGCAAATGATAAATTTTCATCTCAAAATATGGAAGTTTATTTTTGTGTAACTTTATTCAATTTAAATCAGCTAATATTTCATGATAATAAAATGTTTTCCATACTTGAATATTTTTATATAGAAAATCTGTAAATCATCTTCTGAGTGAGACGTCATATTTTGTTTCTTCAAATTTGGACTGTTATTGCTTTGTTTATCTTATTTCTGGTAAATTTGCAGCATTTTTGGGTACCGATTATCGACTTTTGATAGGATCGTACCACTAATATATGTATACAGTTTTGATCATCTCGCATTGCTGATCTTCGCAGTATACTCATTTGTATATTTCGGGGTACAATACGCGGTGGGATCTGCGAAACAGTATCCATTTCAAGCCCTTTTGTTTTTCTTTGACCAGCCGTGAGAAAATAAAAGAACGCTAGCCTTTAATATTCTCCAGAGTTCAACATTGTGACTGTTATTATTCCCTATGTCACTTTATAACATGGTTGGTTCATTTCTTTATACTTGAGGCTTTTCGTTGTGGGCATAAAATAATAGGTATATTATATAATATGGTTGTATATTTGTCTAAAGACCGTCCACTTTCTTCCACTACAAACGTGTCCTTGATTTTGCTTCACAACTGAACCCATTTCCCCATAATCACTCTCCACAACCTCTCCTCTTACCCACCGTGCTCTGCCTTACCATGCCCTCCCCATCGTCAACCGCGACTCTAACACCATATGCTTCTACATCTCCCCTCCTCCACTCGTCATCAACCTTAGCAGCCACCTCCACCATATCAACTCGCCCAAGCAACCACCGATCTACCATAACCGGCCTCTCCCTCCTCCATCCCAAATTCCTATGTCACATAGCCGGCCATAACCAAACCCCAAACAATCGAACCCCAAACAACCGAACCTTGCCCATCCTCCCTTCCTCAGCCACCTGTGCACCGCTTCCGACCTCATACCCCACCACCATCGTACCCACCGAGCACCTCCTAGCTCAAGCCTTCCCCGAGTGACAACTCACCCCACCAGTACTCCTTCCCCTCACTTGGCTCGCCATGGCCTCGTCCCCGCCTTTTCGCAGCCAGCAACCCGCTTCTGACCATCCGCCTCCATGACCTAGCCTCCTCCTTGATAGGTAAGCGTTTATATAATATAATATATACGTATGCTATTAAGTTTGTAAGCAGTATAGATATAGTATTATTTGTTTCGTATATAAAGTTTATATATATTGCATAAGTTATATAATACTATATTAAGTTATATTTGCATGTATATATTATTGTGTATATATATATAAAGTTCCAAAAGAAAAAAATAAGTTTATATTTGTTTGGGCAGCACCTGTTGGAACTATATAATATCAGCGAGTATACATATGTATATATTTATATTTTATATATGTTAATATACATATTATATAATAGTTAGTTTATATGTTAAGTTTATATATATGTGTTTATGTTAGTTGTACGTATGATTGTCTGTTGAATTTTAAAGGTGTAAAGTGATAATAATTTACATATATAATATGCTGCTCACAGTAATATAGTATGATAGTATATATGAGTTACGGCATGTATTGTATAAGAAGATAGATTTTATGTATACTATATATATATATATATATGTTTTCTATTTACAATCTATAGGTTACCTATATATGGTTTTGTTTATTTATTTCGAGTTTATTATGTCAAGCTGTGGTTCAATTTTATGTATAAAATACACGAGTCAACATGTTTATTTTTAAATTATATATATATATATATATATATATATATGTCGATGTTTCGAAAAAACCTTTGTTTTAAGTCGAAACTAGATATTGATTTCTAAGTATGTTATGTGTATAAAAAAATTATTTTCAAAAGTTGATATGTATAATCTACTTACATTTAGCTGCAGGCAGTTCTGTTTCACCTGTACACATACTTTGTTTTGTTTATGGTTTGCATAGTTGCAATATATAAAACAGTTTCATTTATAATTTTAGTATATTCTATACATAGGCCTATATCAGAGTTTTGTGTATGTGTTGGTTATATTGGTTTTAAAATATAACAAGAACATGAGTTCTGTTTTAAATATATATAGATGTATAGGTATATACGGGTACAGTGTTCACTTACAGTAGTTATAATATTATAATGAAGATATACGTTTTGGCTTGGAAGCTTACAATATAATTTTGGGTTCATATATATTAAGTCATATTGATCTTTTATAATTATTGATTTCAAAATATAGTAGGTATATCTTCCATTTATATTAAGTTGATCTGAAAGTATATAGACAAAGATTTATTTTTATATATGTCTTTGAATTGATTTTAGGAAGACAAATTTTATAATAACAATATATATATATATATTCTCTGTTTATATCAAACTGATTGATTTTCTCATCGATTCCTATCTATCAGCTTTGTCCGTCAAATCCGCTTACTTCACTTTGAGATTGTTGCTTGGATTGAGCGATTTTCTAGATCGTTATCCAATTCATAGCTTGTTGTGTATCAAATTTCTCTAGCCTCGAAAGGTGAGCAATCACTCACGATTAACGTTCTTATACTTATTAAATTTGATTTTAAGTGAAACGACAATTGAAATATGCTGCTAAATTGAATTGTTAATTTTAAATTGTTATATATGATATGCATTTATATGTAATTGTTCACCTATGGGATATGACACCATATCCTATTGTTTATATTATATTGTTATTGATGATATATGCATGTTATGTTATTATCATATCTGTTATCACTCTGCAAGCACCCTGTTAGTATAGAATTCCCTATGGGTTGAAATGTTACATACCCGAACGATCTGTAGAATAGAAGAAATCGTTATGAGTTGAAATGATAAACCCAAGCAATTTCCATTTGAATTGAATTTGGGATTGCGGGTTGAAATGATATATACATGTATATATTTAAATTACAGATTGAAATGATAAATATCCGTATCACTTGACCATAGGATAGAAAATTATATACAGACACCGTTGGTCTATATATATAAATATATTTTGAAAATAATTTCTATGGTTTTGAAAGGAAATATATATGGTTTTATATAAATTTGAAAATATTATATATATGAATAAGTTTTAATATAAAATAAATTTAATAATAAACTTTAAATTTAATAAAGTTTGATTTAAGTAAAATACGACATGTTTAAGTAATTATTTAAAATTATATTTTAAAATAGATTTATAATGATTTCTATAAGTTAAGGTTAGAAAGATTAATTCCAATTTATTCGAAATTGTATTTAATTAAGAAGTTTGTTTAATTAAATCGATTTGAACTTATTGAATTTGAGGGTTTTAAGATATGATTTTATAACTCGATTTGATTTAAAATGATTAAATGGATATTTCAAGTTTAAATAAATTGAAGGAAATATTTAGTTTAAATGTGATTTAAGGTTATTTAAATGATATTGGATTTATTAAGTGAATATTTCAAAACTAAATAATAATGAAGTCAAAATAAGATATATTTGAAATTATCAATTTAGTTTTGAAATGTTGAATATATTGAGCTTTGAAATATAGTGAAATTTAAATGGTTTATTTAGTGGTTCAAATCTGTATTTGAAATCGGTATAAATTGAAATGGTTTATTAAGAAACCGAATTGAATTAAAATTGACGAATTGAGATTGAATTTAATCGAATTTAATTGAATTTTGGAATTCGAGTTGATTTGAATTGATTTATGGAATTTGAGGAAACTGTTTTATTATATAAAGTATTTAAATTATATTTAAACTATTTTTTATAAATTATTTTAATATAAACTATTTTAATATACTAATTATTTTATTTTAAACTATTTTAACTTATAACTATTTTAAATAAACTATTTCATTTCATAAACTATTTTATTTTATATATTATTATCAATATCTAAACTGATTAAAGGGAAGTATTATGGTTTTCTAAGTGTTATGATTTCAAAGTTCTATGATTTTGGAAATGTATATATTTGAAGTGAAAAATGATATCGTATTTATAAGGTTTTGAAATGGATATGATATTCTGGTTTGAAGTATAAACTGTTTTGCAATGACCACAGTGTTTAGACCGGGAGCGGATATTGTCATACTCTGCCAATACCGAAAACCACTTTAACAAGTGTGTATGTGGTGGAGATTCCAGAAATTAAGTAGGATGGTTTGGTGAACGATTTCTGTATGAGGTATGACGTGACCCTAACTCCCGTGAGTCAACTTAGATGTGACTAAAATCAGGAGCCATGTCGGGCCAAGTGAGGTCATTCCTCCGATCAGGCACATTTCTTAGATACTCTTCTATTGCTTTTGTGATGTGATTGGGTGCACCCTTTGATTTGGGAGTGTGTTATGCGGTGGGCGGTAGTAGCTGCTATGCGTTACCACTAGTCCGGATCTGCAAATGGTATATCTACCCTGGCATTTCCTCGTGTGTCGTGTTCACATGCCCTAGCGCGCCTTCTACGAGTTTTTTTGTACCATACCTATGGGGTGCCCTATGTGTAAACCTCTCGGAGGGGGGTACGGCATTGTATAGACTACGGGAATATATAAGTTAAGGGGGATATGGGTAACGCCTTAACGCTATTTTAATATCTTTTAGTTTACTATAGACATATTATAATAGCGTATAGTACTACATAGTAGATAGTTCCACGGATCCTTAGAGGATGGTTATCCCAAACATCCTTTAAGTTACTTGTATTTCAGTTGCTATTTCACTTGAGTTGAATTTATTGATATAAGAATGTTAATCCTGACTCGAGTGTTTTGCGTTTTCGTTTACGCTCAGGTCAGACTGGGTGGCACAACATTTGAGACTCACCTTTGGAGTTTGGAGCTTTGTTTTGAAGATCCATTTCATCTATTCAGCTTTCCGGTTGATTAATTCAGAGATGCCATCTATTTGTATTCGTTCGAGACTTCATTGTATTTGAGATATTCTGTTGTATTTTATTTTAAACTCTATTGTATATATAGTAGCTTCATGAACTACTATTTATTTATTCTGCCGCTTATTATTGTAATACTCTGTGTCTGTGATTCTATGATTTATTTATTTACTGTATATGATGAATTTTGCCAAATTTAAATTAACAATCTGATATTTTGAGAAATTCAAGTCCGACATGTGCAGATGCGAAGGTTGGAAATACCAGGTCGTTACAAGTGGTATCAGAGCTCTGGTTTTAGACAAAACTCAGCACATATAGTAAATTTAATTACGGAATCACTTTCGTTCGAGCTTGAGTTCTTCTTCTTTGATACGAGTTTCCTTTGAATTTTGGAACTTTCCCCTTACGTTTTGAAATTCATTACAGTCCCTTTCTATTCGTGTTTTCTTGATTCTGGAGTATCCCATAACTCCACTTCAGTTAATCTTTATAATGAATCGACGGTCCCGCCAATCGTAGAATGATTTGTAAAGGGGTGAAACTCCTTTACAATAAGCATTGATTCACCGGAGATTTCTATATCCTCGGTTTACGATGCAGCTATCTCTTGCTATGTCCGAATTCTATTCTCTTGAGATCGGATGTCGAATTTACCTCTGAACACTACATCGATCTTATTCTTGAAGTCACGGTTGACCCGGCTAAGGTCCCCTCCCCCGCAATTTATATAAGTCTATCCATCTTTCCTATTTTGTAATCTATCTATCTTATTTTCAAGCCTATCTTCCTTGTTAGAATTCTCTTTGATTAAGGTCCCTCTAAATTTAAATCTCTATCCTAGTTTTAAAATCTATTCTGAGTGTATTTGTAATTAATATAAAATATTTTATTTGTGTCGTTTGAGTTGTTAAGTTTGAATTTTGGGTTTCGATCGATTCATTTGATCAACGCTATCGATAGGAATTCCAAAACACTTGAACAGAGCAAACTAACCCAATATTATTTTAAAATTTGGTAAATGAAATAAGTCTTTATGATTATATTTTATATATAAAGGTATAATTTTTCGAAATTAGATAGTAAAATGAATTGGTTGTTAGAATGATAATACTTAGTTATCATTTATTTTTTGGTTAACATTTCCAAATCATTAACTATTGTTTATTTTATTTTATTTGTAGATATGGTTTAAAATTTTAATTTGGAATTGAAATGGATTTAAATTAAGAATTTGAGAATTTAAATTTTCGGTATTTTTAAAAAAAATTGTTTTCAAACTTTTGGAATATACTATTTAAAAATATTTTCGAATGGAAATTGTTTTAAAAGAAAATTTTAAAGGAATTAAGTCTCTACTCTCTTTGTTTGTCGCTGGAAAATAATTTCGATGATCACCACAGCATCATCGACTTTCATTTTCGAGTTTCAAAGTAGAGAAATGAGTTAGTAGCTTTGCTACACTTTTGTTTTGGAAAATGGATTTGATTTGATTTATAAAATATATATATGTATATAATTATTTCAATAAAGTTGAACTGAAACCGAAAATTTGAATCATAAGTTTTACATTAAATAATGATTTCAATTATTGAAATAGAGCGAAATTTTTGAATAATTGGGATATTCAAATTGATAAATGAAATTTAACCAACTTGAAATAGTTGAATTTGAAGAAAAAAAGGGAGAAAAAAATTATCTTAACTGTATAACACTAAATTACATTCTAATATACATAACTTGCCTAAAATATTCTAAAAGTCAAAACGTTAGGATATAATTAAAGGTTATACAAGAAGAAAACTTAAGTAATAAATTGTTCAAACCAAAATATGGCTTAATATAAATGTGGTAAATGAAATGAAAATTTGTATAATGTTTAATTACACTCTGAAACATTAATATAACTTAACTAAAAAGTTTAAATGTAATTAGGATGTAATTGGATAAGACACACTAGGATATAAGTAATATGAAGAAAAATGAAATGGCATTTTGTCGAGGAAAGGTATAAGTAATAAATTGGATAGTAAATTGAATAAATAAAAGGGAAATTATTTGCTGAATAATATAGGGTTACAAGATGTTTATCCACGTAATATATGTTGCAAAATGTATATTAAGTGGAATAAATTAAATAAATAAAGGAGAGTGCTAGTTAAGTAAGTAAATATGAACTTAAGATTAGTGAAATTGAAATTTTAAGGGAAACCAACTTAACTAGGGACAAATGGATTTAATAAATGAGTTAAATCAAATAAATTTGTTTTGAAAAGGGAAATTTTGTAACAAATGCTAATAAATTGAAATCAAATCAATAAAATATGGATGTAATAAATAGTCATTGATTTAGTAAAATAGACTAAACCAAATTGTTGAATATTAATCTATTTAAATTGAAATCTATAGGGTTTTGAATAGTTAAAGTTGAATGTTGAGGTGGAATTAACTATGGTTGATAAATAGATTTAATGGATAGGTGAAATAAAAAAAAATATTACTGTGAAAATTTTCGTAACAAATGTTAATAAATGGAAAACAAAATCAACTGAATGAAAAATATATAAAAACAAAATCAATCAAATGTGAACACCATAAAATTGATGAATTAAATAAAATGAATTGGAATCAATCAATTTAAAATAAACCAATGTTAAAATAAATGTATTTTATATGGTTTAAATGAATTGTTTTATTTTATATTTCAAATTCATTTTTCTTTCTGGTTGTTTTTGTTCTCCTACCTCCTTCATTTTCGGGGATGAAAAGTTTTGAGTGGGGGAGAGTGTAACGACCTGTAAATTTTAATAACGTAGTTAAACTTTAAATAATAAAATTTTGGATAAAAATTTGATATTTGGAATACGTCTACTTAAACATAGAAAATGGTAAATTTTCAACTAAAAATATGGAAGTTTATTTTTGTGTAACTTTATTTCAATTTAAATCAGTTAATATCTGATGATTATAAGATATTTTCCAAACCTCGATATTTTTATGTAGAAATTTTTTAAATCATCTTCTGAGTGAGACGTCATATTTTGTTTCTTCAAATTTGGACCGCTATTGCTCTGTTTATCTTATTTCTGATAAATTTGCAGCATTTTTCGTAATCAATTACCGACTTTTGATAGGATGATCGTACCACTAATATTTGTATACCGTTTTGATTGTCTCGTGGTGCTGATCTTCACAGTATACTCATTTGCATATTTTAGGGTACAATACGCGGTGGGATCTGCGAAACGGTATCCATTTCAAACCCTTTTGTTTTCCTTGGACCAGCCGTGAGAAAATAAAAGGATGCTAGCCTGTAACATTCTCCAGAGTTCAACGTTGTGACTGTTATTATTCCCTATGTCACTTTATAACATGGTTGGTTCATTTCTTTCTACTTGAGGCTTTTCGTTACTGGGCATAAAATAATAGGTATATTATATAATATGGTTGTATATTTATATAAAGACTGTCCACTTTCTTCCACTACAAACGTGTCCTTGCTTTGGCTTCTCACCTGAACCCATTTCCCCATCATCACTCTCCTTAACCTCTCCTCTTACCCATCGTGCTCTGCCTCACCACGCCTTCCCCATCGTCAACCGCGACTCCACAACCATCTGCTTCTACATCTCCCCTCCTCCACTCGTCATCAACCCGAGCAGTCACCTCCACCATATCAACTCGCCCAGGCAACCACCGATCTACCATAACCGGCCTCTCCCTCCTCCATCCCAAGCGCCTATGTCACGTAGCGACCACAACCAAACCCCAAACAACCGAACCTTGCCCATCCTTCCTTCCTCAGCCATATGTGCACCATCTCCGACCACATACCCTACCACCATCGCACCCACCAAGCACCTCCTAGCTCAAGCCTTCCCCGAGTGACAACCGACCCCACCAGTACTCCTTCCCCTCACTTACCTCGCCCTGGCCTCGTCCCTGCCTTTTCGCAGCCAGCAACCCGCTTCTGACCATCCGCCTCCATAGCCTAGCCTCCTTCTTAATAGGTGAGTGTTTATATAATATAATATATATGTATGCTATTAAGTTTGTAAGCAGTATAGATATAATATTATTTATTTCGCATATAAAGTTTATATATATTGTATAAGTTACATAATACTATATTAAGTTATATTCGCATGTATATATTATTGTGTGTGTATATATATATATATATATATATATATATATATATATAAAGTTTCAAAAGAAAAAATATAATTTTATATTTGTTTGGATATCACCTGTTGGAACTATATAATGTCAGTGAGTGTACATATGTATATATTTATATTTTGTATAAGTTAATATACATATTATATAACAGTTAGTTTATATGTTAAGTTTATATATATGTGTTTATGCTAGTTGTACGTATGATTGTCTGTTGAGTTTTAAAGGTGTAAAGTGATAATAGTTTACATATATAATATGTTGCTCACAGTAATATAGTATGATAGTATATATGAGTTACGGCATGAATTATATAAGAAGATAGATTTTATATATACTATATATATGTATATGTATGTATATATATATATGTATGTTTTCTATTTATAATCTATAGGTTACCTATATACGGTTTTGTTTATTTATTTCGAGTTTATTATATCAAGCCGTGGTCAATTTTATGTATAATATACACGAGTCAACATGTTTATTTTCAAATCATATATATATGTTGATGTTTCGAAAAAATCTTTGTTTTAAGTCGAAGCTAGATATTGATTTCTAAGTATGCATATGTGTATAAAAAAATTTATTTTCAAGAGTTGGTATGTATAATCTATCTCCATTTAGTTGCAGGCAATTCTATTTCACCTGTATACATACTATGTTTTGTTTATGGTTTGCATAGTTGTTAGTATATAAAACAGTTTCATTTATAATTTTAGTATATTCTGTACGTAGGCCTATATCAGAGTTTTGTGTATATGTTGGTTAAATTGGTTTTAAAATATAACAAGAACATGAGTTCTATTTTAAATATATATAGATGTATAGGTATATACGGGAACAGTGTTCACTTACAGTAGTTATAATATTATGAATGAAGATATACGTTTCGGCTTGGAAGCTTGCAATATAATTTTGGGTTCATATATATTAAGTCATATTGATCTTTTATAATTATTGATTTCAAAATATAGTAGATATATCTTCCATTTATATTGAGTTGATCTAAAAGTATATATATAAAGATTTATTTTAATATATGTCTTTGAATTGATTTTAGGAAGATAAATTTTATAATAACAATACATATATATATTCACTGTTTGTATCAAACTGATTGATTTTCTCATCGATTCGTATCTATCAACTTTGTCCGTCGAATCCGCTTACTTCACTTTGAGATTGTTGCTTGGATTGATCGATTTTCTAGATCATTATCCAATTCATAGCTTGTTGTGTATCAAATTTCTCTAGCCTCGAAAGGTGAGCAATCACTCACGATTAACGTTCTTATATTTATTAAATTTGATTTCAACTGAAACGACAATTGAAATATGCTGCTAAATTGAACTGTTAATTTTAAATTGTTATATATGTTATGCATTTATGTGTAATTGTTCACCTGTGGGATATGACACCATATCATGTTGTTTATATTATATTGTTATTGATGATATATGCCTGTTATGTTATTATCATATCTATTATCACTCTGTAAGTACCATGTTAATATAGAATTCCCTATGGGTTGAAACGATACATACCCAAACGATCTGTAGAATAGGAGAAATCGTTATAGGTTGAAATGATAAACCCAAGCGATTTCCATTTGAGTTGAATTTGGGATTGCGGGTTGAAATGATATATACCCGTATATATTCAAATTACAGATTGAAATGATAAATATCTGTATCAATTGACCATAGGATAGAAAATTATATACAGACACCGTTGGTCTATATATATAAATATTTTGAAAATGATTTATATGGTTTTGAAATGAAATATATATAGTTTTATTTAAATTTGAAAATCTTATATATATATATGAATAAGTTTTAATATAAAATAAATTTAATAATAAACTTTAAATTTAATAAAGTTTGATTTAAGTAAAATAGAATATGTTTAAGTAATTATTTAAAATTATATTTTAGAATAGTTTTATAATGATTTCTATAAGTTAAAGTTAGAAAGATTAATTTCAATTTATTCGAAATTGTATTTATTTAAGAAGTTTATTTAATTAAATCGATTTGGAACTTATTGAATTTGAGGGTTATAAGATATGATTTTATAACTCGATTTGATTTAAAGTGATTAAATGGACATTTCAAGTTTAAATAAACTGAAGGAAATATTTGGTTTAAATGTGATTTAAGGTTATTTAAATGATACTGGATTTATTAAGTGAATATTTCAAAACTAAATAATAACGAAGTTAAAATAGGATATATATGAAATTATCAATTTAGTTTTGAAATGTTGAATATATTGAGCTTTGAAATATAGTGAATTTAAATGGTTTATTTTGTGGTTCAAATTTGTATTTGAAATCGATATAAATTGAAATGGTTTATTGAGAAACTGAATTGAATTGAAATTGATGAATTGAGATCGAATTTAATTGAATTTTGGAATTCAAGTTGATTTGAATCGATTTGTGGAATTTGAGGAAACTATTTTATTACATAAAGTATTTAAATTATATTCAAACTATTTATATATTTTACTTTATAAATTATTTTAATATAAACTATTTTAATATACTAGTTATTTTATTTTAAACCATTTTAACTTATAACTATTTTAAATAAACTATTTCACTTTATAAACAATTTTATTTTATATACTATTGTTAATATCTAAACTGATTAAAGAGAAGTGTTATGGTTTTCTAAGTGTTATGATTTAAACGTGCTATGATTTTGGAAATGTATATACTTGAAGTGAAAAATGATATCGTATTTATAAGGTTTTGAAATGGATATGATATTCTGGTTTGAAGTATAAACTGTTTTGAAATGACCACGGTGTTATAATAACGTTCGGTTGTTAAAAAGACCGGGATCAGATATTGTCATACTCTCTGGCAATATCGAAAACCACTTTGACAACTGTGTACGTGGTCGAGATTCTAGAAATGAAGTAGGATGGTTTGGTAAATGATTTCTGTATGAGGTATGACGCGACCCTGACTCCCGTGAGTTGACTAAAATCAAGAGCCATGTCGGGCCAAGTGAGGTCATTCCTCTGATCGGGCACATTTCTTCGATACCGTTGTATTGCTTTTGTAATGTGATTGGGTGCACTCTTTGATTTGGGAGTGTGTCATGAGGTGGGCGGTAGTAGCTGCTATACATTACCACCAGTCCGGATCCGCAAATGGTATATCTACCCTGGCATTTCCTCATGTGCCGTGTTCACATTCCTTAGTGCACCTTCTACGAGTTTGTTTTGTACCATACCTATGGGCTGTGGGGTGCCCTCTGTGTGAACCTCTCGGAGGAGCGTACGGCATTGTATAGACTATGAGAATATATAAAATGTGTTAAGGGGGATATGGGTAACGCCTTAACGCTATTTTAATATCTTTTACTTTACTATAGACATATTATAATAGCGTATAGTACTACATAGTAGATAGTTTCACGGATCCTTAGAGGATGGTTATCCCAAACATCTTTTAAGTTACTTGTATTTCAGTTGCTATTTCACTTGAGTTGAATTTATTGATATAAGAACGTTAATCCTGACTCGAGTGTTTTGTGTTTTGCTTTACGCTCGGGTCAGACTGAGTGGCACAGCATTTGAGAGTCACCTTTGGAGTTTGGAGCTTTGTTTCGAAGATCCGTCTCATATATTCAGATTTCCAGTTAATTGATTCAGAGATGCCATCTGTTTATATTCGAGCCTTCATTGTATCTGAGATATTCTATTATATTTTATTTTAAACTCTATTGTATATATAGTAGCTTCATGGACTACTATTTATCTATTCCGATGCTTATTATTGTAATACTATGTGTCTGTGATTCTGTGATTTATTTATTTACTGTATATGATGAGTTTTGCCAAATTTAAATTAACAATCTGATATTTTGAGCAATTCAAGTCCGACATGCGCGGATGCGAATGGTTGAAAATACCAGGTCGGTACACGATTAATATTCGAACAATTCAAATTCTAATTTTCACACGTCACTTTTGCTAGTGGTAGGGCCATTTGACTTAATTCATTATTTATAAATCTCATTGGTAAAATCCAATTTTACAAATTCAAGCGGTATCTTTTACTTACTATTATATACACCAGTTCTTTTCATCAACACTATATCACATTTGGACTTATGGCAATTGGTTTTGGTCGAAATTCCAATATCGTCCATATTCAACTTGGTTAGTTTATAAACAAAGTCATTGATTCAATATTATTAGCAGTACTACTCTGGCTATGGATTTTGATTTTGAATTAACTACAGTTGACCATGATACTAACCTTATATTATCAAGATGACAGATTCCCTATCGAATAGATCACTTCCAATGCTTCTCGGACTCGATAATAGTCGTTTGATGCATGTCATACCACGATTTAACTATAATCAAAGTGGAGTTTTCATATTAAGATCAACAATATTCTCAAGTCGAGAGGAATGTGTAATATCATCACTTCGAAATTTTCCATTTGATTTTGTTGCTATTAACCAAAAGGAAACTCTTAAACGAGTCATTCCATGGTTATCCAATAACTATTAGTACGTAAACTCTTTGTGTCTCCAACAGTTATGAGTAGCACATTGTCCAATATTTAGAAAGCGTTATGTGTTCTGGTCTTAATGGATGTATCGATATCCTTTCTTAAAATATCTTGAGCGGGAATATTTAAAACAATATTTTTTATACAATGTGATAAACTTATGATGATTACAATATTTTATGATTATTATCACATAACATATTATTTAAGGATTTTCTATTAAATATATTTACATTAATTATTTAATTAGTATATCACAATATAACAAATATATAATAGAAAACACCTTTTATGTAAAACAAAATTTCACTACAGAGTTACTATTTACAATAAAATATATACCCCTATATCATACGCCCTAACTCTATCATAAAATACATGTAGCTGTCGCATATCAAAAGGCTATCGAATGCCAACCAAAACAAGCTATCAAGTGTCAACCAAAACAAAGCTATTGAGTATCAAATATGAAGCTATCGAGTATTTACAAAATAAAGCTATCAAAGTTGAAAAACATAACTATCGAATGTTGACAAAATAATGCTATCGAGTGTTGAAAATACATAGCTATCAAATATTGACATATTCATGCTATCGAAGGTTAAAATTAAAAGCTATTACGCATTAAAAACGCAAAGCTATTGCAGGTTGAAAAATGCATAGCTATCGCAGGTTGAAAATTCTTATATCAAATCTTTGCACAAAATTATTTAGATAAAATTTCTCTAACTTTCAAAATCTTAATTATATGCCATAATTAATTAACTATTTCCGTTACTAATAAGATTATTCCTGTACTAAAAAATTCATAGTAATTTGAAATGCGTGGGAAAAATCTTCAAAGTTTCAAAAAATTTGAACTCCCTTCTTGTATCACACATATAAAAATTTCAAAGCCAAATAATTATTTTCGTATTTTTAATAATTAAGATACGAAACTAACACTTTTCTCATCTTAGAAAATTCCTATCAAATTCATAATTAGTTGGAAAATCATGAAATTTTTAAACCCACCTCCAAAGTAATATTCCGAAAAGCATATAAAAAATTCAATCAATTAAAGATCAAAATCTATGTTTTTAACTCAAAATTTCTTTAGGAAAAGTTCACAAAATTACCAAATGATAATCATAACCCATATAAATATTATCCAAGCCAAAAATGCATGATTTCACAATATACAAATTTGGATTTCACCTTAAATCCGAATTAAACAAGACAGCATATAAGAGATGTCAATATTATTCATCTTAGATTTGTTGTAGTGATCAGATTTGTATTAAGCTTCTTCTTTCCTAAGTTTTTTCTTCTTTTAAGTTGAAATGATGATAATAGAAATAATGGTTGTCGGCCTCCTTTTCTTTTGTTTTGTTTTATTTTGAGAATGAAAATGAATAGGTGGAGAGGGGGAGAGAATGTAAATAAATTTTTATTCCTTTTTGCCCTCCTTCGTTTCCCTAATAAAACGATCACCCTTATTATTATACAATTAAAGCTGAATTAATTTTCTTGGCAAATCCCTCAATTATCCATCTTATCCACATTACTTGTTTAATTGCCAACTAACTAAATTTTTGGAATGACGTGCAACAAAATTAGAGGCGTTACAATGTATATATTAATAATGTACAAACAATAATTTGAACATATTAGTAGACTTAACGTACGTTTGCTGAGATTTTTGATCAAAGGTTAGATGTTAGAGGCAATGACGTACGCAGAAAAAAAATTGATTAAAGTTTGATTAGAAGTTGGGTAGGTAGTAATTTGTAATGTATATTGTTTATTTTTTCTTTTTTTTTATAAAAATTACGAATTATTTTTATTATTCATTATTACTATCAATATTTAATTAAAAATTAATATTCAATCAAATTCAAAAACAATCTCAAATACATATTTAAACAGAAATCACGTCCCACTTATTTCAAATAAGTCGGACGTAATCAATACATCATAACACAGATAATAAATCCACTGATGTATCATACGTCCACCTATCAAAGATAAATCGAACGCACTTCACCCAATCCACTTTTCTTTTAGTGAATGTGCTACGGGACCATAGATTTAGCAGAAAGGCTGCTGAAAGAGGAATTTAAATTCAATAGAAAGGCGGCTGGCCAAGGAATGTAAAAGCTTTAATAAAAGTGAAAAGAGGTAAACCAAAACATGGGTAGCTTGGGATGTAGTGGGGTATATTTATGACTTCCTAAGCCGTGCAGTTAAAGTGCTCGGTAGATTCAATGCAGCAGATGTACAAAAAGTCATAACGGGGATACAGCGAGGATACAGTGAAATATAACGGATGACTCTAAAATAGCATATAAAATTCATACTTAATATTTTTACGAATATATAAATGGTAATTAAATAAAAAAATGACATTCAATTGAATTATAATTAATACATAAATACTTTTTTTGAATAAAACCACATAAGTCTATACTGCAAATAAACATAACAATATTATATAACATATAGTAGAATATTAGAGTATTTTCATTTCTAAAAATATATTAAAAATTCAATTGAATAAATTAATTTCATAATTCTATAATGTACAAGTCATTTTTCAATTCATTTCTTTTAAAGAAGATATGGCAAAAATAGCGGAATATATCAAAAATAACGGAATATAGCGGGATTTAAAGCGGAAACGCTATTTAGAGCTATATAGAGAAATCGTAGCGGTAAAATTCCACTACAAGATATAGCAGGATTATAGTAGGGCAATAGCGGAGCATTAACATATATTTATTTTAAGATGTTATGGGTACACTCTGTAATTTTGCTGGCATAAATAGATTTTGTTAAAATATGTATCAAAAATGTACAAAATCATACACTAAAAGAGGTCACTCATTAATCTATCATGTCCACAGGGAATGGAAAGAGAAATGGAAATGAATCAACTGCTGTAGCAGAGTGCAGAAATTATCAAATCAGTGTCAATAATTCTTGTAGCAATAATAAAATACACAGCTCAACAAGAAAAAAATTGCATACTGACATACATCAGTTACGCAAGCACAACATACAACAAAAACAAACAATTACCTTTCGTATATATTTTGCGACCAAATAGATCCAAGCAACTAAAACAAACAGTTACACTTAGTGTACATATTTGTTATCTATCAGTTGCAAAGAATAGCTGGTAATAACCTGATCCGGTTTAGCCATAGTTTCACAATGTTATAGCCAAGAAGCTGCAAGGAAACAAGTGTAAATTGTGATACAGGTACCTTTATACGTTCTTGTTAAATAAAGAAATAAATAAATTAGGAAAATAAATAAGGACTGAAGAAGAACGGTCAACCCACAAAAATTTCATATATTTAGTGTGTGCGCCGAAAGGTAATATTTTGTTCAGTTGCCAATATGTTAATATCCATATACGTTAATATCCATAAGAAAGAGAATCAGTTTTTCTGTTAGCGTCAGAGATGTGCACCAAGAGTCATGCATATGCTATATGACCACATGCTCGCCACACTTTACATCAAGTTCATTTGCTGTTTTAAATACACAACCTAAAAGAGAAGCCATAATTCCAGTGGGATACTATTTTGAACGAAAAATGTTCACAGTTCTAATACATAAATTTGAGTATAATTAATATGTTATCATATTATAACAGCAAGCATGTTATTGATTTTAACAAGATTTACGGGTATCCAGAGAGCCAAAAGAAAAGGATAAAAAGGAAAATAATAATAATAATAATAATCTAACAATGGATTTAGCATACCTTATTCTAGTTATCATACAGGCAAAAGATCCCAATCACCATCTGAAATATCAAGTATTTTGACCTCGCCGTCCTCCCTGACAATCTGCCAATAGTTTCCAAACTAGTGTTACCAGAGGCATGAAATATAACTTATTTGTTATACTAAAGTTCAGGTTATATACTCAGTAAATGCCCTTACAGTGTGTGTTCCTGAATAACAATCGAACTCGACTATTGTTCCACCATAATACCTGAATGAATGATTTGCCAGTATTATATAACCTCTTCTTATTAAACATGTTTCACTTTGTTCAGTAGCATGTGTACTGAAATCTGAAATGCTAAATATAAGAGAGCAAAGATAACATGAAAGAGCAACAGTTTTCTATAAGTGAAAGAAATGAACCATTTTGTAAACTGTAATTGTGACCAAATACTTTGCATAATCGTACCAAATTGACAAATGTCACGATAAACATGACACATCAATTTTCATATGGTGGTGGGATACTTTATATTTCTAAAATTCACTAAAACAGAGAAAAATTACACAATGGTTTGTTGTGGGAAGACCATTAACTTCTACAATAAGCATACACAAATAAGTGCAGCTTTCAGCCTGCCAAGGCATGATAACACTATACAGACACAATGAACATTACCTCTTATCTTGAGGGCACCATATTCTTACGGCTTCCCAAATGCAATTCTGTGAAGTGGTTTTCTTTTTACATGAGAAATGTTGAAACCCTGTATCATCAAGAAGAACCTTCATAAGCTAACAAGAAATATTAAATGTACAGAACATTTACAACAATGGAACATCAGTTTACCCATATCAGTTCCTCCATTTGGCAAATCCTATTCACAAGGCAGTTGAACATCATCAGTTAAGTAGTAAAATACCATAATACTGTGCTGTCGTAATTTTAGAATGCGCATGCTATAATTGAAAAAAGAACAAAGGAAAATACGAACACCAGACAAAAATATGATTGCATGACTGAAACTAAATATTTCATGTATTAAATAAAAATAATTTTTAGGCATCTTTCAGAGTGAGAACATGGAAAATCAAACACATTTAACAGAAAAGCTCACATTGTGTGAAGAAGTAGCCATTTCACATAGAACAAGTTGCAGAGCGGCATCTGAAGGAGAATATTTTGGTTTTGTAGGCTTGCTTCCCAACTTCTGCCTACATCCTTCTGCGCCACAATGGCAGTCTTGATCTGCTCCAAACTGGACAAATCTACAAATTTCATAATCATAAGTGCTTCATGAAAATCATAATCATAGAAAAGCCAACTTATAATCGTAACCACAATCAAACATACATACTGAAAAGGATCAGATAGGTAAAATTCCACACAAGAAAAGAAAACGACATACTGATAATCATAAGTAAGCTCCTCTCCTATTTTGATATCTCGAGAAGCAAATATACCAATTCGAGTCTCTCCATCAGTAGTCCTAAAAAAATATTGTAAGAGAGTTACCACTGAGATTGACAAATCAACAAAGTTACAATAAAACAAACCATTTCTGCATCTCAGTATTAGGCTGACAACTATGGTTTATGAATCTAGATTTATTTCCTTTGTATGTGGCATCAATAACCATATCCCGATTAATCTCACAAAGATAAAAGTTAGTCTCTCCACAATGCCTCATTTTCCATAACCTATCTTCACATGTTTTGTCATCAATAACTGTTAAAAAATATAAAGTCAGCTATCGTGGTTTATAATTCCATACAAAAAAATCCGAAGTTAAAAACACTTGCTCACCTTCACCCACATATTCTACGATAAAATCTCCTTGCTTAATATCTTCTTCTGCTAATATTCCAGCTCCACACTTCTCCGTCTATATTGTGACATAAATTAATACAGATAGTTATAGAAATATGCAAGTTTAATGGAATATAAGTTAATACAGACAGTCATATAATATCCATGTTTCTTTTTACTTATCTTTTTCTCTAATGCACTAACTCAAATTTTGGCTTTAGGCAAACCATTTCTTATATTTATTTCTCCAAAACACATTTCTCCCTCATTACAATAAATCAACATTTTTTCCTTCCTGCGCTCCACACATGCTGCATACCGATATCGCTGTGTGTGTGTGCGCACGCACGTGCATGCATGCAGTATTAATATGTAGCATATGTGATAAGCATTCTCATCTAGCCTCTATAAATGTTTGCAAAGCAAAAGGGGAATGCATTATATATTTCCACAGCTGTATCCTTGCGGCAACTATCAAGAATAACATTTTAAATGATTCTAGAGAATATATAAAAAATTCATATTAAGATGGAAATGGTAAGTATTTCCTATTAAGCCAACGGCAGCAACAGCTGTATATATCATGAGCCATTCAAATGGCAGTGACAGTATATTATTCATGATAATTTTTTGGGAATCAGTCAATGATATTCTTTCCTGGAAACCATCTGATGTCTAATACAGAATATGGATAAAGAAACATGTTCATTGTTTTTCATACTAAAATGAATAACGTCGGATATAGTAGTTCAATCGATATGAGATGTGAATGTACATACCTTAACTAATTTCATTTTCTTTACAGGACGTAAGTGAAAAGGTTTATTGACACATGAATCTCCACATTTGCAGCTACTAGAACAGGTAGACAAAAGCATCCTATACATACAAATGGAAAAGTACAAAGAAAATGTGAATAAAATTTAAGGTGTGTTCAACAACAAAAACTGTACACATTTTGATACATAACCGGAAATTGCTTACCAACATAGGCAATCTGCACCACAAGTCTGTGATGCTCTTGAAGGGGAACAGGTGCAAAATCCATCATCATCAGTACGCTTTTTAGGCCTTTTGGTAAGATAGACATCTTGGTAAAGTTAAAGAAATAATCTTGCACTATTTTAAATAACAAAATTTTAAATCATAAAGTACATGGGAGAAGGATGTCAAGGTGTGCGTATTAATATCTAGTTATTTTTCTTACCAATCATGTAATGCAAACACTTCTACCGCATTAAATTTACATGGAATCAACCACAGTAAGATATTAGTTAAGAATTATAGCTAATGCTGTGTTCATAGGACATTGTATCACCTCATCAGTTGAATGATGTAAGCATGCAAGCCCCTTCTACACACACACACAAAAAAAATCATAAGAGTTGTGTTCCAAAAATATCGTTCACTTAAGTAACATTCAAGACGACTTTAACCATTGTAAACAATCTCAGAAAAACCATAATTTTCCATTTGATCCATATGAATAAGTCACATATGCAATGCAAGTGGAAACTATTATTACAAGAAAAGCAAAACTAAATGAGAATGGCCCTCTAGTTTATATCAAAAAATGCACAAGGTTAAACTTGCACTGATTTAATCCGCCATTTTAGGATACTACGCTTGATAAATGTATAAGTCATAGATTTATCCTTCATGAACGAATCAGGAAGCTGAAATTCCACATGATGATCGCCTAATTGCTGGAGCATTTGCTCAAATACTTGTTCAATACCAATGCTCTACCAGTAAAATTTGAAAATTCATCAACATATTCATTCAATGCATCAACATTTCAATTAATGGAACTAGATTTTAAAAACAATATACCTTATTAGTCATGATATTGAATTTTTTTTTCTTTTCTAAATAACAGTTAAATTCTTCCTCTTATCTTTCAGCCTTCTATCGAATATCACCTTGTTGAAAGCACCAATTCAAGTCTTGACGTGAACCAAATCAACAATTTAGTTATTCAATAGCAGACCTAATTTATAGGCAAAATGAAGTTAAAAACTAAATAATAAAATTCTCAGTACCTAATATATTTCAGCTCGAATACGTGAAAGAGACATTTTTAACAAAATCAAACTTTAAAATTTTCGTACAAAAGTTAATGACTAAATGCGAATTGAAAATGAAAGAAACAACTCAACACTAAAAATTGGCATTTGCAATCAACGTATTTCACTGACAAAGTAACAAATGAAGATAAAGATGGTAGAAAAGTAGATTGACCGCAGCCGAATTTACCCGACGAAAGATCGCCGTGATTCGCCAAAGAAATTATTGCCGACTTGTGAAAAAGGGATTTGGAATAGTGATAAGTGAGGGGGTACGTAGAAGAATTTTGCTAGAGAGCTAGAAAAAAATTGATGCCGGTAGGTGCGATTTTTCTACGGTTCGTTTCATTGAATTCATTCCCTCGTATACTTGGACCTCTCTCCTTCGGGTTTTTTAACATTAAATTGCGTAGAAACAGCAGCGGTTAAAGGTCCGAATCTCTGGGTTGGAATTAGAGCGGATTCAATCCAAGGCTAATTAATTCTATTTCAATAACAATAATTCATTAACGATAAAATAAACGGTTATACACCGAAAATTATTTTATATGCACCGTCTCCTTTGCAAAACTACATTTTTTTCGTTTTGATCATCCTATTGAAGACTTTAAACTCATTTACACGAAATTATAAATTCCTAGCACTATATTAAGTTAAAATCCAACAAATTAAACTTTAGTATTTCCATTAATATTGTAATTTCTTTAGTTTTTAACAAAATTTCTTAGTTCCAACAAAATCAACTTTAATTTTAGAAAAAGAAATTTAAACATATTTAAATTAGAGTAGTTAGTTTTGAATGTTGTCTTAATTTAAAATTTATGTTTCATTAACTTCATCAAAAATTTAAAATTTTGATCAAATATTATTAATTTTAATGTTTTAATATGATGAGTTATAAGAAAAGGACTAAAAATTGCAAGGGTAACTTGATCATAGATTTTCTTAGTGAAATAATGGTGCATGATATGTGATTTTTGGCGTATGATTATGATACCTCTAATTTTTAATAGCATTATTCAGCAGATTTAATTGGGTAAATTAAATAGAATAATATAAATAATTAAAGTGATAATCAGACTGGGATTTGAAAATAAAGTTAAGGGTCGTGCTTAATTGTTCAAATGGGCTTAAGAATGGTTTATAAGCAAATTAATTTACATAAGGCATATTGAGAAATAGCCGCAACCTATTACCGTAACTCTTATATATCCACGGCTTTACCATCCATTCACGTTCATTTTCATTTTTCACAAAAACGTAAACAAAAGAGAAGAATAGCCGGCCATTGCTAACGAAGAAAAGAGGAGAAAATTAAGTTAAAGCTAGGGATTTAAGGAAGGGGACCAATCTCAATCAAATCTCAAATTCTTTATCTTAATCAAGGTGAATAATAGTCTATATCATCTCTATTTTGTTTTTATGATCATTTGTTTTTGGGTTTAAGATTATATCCATTTTTATGATGATTTGGATGATGATATGGTTGGATCATAACATATTTGATTTAAACAGGATTGTTTAAATATGATTTTATGCAGTTTTAAGGGTAAAACCGATTAAAGTAATTTAGAATGCCATGAGAAAATTTTATGTCATGTAAAACATGATTTTGGAGTTGGGTTTCAATTTTTATATTTTTCCAAGTTATGGAGAACTTATTATGAATTTTCAAAGAAAAATATGATTAATTGGGTTTAGAAATTTATTTCAGAAATTATATTGAGAATTTTGATAACATACTAAAAGTGGATTTATACGATTTTTGAGGATTTTCTAAGTGATTTACTATGAGAATTAAATTATTTTGAAATGAGGACCTAAATGATTTAATTGTTTTGCTTAATGGAAGGGCTATTTGTTAAATTAATCTTGGTTTAGATCTGAAATTATGCGGCAATTATTTTTGTAAAGAATTTGAAAAGTTGAGGCAACCAATCACATGTTTACAAGTAGATAGGTTAGTTAGAAAGTATTTGCTTTAGTTGACATTAAATCATTTTTACCCAAAAAAGTGGGTTACGCCTCTTTCAGAAGCACCTTTCGACTTATAGCTTTCGCCTTTAATTAAGTCAAAACCTACCAGCTAAGCCGTAACGAATACACAAGGTATCACAAGTATGGTACGTGGTGGATTGGAAAAGGGAGGAAGGTATGGTGTCGAAATCATTGCTTTCGATAGGGGTCGAAACCTTTGTTTTGTTTTCTAAAAGAAATTTGCTTATCTGTTTTACTAAATGCTTTCAAAGGTGTAAAATATATGCTTTCGAAGGGTCTTTAGAATAGCTTTGAAAGGGGGTTGCCGCCTTATTGTTTAAAGTATAACTTTCGAACGAGTTACTTAGTTTCCAAACTAATGATTTAAAAATAGGTAGTTTCGACCTAGAGAAACCCTTCTGTCGACCTTATGCCTTTCATAGAAATTGAAGATATCAATGCTTTCGAAATGTAGCATTTGTTTTGTAAATATGAGCCACTTCCTATAGCTTTTGAAAGGGGTTAATGGTTTCAAAGGGGGGTTCAAGGCTAATCTTCAAACGTTTTACTTATGTGGTTTAAGCTTTCGAAAGGATGGTTCCGATGCCATCAAGTTTTTCCCCAAACACTTTTATACGATAAATAAAGGTTTCGAAAGAAATACTTTAATATATGTTCACTTTGACCCAAAAGATATTTTAAAGATAACTCTAATGGTTTCGAATGGGTACTTTTAAATGGTTTCGAAGCTAAGCTTCTATGGTTGAATGGTAATACTTTAATACATTCGAAAGGTTTCGAAAGGAAGGTTTTAAAGTGTTTCGAAAGGCAGGTGCCTAGAGTTTTGAAAAGAAGATTTTAATGCTTTCAAAAGGAAGTTTTCTAATGGTTTTGAAAGTAATGATTAAAGGTTTCGAAAGCCTTAGTTTTCAAAACAAATAATATAATCTCATTTTGAAGGAAAACCATGGCATAATAAAAGAGTTTTGAAATGATTTTAAGTATGGAGTTTAGAAGAAGTTTCCTTGATTAATAGGTTAAAGGGATTAACCAAATTTTATATAAAATGATTTCAAGGATATTAAACCACAAGTGTTGGTATTATTATGTTATTATGTTTACTTCTTCATATAATACATACATACATACATACATACATATATATATATATATATATTCACATTGTAATGGACCCATAACTGTATTTTGAAGAGAAAGGAATAATAACCACCTAGGTTAACCCAGTAGTGAATATAATTAACTCCTGAATGAGTAGAATTACATCTAGGAGGTCAGATGGACTAGAACGTAGGATGTCTAAATATTGAAGTTGTCGTATTAACCCATGAAAACTATGTTTAGGAAAATTTATTGGCAGGGGCTAATAGGTTCATAGTAAACCCATGAAAACTATGATTAGATTAAGTTATTGGCAAGGGCCAATATGTTTGTAGTGAACCCATGAAAACTATATCCGGATTAAGTTATCGACAGATGTCAATAGATTCCTAGTCAACCTATGAAAACTAGGATAGAGGGAAGTTATTGGAGTTACCAATTGGTTCAGGGAGAAACCATGAAACAATGATGGTATTCGCAGAGGCCAATAAGTTTTTAGTGATCCCATGAAAACTAAGAAATAGGACATGGTGTCCATAAATTTAAACATGTTAATAGTAAGCATATGAAAGCTATGAAATTGGACGGGGAGTCCATGAATTGTAAACAGGTTATTAGTCAGCCCATAAAAACCAATGGGTTAATAGTAACCCTAAAAACTATTTACTGAGATTGATATTCAAAATGAATGGGGATGGGTAATCCAGAATTGATTTACTTGTTTTGCATATTATCATAATATTTTGAAATGTTATGTTTTAACCATTGTGGATGTAGGAGCACAGTATCTAGTTTCATAAAGTTTTGAATAAGATAGTAGTGAGGGAAAAAACTAATTCCGTTAAGCGGCGTAGTCTCACTAGATATCTAAATGGTTTGAGATGGTAGATTATTATTCATACTATGCTTTATGTCTGACTCGAAGTTTATGTTTTCCCTTTAAACTCTCGATGCTCAATTGATTTTGAGTAGTTTGGGAGTTAAGATTTTTAGGTATCTCTTTGGACGTATATGCTTTCGTAGACGTGCATGAGGTATGATGGCTACTTAGAGTTCTCTTTTATTTTGATTATGCTGTATTGTTGTTGTAAAGGAAAAGTTGTTATATTGCACACACACACAGTGATCATCCAAGGGGGCATCTTTATATGTCCCTCTTGGCGTATGTTGTAATAAATATATTTTCTTTGAACATAGCTCTCGTATTAGAATTATGTAATGAATTTGAAATGCTTTGTAATGGAATGAGAAAGTTTTTTGGTGATTTAAAATTTTGTCCTTATCTATGTGTATCTGTTATATAAATGTATCTAACATCACTATATTTAGTCGTCGACGATCAAGACCAAGGATGACTACAACATCCGTAGCCGTTAGTTTTGGGCTTCTAAGTGGTGGATGTTACAAGGTGGTACCAGAGCATAGGTTTATGAAACTTAAAAGAAATTTAAACTTAAAAGATTTTCAAAACAGAATCCAATGAATCAGAAAATAAGATCGGGGTTTGGGTTAACGCTATAGTAATTTACATGTATTTGATATATAGATATGTACATATAAGTACGTATTCCCCTCTCTCTCTTAGACCGTTCTATTGTATCTTACTAAGGATCGTATGCCGATTTACGAGAAAGAAGATACGAAGACTGGAAATGGAAGAGGAAATCTCGATGGAGGAAGCACCGAAACCAATGGAAATGCTCGACCTACCAAAAGGAACCCGGGTCAACAGGTTAATGCTAACCAAAATGCAGATGCCAATGTAGAAGCTGGAAATCCACCGGTGGATATGGAGGTGATGTACAGTTTTTCATCAATATAATGCAAGCTAGAGCTACTACTGGTGTTGTTGGAAATATGGAAGGAGCTAATCATGTGGATCCAATTAGGAATAATTAAGCTAAGCTGAGCAGGGATTACAGCAGTTTGGTGGAAAGCCGTTTATGGGAATGGAGGATGCTATAGAAGTTGTGGATTGGCTATTGCATTGTGAGAGAAACTTCGCTGATTTGGGTTTGGATGATGCGTAGAAGAGGAGGTTGGCCTCCAAGCAGTTGCATAGGGCAGCGCTTCATTGGTGGAATAGTGTTACTTTTGGGGTTCTGGAGGAGGAGTTGACTTGGGTAGATTTTAGAGGGAGATTTGAACAGAGGTTTTTATCTGAAGTTGCTAAGTCAGCATTGCTGAGAAAGTTTATGGATTTGGTGCAGGGAGAAGAGTCGGTAATCGAGTATGCTACTAAGTCTGATGAGTTATCTTGATATGGGCATGCTAATATAGACATTAACATCAGGAAAAATGAGAGGCTCGTTTGGGGATTGAGACCTAAGCTTGCTAGGGCGCCCCTGACACATATCCGTGGTCCTTGTAATGTAGTTGTGGAGATGGCAATCTTCCATAAAGAGACGCTTTTTATTTGTGCTAGGGAAAAGCCGGTTAAAACCCAGGATTCTCAAAGAAAGAAAAGGAAGTTCTTTAAGAAGAAGGGAGCCCAGAAGGGGGAGGCAACCCAAAAGGCAAAGGCTGATTTAGTTTGCTTCAAATGTGACAAGAAGGGTCATTATGGTCATGAGTGCCGGTCAGGCAAGGGGAAGAGGGTTGTAGAAAAGAAAGGTGTGAAGTGCTTCAACTGTGACTAAGTTGAGCATTATAAGAATCAGTGAGCAGAACCAGTTATGGCGGACAAAGGGAAGATTTTTGCTGTTGGACCTTCATTTGCCAGGCCAACTGTAGCTGAAAAAGGGAAAACTATGATGGAAGGCACGCTTTTGATTCAAAGTAACCAGCTAGTATATTATTTGATACTAGTGCATCACATTCATTTATATCTCAAAATTTGGTTGATAGGTTATTCTTAGAATCCACATACCTTGTTACTTCCTTAAGGGTTGTGAATCTTATAGGAGGGTATGCAACTCTAGGGACGAGATGTGACTAGTTAGAAATAGACTTGTTAGGTTATAAGTTTTCATGTAGTATGTATTTTTATGATTTCGTAGATTTCGAAATCATTTTGGGTGTGGATTGGTTGAGTAACTATCAGCTAGGATATTTTGCCAGGATGGGAAGATATCACTAAAACATCCTGATAGTCACGACCAAATCATATTATCAGTGGAAAATTCTGACCGGAGTAGTTGTACTTTGTCAAGTGCTATGAAAGTGGCAGAAGATTTAAGTAAGGTTCAAGTAGTAAGGGATTTTGCAGATGTCTTTGAGCCGGTAACGGAACTACCACCGAAACAAGCTGTTGAGTTTCGGATAGATCTCGTGCTAGGAGCTAAACCTGTGAGTAGACCATCTAGTAGGATGACACCGACTGAGATGAAGAATAAAGATGTAGATAGTGGATCTAGAAGGAATGAATTTTATTAGAACAAGCAATTTGCCTTAGGAAACGACCGCACTGTTCGTAAAGAAACCAGATGGGTCGTTGAGGATGTATATCGACTATCGTAAGTTGAATGAGAGGACGATTAAGAATAAATATCCTTTAATGAGAATAGATGATCTATTTGACCAGTTAGTGGAGCCAGAGTGTTTTCCCAATTGGATATGCGACAGGTTTCATCAGTGAAGAGTGGCAGAGAACAGTATTCCTTCGACAGCATTTCCGACTAGGTAGGGAGGTTGGGCAGTGATCTTTGTGGTAGCGGGGATGGTTCTTATGAGTGGTTAGTAATGTCATTCGGGTTAACGAATGCACCTGCTTTCTTCGTGTATTTAATGAACTGAGTCTTCCGAGAGTATTTGGATAGATTCGTGTGGGTGTTTATAGATAGCATTTTAGTGTACTCTAAGGATGAAAGAGAGTATGAAGATCATCTTAGAGTGGTGCTTGGCTGAGGCAGCATCAACTAAAAGAAAAGTTTTCCAAGTGTCATTTTTAGAAGAAAGATGTTAAGTTTCTTAGTCACATGGTTTAAGAGAAGGGCTTGTCATTCGATCCAGATAAGATCGAAGCGGTTAATAATTGGAAGAGACCGAAGACAGTGACTGAGATTAGAAGTTTTCTTAGACTTGCTGGCTATTACCGAAGATTCATCAAGGATTTCTCATGGATAGCAGCATCTTTGACTAAGCTCAGGAAGGATGTGAAGTATGTCTGGTCCGACAAATGTGAGGAAGCATTCCTTAAGTCAAAGTATTTGTTGACCAATGCACTTGTGTTAGAAATTCCAGATAGAAACCAAGGGTTGGTGGTGTATACTGATGCACGTAGAACGTGATTGGAAGTTGTGTTGATGCAGAAGGGTAAAGTGATTATCTACGCTTCACGATAGCTTAGACCGTAGGAAGTGAGATATCCTACTCATGATTTGGATTTGGCTTTGGTGATCTACGCATTGAAGATTTGAAGGCATTATCCCTTAGGGAAGAGGTTTGAGCTATACACAGATCATAAGTCTTTAAGGTACATATTCTCTTAGAAGGAGTTGAATATGAGACAGTAGAGGTGGATGGAGTTTTTGGACGCTTATGATTTTGGTATAGAGTATACACCTAGCAAAAGGAAATAAAGTAGTGGACGCTCTTAGCAGAAGATATCAGAATGTGGTGTTAGCTATGTTGGCAAAATGGAGATATTTAGAAGCTTTGACTACTTGTAGTGCACAATTAAGGTCGACTGCTAGTTCTAGTCAGAGTACCGTCATGTTGTCCTATTTAGAACTTCGATCAGTATTTATCGAAAGGATTGCTTCTAAGCAGAAGGAGGGTCCATTGTTAGTCGAGAAAATTAGGAGGCTTGAGGTTGGAACTGATATTGATGATCTAAAAGATTTTAGTCCTGACTAGAGGGGATGGTTGAAAAAGAAGGGAAGGTTGTGTTTTCCAAATGTTGAGGACTTAAGGAAAAAAGTTCTTAGAGAATATCCTCAACTCAGGTTTAGGATTCATCCTGGAGGGACCAAGATGTATCGATATATGAAGAGGAGCATCTATTGGGAAGGTATGAAGAGGGATGTTGGCTTGTGGGTTAGGCAGTGTGCAAACTGTAAACAAGTGAAAGCCAAACATCAGAAGCCGAGTGGATTGCTTCAACCTTTATAGATTCCAGTTTGGAAATGACATTCGGTATCTATGATTTTATAAACGGGTTACCAAGGTCAAATAAGGGAAATGAACTTATATGGGTCATAGTTGACAGGTTGACCGAGAGTGCCCATTTTATTCCAGTTAAATCAACCAGGACGTCACATGTTTTAGCTAAGTTGTTCATGAAGAACATAGTAGACTACATGGTTTTCCTAATAGTATAGTCAGTGACAGAGAGTTGCTTTGTTTACTAGCAAATTCTGGAAGAGTCTATAGGATGTGTTAGGCATTAAGCTCAATATGAATACTACATATCACCCACAGACGGATGGGCGGGCAAAGAGAATCAATAAGGACTCGAGGATTTACTAAGAGCTTGTGTGTTGGACTATGGTGGATCTTGGGAAGATCACCTACATTTGGTTGGGTTTTCTTGTAATAGTAGTTATCAGACTAGCATGGGAATGGCGCCTTTTGAAGCTTTGTATGTAAGGCCATGTAAATCACCAACATGTTGGTCGAAGACTGGTGACAGATTAGTCTTAGGTCCAGATGTGGTTAGAGAGGCGACAGAGAAGATTGAGTTGATCCGAGAAAGGATGAAGGAAGCTTAGTCAATGGAAAAAAGTTACGTAGATAAGAGGCGTAAAGACCTAGAATTCTCAGTTGAAGATTCATTAAATTATCACCATTGAAGGGTGTGGTACGATTTGGAAAGTCAGGAAAACTGGCATCGATATATTTTGGTGCATTCCAAATTATAGAGAGGATTGGAAAGCTCGCATACAGAGTAGAGCTGCCGAGCAGTATGGCAGGTGTCCATAATGTGTTTCATGTGTCTCATTTTTGCAAGTATATGCATGATCCAGAGACTATTCCTCCAACAAGGTTAGAAGATTTGATAGTAGAGTCTATTTTGACTTTTGTTAGACAATCAGTTCGAGTTGTAGCGAGAGATGGGAAAAGATTAAAGAACTAGACAGCCAAGTTTGTGAAAGTTCAGTGGTGCGACAACAAGAAGGAATGTACTTCGGAGACATAAGATGAGTTTAGAGATACTTATCCTAATATGCTTTGAAGGTATGTCTATATGAGATTTATATAGATAGTTGCTAGTCAGATGCTAGTATGGTTGTTAGGAGTGGTTACAAATGATTGCTATGTTTAGTTTTTAGTCCTTACTGAATTTCGAGGACAAAATTCTTTAAGGATGGGGGCTCGTGATGCCCCTAATTTTTAATAACATTATTTAGGAGATTTAATCAGATAAATTAAGTAAAATAATGTAAATAATTAGAGTGATAAGGGTATTGAGATTTGAAAATAAAATTAAGGGTCGTGCGTAATTGTTTAAATAAGCTTAAGAATGGTTTATAAGCAACTTAATTTACATAAGGGCATATTGGGAAATAGCCGCACCTTAATAACATAACCCTTATATATCCACTACTTTACCATTAATTCACATTCATTTTCATTTTTCACAAAAACGTGAACAAAAGAGAAGAATAGCGGCCATTGCTAAGGAAGAAAAGAGGAAAAAATTAAATCAAAGCTAGGGATTTAAGCAAGGGGACTAATCTCAATCAGATCTCAAATTCCTTATTTTAATCAAGGTGCATGATCATTTTTTGGGTTTAAGATTAAATTCATTTTTATGATGATTTGGATGATGAAATGCTTGAATCATAACATGTTTGATTTAAACAAGATTGTTTAAATACGATTTTATACGGTGTTAAGGGTAAAACCTATTATAAGAAATTTCGAATGCCAAGAGAAGATTTTATGTCATGTAAAATATGATTTTGGAGTTGGGTTTTGATTTTTATAATTTTTCAGGTTATGGAGAATTTATTATGAATTTTCAAAGGAAAACATGGTTAATTGGATTTAGAAGTTTATTTCGAAAATTACATTGAGAATTTGGGTCTGAAATTTAGATAGGTTAGATAACATTTTAAAGGTAAATTCTATGATTTTTGGGGATTTTTCCCAAGTGATTTACTATGAGAATTAAATTATTTTGAAAGAAGGACCTAAATGATTTAATTGTTTTGCTTAATGGAAGGGCTTGTTTGTTAAATTAATCTTGATTTAGATATGAAATTATGCGGCAGTTGTTTTTGTATAGAATTTGAAAAGTTGAGGCAACTAATCACATGTTTAAAAGTAGGCAGGTTAGTTAGAAACTATTTGCTTTAATTGTCATTAAATTAGTTTTTACCCAGAAAAGTGGGTTGCGCCTCTTTAAGAAGCACCTTTCGAATCATAGTTTCCGCCTTCAATCAAGTCGAAACCTACCAGCTAAGCCGAAACCAATACACAAGATATCACAAGTATGGTACGTAGTGGATTGGAAAAAAGGGAGAAGGTGTGATGTCTAAATCATTGCTTTCAATAGGGGTCGAAACATTTGTTTTGTTTTCTAAAAGAAATGCGCTTGCCTATTTTACTAAATGCTTTCAAAGGTGTCAAAATATATTCTTTCGAAAGGGTCTTTAGAACAGCTTTGGGAAGGGGGTTGCCGCCTTATTGTTTAAAGTATAGCTTTCGAATGACTTACTTAGTTTCCAAACTAAAGATTTAAAAAAGGGTAGTTTCGACCTATCAGAAACCCTTCTGTCGACCTTATGCCTTTTAAAGGAATTGAAGATATCAATGCTTTCGAAAGGTAGCCTTTGTTATGTAAATATGAGCAACTTCCTAAAGCTTTTGAAAGAGGTTAATGGCTTTGAAAGGGGTTTCGAAGCTAACCTTCAAATACTTATATAGTTTAAGGTTTCTAAAGGATGGTTCTGATGCCATAAAATTTTCCCCAAACACTTTCATATGATCAATAATGGTTTCGAAAGAGATACTCTCGTTTATGTTCACTTTGACCCAAAAGATATTTTAAAGAAAAATCCAACGATTTCAAAAGGGGTACTTTCAAATAGTTTTAAAGCCAAGCTTCTATGGTTAATGGTAATAACTTAATACATTCAAAAGGTTTCGAAAGAAAGGTTTTGAAGTGTTTCGAAAGGCAGGTGCCTAGAGTTTCGAAAGTGCTTTCGGAAGGAAGTTTTCCAATGGTTTTGAAAGTAATGATTAAAGGTTTCGAAAGCCTTAGTTTCTAAAACAAGCAACCAATCTCATTTTAAAGGAAAACCATGACACAATAAAAGATTTTTGAAATGATTTTAAGCATGGAGTTTAGAAGAAGTTTCCTTGATTAATAGGTTAAAGGGATTAACCAAATTTATATAAAATGATTTTGAGGATATTAAACCACAGGTGTTGGTATTATTATGTTATTACTTCTTCGTGTGTGTATACACACACACACACACACACACTGTAACGGACTCATAAATGCATTTCAAGGAGGAAGGGCAGAATAACCAGCTGGGTTAACCCTGTAGTTAATATAATTAACTCCTGAATGAGTAAAATTACATCCAGGAGGTCAGATAGACCAAAATGTAGGATGACTTAATATTGAAGTTGGCAAATGGTGAGGTTCATAGTAAACCCGTGAAAACTATGTTTAGGAAAAGTTATTGGCAGGTGACGCAGCGGATTATTCAAAATAAACTTCAATCGATGAAATGTAGCAATCGGTGAGTTGATGATACCGAAATGCCCAAGTTCGCTGATCCAAAGATACCGAACTCTAGCTATCTCAAACGCGTTGATAGCGCACTATACCGCGTTTAAAGATCTACGATTCTTCGCACGTTGATCTAGCGCACTAGATTCCGTGAATCGGCTTCTTCAATCGTTGAATCGAGCGCACTCGATTAACCGAAAGAGGAGATAGGAGATCACACTCAACTACCAATTGTATGTAAGCACAAAGCTAACAAAAGGAAATTTTATTCAATATTCAACAACCTTTACAAATGACACAACTCGCATATTTATAGGCTTACAACTCACACACAACGGAAAAGAATTACAACACAAACGATTTGCTAACATTCGGTAACGACTCAAAACAACAACGACTTATAGGGTGACTCGGCCAAGCTTCAGCGACTCAACATTCTCGGCAGCGACTTAATATAGCTCGGTAGCGGTTCAAGGAGATTTCAGCGACTCAAGCATGTCTCGGCTACTATCTTGCGACTTATAATTAAGTCGTTCGCGACTTACTATCTCCCCAAACAACGCTAAGTCGCTTCGCGACTCAAATTTATGTCGTTCGCGACTTATCTTCGCGCGCAGTACTGAGGTAGGAAGTTGCGACTTAGGGTTTTGGCATGTGGTGGGAAATCGTTGTGAGTCGTTGTGGTTGAAGGATGGAATGAGTCGTATGTCGGCCTGGGTGATGAGTCGTGGATGGGATGTGATGAGTCGAATTGAGTTGCTGACTCGTGACAATTTATGAGTCGTGGAGGAGTTGGGCTTGGAGTTGATGTCTCGTGAGGGGTGAGTTGTGGTGATGAGTCGCGTGAGGGGGCTCTGGGGATGAGTCGCGTGCGACTTAGGGTGGAGTGATCTGGGATGAGTCGGCAGAGATGAGTCGCGATTTAAGGTAGTTGCTTCATCATCCTCCCCTTGTTGGAAAGAATTCGTCCTCGAATTCGCACTCTCGTCATTTCCGTCAAGTTCCTCCCCATAATACGGAATTAGATGTTTGACATTGAAAATATCAGAAGTATGAACATTTTCCGGCAACTTTAATCGATATGCATTATCATTGATCCTCTTCAAGATTTCTACTGGACCAATCTTTCGTGCTTTCAACTTATTGTAAGTTCCAACTGGAAAACGATCTTTCGTCAATACCGCATAAACAAAATCACCCTCGTTGAAGACAACACTTCTTCGTTTCTTATCCGCCATTTGTTTATACCTCTCATTTGATTTCTCCAATCGTTCCTGAACGATTCTATGGCATTCTGTCAACCCATCAACAAAATCAACAGCCCGTTTATCAACTCCTTTCTGATATGGTACTACTGCCAAATTCAACGGTCCCTTTGGTAAACTTGAATATACAATCTGAAATGGACTGAACCCTGTACTTCGGTTATTTGCATGGTTGTGAGCAAATTCTGCCTGGCATAGCTTCATGTCCCAACTTCTCAAATTATCCTGTACAAGACAGCGCAACAAATTCCCCAATGACCTGTTAACAACTTCTGTCTGCCCATCAGTTTGTGGATGATAAGCACTGCTAAATTTCAGTTTCGTTCCCACCATCTTCCACAAACTCAACCAAAAGTGACTCAGAAAACGAGTATCTCGATCAGAAACAATAGATTCTGGTAAACCATGAAGTCGATAAATCTCCTTGAAAAATAACTGTGCTACTCGAACTGCATCTGCTGTCTTCTTGCAAGCGACAAAATGTGCCATCTTTGAAAACCTGTCCACCACAACAAATATCGAATCATGTCCCCTTTGAGTTCTCGGCAAACCCAAAACGAAATCCATGCTAATATCAACCCATGGCTTAGATGGTACTGGTAATGGCATATACAAACCTGCATTCGTTGCTGTTCCTTTTGAAACCTGGCAAATATGGCATCTCTCCACGAACCTTTCAACCTCTTTTCTCATCGACGGCCAAAAGTAAGACTGTGAAATCAACTGCAAAGTACGATCACGGCCCACATGCCCTTCCTCATGTAATTCCTTGACAATTTTCAACCTCAAGCTACAGTCTGGAATACATAAACGACTTCCTTTAAACAGAAAACCATCAACCAACAAAAATTCATCGGTACTTCCGTCCTTCACTTTCTCAACAAATTTCACAAAGTAAGGATCTTCTTCAAGCATCTCTGGCAACATTTCAAACCCCATCACTTCCACCTTCATTGTTGTTAGTAAATGACTCCTCCTACTCAAAGCATCAGCTACCCGATTTGTCACCCCTGATTTGTGCTTAACGACAAAAGTAAACTGCTGCAAATAAGCAATCCATGATGCATGTCTCGCAGAGATTTTATCATGTCCCTGTAAATGTTTCAAAGCTTCGTGATCAGTGTAAAGAACGAATTCCTTCTGAAATAGGTAGTGTCTCCAATGCTTAACAGCTTGCACAACAGCGTAAAATTCAACGTCATATGTACTGTATCTCATCTTTGCCCCTGATAACTTTTCACTGAAATATGCAATAGGTCTCCCCTGTTGACTCAACACTCCTCCAATCCCAACCTTTGATGCATCAGTGTGTAGCTCAAACAACAACTGAAAATTAGGTAAAACAAGAATTGGCGCTGTCGTCAACAGTTCTTTGATTCGTTCAAAAGCAATCCCGGCTTCTTCTGTCCATGAAAACTGTTTACCCTTCATGCAATCAGTAACTGGAGCAATCACGCTACTGAAGTGTGGAATGAATCTTCGGTAGAATGACGCTAGCCCATGAAAGCTTCTCACTTCCGTAATTGTCTTTGGCTGTGGCCAATTCCTGACTGCCTCAACTTTACTCTGATCAACCTGAATACCTTCTCCTGAAACAACATAACCCAGAAATAAAACACTGTGCGTCATAAACACACATTTCTTCGTAGCAGCATAAAATTGTTCCTCACGAAGAATAATCAATACTTCCCTCAAATGTTGAACATGCTCCTCCGTACTCCTGCTGTAAATCAGAATATCATCGAAATAAACCACGACGAACTTCCCAATGAATGGTCTAAAGATTTGATTCATCACCCGCATGAATGTACTAGGTGCATTTGACAAACCAAATGGCATAACCAACCATTCGTATAACCCCTCTCTTGTCTTGAAAGCTGTCTTCCATTCGTCTCCAGGTCTAATCCGAATTTGATGATAACCACTCTTCAAATCAATCTTCGAGAATATAGTTGCCCCACTCAACTGATCCAACAAATCATCCAACCTCGGCATAGGAAATCTATAACGAACAGTGATCTTATTCAAAGCTCTACTATCAGTGCACATCCTCCAAGTTCCGTCCTTCTTTGGTACTAACAATGCAGGCACAGCACAAGGACTCAAACTTTCCTGGATACGTCCCTGCTCAAGCAACTCTTCCACCTGCCTTCGTAACTCCTCATGTTCCTTCGGACTCATTCGGTAATGTGGTCGATGTGATAACACTGCTCCTGGAACAAGATCAATTTGATGTTGAATGTCTCTAAGTGGCGGTAACTCCTTTGGCAACTCCTCTGGAAAGACATCCTCAAATTCTTTCAAAACTGGCTTTGCTTCTTCCGGGATTTCAACTTCTTCACTGCTCTCTCGTCCAATCAACAAAAATACTTCAGGTTCTTCCTCTACTTCCTTGACAAACTCTTTCAAAGTCAACAGAGTTTTCAATTCCTCAATCTCCTCCAGTTTGTTCTCCTTCTGCTGTTGCTTCTTAGGAACCAAAGTGATTTTAGTACCCTCGAACATGAAACTGTAACTGTTGGCACGATCGTCATGCTGAACTGCTCTATCAAACTGCCATGGTCTGCCCAACAATAAGTGACAAACATCCATATCTACGACATCACACCAAATTTCATCCTTGTACTTTTTTCCAATCGAAAAATTCACACAAGCTCTCCGACACACTTTCACTTCACCTCCCTTCCTTAACCATGCTAGCTTGTATGGTTTAGGATGCTTCTCGGTCTTCAAGTTCAACTTTCTCACTGCTTCTGTAGAAATAATATTATCACAACTTCCTGCATCAATAACGAACTTGCAAACTTTCCCCAGAATAGTACGTGTCGATTGAAAAATATTGCTTCTCAGCCAACTACAATCCTCCTCTTGCTTTGGTGTCAAACAACTTCTCCTCATCATAAGATTACAACCTTCATCACCCGACACTTCTTCTTTCTCCTCAACATAAGGTGTATTTGAACATTCTGCCTCCTCACCATCATCTGCCTCAACCTCTGCAACCATGGTTCTCTTCTTCGGCTTTGGACATTCGTTGCTTTTGTGACCCAACTCCTGGCAATTATAACATTTGAAAACACTACTAGCCTTTGCTTTCTCAGCCTCCTTCACCACTGGCTTGGTAACTGGTTTAGGAACATTAGAACTTCCGCCAACACCCTTCACTAGATTATTAGAATTAGTAAACACACCACCTCCACGCCTTCCTTGTTTCTCCCAAGCTAACGCTTTCTGATGTGCTTCTGCAACTGATCTAGGATCAAACATATTAACCATATCCTGGATCTGCATTCTCAAACCTCCAATAAATCTAGCAGTTAACTGTTCTTCAGTCTCCATAATATCGTTCCTGGCAATGAGTTGGTAAAATTCATCAGCATAATCACCAACAGACTTTGTCCCTTGCCTCAGATTCTGCAACCTCTGGTACATAAGTGATTGATAGTTGTAAGGTAAGAAAGTAGATCTCATCAACTTCTTCATCTTATTCCACGATTCTATCTTTGACTTCCCCATTCTCTCCCTGGTAAGTTTAGTTTGTTGCCACCACGCCAAAGCTCTCCCCCTCAGCCTTGTAGCAACTAACTTTACCCTTCGATTCTCCGGAACCTCCTTGAAATCAAATATCTCCTCCACGTTAGACAACCAATCTAAAAATTCCTCAGCTACCATCCCACCTTTAAACTCCGGAATCTCCATCTTCATTCCCGATTCCCATCGACGATCATCATCTATATCTCGATTCTGACGTCGTGTTTGTTCTCGATCTCGATGCATACTCCCTCTGTCACCAACAAATTCCTCATCAAAATCTGAAGTATATCGTTGTCGATCACGACCTCCAACATCTCTATCACTACTCCTTCGATCAACATTCCTATCACGATTATCAACACTTCTATGATCTTCTGTTCTCTCCCGATCTGAATGTATCGAAGTTCTACTTCTTCCATGGCTCGATTCAGGTGAAATTCTTCTTCTACTTTGATTCATTTCAAGCATCATTCTCTCTAATCGACCAATTCCTTCATTCAACTTTTCAGTAAAGCTCTCGTGGATTCGTTGCTCCATTTCATCGGCCTCTTCTCTTCCATACAAGGCATTAATGTTGCGATGGCGTTGAGCTCGTCTCGGTGGCATGATTGAACTTCTCCAAACTTCAACAAATCAAACTTCAACAATTTTGACTTCAACAATCTTCAAACAAAACAACTCCAAAACTACAATTCAAATCAACTAGTACGGCTTCAAGCTTGCTTCGAACTTCAACACCTTTCCCACACTTTGATCCAAGAGATTATGGATCACAAACCCCAAACTTGTTGCAACTCCAATATAAACACGATGAACAACTTCAAACTTCAAAAACTTGGCTCCAAGAATCAACTTAGCTATGATTGGCTAAGTATGGCTCTGATACCAAAACTGACGCAGCGGATTATTCAAAATAAACTTCAATCGATGAAATGTAGCAATCGGTGAGTTGATGATACCGAAATGCCCAAGTTCGCTGATCCAAAGATACCGAACTCTAGCTATCTCAAACGCGTTGATAGCGCACTATACCGCGTTTAAAGATCTACGATTCTTCGCACGTTGATCTAGCGCACTAGATTCCGTGAATCGGCTTCTTCAATCGTTGAATCGAGCGCACTCGATTAACCGAAAGAGGAGATAGGAGATCACACTCAACTACCAATTGTATGTAAGCACAAAGCTAACAAAAGGAAATTTTATTCAATATTCAACAACCTTTACAAATGACACAACTCGCCTATTTATAGGCTTACAACTCACACACAACGGAAAAGAATTACAACACAAACGATTTGCTAACATTCGGTAACGACTCAAAACAACAACGACTTATAGGGTGACTCGGCCAAGCTTCAGCGACTCAACATTCTCGGCAGCGACTTAATATAGCTCGGTAGCGGTTCAAGGAGATTTCAGTGACTCAAGCATGTCTCGGCTACTATCTTGCGACTTATAATTAAGTCGTTCGCGACTTACTATCTCCCCAAACAACGCTAAGTCGCTTCGCGACTCAAATTTATGTCGTTCGCGACTTATCTTCGCGCGCAGTACTGAGGTAGGAAGTTGCGACTTAGGGTTTTGGCATGTGGTGGGAAATCGTTGTGAGTCGTTGTGGTTGAAGGATGGAATGAGTCGTATGTCGGCCTGGGTGATGAGTCGTGGATGGGATGTGATGAGTCGAATTGAGTTGCTGACTCGTGACAATTTATGAGTCGTGGAGGAGTTGGGCTTGGAGTTGATGTCTCGTGAGGGGTGAGTTGTGGTGATGAGTCGCGTGAGGGGGCTCTGGGGATGAGTCGCGTGCGACTTAGGGTGGAGTGATCTGGGATGAGTCGGCAGAGATGAGTCGCGATTTAAGGTAGTTGCTTCATCAGCAGGGGTCAATAGGTTCATGGTAAACCCATGAAAACTATGATTAGATTAAGTTATTAGTAGAGGCCAATAGGTTTATAGTGAACCCATGAAAAATATATCTGGATAAAGTTATTTACAAATGTTAATGGGTTTCTAGTCAACCCATGAAAACTAGGATAAAATGGAAGTTACTGGAGTTACCAATAGGTTCAGGTAGAACCCATGAAACAATGATGTTATTACAGGGGCCAATAGGTACTTAGTGATCCCATGGAAATTATGAAATAGGACAGGGAGTCCATAAATTTAAACAGGTTAATAGTAAGCCCATGAAAACTATGAACTAGATAGGGAGTCCATAAACATTAAACAGGTTATTAATCAGCCCATGAAAGCTAATAGGTTAATAGTAACCCTTGAAACAATAACTCACTTAGATAGTCAAAATGAACAGGGATGGGTAATCTAAAATTGATTTAATTATTTTTTATATCATCATAATATTTTGAAATATTATGTTTTAACCATTGTGTATGCAGGAGCATAGAATATGGTTTTATAAAGTTTCGAATAAGCTACTAGTGAGTGAAAAACTCGTTCTGCTAAGTGGCGTAGTCTCACTAAATATCTAAATGGTTTGAGACGGTTAGATTATTATTCATATCAGGCTTTATGTCTGACTCGAAGCTTATGTTTTCCCCTTAAACTCTCGGATGCTCAATTGATTTTGAGTAGTTTTAGAGTTGAGGTTTTCAGGTGTCTCTGTAGACGAATAAGCTTCCGGAGACGTGCATGAGGCATGATTGCTACTTAGAGTTCTCTTTTATTTTGATTCCACTGTGTTGTTGTTGTAAAGGCAAAGTTATTATATTGTATATATATATATACTATGATCATCCAAGAGGGCATCTTCTTATGTCGCTCTTGGCGTATGTTGTAATAAATATATTTCTCTGAACGCGGTTCTCGTATTAGGATTATGTAATGAATTTGAAATGCTTTGTAATAGAATAAGAAAGTTGTTTGCTGATTTTAAAACTTTTCCATATCCATGTGTTTCTATTATATCAATGTATCTAACATTACCGTATTTAATTATCAACGATCAATAACTATGGATGACTGCAGCATACATAGTCGTTAGTTTTGGGCCTCCAAGTGGGGGATGTTACAATGAATAGAATTTGCCTCGACGAAATTCAGGGGGCTTCGTTGATTTTGAATCTCTAAATAGACATCAGCTATAAGATCTTATTCGGGCAAAAATTCATACAATTATTTCGTGCGTTCAAGTTTTATCGACGTATAAAAGATTGCAGGGATACTTTTAGGGAAGAATTGTTAAACAATGTAAGGTATACCAACATTTATGCAAATATATTCAAATCGCGGTGAAAAAATAATAATTAAACGTAGATTCAAAAATAAAATGTTATTTGTATTTTTCTCTAATTTTTTTTGATATTCTGTTTAAATTCTTCTATCTACACCAACCACCTAATATACCTGAGGATACCAACCGTTTGGTGTATAATATTGAAATTTTTTATTATAACTTCTTTTATTTATTTTATTTAAATGCATAATAAGAAAATGTTTAAAAAATATCATGTATTAAATACAAAGAATAAAAATACGAAGAAAAGAAATCAAGGTGGATAACAATTAATGATTAAATGAAAAATCTATTAATGGTACATTCACACTGAGATGTTTTTTAACCACATATGTTATTAAATTATATTGTAGAATTAAATTTAACATTTTATGCTGAAATGGTTAGGTCATCACCAAACATGCTAAATACAATCAAAACTACAAATAAACCTTAAACCTTGATAATTCCACACCAATGATATGCATGGGTTAGCAAGGATATACATATACTATAAAGATAGGACAAGATTTTAGGTGCCACATATATGAAAATCACCCGTAGCAATAGTGTGTTCGTGGATCAATTAGATTAGAGGTTAGATATTTGAGCGTTTGCGGATATTTTTTTTATTAGAGGTTGGTTAGATGTAAAAAATTAAGTCCCATGAAAACTGATATAACATTTTTTATGTCAGACATATCATTAATACGTCTGACGTAAAAATTAAGTTCTAGAATAACTCTAAGAATCGAAGCAGTGAATCGTTTTTTCTCCATCCGCTAACTTAATTTTTATGTCCGACGTATCTCCGTTATGTCAGACGTAAAAATCTATTGTCACTTTCCCTCCATCCGACTGCTTGTCCATATCCCTAAAGTTTCATAAGTTATAAATTGATGATATTTCAAATTACATCTAAAATTTATTAAAATAAAAATTAACAGAGTTTACAGTTTTATAGCGTAGATGATCTTAGTATAATTGAGTAAAAATTCCTAGCCTAAAATGATTCTTGGAACTGCATATAACAACAAACTACTTGATCTTATGCTACCACGTATACTAGAATATTCCATGACAATAAAATCTGCCATCATGAGTTTCTCATTGATAGTCAAATTACAACAAATTACGATGCTTTGTGACGCGAAAACATTCAAATTGTTTATTATTAAGGGATCTTGGTCAACCAGATAGCTCTTTCTTCAGGTAATATTTTTTCTAGACCAATGGCATTAATAAAACACCAAGCTCTTTAAAATTTTCTTACTGTAACAAATTGGCACCAAACTCAAGAATCCCTGATAATGCTTCCAGTCTTTACTGGTAAGAGGATGTATCAAACCGCCCATGCCTTGAGTCATTTATTCTCGACTCAATGCATCACCAAGCATTGGATTTCTACTTAACAAATTGAAACATCCAACACCCCTTAGTATTCCCAAAAAGGGCATACCAAAGGATGTGGTGCGTTAAAGGTATAACAAAAGCATCACAGAGACTAAGATTCACAAGATTAAAAAAGTAAAAGTAGCGGAAAACATTTAAATAACTTATAATTCAGAATTAAACTTCATCTCGAAATAAGTCATAAAAACATAACATGTCTCAAAAACTCAAAATCTTTCATGTCTTATGAAAATACATCTCGGTCTCACATAATCAGAGTAAAATAATCCCTCTTGCAAGTGCCAATCCATCATAAGCCAAATGAAAAAGATGAAAAGCAGAAGAATACATTTGAAATGAGAAAACTCTGGAAATGAATCTCTAAGCAACCTGATTCAACTATCCTCAACTCTGTTGGCTTATTGGGGGGAGGAAAGGAAAGATAGAGTAGTGGGTCAGACAATAAGTCTGGTGGGTGAAAGTAATTACTAGCATTTTTAAGCAAGATAAAGATAATGAACTAAGCAATAGTTCTAGCTTGAAAGGAAAATATAGAAAAGATAAAACTCGCATAAGATATTGTTCCTGATTCTATTTGACTGTTTACTTTTGATTGTTTGCTTTGATTGTTTGCACTTGTCGTAAAATGCGGTGATTAGGTTGAAATCTTAATCCTATCTCAACTGCCAATCTTGATTAGGCTGAAATCCTAATCCTACCCATTGATTGGCCTTTCCTATCTCTGTTATGCCACTGTGAGTCAACCTTGTTGGTCCCATAGTGAAAGACACATCTTAGCTCTTAAGACGCAGTAGCGAGTTATTTACCCTAAATGATGTCGTATGCTCGGTCATCGCCTGTACACACTAACTGCCGCTCCCTATTTGACCCTTTATTTACACTAATCGGTATAAGTGTGCCCAGCCTCATCTACGTGTGAGACCATTAGTCCTCGACCTGAAAGAGAATGCACTGGTACTAGTCCTAACAAACAAATCTTCTATCTTTACGCCCCTTGCCCAAATCCCCATATTTGAGCCTCTATCTATAGGCCTCTTATTTACTGTAATCAGCACAAGCGTGTCCCAACTTCACCTACGTGTGAAACCATCAGTCGTAGACCTAAAAGGGAAAGTTGTCGGTACTGACTCTACTTCTATATTTGCTTATTAACTTAATCCAAGATCTAACATTTCAAATAAGCCTTTTCTGTTATTTCTGCTCTATTTTCTTACTAACTTAATCCAAGATCTAAGTTTTTAAATAAGCTTCTTTTGTTATTTCTTTCTTTCTAAGTATAACTATGTGTTATAATTGTTCTTGCAACTGAAACTCTTGTATTTTCTCTTTTTAGTATAACCATTTGTTATAATCATACTTGCAAATATCTTAAATTTGCCTATTTCAGTTCATCTCTATTTTTATTTTAGTTTTTCTCATTTTACATCTGATTTGTGTAAATTTAGTATTATTCTATTTTAATCCATATTTGCGAATTCTTCTCTTTTTAATATTTTATATGCATCAAAAAGGATTATATCTTTATAAAAAGAAACTAACATTTACATGCTAAATTCCAACTTAAAACGGATGTAAATAACTGTAAATAATTGTAATTAACTGTAAATAATTGCAAATAACCGAATAAAATAGCTGAATAAAAATAGACTAAAAAGAACTTCTGAAATTTACTTAAAAACTGACTATAAATAAATTTACATAAAAACTATCTCAAAATTGTAGAAAAACTACAACTATTGATACCTAAATTTTTTAAATTACTTACAAATATAAAATAATTACAAAACACTTGCCCATGGTCCTTAGCTTTAGTCCTGGGCCTTCCTGGATCCACTTCTAGGGCATAGAATATTTTTATTAAAAAGATTTCCTCCCTAGAAAAATCCTCTGTTTAAGGTCCAGCCTCAGGCAATGAACCCAATTGGGGGAAAATCCGAATGAGAAAAATAGCTAGGCCTAGGGTTCTATTTATAGTGTAGCTTAGAGATCTCAGGCCGTTGGATTTGAAGATTAAATCTGGTGCAACTATGTCATAGGCTCACTAGGAACCGTCGGATGCAGCTACAAACGCACAGGATTAGCCATAAATCAAATTTTAAGGTGTTCGGCTCGTACCTGGATGGTTTTACGTCTGGAAAGTTTTGCGGGTCGACCTGTGATCTTTGGGGGTTGACCTATAGGCCGACCCGACCATAGCATGGGTCGACCCATGCCCTTGTATTTTATTTTATTTTAGTTTTTTTATTTATTTAATTCTGATTTCTTGTTTCTCTCATAACTTCTCCATACCGACTCGGATTTCGGCAAGTCATATATGGAAATTGATCAAAAATCGCCATGGACCCAATGGTGAAACTCCTGTAGCTCAATTCTAACAATTTCACAAACTTATTTTATTGTTTAATTAATTCGTTAATTAATTATTATAGCTCAAATTTTGGTTGTTACATGCTCCCCTCCTTAAATGATTTCATCTCCGAAATCTTCAAGGACAGAAGAATGAAATATATATTTTCATCCAAATTGCACAACCACATATTCAACCATCATCCATTACATCCATTGTCCTTAAGCTTTCTAAAGCAATTTATGATATATGCAATAGTGTAGTGCCAATGTCCCTAACTAATGCAAAAGATTAGACGGTCTACTGATTAAGTCGACCTTTTTTTTATGCAATCATGTATGTGCCATGTATCCAAATGAATGCAAATTTCCTAGTGATAGCTGATAGTTGTACATGCGTGCTACAATCATCATCCAAATGCAACAATCATATGCTAATTACTCATTCATAGCAACCATGAAATAAAAATGCAAGTGCACACACATCCATATGCATATGCTTTAGTAACCTAGTTAGGGCGATCTCTAAGAGATAATAATGCCTAGTGTGTGTATATGCGTCCATTGGCATCCACTAGCAAACACTTACAACCACTTCCGTCCAGCATACACAACATGTTTTAGTAACATGTTTACATTTAGTCCTACCATCCATAGGTTAAATCCTAAGATCCACCCTCCCAAGCGATACTAAATGAAAGAACCTATTCAAAACTAAAGATGGAAATAAGAAACAAGACATGTTATCGAAGAGAAGTGGATAAGGGATACGTATTTTCTCCTCAGCCTCCCACATAGCATCCTCGATACTATCTCCTCACTGCACCTTAACCAAAGGGACTTCCTTATTCCTATGCTTCTTGATATCATGCCTAACGATCTTGGTAGGAATGCGACGAACCAATGCTTCTCTCCTCACTTAAACTTTCTCAAGTTGGCTAGGTTCCACTACCTCTGCTGAATCATGTAACCATTTTATCAAGTGTGAAACATGAAAAATATCATGAACTCCCACTAGCCTCTCCGGTAGCTTTATCTGATATGTCATCTCCCTACCCTTTCCAATATGAGGAACAGTCCTATGAATCTGGGAGCAAATTTCTCACTTGATCCAAACCTCACTATCTTTCTTAGCCGAGACACCTTAATGAAAACCAAATCTCCTACCTCGAACTCAATACCCCTTCTTCGCTTATCTGCATAGGATTTCTGTCTATCTTGGGTCATCTTCATTCTTCTTCTAATCAAATCAATCTTTTCCGAAGTCACTTTAACCATGTCGGGACCAAGTAGGAATCTTTCTGTAGACTCTAACCAACACGAAGGCGAATTGCAAGGTCTTCCATAAAAGGCTTCAAAAGGAACCATCCCAATGCTAGCCTGAAATCTATTGTTATAAGCGAATTCCACGAAAGGAAGGTGCTCCTCCCAAGTTCCTTTAAAATCAAGAGTGCACATTCTCAACAAATCCTCAAGAACTCTATTAACTCTCTCTGTTTATCCATCCATTTGAGGGTGATAGGCCGTACTCAAATAAATTGTGTCCCTAAAGCCTTTTGCAAGCTCCTTCAATACTCGCTAGTAAAGATAGAGTCTCTGTCGCTCATTATGCTAGAGGAAACCCCATGAAGTTGAACTATCTCATGAACATATAAGAATGCCAAATAAGGTGTTGTCCTCTTACTCTTGACCAGAATGAAGTATGTGCTCCTAGTCAAACATGGTATTCCCTTTCCTAGATCGGGGTAAACCATCTATGAAGTCCATTGAAACATTATCCCACTTCCATTCAGGTACATTCAATGGTTAAAGCAATTCGCCAGGCCTCTGCTGATTCACCTTAACTCTTTGGCACACAAGACACTTAGCCACAAACTTTGCTACATCTTACTTCATCCCACTCCAATAAACACTCTCTTCCTGTCCCTATACATCTTATCACCACCCGGATAAACATTCGTCCGAGAATGGTGTGCTTCTTCTAGAACTGCTCTCATCAAATCACCGGTGCAGGGGACACAAAGTCTTCCATCTCTTCATAGCCACCCTTTACTATTGATGGAATAGCGTTGGAGATGTCTATAGACCTCTCCTCTGCTAATCCTATCCAGAATATTCACAAGCTTTGAATCCTCTCGCCGCCTTGAGCTAATCTGATCTATAAGGGTAGGCTTAACCTCAAGTACTGAAATCTTAGCAAATTTTTTGATAAACTTCCTGTATTAACCATCCAAACTTAGGAGCTTCTAACTTCGGTAGCGTTCTTAGGGGCCCTCCAATCCTGTACCGCTACTACCTTAGTGGGATCCACAGCTAGACCTTTTCTTGAGACTACATTCCCTAAGAAACGCACCTCCTCATGCCAAAAGTGACACTTCGAAAACTTTGCTTTCAAGTGATGAACACGAAGTGTATGAAGAACCTCCTAAAAATGAATAACATGCTCTTCCATACTCTTGGAAAACACCAGAATGTCATCCATTAACACTACAATGAACTTATTTAGGGCATCTCAAAAAACATGGCTCATTATATCTACAAAATAGGCTGGGGCATTGGTCATCCCAAATGGCATAATTAACCACTCAAAGAATCCATCGGGTGTCCTGAATGCTGTCTTATCGATTCTATCGTCAACGAATTTAAGCTGATGAAATCCAATGGCCAAGTAAATTTGAGAAAATAATGAAGAGCCAATTGATCGAAAAGATTGTCTATCCTAGAAAGTGGGTAATGGTTCTTCTTCGTTAGCTTATTCAACTCTCTATAGTCTACGTAGAGTCGAAGTGAACCAACTGCCTTTGTAGCGAAGACGACTGGCGCTCCCCACTCTGATATGCTTCATTTGATGAAGCTTTTCTCTAGTAGCTCACCGATCTACTTACTTAACTTCTTCCTCTCCCTAGGAGCCATATGTCTCACAGGCAATGCTATTGGCTTAGCATTGTCACTTAGATAGATCCTAAAGTCGATCTCTCTTATAGGGGTAGCACCTTAACCTCCTCAAAAACGTTTGGGAAATCTCTAACAACTGGAACTGAATCTAACTCTCCAAGTGATGAATCAAGGGAATAAAGGAAGGTCAACATGACTGACCCATGTGGGTTGCAAGAAACCTTGAGAGTCCATCCGCTACATGTCTCTGGTCTAACGACTCTCCTCTCGTAGTCCAATATCGCACCATAAGCGGATAACCAATCCATCCCCAAAATCATACCATGTCCTGAAAATCCCAGTAAAAAGGCATTACAATCAAACTCTATGCCTAGTATAAAAATTTTCAAACCCCTACAAATCATGGATAAATGTGTCGATCCTCCTATGGAGTTTGAAACAACTATAGGGTTTAGAACTAAAGAATATCTAAGTGCAAATAATCAACCAAGGAACTAGAAATGAAAGAATACGATGCTCCGGAGTCAAAAAGAGTTCGAATAGGAAAATATAAAATAGAGATCAAACCTTCTATAGAGACTGTCCTACCTCGATCCAGTCCACTACTAGAAGGTGTTGTATCCAAATCCTATACTTGCGCCGTAGGTGCGCCTGCTTTCTGCCCTGTCCTCTGAGGACAAGCTCTACTAAGGTGTCTAGGTTGCCCACAGCTGTAACATCTCCCTTCATCATGTCCTTCTTACAGTCCTTTGAGTAATGCCCAATCAATCTACAATTATGACATTTCTCGCCCTTCTTGATTTGTCCCTTTTGAGGTCCTCCTCCTTTCTTCTTGTCCTTATCCTTCTTAATCATCCACCATTGATTCTTAGAGATTTCTGATTTAGGAACCTCCTTAACCTTTTCTTCCTTAGCAACATCTGATATAAGGGTCATTTCCACAAGTGATTCATATGTCGCTCCTATAGATACATGTGTCGATGCCAACCCTTGGAAGGGCCGGTTCAAACCCTTAGCAAACTTGGTGGCCTTTTTATGAGGTGTATTAACAAGCCCCATCCCGAACAACGATAACTCATTAAATTGATTTATATACTCTTTCATCGAAAGACTCCCTTGCTTTAGATTACTGAACTTCTCCAACTTCATGCTTTCCTTGGCTTGCGACAAGAACTTTCTCCCAAACCTTTCCCAAAATCCAAACCAACCAATGTCTCTACCCCTCAATCTCTACAATCTCCCACCAGTAAGAAGCCTCTCAATTCAACTGCCAAGATGCAAGCTGAACTCTCTGCTGGTCCTCCAATCCTAATAGCCTAAATATCCGCTCTATATTTCTCCGCCAAGCTCGTGCCTCTATGAAATCCTCAATGCCAAAAAACATCTTGCCTCTTAAAGTAGCGAAGTCCTTGCATAGCTTAGAAAAATTGGCTACTACAGGTGGATTAATGGGTCCTCCACCGGCCGGTGTTGCGTTCGGCGCTTTCCTGTGCACCACTGGTGCCATAGCTGGGAGGTATCCACGGAACCAGCTAGGGACTTGGACACCCTATAGAAGATTTGGAGCATCCGCCATACTATGTAAAGAAAAGAAAATTTAGGCTCGAAAGAATCGAAAGAAGGTTGAACTGGACTTTGAGAGGATTTTTATAAAAAAACTTTTATACTAGAAAACTATTTCTACAATAAGAGTTTCTTTCTGAAAAATACTTTTAATTTGAAGATATGTTACCTTTTAGAAATACTTTACTTTTAGAACAAGTTTTTAGAAATCCTGTAACCTTAGGCTTTGATACCAAATGAAACACCCCACACCCCTTAGTTTTCCCAAAAAGGGCGTACCAAAGGATGTGGTGCGTTATAGGTATAGCTAAAGCATCACAGAGACTAACATTCACAAGACAAATAAGTAAAAGCAGTGGAAAACATTTAAATAACTTATCATTCGGTATTAAACTTCATCTCAAAATAAGTCATAAAAACATAACATGTCACAAGAAATCAAAATCTCTCATTTCTTACGAAAATACATCTTAGTCTCACATAATCAGAGTAAAAATAAAAATAATAATCCCTATCACAAGTGCCAATCCATCATAAGCCAAATCAAAAAAATGAGAAGCAGAAGAATACATCTGGAATGAGAAACCTTCAGAAATGAATCTCCAAGCAACCTGAATCAACTATTCTCAACTCTGTTGGCCTATTGGAGGGGGAAAGGGAAGATAGAGGAGTGGGTCGGACAATAAGATTGGTGAGTGAAAATAATTACTAGCATTTCTAAGCAAGATAAAGATAATAGACTAAGCAATAGTTCTAGCTTGAAAGGAAAATACAGAAAAAATAAAACTCGCATAAGATACTGTTTCTGATTCTGTTTGACTGTTTTCTTTTGATTGTTTGCACTTGTCTTAATCTGCTGTGATTAGGCAGAAAACCTAATCCTATCTCAACTGCTAATCTTGATTAGGATGAAATCCTAATCCTATCTCAATTGCTAATCTTGATCAGGCTGAAATCCTAATCCTACCCATTGATCGACCTTTCCTATCTCTGTTGTGCCACTGTGAGCCAATCCTATTGGTCCTACAGCATAAGACAACTCTTAGCGCTTAGGATGAAGTAGCAAACTATTTACCCTAATCGATGCCGCACACTCGGTCGTCGTCGGTATACACTAACTGTTGCCCCCTATTGACCCTTTATTTACCCTAATCAGCATAAGCATGCCCAGCCTCACCCACGCATGAGACCATAAGTCCTCGACCTGAAAGAGAATGCTGCCGGTACTAGTCTTAACAAACAAATCTTCTAGCTTTGTGCCTCTTAACCAAATCCCTAGATTTGAGCATCTATCTATTGACCACTTATTTACCCTAATCAGCATAAGCGTGTTCCAGCCTCACCTACGTGTGAAACCATCAGCCCTAGACCTGAAAGGGAATTCTGCCGGTACATGCCATACTTCTATTTTTGTTTATTAACTTAATCCAAGATCTAAGATTTAAAATAAGCATTTTCTGTTATTTCTGCTGTATTTGCTTACTAACTTAATCCAAGATCTAAGGTTTAAACAAGCTTCTTTTGTTATTTCTTTCCTTCTAAGTATAACCTATGTGTTATAATTGTTCTTGCAACGGTTACTCTTCTATTTTCTCTTCTTAGTGATAACCTCTTATTATAATCGTACTTGCAAATATCTTAAATTTGCCAATTTCAACCCATCTCTACTTTTATTTCAGTTTTTCTCATTATACATCTGATTTTTGTAAATTTAGTGTTGTTCTATTTAATCCATATTTGCGAATTCTTCCCTTTTTAATATTTTATGCGCATCAAAAAGGATTATATCTCTATAAGAATAACTAACATTTACAGGCTAAATTCCAACTTAAAATAGATGTAAATAATTGTAATTAACTATAAATAACTACAAATAAATGAATAAAATAGTTGAATAAAAATAGACTAAAAAGAACTTCTGAAATTTACTTAAAAACTGACTGTAAATAAATTTACATAAAAACTATATCAAAATTGTAGAAATACTACAACTATTGAGAACTATATTTTTTAAATTGCTTACAAATATAAAATAATTACAAAACACTAGCCCGTGGTCCTTAGCTCTAGTCCTGGGCCTTCCTGGATCCACTTCTAGGGTGTAGAATATTTTTATTAAAAAGATTTCCTTCCTAGAAAATTTTCTATTTAGGGTCCAGCCTCAAGCAATGAACTCAATTGGGGGAAAATCTAAATGAGAAAAATGGCTAGGCCTAGGATTCTATTTATAGTGTTGCTTATGGATCTCAGACCATTGGACTTGAAGATTAAATCCGGTGCAACCACGTCGTAGGCTCATTAGAAACTGTCGGATGCAACTACGAACACACAGGATTAACCAAAAATCAAATTTTAAGGTGTTCGGCTTGTACCTAGACGTTTTTACATCCAAGAAGTTTTGCAGGTCGACCTAACCATAGCATGGGTTGACCCATTCCCTTGTATTTTTATTTTTATTTTCGTTTTTGTTTATTTAATTCCGATTTCTTGTTTTTCTCATAAATTCTCCATACTGACTCGGATTTTGACAAGTTATATATGGAAATTAATCAAAAAATCTCCATGGACTCAATGGTACAACTCCCGTAGCTCGGTTCTGACAATTTCATGAACTTATTTTATTGTTTAATTAATTCATTAATTAATTATTATAACTCAAATTTTGGGTTGTTACACAAATCACCCTTGGTTCTAATATTTTCAAAGAAAATGTCGGTAGAAGACACATTAAAAAAAGGTCAATGATGTCTTTCAAATCTAAAAAATATGCAAAACTAAATGGCTATGATAAATTAGCTTTCAAAAAAATTTATTCCATAAAAGGTTTATAAGAAGATTTCAATCAAAGCGTTGAAGAGCTTATAACATCTATTTTAGTTTACTCTCAAATCTCTATAAAAATGATAGAAAATAAAATCATATGTATATTTTTATTCAGTTTCTAATGGTAAATCACAAACTAAGTTATTTTATAATACTTTTTCTATTTTAGTATATTAGTTACTTGTGATAAAGTTAAAGGTGTTTCCTAGGGGAAATTATGTAATTATTATATAATTTTAATTTTGTAAACGATCCTGTTCAAAATAAAATATATTTTGGTTTTTTATCATTTTTGTTTGTCATATTGTGACATATGCAATGAGTAAATAAAAATTAAATATATATAATTAGAAAATTCTTATGAGTATTATTTTATCGATTGTTGTTATGAAATGTTTATAATCATGAGTATTGAATCGACCAAATAAAATACTACTCCTTAAATGTTATAGTCGAGAAGCATCGAGAAATGAATATCGATATGTCTATTGAGACTAGTGTACATAACAGTCTCCATATGATGGACGGTGACTTACTCATGATCATTAGGGGCATCAAGTGGTTACGTACTTGTGATTGTTTGAAAGATCAAAGAAAGACTCGATGAGAGTCTTCTATAGGTTATATATAACTTTGTCAATATAAAAAATCTCTAAGCAATGATGAACCATAGTATTTTGATTTAAGAATACTATCGATCTCAAGTACATAGACTACACTTAGATTATGGTCAATCCCATGCCATGGCGACTGTGTTATGATCATAGTTGAGTACATATTGAACTACTCAAAGTGAAATACTAATCAAGAGAGAATTCATCTCCTTCGTTGTAGAAAGTTAGTGCCACCGTAACTGAAAAGTCAAATTACGATCAAAGACTTTGGCCAAACCAAAATGGTTAATATATAAATGTTATTGGATTGAAAGAATGACTTTAAAATTGACCTATGCAATTACTAAGGATATTAGTAGGATTTTTAAACTTAGATCAAACCATAGATATCAAAGTAATATAGTAATGATGTAAAGGATACGTGTACCAACTATCGTTACTAGATGAGCTTATACTAGATTAAAAAAAATATGATTTCTCCTAAACGATTTATAAGCATTGAACTTAACTATATACGCTTCAGAAAAGTATGTATAGGCTTTAGTATTCAAATTGTTTAAATATTGATTATGGATCGAGTTGACACCAAAGAGTCAACACTGAAGGAACCAGGTCTGTTTCATAACGAGTGAAATGGGTAAATTTTAAAAAATCTCTATTTTGTATCTTAATGGGTATATTAAGTTTGTTAACTAGCATTAAATCAGATCTATTATTGAACAAAATTATATTTTATTTAAAATTATTTCATATTTATGATTAATCATATTAATTAATTTCATTAAATGGTCATTTGAATATGTCATATACATATTCGTAAAATCACATGATAACTAGAGATATATAAGTATGTGTATAATTATAAATACATACATGTATATGGATATTGGGATTTCTATCCGTTGTATATACTTATATATCATACCTACGTATGCATGTGAAAAATTCTCATGTATTTTAGGAGTATAAATGCCTAAATATATATATATATATATATATATATATATGATTAATTATATTACAGTATGTGTATATGGTTTGTATATATACATTAATAATACTATATATATAATTTAGAGATATATGTATGTATGTATGCATGCATGTGTTACCACTTATGTGTGCTTATATATATATATATATATATATATATATATATATATATGTGTGTGTGTGTGTGTGTGTGTGTGTGTTTGAAACAAATCTTAGTAAGTAAAAAAAAGAATGATTGGGGGATTGATGCTATATGTTAAGCTGACTAAAAAGGGGGTCGGTTGTGATCAGGCTATCTGAATCGTCTAGCTCTACTCCTCAGAGTAGGGTTTAAAAAAAGATATAAACAAACATAGATGAGAGTTTAGTGTTAAAGAAAAAAGGAAGTAAGTAAAACAGTAGATCCGGATCTAATCAATTGGTTGTCTAAAAGGAAAGAGAAGGTGATAATATATTTAAATAATCCTACCTTTCTCTTTTAAAAGTTTCCAATTAAATCTGGATCTAATCTCTAAAGGATAGGTAATTACAAAGTTATCCATAATCAAATTTTAGTATTAAAATTTGAAATCTGAAGTGACAAATAAATACACATTAACAAAATCACATTTAAAACATTATTGTAGTAAAGATTGTATTAAGAATCAGTTAATCGCAACATTCCATACATGTATGTGTATTATAATTCAAAATTAATTTAAATTTAAATTCAAATATATTTGATTGAACAGTGAAAGCATAAAATTATTTTGTTTGAAACTATAATTGACTTAACCAAATCATATGACTCAAGACGTTTCACTATTTTATGAGACAAAAATGCTTATGTAAAATAAAAATATTTGAGAACAAAACTCATTATTTTAGATAATAAAATTTATGGGATATACATATGTCTATGCATCTTTTATTACAATCAGAACAAGCATATACCAATTATCTATTTCTTTTAAATATGTATAAAGAATTAGTTTCGTGTTTTATAAATGACAATACATAAACAATTTTTAATCAAATCTAATAACAGACAATAGAATATTGACATATACATGAATTTTGGGTTAATGTTAAACATCATGATGGATAATATAAAATATAATTTGAACCTAAAGCGATTTTTCCTTTTGTAACACTTTGATCTGCAAATTATCTCCTAAAATGCTTGATTCACCACCCGATCTCGCTAGAATCGAATGAACCACTTTTATTTTGTTTTGTTTGATGTTGTTTAGGGTGAAAAACATTTCAAACATAGGGGAAAAAAAGAAAAAGTGATAGCCATGAAAGGGGCAAAGATACATGAAAGATCGAATGATGAATTAACGAGGAAGATTTTTTTATGAAGAGAATGAAAATATTTCTCGTTCTCTCTTTTAAAACCTTCATCTATAATTCCTCAATTAAATCTAAATCAATATTTAGATCGTTTCTTTCTTTCTTATTCCAGCGATGATCCTGCTCTATGTGAACCAAAAAATCCCAAGGTCAATTTAAGTAAATAAAATATTTAAAGCCTGTTTAATTACATATCGATATATTATATCGAGATGCGTATATATAACTATTATATACACACCAAATAATTACTAACAGCACCGAAAACATCAAATAGGTTAATGATTAATATTTATTAAATATTTATTAATTTAGTTAATTTATAACACTTTATAAGCTAATTAAATCCTATGGTTTTTTAAGTAATTTACAAATAATAGAGTTAGGGATATGCCTTAGGGGAAATTATGTGATTTGTTATATATATCTAACTCGATAACCAACCTTATTCGAAATAAGAGGTGTTTTCTTTCTATTATATATAATGTGTTATATTAATTAATTAATTTAATTAAAAGTATATGTAATAAGAAATTCATAAATGATATGTTTCATGATAGTAGTTATAAAGTGTGTAACCATGAGTAATTTATCACAATAAAAACAAATATATCATTTTAAATGTTTAGTCAAGGTGCATCAAGATTGGATATCAATATATCCATTGAGATTAGAGTATGTAACACTCTTCAAATGTTGGAAAGTGTATTACTCATGACTGCTAGAGGCACCTAGGCGTTCCATACTGATAGTTATTGAATAACTATAAAACGACTCACTCGATAGTTTTCTATTGGTTAATGTAACTAAGGTAAAGCACAAAATACCTATGTGAAAAATTTACACAGTTCTCTCAAATTAAGAATACCGTCAATCTTTAGTATGAAAGCTCCACTTTGATTATAGTCAAATTATGGCACGGTGTCCATCAAGTGACTATAGTTGGGTCGAAGAAAGTATTGGAAGTGAAACACTATTTAAGAGAAGAATCGTCTTCTTAATTATATGGGGTTAGTATAATGGCTAACTCAAGTCAACTCAAAGTCAAAGTCTCTAACTAGAGCATTTCGGTTAATAATAATTGTTATTATTGAACCAAGGACTTCGTGTTTGGATTATAGAGTTGAATATGAACGATAATGGAATTTTGAACATTACCAAATTCTACAAGTTCAAAGTGATATAAGACCGACGAAGAAAATTGGTGTAAATAAAAGTCACAACCGGGCAATGCTTAAAAAATTGAAATTGGATTTTATCAAAACTAAGTAAGCGATAAATTTGGTCAAAATGTCACATCACCAGCCAGCAATGTGTGAATGTTGATATTTGAATTGTGCAATATTAATTGCCAACCAAATTTACAATGCCAAGTCACACAACCGAAATGATGAATTCTGTTCTGACAAATAATTTAATTAGTTTATAATTGTTATGAATTAATTAGATTAACTAATATATACAAAATATTAGTTATAAAAAAATTATTATGATTTGAGGAATAAATAATTAAATATATTTATAATAGTTATAAATATATCAATCGATATATGATATCGATAAGCGATTGAATTAGATTTAATTAAATAATATTTTCCACGAGCTTAAATTGGACCTTGGCCCACGATGATGGGTGACTATTTTAATCTGAAATAGGGACTAATGGGGGGCTCAAATAGATATGGGTTGTGGGGTTTTGGATGGCTTAGATTGAGAAAGAACTAGTATGAGATGAGATCCACTATTCTCTATCTTTCATCCACTATTTAAACACCTCTAACCCAAATTGAAAATGACTTTCGGCTACCATTAATACCCTCTATCGCTAGCAAAATTCAATCCCTGGGAGGCTCATCATATCAAGCTCAAATCGATTCAAGATCAATTACCATTAGAAAGTCAAAGGTCCACGGTTCAAGAACTAGCAATCTACCAAACCAAAAAGCTTGTAAGAGGATAGAGTTCATCGTTACAAGGTGTGCTACAACGGGTTGGTTCTCAGGTATATTATTCATTGTATTATAGCATATAATTTTTTATTAATATTTCATTATATATATAATATTGTTAGTTAGATGAGATTCTTATAAGTATTGCTGTCGCAATCTAGGTTGATTATATATAAGATTCGCTTAAAAAACAATTTTTTATATATATGTCACATATTTACAATCGAATTTTTAAATATAATAATAATATTTTATTATTATTATTATATAAATATTTATCTCTTTTAATTATATGTATATATGGTTCATATTTAATTATAATATCATTCTATGGTAATAATTGATCCTATAATTTTATACAAGTATATTTACAGTAATAATAATTTTCAATAGCTATGAAATATTTTATATTTTATTATTATTATTTAATAATATATAAATCAACATACTATCTAGATAAATCATATTAAATAAACATGTTTTTAAAATTACTTTTAAATTTTATAAAATTAATGTATCATAAGAAAAGCTCTCGACTGGAGAATAAAAAAAAAATCAAATTTGCTATTTTTAAAAATCATTACAATTAATAGTCGAAAAAGAATTAATTAGTACAAAAAGGCTTTGACTGAAAAAATTATGGAAATTCTTTTCAAACTTCAAAATATCATATAAGATTTTCTAGAAATTTAAAATTTGAGTAAAATGTTTCGTAAATATTTTTTATTAATGTTTTATCTTTTTTCGAGTAAAAAATCAATTAATATACATATTTTAAATAAATAAATCAATAATAATTTTTTATAGTGCTGCACTTCTGATCTGGAATTATAAAAAATTATTTTGTTAATTGATATATATATATCGATGTTATAAATACGTTTATATATATGTGTGTGTTTTGTATAATAAAATAAAAAATATTATTTTTTATTATAGATATACATATATATTTGGTTCATAAATTTAAAAAAATTATTAAAAAATAAAATATATTATGTGTGTATATATATTATTTTAATAAATATTATAATAATATGCATATATATATATATATATTCATATACATGAAATTATTTAAACAAAATTAACATATACTTATATATATATATATTTATAATATTTATATAAGTAACAAGTTTAAATACATATATATATATTTGAACAACATACAATATATATCGGATGAACTAACATGTCCGTTGCGATGTAAATCACAACATCTATTCTTAAGCATGTTATACCTTGCGCGGGCTTTCATGTTATACATGCATACACATACATATATGTATATGATACACGTGTGTATATTGATGCCCAAAAATATTACCTTTTGCATATGATCGAATTGAGACTCGAGACCACATCCCTTAAATCCCGATTAATGTTGCGAGTCAAAATGAGTATAAGGATTGCTATATTTAGAATCGGATAATCGGTGGCCAAAACAATCTCGAAAAGCGTGAATCATCCTAGAGCACTATCTCAGATATTGACAAAACTAGTGCCATCAAAACCGAAATAATGAGGCGATATGTGCCGACCAATTTCATAGCGATCGGATGTGTTGGGTGGTTGAAGGAGCTTAACTTAAGAGAATTAAAATATAAATAAAACAAAATAGTATAATAACATGCCTAAAAAACAAATTTGTATAATAATATGTCTAATAAAACAAAATGGTATAATAACCTGCCTAATAAAATAAAATAGTATAATTACCTGCCTAATAAAACATAATAGCATAATAATCTGCTTAATAAAACAGAATAGCATAATTATTTACCTAATAAAACAATATTATAAAATAAAATAGCATAATGGTTTTCATTCAAGTCCATCCAAAACATAATCATTTTGTTTTAACTTACTATTATTCTTAAACCCAAAGTAAATTCCTCATTCCCTATAAATATTCTACCACTCAAAAGAATCTTGCGATTCATTTTAGAAATAAAAAAAAATTAGTTTATAATTGTTGAAAATTAAAAAGTATTATTTTAATAAAAGAAAAGTGGAATCTTTACATCTTTGTACTTATCCACATATATTATATTTAAATCTTCATATTCATCCATATATATTATATTTAAATGTTCATATTGATCCATATAATATTATATTTAAACTGATTCCTAGCTTACACCATAAAATTCCTAATCCTATAAATAGCCACCTCGCTTTCTTTCTTTTCCTAACTTCTTTCTTCTTTTCTCTCTCTTTTGTTTTCCGTTGCATTTGTTGGTTGTATGTATTAGCATTTATGAGGATAGATTGATATAATTATCCAGGCTGATAATAGATAGTTATACTGATTGATATACGTATATTACAGTTTTTCTTTTGCAAAGATCTGTTGTATATTATATTACCCGTTACGATGTGAGATTGTGTTATGTTTTTTCTTTCTTTTCCCTCAGCAATCTATCTTTTGGCACTTAGATGCTCGGCATTTGAATACCGTAGATTTATTAGTGTCGACTTTTGAGGGTCGAAAAGGCAGGTCTTTACAAGTAGTATCAAAGTTTAGGTCGAGTGAACACCTAAGCTTAGGTGGGGTATACTCATTAGAGATAGGGTTAGTCATACCCTAGAATGAGTTTAGTGTATTATATATAATAACACATATTTGTTAGTGCTATATAAACGCTTTATATTGCATCGATGTATCTGTTGAGTGGTTTATGAATTCTAGTCGATATAGAATATATAACTGTATTAAAGGGTTTCTAAACACTTGAATAAGGCAAATCGATACGGTATTGTTTTTGAAATTAGTAAATGAAATATTTTTACCTAGGATTATATTTTGTATATAAAAGTATAATTTTCAAAAATAGATATGGTTATTTTTGTGTCTTTGTTTGTTAGGAAATCATAATAGTCAATTATTATCAATTACTGTTTGGTTAGTCACCCTCATCCAGTTAGAAGCATCAAATATTGTTTATTGATTGAGTAGTTATACTCATCTAGTTTATGAGCATTGGTTATTATTTGTAAATTTATAAGTAATTTAATTTTTTCGCTGCATAGGTTCGGTAGATAGAAATTGTTGGAACATTAAACTAACACCTTGTGAATTATGTTTCACAGTTTGACCATAAAGCATTCGGTGATAATGTTGGGGTAAAATTTAATTTATACAAAAGTTGTTTATTATAATCTGAACAAAGATATACATTTGTGAAATGATTTCATATGAGAAAATGATTTTATATAAGTATGACTTATAAAATATGGGTTATAAACAAAAAGGATTTAAATCCAGAATTTGAGAACTTAAATTCTAGTTGAAATTGGTTTTCTAAGAATTTGAAAAATAACAGTAGTATTATTTGAAAGTAATTAATTGAAAAATTGGTTTATGAAATTGATATCATGGCACTTAGTAATATTTACGAAGTATTTAATACCATTTTGGAAATGATTTTGGTTAAGTCCAAATGGCATGAGTTAGAAGTATTGGACTCACTTCTTTTGTTGGAAAATAAGCCTAGTAGTGACTGCAACATCGTTGGTGTTCATTTTTGAGTTTTGAAGTGGGAGGAAGCTACCGTAGTTGTTTTGGTAAAACAGATTTTGATTTAAATCCCAAACTATGATTTGATATACTAAAGGAAATATGTATATTATTATCATTTCATATGATTTGAACTAAAAATCCGAGTGTTTAATTATGAAGTTTTCAGTTAAGTTATTATATGGATGCATATATCCTATGCACTAGGAAGTTTTGGTTTGTGGATTTCATTATGGTATGTTTGATAGTTTTCATTTGTTGAGATGAAATGGAAATTTTGGTGATTTTTGACAGTAAAAAACTTTCGAATTGCTATAAGAACTGAAGTTAAGTGTTTTGTTAAAAATATAAAAGTAAAGTTTTATAACTCTAGAATGGAAAGATAGTTAGAATTTAAACAAGTTTTAAAATTTTGAACATCCTATTAAGTAACAAAATATGATGTTTTATATACACACTCTTAGGATGTAGAAGAATGTTATACGAATGTGAATTTAAGTTTTAAAGTTTTGGTAAACCTAAGTTGTGTTTTATAAGATAATTACAAACTTGAGTAATGATTTTATAGATGATTGATAAATGATTTTAGTATTAAATGAGGAATACTATATGGAAAATGAATGTGAATTAAAATGAAAAGAAATTGGTGTGGTTAAGAAACTAATTAGAATAAAGTACGTCAGTTGTAGATAGATCATTTTATTCATAGGATAGTTCTTGATCCAGATTCGAGTACATGTTTTCGAGGTGATTTACACCGGTCCGAGTTAGGATTTTTTACCGATTCTTAACGGCGTACACTTGATACCGATTTTTGATATAATCTTGAAGTTTTCTATCATAGTATATGGCTATGTATGGAGAACAAATGTTTCTAATCAAGGAACCGGATCGAAGTCCGCACTGGAGAGGTCAAGTGAGTATATTAGTTCGTAAGTGAAATCTATGTGATCAGATTTGTTATTATGTACGAATGATATATATGCATCGTACGGGTTTTAATAATATTTGTGTGCTATTTGTGTTAGCTTATAAAGAGTTTGGGGAATGACTCTTAAAATAGTTTTAGGTAGTATGAGTGATCGACTAAGCATGACCTAAGGCTGTTGAGCGTAAGGTACACTTAGTAGGTTATTTATCATCTTTGGACAATGAGAGGTTTCTGAACCTGAGCAAACCATGGGCCTGTTTGCTAGTGAATGCCATATTCTTAAGTATTAAGGTGTGATTGTTTCTTTGGTTGATAATGGTTGCAATACCATTATTTATTATTTTGAGATTGTTGTTTTTGTTGCTCGTGTCACCATTTAGGGACGAAATCCTTTTAAAAAGCGAGAATATAACGACCTGTATTTTTAACGATATGATATTTAAATAATTAATTTAAATATTTAATCATTATTGAATTGAAGGTCCAAAAATATGACTTTTTGCATACGAACGAACTAGGACTCTAGACCATGTTCGTTGAATCCTAATCGATGTTGCGAATTGAAATGAGTATAATGATTGCTATATTTGGACTCGGGTGATCAGTGGCCATAACGATCTCAAAAAGCATGAATCATCCTGGAGCGCCGTCTCGAATTTCGACAAAACTAATGCCATGAGAACCGGAATAATGAGGCGATATGTGTTGACAAATTTCATGCGATCATACGTGTTGGGTGATCGAGGGAGCTTGAAACATTCGAAGATTAACTTAAGAGAATTAGAATACAAATAAAATAAAATAGTATAATAAGCTACCTAATAAAACAAAATAGTATAATAACGTTCCTAATAAACAAAATAGTATAATTATCTGCCTAATATAAAAATAGTATAATAACCTACATAATAAAACAAAATAGCATAATAATTTGCTTACTAATACAGAATAGCATAGTATTTGCCTAATAAAACAATAATTTAAAACAAAATAGCACAATGGTTCTATTCATGTCTTTCCTAAATATAATCATTTTATTTTAACTTTTTACTATTCTTAAACTGCATGTAAACTTCTCCTCCCCTATAAATATTCTACCACTCTAAATGATTTTGAGATTTATTTTAGAAATAAAACAATTATTTTATAATTGTTGAAAATTGAAAAGCATTATTTTAATAAAATAAAAGTGGAACCTTTCTATCTTTGTACTTATCCACATATATTATAGATATACTTAACCATATATATTATATTTAAATCTTCATACTTATCCATATAATATTATATTTAAACTTATTCCTAGCTTACACTATAAGCTTCCTAATCCTATAAATAGCCCTCCTCACTTTCTTTCTTTTCCTAACTTCTTTCTATTTTCTTCCTCTTTTATTTTCAAAAAACAAAATAATCCACAACCCCTTCAATCGATTAAATCCGGAGCAAGTGGCATTGGAAATCGATGATTTTGGATCCCTTGGGATTGTATGAGCGAGCACATTGATTCTGTATGTGTCGATTTATGTGCGATGATGGTTGGATGTGCTCATCTTAAGCAACCATGCCTAGGGCTTTGTCATAGAGGAGATAAGGGTGGAGACAGTCAATGATGTTCGGGGCGTTGAGTTTCTCTGGTAAAGGTAAACGTATATGAGGAGTTTGGAGGTGAGTTTACTTACTAGTCTATTTGTGTTTGTTGTGGTACATTTGTTTGTTGTGTTAAATAAAAATTAGAACTGAGAACAATGGAAGTTATCACTTTTGTATCCCTTCTTTCTTTGGAAATCAAGTGACAACATTATTCGTAGTATAATCTCTCTTATAAACCCTTTAAAACATTCATCATAACCCAGACTTGTTGTTTACATGTTTGATATTATGTTTTGATTAGTTAAAGTGAAATTGTCACTATAAACACACTTTGAAATCTCTTGTATTTAACAATGGTTAAATTGGCTGAACTGTGATATATACTTGGTTGTATCTACACAGTTTTGGTGTGTTTGACGAAAATTGGTTTGGGAAAAATACCGAAGTATGATATTATTTTGATAATCATTTATGAATGGTTAAGTAAAGGTTTTAATCATAAAGACAAGTTTTATGGTTTTTGAATAATTTATGATAACGATATTTTATGGAATATTCGGAATAAGTGTTTAAACCATGTTAAAAATATTTAGTATATTTAGAAGTGTAGAAAGAAGTTAATCGTTTTGTAAAAAGGATAAGCAAGGAAGTTTTTGGATTATAACACTTGTGTTATAATAAATGGTTTTGTAAAGTTAATTAGAAAGGTATGTTATCTGGTTTAATAAGAGTTGAATACTTAGAATTTTAAATAGGAGTGTTTTAAAGTAACGACAAAAACTGATTTTGGGTTTATAGTAATGATATTTAAGCAACATTAGTTTTTAACCCATTAAATTATACTTTTGAAAAGAAATAAGATATTTAAAGAGAATTTTAAATATAATGATTAAGCGTGAAATGTTTTGGATTTATAGCATACGAATTGGGTTATTTATGGAAAGTAAGTAGCTCTATAGTTGTCACTGAAAGCGATGAGTAGAATGATCCTCTCACACTGGGATCTAGAGCTGAAGTATCTAGGCAAGGCTAGGAGCAACTAGTGCCTTGACTTACCTGGCTTTATTTTGGATGAGGGATAGAGTAAGTCGAGAATATCAAAAATGTGACAAGTGTAGGAGATTTGATTTTTATAAATGATCTTTATAATTATGATGGTAGGGAAACATTTGGATTTCGTGTAGGCAATTGTTTTTAACCCTTTTGGAAATATGAAACTCTCCTAAAATTTGTGAATATACTTATACTATCGTATATAAGTATATGGAAATGTTTTCTGTGTATGGAAAGTGAAGTAATTTGTGAATATACTTATACCATTGAAATAAGCATATAAACTTTCTGAAGTATTGAAAGGAGTATAAATGTATATTGAAATAATAGAATATTAGTATAATCTTTATAAAAAGAAATGTATAAATATACAAGTATAAAAATGAAGTTTTAATTAATAAAGAGTGTTAATTAATAAAATGGAATTTGATTAATAATGGATGATTCAATAAATTAGATGTTTTGATTAATGAAAGAAATTTTATTAGATAAAAGGAGTTTTTGTGATAAAGGAGGTTTAGATTGATAAACGATTTGTTAATTAAATAAAAGGGGATTAAAAGTCGTTTATGCGACTTGATCATTTCCTGTGTGCTTGATCATACTCGATTTCCATATGAAACTAAATCTCTGGTTTAATTGTTTATTTATTTGATAGTTAAATAACCGACTATCAAATCTTAGTCAGTTTTGACTTAGGAAATATATATGAGCTTCACGTGTTCATACGGTTTGAGATCCCTAGGGAGAACTCATTCTGGTGAAACAGCTTAGCTTTATGTGGTATATGGGAGATCCCCTTGGGACTTTGATATAGCCCGCTTACTTCTAAAAGAACCGGGATTGAATCAACCAAAAACTATCATTGTTGGTCGAAGAGATTCGGATCAGATATATTATCTGAAAACCACTTCAAACCAGCATAAGCGTTCAAATTGAAGACATCTTGAAGATGGTGGAATCGAAGACCGAGTTCTTTAAAGTGCAAGGGTTGCTTGCTACTAATCCTGATGGTGATTCCAAATGGATGTAGTAAAAGTTGCACCATAGGTTTGTTCATATCCTGAACAACTTGTGTGGATGAATGTTGTCATTGCATTATTGCCAAAAGAGTAGTGTTAGGATTTCAAGTGGGATTTGCTAAAAAGGTATAACGTAGCCTCAAGCCTCAAGTACCGGGAATGACTAAACTCAGGGAAGATGCAGCATGGCTATGTGGGTCACACCCATTAGGGTATGTCATCATCCTTATATATATATATATATATATATATATATATGTGGATTTGGTTGTGCATGTGAGCTCTTGGTAAAAGATTGCAAACCAACTAGGGTGATGACATATTCGGTACTATCCAGGAAGGGGTAAGGTGGTTCTGTTTAGCAGGGATGCAAGATGTTCTTATTGACCTCTGTACATTTTTCTAGAGGTATATTGTGACAGACAATATCCTAGTAGCCCAATCATTGATGAATCTGTTCTCCAATAAGCACCATATGAATTTAGTTATGCCCAACTATGCTGGACCGTAAGATGCAAGCATTCCAACTATATTCAATATTTACTTTAAATCCTAGACTTTATTATAATATCTATGGTTTTCTTATAGAAATATTTTGGCTATCGTAAGGTAAAAACCCATCCATGTTTTTGTACGTCATGGTCGTATGAGGTACCTTTATTTCGAAAGGTTTTCATAACATTAAAATCCATTTGAGATGTGTTTCTCACACCGTTTTACTAGATTGATCCAGACGTTATTTTCTCATAATGATCGGATCAGACCAAGCACATTTTCAGATTCGGTTATGGATGCTTTAGAACTTCAGGAGACGAGCCGGATGCCTCCAAGACATATTCATGTATATTTTATTTTCTACTGCATTTGTTGGTTGATTTTATTAGCATTTTGTAAAGATCTATTATATATTATATTACTCCTCACTATGTGAGATTCTATCCTGTCTTTTCTTTCTTTTCCTCCAACAATATGTATTTCCGACACTTAGATGCTCGACACGTGAATCCAGTGGATTTATTGGTGTCGACTTTTGTGAATCGAAAAGGCGAGTCGTTACATACTATATATTTATAAATTTAAAAAAAAAAGAGATTTTATTTAAATAAAATTTAGAAACGTTCTATATAAATTAGACTTCATAAGCCTAATATAGATTCAATAAGGATTTTTTTTTGAAATTCACCCATAACTTTCGCTATAGGCTGGTCCAGTTCCAACAACAAAGGCAGTTATATGACTTGGAGGTGTGAATTCAATCAACGATTAATATTGAACAATTCAAAAATTGATGTTTACACGTCACCTTAGCTTGTAATGTGACATTTTGGCCAAGATCATTGCTTACAAAACTTTTCTGTAGAATAATATTTTATATTATCTTAAGGGGTACAATTTGGTAGCGAGAATCTGCACACGTTCACTTTATCAAAGCTATATCACTTTGGGATATATCCAATTTAGTATTGGTCAAAATACCGATATTATCCACATTTAACTTGGTTACTCCAAAGCCTAATTCTTGCTTCAATAATAACTTTTATTATTATCTGTACCATTTCGGTTGGAGATTTTGACTTTGAGTCGACTACAGTTGACCATGACACTAACCTCATACAATTGAGGAGACTAATTCCCTATTGAATAGTGCTTCACTTCCAATGCTTCAGCTCAATCACAACTATAGTCGCTTGATGAATTGTCAGCTATGATTTAACTATAATCAAATTGGAGCATATACATTGAAGTTCAACAGTATTCTCAAATCATGAAAACTGTGTAATATAGTTACACTACGTTTTCCTATTTGACTTAGTTATTATCAACCAATAGAAAACTCACGGACGAATCATTCCATAATTATCTCGTAACTACAAATATGTCACCCCTTAGTGACCACAACAAGCAAAAGTAATATACTATCTAACATTTGAAGAGTGCTGTGCACTCTGGTCTCAATGGATGAATCAATATCCTTTTCACAAAACATCTTGACCAGTAATATTTAAAACAAAATATCATTTTAATTTATATTTTGTTACTCACGATTGCAACTTTTGCAACTACAATCACATAACATTTTTTTTAAGGATTTTCTTATTATATACTTTAAATTAATTAATTATTTGATTATTTCATGATATAACAAAATATATAAATGAAGAAAAAAACACTATTACTATGAACAAGACTGACTATAGAGTTAAATATATGAAACAAATTACATAATTGCCCATAGAGCATATAATTAACTCTTTTAGTCTCTTGCTTTCACTTTGGGTCAATTATGATATCCTAATCTCATTCCTTTGATGAGTTCAGAATTGATCGAGCTAGCCTCTTAGTGAATGGATCTATTATATTGTATTGTTATCTACTCTATTAGCCAACATCTCTCCGTCATTGATAAACTGCCTTCGTTATATGGAACTTTCGGAGCATGTGTACACACACCTTGTGGATGTTGTTTGTTTTACAATCCGCATCACGACATTTGTTTCACAAAATAATGTCATGGGATTCATAACATTTAAATCAGCCATAACTGAGTTATAAATTTGTGAAATTATATTTATACTACTTTCATTGCAACGCTATTCAAGGCGATGTACTTAGCCTCTGGTTGAATTAGCCACCACAACTCGTTTGAAAATTTTCCAACTAAAACTCCTTAACAAAGATTGAATATGTATTTCGGATTGACATACTATATTCTATATCACTTATGAAATTAAAATTCAAATACTTCTTCATAAGGAGTTTTTTGTTTCTCTAAATAGTTCCCTAATATTTCATAAATACTCAAGAACACTCATGACCACTGTTTAGTGGTTTTAATTCAGATTTGAAAATTCACTCAGTTTACCAATTACATAAGAGAATTGTGATATAGTAGATAATATGACACATATGATAATTCCTATTGCCAATGCATAAGGAATCCATATCATATATTCTATATTAAGCATTTTAATATGGTATTTGTATATATCGTTTGGGATAATCCTAATATCTTTACTTAAAGTTTTAGAAAATTTTAGTACCTCTTAATATTCTTTCTTATTAACAAACGCTCCCTCTCCCTTTTGATTGAAAATTAAACTATTTGATTTCATCAAATATTTGCTCAATTCTAGAGTATTTTAAGTAATATTGTTGTATCCATTCTTGGATCTTACCCAACATTTACAAATATAGTTATTCCTCCCAATGACATTGTGACATTTAGGTATAATGTGCAATAAATCTATTCTAAATCATTATTCAGAATTTCTATTTCAAAAAAAAGATGCATCGAATTCAAAGTCATATGCGGTGATAATTTTGCAGTTAGAATCCGAATTAACTCAAGAACACTAACTGATTAATCTATTACGCTAAATTTATCAATTGAATTTTACAAGGTTACTCTTCTCAATGTTGCTTACCATGTTCCAACCATGTCGGTCTTCTTTTCGAAGACTCATCTGCGGCCAATGGACCATATCCCTTTGGGTACAACTATCAAAACTGTATTTTGATAATCAACTTGGAAGTTATTTCGGATTTAAACATCATGCCATATGTTAGAGTCTATACTCTATGACTTATTGGAAACTAAGAAAATTTTGCTGCTAATAATTCTTTTTCTCGACGTTGACATGAAACTCACGGTTTCCTTTAATGTGTGAGAATTTGTATTAGATATTCTAATGGAAAATGTCTGTTTTAGGTTCGGTCAATTTCTTTTCATCTTTTATGATTAGCTTTCACATTACAGTGTTTATATCGCATCTAACACGTAATAAAACTAATTCAATTTTGGGTATATGATACTTATGTTCATAACAAATTAAGCAACCAATTTTGGCCGCTTCCAAACTCCTTTGGGTAATTTGCATAAGATCTCTTAGGATCCAATTTTACATCAGCATCTTTATCACATAACCTGTCAACTCCATGACCACGACATGTAGGGGTTTCTTATCAACTTATATCTTAAATGAGCTCATAAACTATGTTTTAAATAAAAAATTTAACATACATTCTTACTCTTAAGTACATATCCTTATAGAAAGAAGTTAACTCAACATCACTCAATCGTACTTTGTCCAACAAAGTTTGATTACTCCTTATCGATGCATAATTATGTATCATAGGGAGGAGTGACTTTTGAGGTTGACTATTATTCATTTTTAGGTTCTTTCGAAACTCTTTTCAATATATTCACCTATTCAGTCACATCGAATTACATTATTTCCTTTGCATGTTAGGTTTTTCTACTTCCGTTTTATATTTTATGAACTAACCATAAATGTACTACTTGTGCATCAAATATGCACATTCATGTCAATAATAATTCATCAGTAAATTTAAAAAATTAAGTGGATCTTTTTTGGTACATTAAACCTTAGAATGGGATTCATTTATATGTATAGTGTATCCACTCTTTTTCACTCACGTTGAATTGGTGTTTTGCCCTTAATTTCTTGAGATACAATTCACCAGTGCTAATGATTCATGATCGTATGATCGAAGAATTGTTTTTCAATATTTTGGCATTGTCAATCATTCCAAAATAATTGTTAATTTTTTTGATACTTTTGTATTTTCGATTTCAAATTCATCACTAATGTTATGGAAACAAATACTATTATAAATTTATTCTATAACGAAGATTCATGATATTCTAAAAAAAACTATATTTATTTTCGATCAGTATTGATAAACAGTTATTTTTCCCTCGCTTTAACGAGCCTTTAGCCTAGTCGCCATATACCATTTCCACCTCATCCCTTTCACCTGCACTTCATCTCCTTTCGGTTACCGCTTCTATTTCTGGCTTGTAGAAGCCCTCGAGCGCTAGTTATGAAGCCAGGATTTTTTAAAGCTCCATTGCCAGATCTAGGCCTACCTACGAATCGCTTAGGCAAAGTCCAGTTATTGCTACCACTTGATGAACGAGAATACCCAAAATCTCAAATCTAAGAAGAAAGGGACAACTGCTTCTAGCTCTACTGGAGTTGATTCTAATTCTGCCTCCTCCCTTTACCGCTTCACCATCCTGTCGATATTGCAAGACATATTCAATTGTTGCTAGCTTAAGCTAAACATGGTTGCGCATGTTTGTGATGGTGCACTGGATTCAGATTCCATATGTACCAATACTCATGTTATTTACACAATTCCTATAGATTCAAATCCCCCGTCTGCCTACATTAAGACAATGATATTGACTATTCCTGTTCTCGAATTTTTTTTAGCAGCCTAATTCTCAACTATTCCTATTGATCCAAATTCAAACTCCTTGCCAGGTCATAAAGAGGATGAGCCTGCTTTAATATTTGATACAAATCATAAACAATAGAATGTCATCTCTCCTTGGGCAGACAATAGGGCTTCACTCTTCTCACATAAGCCGAGTAATGCTAGAAGGTATGTTTCTAAGAACTTTAAAACTGATACTAGAATTATTCTTATCTTGCTTGTGAGGTTGTTGACTCGGGAAGGCATTTTGGAAGAGCTACCTTGTTAGCTTCTTTCTAGATAAAAATTTACCTTTTAAGGTAGTAAAAAATCATCTTCTTTGGGTTTGGAGACTTAAAGGATTAGTTAAAGTAATTTTTGACAGGGACATGTATTTCTTTGAATTCTCTTGTCCAGATGATAGAGGTAGAATCCTCGAGTCGGACCTATATATCGTTTTTGACAAAGTTTTCATTGTAACCAAAGGACCCCCACCAATTATTCAGGCTCGTGAGCAAGTTCAATATGTTCATTTTTGGGTTAGACTCACAAATATTCCATCTTTATATTTGGTGTATAAATGATAACCATCTTTCATATTTAGATGCGTCCAATAATAAGTGTTAAATGGTAAACTCCCACTATTTTGCATTTCAATAATAGCACATGAAACATGAAGTTCCATCAACCATTTTTATGGGATATTTATTTCATTCACTATAATCATTTTATAACCGGAGTTTTAGATCAAATATCTTGAATTCGTAGAAATAAATCTTACAGAAAATAGTTTTCTATATAAACTTACATTTGGAAAGAAATCACTTTTTTTTATTCCATGTTAAATATCTACTAATATGATATACAATTCTCATTTCCAATGTCTCTTCACAAGGCAGAGGTGATCATTTAGTCTCTTCATCCCAACTGTGCCTATGTTACATCCACTTCTGTACATTTACTTTCCTTTCCAAATGGTCGAACCATTCAAAGGAATACCTTACTACAAGATCGCACCGAACTCTTTACAAAAGTGTATTTGATCATCCTTCACATTTAAGGGTATATAATATGTTGCAATTTATGTAAACTGATCAAATTAGCATTTTAGCGATCAATTCATAGATCTGTATAGTGGTTCTTGGCCCTTATTGTTTCTGACACAACAAGGAACTCATTGTATTCAATCATATCTAACACATCATATATATAATTGCTCATTCCAAATGATATAATGTTCATCGAGGTTGTGTACATTTCGAATCGCCACTGTTCACCACATAACATTTATATGTGATCGAATATGGATTAAACATCCATATCCTTGTGTTGCTTTAGAGTTCAAAACTCATAGAAGAAAATACACATTCTTGGGCAAATAATCGTATATATAACTAAGGTACGAATGTATTTAGTAGCCGTATAATTTGGCTCTTGCATGGGTCTCAACGTGACAACATGCCAAAAAAATTATTGGTAAATATATATTATATCTCTATGTCAATCTTAATTCAATTCATTTTTATATCTTAACTAAAGAAAATTTCATTCAATTTTTATTAGTTGCACAAATTTATCGATGTAGACTATTTAATTTAATATAGCATGTCTCCTTACAATATTAGAAAGGTAGAATGTTATCATTTCATTTTTCTATTAAGGCACCCACTAGATTTTTATATTTCTCAAAACCCTAAGAAAAATGTAAAAGTCTTTCAATTTCTCTAGTGGGTCTTAGGACTTACTTGCCTTAGGATTCCGACTATGAGTTTGCTTAACAAATCATAGGTTTACAAGTGGTGGATAACACTTTATCGATTGTATTATGTATAACTTTTAACCCATAGTTTTTCTCCTAATCTCAATCTCGACCATGAGTTTTCATAACAAATCGAAAGAGATTATTCTCTCGTACATATAATTTCAATCAGTTAAAGTATAATGCACATACCTTGAGTTTTCTCTACAGATACGTGCATGCATCTTACATCTTCTAATAATATATTATAGTACTACATATAACATCCCTGGCTTGAGTTTTCATTAGAACCAATGAGTATACAAGTAATCAATTAATATATAAATGGTAGAGGATAACTCATATATTAGGGTTTCATAATCCTTAATATATATGTATTGGGTAGTATCGATTTTACGAATACCGTGTTTGTTGTGGAAATATCCTCACGATTTAAGTGTCAGACACATATAAATCATGGTATACACACCATACGTACGTATTATCCTAAAATTCTATTTTGGGCTTATTTTAGTTACACTTATGTTTATCTTAGTTCTATAAGTTTAATTTTTTTAAAACCACTTATGATTTGATTACATTATATGATATTTATATGCATACTATAAATCATATTAAAGTAACTTTAACCTTATTAATTAAATCATATTCAATTAGTTCTTTAATTTAATCATCCAATTTTATTTTATTTTATTTAAAATTTCGTAAACAATTTTATTTTGTTCATCTTAAACTATTTAAGAAGAATATTTAACTATAACCGTTATAGTTTTATATATATCGAATACACACACACGCTATCTAATTAAATATTTTAATTAAATATTTGATAAATTTCAAAATGTATTGAGTATAATTACTTAAAAAATTGAGACAATCAAAACATTATAAGTTATTGAACTATAACCATTATATTTTTATTTAAATATATGTGAGCATATAAAATTTAATTAATAACATTTAATTAATTACTTATCAAATAAATAATTTATTTAATTAAAAATTTCAGTTAAATAATTAAATAATTTTAAACAATTTATTTTAATTTAGTTCAAACAATTTAAGACAAATTTTCAACTATAACCTTTATTGCTACATATACACATGTCACTATATATGTATGTATATCTTTAATAATTAACTTCTAAATAATTAATTATTTAATTAATCAAATTAATCAAATTAATCAAATATGTATAAAATTTTGATAAATATTGAATTAATATCTGGAAACAATTTGAAGAAAATTTTAATTTATCTTATAAAATTTGTAAAATTTCCTTTTACATTCTAAACTCAACAATAAAATTTAAAATATATTTTTAATTTTCAAATCATAATCTAAAAATTATCCCAGTGCCTAAAATAAATTTAGGCCTTACATTTGGGCCAACATTTTGACTTACTTCGCCTATTGGACTAGACTAATAACTAGGAAGGGAAGTATACTTGATTATCTAATTCACGCCTAAATACTACCATTCTAGGCACTCATTAAATAGAAAAGTTCATTAGTTGACCCTTAATGCTGGCTATTAGACTACGCAGGCTATACAGACTCTAATACCATTGAAGGAACCTGGTCCTTTTTGCAGCGGATGAAATTGGTAATTTTTTTTTTAAAAAAAATCCCTATTTGGATCTTAATAGGTATATAAAGTTTATTAACTAGCATTATGTCCAATCTAATTGCTGAACAAAACCATATTTGTTTAAGATAATTTCTTATTAATTAATTAATCATATTGATTAATTTGATTGAATGGTTATTTAAATATGTCATATACATATTTATAACATAACATGATAACATAAAGATATATAAGCATGTGTATGTTTATTTATGTATGCACACACACATATAGATATTGAGATTTATATCAATTGTACATACATATATATTATATCAAACACCCCACACCCCTTAGTATACCCAAAAGGATACATTAAAAGGTGTGGTGCATTGTAGGTATAACTAAAACTAGCAGAGACTAAGATTCACAAGATAAAAACTAAATAATAATAATAATAATAAGAACAACAACAACAACACCACAGCGGAAAAAATTATAGTATTTTGCTAAAAATCAAACTCCATTATATAAGATGATAAGAATAAGTCACCAAATACCAAATACATCATATATAAAAATGGCCATGCAAGTCTCGTGAAATCAAAAACCACTGTCTCAAATAAATCAGAGTACAACTTTCCCCAAAAAGTGCCATTTACAACAAAGGAAACTAAAAACTAAAAATAAAGAAAAGGAATACATGATAGAATCTCTGCCAAAGTAGCCTCTATGAATCTGTAGTCCAGTCCCTGATTGCCTAGGGAGGGAAAATGGGAAAATAGAGGAGTGGGTCAAACTAAAAGTCTGGTGAATGATAGTAATCACTAGTATTTTATAAGCAAAGTAAAGGAAATAGGCTTTACAACAGTTCTAGTATTAAAAAGGAAACAAAGGAAATAGAAGGAAGGATAAATCTGGAAATAAGTACGAATTAACTATTTCTAAATTAATATGATAGGTTAACTTTGACTGTTTGCACTTGTCTTGATAGTTGTTTTGATTGGGATGAAATCCTAATTCTACCCTTTGATTGGCCTGCTATTCTCTAGTACCTACTATGGAGTAGATACTATATAACTCCATACACAAAAGGAAATGGTTTCTACGAAAGATACACATACTACCAACTGTGGACTAGACGATATATAGTTCCCAACACAGAAGGCAACGGTGCCTACGAAAGACACACATACTAAGCGCTTGAACTCATAAAGATTATTGAGCACCCGAATGGAAGTCGCACGTGTAACCGCTACCATGCTTATATTACCTTTTGTTCCACCTTTTGGGTCTTCTTATTACCTCAAGCTCTAGCAACAGCGTACCCCTCATCCCACTTCAGGTTAATGTGAGACCATCGTGTCCATAGAAAATAGGGAAAATGCTGTTGGTACTGGCCCGTCATCCAAACAATATCTAGTAGCGCCCCTTGTCCAAATCCCCATGATTTAACTTCTATTTATTGACCAATTACTACCATTATTAGCATAAGCATGTCCTCATCTCACTTCAGGCTAATGTGAGACCACCATTTTGTCCAATAGGGAATGATATTTGGTATAGGTCCAACTTTAATTCTTTGCTTATTAAATTAGATAAATTATTTAAATAAGCCTTTATAATTATTTTGACTATCTGTGCTTATTAATTTATCCTAAGTCATAAAATAAGCCTCATTCTATTCTGTTTTCTTATTGTAACCTATGTTATAATCATGCTTATTACTTAACCCAAGGTTTAAGCGTGAAAATAACCTTTTTTCACCTTTTACTCTTTTTATTTATAATTCTAAGTTATAACTAGGAAAATTTCTTTAATTTTGTCCAATTCTAATATTTACATCACAATTTTAGTCCAGTTCAATTTTTATTACAGTCTTTACAATTTACATCCTACCTTCCATTATTTCAGCATTCTTTTAATTTAATCCAAATTCGCGTTTAATCTATTCTAATCCATTCACGAAGAAAAAGGAGAAATATAAAAAATAAAATTGAAGAAAATCCAAAGCGTAGGAGAAGATGTAAATAAAGCATAAATGACAATAAGTAATTAAAAATACTGTAAATAACTGTAATCAAACGAAAAAGCTGTAATTAGAAGAAATTAACTATGAATAACTGAAAAGAATAACTAATAGGAAATAGACTAAAATAAATCGAAAATCGAAAATACGATAAAATGGTATTTCCAAAATCGTAGAAAAATTACAACTATTGGAAATATTTTAAATTGCTTAAAATAATCTAAATGATTACAATCACTCATATGTGTTCCTAAGCTCTTCCCTTTATGTCTTCTGGGATCCACTTGGGGTTGTTAGATATTTTAATTTAAAACGATTTTCTCCCTGGAAAATTATTCCGTTTAAGGTCCTTCCTGAAAAGGTGAACCCAATTGGAGAAAATCTTACAGTGAGAAAAAGTGTTAGGCCTAGGGTCTTATTTATATGGGTGGAAGTGGATCTCAAACTGTGAAATTTTGGGATATAATAGGATGCACCCACGTCATTAGCTGAATAGAAGCCATCTGATGGAAGCACAAAGGGACCAGATTAAACAAAAGAATGAAATCGACGTGTTAAAATCGTACAACACAAAGGAAAAATTTCTTCGCTTCACAAACGTAGGCGGGTCGACCTACAGGTCGACTGCCCATAGTGCCAGGCCAACCGGCCGGTCGACCTAGGCCTTGGGATGGTTGACCTTTAGGTCAACCTCCCTATACACACACACATATATAAATATTTTATTTATCTTATTAATTCCATATCTTGCTCAAATAAATTCGGATTCTGACGTTCTATATATGAAAATTGAGCAGAAAATTACCGCGGACACAATGGTGTAACTCACGTGGCTCAATTATAATAATTTCACAAAGTTATTTTATCATTTCATTTATTCGTTAATTAATTATTATAGCTTAAATTTTGGGTTGTTATATTCTCCCCTCCTTAAGGAATTTCGTCCTCGAAATCTCTAAGGATAAAAGAATGAACTAAATGTTTTCATCCAATATCTACACCCAAATACTCAATCATCAACCATTCATCCATTGTCCTTAAGTTTTCTAATGCGATTTATATTACTTATGCAAGTAGCGTAGTGTTAATGCCCCTAACTAAAGCAAAAGATTAGATGGTCTACTGATTCAGTTGACCTCCTTTTATGCACTCATGCTCGTTCTATGAATCCAAATGAATGCAAAAATTCCTAATGATAACTGATAGTTCTATATGTGTGCTTCAAACATCATCCAAATGCAACAATTATGTGATAATCATCCATTTATAGAAATCATGGAAAATAAAATAAAATGCGCACACCTCCACATGCTCTAGTGTACTAGTTAGGCCGATCCCTAAGAGATAATAGTGCTTGGTGTAAGTATATGAGTCCCTTAACATTCACTAGAAAACACTTGCAACCATTGCATATATCATTCATAACATGTTCTATTCAAATTTTACGTCAAATCCTATCATCCATAGGTGAAATCCTACGTTCTACCCTCCCAAAGGACAATAAAGGAAAGAACCTATTCAAAACTAAAGATGGAAAATAGAAAATTCAAAAACTTACTATCGAAAAGATGAGGACAAGAAGTACGAATATTCTCTCCATTTGGCCATCAGTCTGAGGGTGATAGGCCGTACTCAATCTAAGCTGCATCCCTAAAGCCTCCTGCTAGCTTCTCCGAAAGTCGCTAGTAAAAATATGGTCTCCATCGCTCACTATACTAGAGGGAACTCTATGAAGTCGGACTATTTCACGAACATATAAGGATGTCAAATACGATGTCGTACTCTTACTCTTAACTGGAATGAAATGGGCGTTTTAGTCAAGAGATCTACAATCACCCAAATTCTAGTATTCCCCTTCCTAGAACAAGGTAAACCATCTATAAAGTCCATTAAAATTCTGTCCCACTTCTATTCACGTACATCCAAGGGCTGAAGTAATCCTTCGGGCTTCTGCTACTCCGCCTTAACCCTTTGGCATACACTTAGCTACAAACTCCTCCACATCCTTTTTCTTGACATTCCAATAAAACATCCTCTTTATGTCCCTATACATCTTGTCACCACTCGGATGAATAGTTATACGAGAATGGTGTGCTTTCTCTAAACCGCTTTCAACAAGTCACGAGCCCGAGGAACACAAAGCCTTCCATCTCTCCTAAGTCACCCTTTGCTATCAATGGAATAACGTTGGAGATGTCTAGAGACCTCTCCTCTGTTAATCCTATCCATCACATCCATAAGTTTCGAATCCTTTCGCTGCCTCGAGCCAATCTGATCTACATGGGTAGGCTTCACCTCAAGTGTAGCTAGCAATCCAAGGTAATGTCCGTAGAGGGTTTAAAATTAAAAGTAGAAATACATTCTAGGCTCTTCCACTCTACGAACAAAGGACTAAGGATTGCTTTCCTCCTACTCAATGCATTTGCAACCACATTACCCTTGCTAAGAGTATAAGCTATCTCAAAGTCATACGATGCCAAAAAATCCATCCATCACCGCTGTCTCAAGTTTAAATCCTTCTACGAGAATAGGTACTTTAATGACTTATGGTCGGTGAAAAGCTTGAACCTCTGTCCAAGAAAATAATGCATCCAAGACTTGAGTGCAAAAACTACAGCAGCCAACTCTAAATCGTGGGTATGGTAGTTCTTCTCATGCATCCTCAACTGCCTACTTCCATAACGTACCACCCTCCCTTCTTGCATCAACATCGCTCCTAGATCCGTCCCACATGCATCAGTATATATTGTAAAAGGTTTAGCTCCATTGGGTAGAACTAACACTGGTGTACTAGTAAGGGTTCTTTTAAGTTTCGTGAAGGAATCCTCACAATCCACGTCCCACATGAATGCTTTATTCTTCTTAGTAAGACGCGTAAGTGGTGCTAAGATCTTGGCAAAATCTCTAATGAACTTCCTATAATAGTCAGCCAATCCTAGGAAGCTTCTAACTTCGATGACGTTCTTGGGAGCTGTCTAATCTTGCACTGCTGTTACCTTAGCGGGGTCAATAGCCAAACCTTCTTTCGAACTACATGCTCCAAGAAACGTATATCCTCTCTCTAAAAGCGGCACTTCAAAAATTTAGCTCTCAAATGATGACTACGAAGCGCGCGAAGAACCTTTTCTTCATGAATAGCATGCTCCCCCATACTCTTGGAAAACACCAAAATATCGTCCATGACTACAACCATAAACTTATTTAGGACTACTCTAAAGATGCGGCTCATCAAATCTACGAAGTAAGCTGGGGAATTGGTTAGCCCAAAAGGCATAACCAGTCACTCATAAAATCTGTCTGGAGTCCTAAACGCAGTCTTATCAATGCTGTCATTAGTGACCCTAATATGATGGAATCCCGTGGCTAAATCAAGCTGAGAGAATACAGAAGAGCCAACTAACTGATCAAAAAGGTCATCTATCTTAGGGAATGATAACGGTTCTTCTTTGTGAGCATATTTAATTCCTTATAGCCACACAAAGTCGAAGAGAACCATCTGCCTTAGTAGCAAAGACGACTGGCGCTTCCCACTCCGATATGCTCCTTCTTATGAAACCCTTCTCCAAAAGCTCACGGATTTTCTTGCTTAATTCCTTCCTCTCCCTAAGTGCCATGAGCCTAACGGGTAATGCCACTAGCTTAGCATTATCCGTCAAGTAAATCCTGAAGTCGATCTCTCTCTTAGGAGGTAGTCCACTAACCTCCTCAAAGACATTTAGAAAATATCTAACGACAGAAACCGAATCTAAATCTGATGATGATGAATTGAGGGAATAAAGGAAGCTCAACGTAACTGACCCTTGCGGGTCGTAAGAAACTCGAGAGTCCTACTGCTGCATGTCTCTAGTCTAATGACTCTCCTCTCGCAATCTAATATAGCTCCATATGTGGATAGCCAATCCATTCTCAAAATCATCGCATACCCCGAAAATCCCAAAACATAGGTGTCCCAGTCAAATTCTACGCCTAGGATAAAAATTTTCAAACCCCTACAAACCACAGACAAGTGTGCCAATCCTCCTATGGGGTTTGAAACCATGATGGGGTCTACTACTAAAGAGATGTCTAAGTGCAAACAATCCACAAGAGAGCTAGAGATAAAAGAGTGTGAAGCTCCAGAATCGAAAAGAGTCTGAATGGGAAAATCAAAAATCGAAATCAAACCTTCAACGGTGACTTTCCTACCTCTATCCAGAATGCTGCCTGAAGGTGTTGCATCTAAGGCCTGAATCTGCACTACAGTTGCACTCTCCCCCACCATGCTCTCTGGGGACAACTCCTACTCAAGTGACCAGGTTGCCCACAAGTATAACACTTTCCTTTCATCCTTTCCCTTTTGCAATCCTTGGAGATATGTCCTATAATCCCACAGTTATTGCACTTCAAACCTTTCTTTATCTGCTTTTGAGGGCCTTCACTTTTCTTCTTCTCTTTATTATTCTTCCACCATTTCTTCTTTGGGCCTTCTGTCTTAACAACCTCTTTGGAATCTCCTTCCTTGACTACATCAGATATTAGAGCCATTTCCACCAAAGACTCATAAGTAGCTCCAATCGGCACGTGATTGAGCAACAATCTCTGAAGGGGTTGATTCAATCCATTCGCAAACTTCAAAGTCTTCTTTGTAGTGTATTAATCAACTCCATCCCAAACCACGACAACTCATTAAATTGATTGATGTACTCCTTCAAAGCCAAACTCCCTTGCTTCAAATTAATGAATCACTCCAACTAAACACTCTCTTCTGCTTGAGATAAAAACTTCCGATCAAATCGCTTCTGAAATTCATTTCAAGTGACTTCCCTTCTTTCCAACTCTATAACTTCCCACCAATACAAAGCCTCCACTTTCAACTACCAAGATGCTAGCTGAACCCGCTGCTAATCATCCAATCTCAATAGTCCAAATATCCTCTTTGTGTTACATATCCAAGCTCGAGCCTCCACAAAAGTCTTCGTACCAGAAAAAGTCTTTCCACCCAAATTCGCAAAGCCCTTACAAAGCTTAGAGAAATTAACTGCTACAGGTGGGTTGATGGGATTACCACCCGCTGGTGTTGGATTAAGCGCTTGCCCTTGCACCTCTAGAGTTGTGGCTTGTAGATACCTACGAAACCAGCCTGGGAATGGAATGCCCTCGAAAAGTTAGGGGCATCCGCCATTCTACGCAAAGAAAAAGAGAGTTTAGGAAAGAGTCAAAGGAAGATTGAACTGGACTTTTGAGGGGATTTTTGTAAAAACTCTTTTATGCTTAAAAATCACTTATAAGAGTTCTTTTCTTAAAAATGCTCTTAAACAAAGTTATTTTGGAAAAATACTTTACTTTTAAAATAAATTTTAGGAATTCTGTAACCTGGCTCTGATACTAAGTGAAACGCCCCACACCCCTTAGTATACAAAAAAGGATACACTAAAAGATGCGGTGTGTTGTAGGTATAATTAAAACTAGCAGACACTAAGATTCACAAGAAAAAACTAAATAATAATAATAATAGTAACACAACGGAAACAATTATAGTATTTTGCTGAAAATCAAACTCCATAATATAAGATGATAAGAGTAAGTCACCAAATACCAAATACATCATATGTCAAAATACCCATACAAGTCTCGTGAAATCAAAAACCATAGTCTCAAATAAATCAAAGTACAATTTTCCCCAAAAAGTGCCAGTTACAACGAAGGAAACCAAAAACTGAAAATAGAGAAAAGGAATACATGATAGAATCTCTGCCAAAGAAGCTTCTATGAATCTGCAGTCTACCGTCCTTGTCCTGATTGCCTAGGGGGAAAATGGGAAAATAGAGGAGTGAGTCGAACTAAAAGTCTGGTGAATGATAGTAATCACTAGTATTTTTAAGCAAAGTAAAGGTAATAGGCTTTACAAAAGTTTGTAGGATCGATTTCACCCTAGAGGGGGAGGGGAAGGGTGGTGAATAGGGTGATACTAATAATTATAAAAATTAATACAGAAATATATAAAATAATTGTAGAAATATATAAAATAATTGTAGCACAGATAACAGTAGAATAATAAAAGCAGAAATAGAACAACACAAATTTACCCAGCTTTAGCAAAACCCTGCCTACGTGTCGCCCTCAAGGTTTCTACTATAAATTAAATAGTTAGACGCTTACGCACGTAAACTCGCGACACACACTATCGACTAACCTATAGCTACACTCAAAACTCTGCTACAACTCGGCCACTGAGTTACGAATTCTCAAACTATACTACCGTAGTTCGTCCCCTAGTCACACGACTAGAATTTTACAAAAGTTTAGTAGAAAAATACAAATTAAAAACAAATTACTAAGCCCTATATAAAAATTAAGCCTAAATAACAATTATAAAAGAACCGTCCCAATATAAAATTTCTTCCTTTTCTTTATCTCGTCCCATATCCTTTACTTCATAAATTAATATCTGCTTCTTTCCTTTGCTCGAGAATGTTCATTCCTCTTTCAAAATAAATTAGGGATTTAACCATTTTAACAATTTGTTTTACTTACATTTTCCTATACAACCTTTTAATTTAAACTTCCATGAACATTTACTTAAGCATACTTCCCTACATATTTTTATAATTTCAAATCATGGTTATATAGTCACTTGACACTTAAGTTTAAATTTCTATTTCAACAACTTATCTAATCTGGTTCAAATCGAATTCTATTTATTTAACTTTCCTTCAGTTAAATTTCAAATCATATATCTGAGTATGCTAACCCAAATTTATTTCAACTTTACCAAAGTTAAATTCTTTATTTCATATTATAAGTCCAAATTCATTTGGCTTATATTTGTCAATCCAACTTGGATGTTAAATTCGATTTTGTTTATCACAACAAAACTTCAATTTCAATTTACTATTGATAGCAAATCTATCACATAGAAACTCGAAAATGATACTATCATTCTTATTATTTCCCAGTAATAGTAGTGAATTCAGTGCTTTATGTTCTTTTTAAAAAAATTCCTTTTATCTTTATAAATCACATTTACAAATAATTTACTTATATAATTTCACTTATTTCACTTTATTTATATAATATCATTCCAAATTCATTTATCTTATTTGGTTTTATAACAATATAATCTCTTTAACTTTGAAAAATATTTTTTAAAATAAACGAGATTCAAATTTTCAAATCATTAGCCTAAATCCATTTTTACTTGTATATAAGATTTTTTCACAATTGTAAATCATATTAATTATAATTCCATACCTTATAATTCATCTGTTTATATAATTTATTCTTTGACAATTGTTGTTTCCATTAAGATTATTCATTAACATTTTCAAACAACCAAACAATTCATTTATATACACTTTAATAATTACTGAAAAATTATTCCCTTTATATATAGAATATAATCAAGGTAAAATTATTTCATTTATCCAATTTAAAATAATATTATGTCGACTTGCCTCGTTTAAGTATTTGGAAATCCCTATCGATAACATGGCTTTCCATATACCGACCAGAATTCACAAATAGCTCAACGGATAAACAAACACAATATAAAACATTTTATATTCACTAACAAATACGCGCTCATATATAATACACTCAAACTCAATCTAGGGTGCGACTGTCCCTATCTATACTGAGTACACATCAAAGCCTAAGAATATACAAAATCTAAGCTTTGATACCAAATGTGACGACCGACAAATCCGTACTCTTTGAATCGAAAATAATCCACACATGTCCGACCCAAAAATCACAGAATGACGGAAAGTTGAGAGAAAGAAAGGAAGAGGAAGAAGAGAAGAGAAGAAAGAGAGAAGACAGAATTTAACAGAACAATACAAAATCTCACATCGCAGCGGAAATCATATAATATCATATTGATGATATTTACAAAACAAAAACTGTATACACATATATCAATCAGAGTCAACAATCAATCAACAGTTATCAGCCTAAACAGTTATAATAACCTGTCCTCACATTGCTGATAATATACAACAACTAAACACAGTGGATAATCAAACAAAACATGTACATGTATACAGAATGAAGATCTCCAGCTTTCATGCTAAAGCTCCAAAAGCATCAAAACTGAACCTGTAAATATACTCGGTCTGAGCCGAGCTTTGAAAGGGAAGAACGCTCGGATGAGTCTGGTAAACCAGCGTGAGAAACACACTCAACTGAATTTATTAAATTAATAAAAATTTCCTTTTAAAACAAAAGTATCTCGTAAGACAAGTCCACACATAAACACAGACATGTTTTTACCTTACGATAACTAAAACATCTCATATCAAATCATCTGATATTATACTAGTGTCTAGTGTACAAATAATATTTGTTACATTCATTAAATTCCAACATATAGCTCAATGGGGTAATACAATCAAAATGGCAAGCACATAGTGGAGTTTGGATTTCCATACAAATGACCAGGTGAAGGGATTACCTTTCGAAGGGGTACACCTCTAGATGGATGTCCCAAGGCACAGAACATCTTCCCTCTACCAACACAATGGAACCAGTTCAAAGCATACAATGAACACAACTGTTCTGGGGTGAACCAGATTACCAGATGACTAGTGAAACAACAAAACGGTCAGACCTTAAAGGAATTCAAATATCAATGGCATCTGTAACGACCCGTTAAGTTCGACCATTTAAAATTGTTTGTTTAATAGGATTTTGTAATTTATTTTAGTTGAAAGAATAAAGGTGGTAGATAAGTATTAAAATGAAGGCTAGAATAAATTATATAGAAGTGACTTAGAAACCTATTTAAAGACATTTGAATAAAATTCAAATGAATTAAGTAGAGAAAGAAAGAAAAATTCTTACCTGTACATAAAATTTAATATGGGAATATTAAACCAATTTAATGCAATAAAAGATTGTGAACGATAAATTGAATAGATTAAGAAACCCTGTTATTGCAAGTCAATAAATTTGTAAACCCTAATGAACATCTCAAAATTTATAAATTTATTGAAATTTAAGACATAGCATAAGCGTAGAACTATAGGTATGATGACAAACTTTTATAAATTGTCTAATTAAGGGTCAGCAAATTTATTTGGAAATCAAACTCAATTAAGGGTAAGTAATTATGATGGATTGATGGCATAAACGTTACTAATTTTTATCATAGTAACGGAAGTGCAGATGGAAGGCAACTGTAGAAATTTAAGTACGTATTAACAATTGAAAGGGACTGTCGATTGAGTGGAGTACTTTAGGTTGTCTTACTAAATTTAGAATTTAACATAAGACAAATAGAAATAAATCAATAAACGTATAGATTTTAAGTTTATTATGATGAATTATTTTAGTGATATGACTTAGAATAAATGAAATAATTTGGGTTAATTGGTATTTAATGGAATTAAAGGTTGCAATATTCATAGGTAAGGATTTAGATGAAATAGATTGATGTATGAAAAATTTAATTTGATAAATGGCAATTAATTCCTTTAATTTGTGCAATTAATGTATGTTTAATTGATAACGATAAAAAGTTGATTTTTTTTCAGTGTAACCAACGTAAAATATTATCATAGCATGATACTTGGTTTGAATAGAAGGATTTGATTTAATGTGAAATTTTTTGTTCTAAGTATTGAATAAAATTGGGAATCAATTTTTTTTTTTTTTATGATAGTAACGTTAGTATTGGTTAATAAATAGATTTCAATGCAGTAACCAAATAAATGGAATAAGATGAGTATATATTGCATAGAAATGAAATGATAAATTATTGATGTAATGGAAGATATAACCATGTCAATTATGCATATAAGGTAATAAGGTAATGAAACCGAGGTAAATTAATTAATTGAGACTTTAAGTAAAATTAACGTGTGGAATTGACCAAGGTTCAATAAAATGAGAATTTGATTGGTTATATTTATTGGTTGAGAAATGTAAATGTGTATTTGGGGAATAAATTTAGTCAGACTTAAGTATTGAATTTAATTAATTAATATATATGATAAATGATGATTAAATAAAAACCCAATACTCTATATATATGTATAATATTTGAGTGAAAATAATAATACACTTATAAATGTGGAATTAAGAGTTTACAACAACTATTTTAAGTAAAGAAATTGTTCATTCAAGTAAATTTGAAACATCGCAATAGGTGTAGATTAAGTGTTGCGTTAAATAAATTATAAAGGAATAAATTTATAGAAACGTAGGAACGGAAGAATGAACATTATAGTAACGTAAAACGTATTGTAGGATAATAATTAAGTATAGGCTTGTAAATTAGATGTATGACAATAAATTTTGTACGTAAATCTTTCTATTAGTTGATAAGTCTTATTTTGATCAATTTAAAGGAATACACTAAATTTTGTAGTTAGTACGGAATATTGATGAGTGAATGAATAAGTTGAAACAAAGGTGGAATGTATTAGTTGAGGTTTTAAGTTATTTATGTGATAAGTTACCAAAATTACAATTTTATCTAAATACAGTAATTTATGCAAACAAAAGATGAACATTTTGAAATATTACCACAGTGATATATAAAAGAAACGTTAACTATGTAGTTGGAGAATAATTGATATATTTTGAGTTGGATAATAGAAATCAAGTTATTTATATAATTAGATTTAAGATGAGAGTATAAGTATATGATTAAATAATTGGGTTTTGCGAATAAAATTTATAATTCCCAAATAATAAGAAAACGCAGAGGTTAACACTGCGAAATTATATACTTATAAATTTTAATTCACATCCAAGCTTATTTGGAATTGATTGGATTATATAAGTAATGAAATTTGGCCAATATTTAAAGTTGAAAGAAAATTTGGATTTTATGATTTATTTTAATTTATTTAATAAATATTAAAAATAGCCATTTTTGTCACGGACTCGGATTTCGACGAAACTAGTTTCATCGGATCCGTAACGGTGAATTATAATAATGTTTCAAGTTTCGTTGCGATCGGACTTGTCGTTTGATCGTACGGACTCGAAACGTCTTGAAATTTACGCATTTTGAAATCAATTTGAAATTTTATTTTTTTAGCATAACTTCTTCATACGATCGAATTTGGTCGCGAAACTTTTTCCATCGCGTTCAGAATATTTTGAAACACCTATTTGGATATATAGTTTTAACAAATTCGACTCCGGAGGCAGAACGGGCTTTTTGGGCCAACTATCGTTTAGCACGTTCGTTATCCGTACCCACCTAGCCTTCTTTTATCTGTCTATATATTTGCGATTATAAACCCTAGCCACTCCTTATTTTCATTTTTCTATACGTACATCTCCTTCTCAACTCCTCATTCCAAAGGCAGAAAAAAACCTAATTCCCAAATTCCAAAATTTTATTTCAAAAAAAAAAAAAAAAAAAAAAAAAAAAATTTGTGGATCTTCTGGTCGCGCTTCGGGTTTCAGAGGAGAAAACCCTAGAGCAACTTCGGGTCAGGAAGAAAATGACTCGGGTCGCTCTAGGTCGTTTTGGCGAAAACTCCAAGCAAGCATCGGGGAAATGAGGCGGCGCCCCGAAGTCGAACCCGAAGTTGACCCAGGACCAGAATTTTTCATTTTTCAAATTTTCATAACTTTTGCATACGAGCTCGGATTCACGCGCGGTTTGTTTTGCTGGGATCGTATCGGAATTTCTGACGTTTTGGCACTGGTTTGGATGAATTTGGAGACTGTCCAATTTTTGGGTTTAAATTGGATTTGAATTCAATTTAAATTCAAAAGGTGAGTGTTTTAACCCACTCACAACTACTAGAAGCTTTTATGTTTGTTAAATAAATTTTAGAAATGAATAGAAATTTATTTATGAGCTTTTGGCATGTTATTTCATTCATATCTGTTGAATTGCATTTTATTGAATGTAACTGTTAATTTAATTGATTTATTGCGTGTTAATTGGCTGTTAGAAATTTTTGGTTGCATATGAACTGCTAGTTAACAGTTATGTCAATTATCACTGAATATAAATTGTTAGATTAATAGTTGAAAAATTTAATTTGAATAAACTGCCAGTTATCACCTGTTATATATGATCATATATATAATTGTTATTGATTGATATTGCTTGATGTTTGTGATTGGATGATGGATGTGTTATTGAAGGGATGTTTTATTTGATATCATTAAACTGCAAGTTAGTATGCATTTTTCATTTCATTCGGGATTGCGGTTTGAAATGATATACAACCGCAGTTTTATTTTTTAAATTGCGGATTGAAATGATAAATATCCGTATCACTTGACCATAGGATAGAAAACTATATACAGACACCGTGGTCTATATATAACTATTTTTAATGTGATTTCTATGGTTTGGATGGAATACGGTTTATAAAAATCTTAAATTTTATACTGAATAAATGTTTTCTTCCATAGTTATATGCATATGAAGTTGAAATTTTGAAATTAAAAGGTGAATAAATTTCTTTATTAAAAATGGAAGAAAATTAAGAAAATGGAGTTTGATGATTATATCCTATGTTTAAATATTAAGTTGGAAATTTTAAAGATATGATATTTATAATTGGATTTTTTTCCCAAAATATTTTGAAATGAATATTCTAGTAAAAATTGAATTTGGAAATATATATATATATATATATATATATATATATATATATATTTTACTAGAAATTGAAGTCTTATTAATTATGGATTTTATGTGAATGGTCAAGATTAATTAATAGAATATTGATTTTTGAAAGGATAAAAATCCAACTTTAGTTGAAATATTAATGCTCCAAAATGGATATAAATATATATAAAATTGAAATGGTTTTGCGACTTGAAGTAATATTTTGGATTTTGGTTTAACTTTAAAAGAAGAAATATTTGGAAAGCCATGTAATTTATTTCTTTATAAAGCAACAGTAAAGTTAAACTTCTTTTTAATTCGCATACCGTTGAATATCCAAACCATTTAGTTTTGAAAATAATGGTTTTAAAATACTATGGATTTTCGAAGAATTATGTTGAAAGTTACAAACAGAATATTGGTTACATGGGATATTAAATAATAAAAAGTGACATAATTTTTTTTGGAAAGGAATAATTTTATTTGGGATAAACGATATCATATTGTTTTGGGTTTTAAAAGAAGAAATGATATCGTAATATTACGGTTTGAAATGGATTATATTCTGGTTTTAAAAGTATAAACTATTTTTAAATGACCGCGGTGTTATAATAACGATTGGTTGGCAAAGAGACCGGGATCGGATATGGACATACTCTCTGTCGATACCGAAAACCACTTTGACTAACCGTGTACGCGGTGGAGATTCCAGAATGAAGTAGGTGGTGGCGACGTTTCCTGTAAGGTAAATACGTGGACCCAACTCCCATGAGTTGGCATAAGGTGGCTAAAACAGGAGCGATTCTCAGGCCAATGAGGTCATTCCTCTGATCGGACGCTCCTCTTCGATATTATAATTTGACTTGGATTTGATTCAGTGGCCACTTCTATATTTTGATTTTGGGGAGTTAGTCCGAGGTGGGCGGTAACTGCGGCTACGCGTTTCCACCAGCCTGGATAGCAATTGGTATATCTACCCTGGCATTGCCTAGTTGTGCCGTGTCACCTACCATATCGCGCCTTGTACGAGTTTGGTTTTCTCCCGTAGCCCGTGTGGTATCCTCTAGTGGCTTCCCGATCAGGAGGGGCTATGATATTGGACGGACTACTGGGACTATTACGTGTTAAGGTGGAAAATGTAAAGCCTTAACGCTATTTAAAAGTAAGTTTATTTTATAAATAGACACTATTATAATAGCGCAATATACTACATAGTAAATAGTTTAACGGATCCTTAGGAGATGTAAATCCCGAACATCTCTTGAGTTACTGTACTCATATTTATATTCTGTTTATTTAACTCACATAAGATATTCTAGTCTGACTCGGGTGTTTTTGTCTATTCAAATTCGCTCGGGTCAGTCCGAGCATTTCAGGATAGCAGATTTTAGCTTTGGAGGACGAAGACGAAGAATAAGTATTATGTTATATATAGTATTACACCACACTCTTTCTATTCCGCTGCATTGCTTGTATTGGTATGTGTAACTCTGATATTTATTGTAAAAGAAGAATCAAGCTTTTGTAAACTGTTTATGAACTGTATATTTATTATTATATTTTATCCTTCCGCTGTGAGATTCTGTTTTTGTTTTATTTCTTCTCTGTTTTTCTTATTTACCCCATAACAATCCGCCCTTGCGTATGCTTTGAATTGGCACGTGTGTCGGTTTAAAGTGTGCAAAAAGGCGGGATGTTACAGTTGGTATCAGAGCTTTGGTTTAGCGATAAACCTTGGCTTTGTGGGGTTTGACTCTTTGTTAATAGGGTAGAAATATCCTATGGGAGTCGCTGAGTGTATATATAAGAGAGAGCGTACTTGTTAGTATTAATAAAAAGATTTTAGTATTGTGTTAATCTGTTCCGCTTTGTATTTATAAATTCTGGTTGATGCATGGGACGCTATGTCATCAATAGGGATTTATAAACACTTAATAGGACAGACCGACATAATATTTGTTTTTAATATAGGTGAATGAAATAATTTTGCCTATTATATTTCTATATATAAAAATAGTTTTATAAAGATATATATATATTTGGTTGCTATAGATTGGATGTTAGGCAATAAAAATATTTATAATAACTGAAGCTAAGTGAAATTATAATAAACCAAATTTGGAGATTTAGAACTTAAGTCCGGGATTTTTGAAAATTTGCTTTCAAAGAATTTGTGAAATTTATTGATTTGGTTTATAAGTATTTTCTTATATAAATATTTCGTATAAATTGGAAGAATTGTTTTAAAGAAGATTTTGGAAAAGAATTAAATTCTGTACTTTCCTCTCTGTCGCTGGAAAATAAATTCGGTGATGACGGCCGCATCATCGACTTTCATTTTCGAGTTTCGAAGGGGAAAGGCCACTGTAGTAAATTCTACTGCAGATTTATTTTTGAAATTTTCTAAAAATTTTCTTTTATTGTTCTAAATATAATTAGAGATATAAAAGTTGTAAGAACTTATTTATCTATTATTTTGAAATAGATTAAAATTTGACCCGGTATTTAATTCTAAATTTTTCCGTTAATTAATTGTTTAAACTTTGTTAGTGAAATATTAAGTAAGAAAGTTAATGCTAGGGATAAGGGAAGTAAAAGTTTTTAACTGATAAATAATGGAAAAGATTTATTGAAGAATGAATGAATTGAAACCTCTAATTGAAATAAGAGAATAACTGCAAAGCTATAAAGAGGAATTTGCATACATATGAGACAAAGGGTAATATGAATAAACATTAAATTTAATTAAAAGAATGGAGATTAAACTTGTATAAGTTCAATTGCAATTTCCTTAACATAAATAACTTACCCAAATATAAAAGTTGAAGTGTTAAATGAGAAACTGGAATTGAATATTTTACAAGTAGGAATTTAGGAAAAATGAAGTATTCAATAAATTACTGTTATAATAAGAATTTATTGGTATAAACTTAAGTGATAATTGAAATTTTACCCAAATTAAAGGTGAGTATTATTAATAGGTGATTTTAACTTAAGTAAATAAAATGAAATTCTTTAATAAATAAAGATCGATGTGTACGGTTATAAACTTAAGTATGTTTTAAAATGCTACTAGTAATATAATAAAAAGTAGGTAATATAAATAAATGTCTGTAAACCCTAGATAATGAATTAATAAGATCCTTTATTTATAAAAATGGAGGTTTTAAGGTTAATAATTTAAGTGTAAGTAGAGGGTTACTGTAATTAAATATAATAAAACGTAAACATTAAATAAAGGAATGAAATTAAGGGTAAGTTGAAATTGTAATTTATAAAACGAATATATATTTATTGAACCATTAATAAATAAAAAGGAATTGAGAAGAAACTTGTAAATTTTCACTTGCATTCTTAAACATACATAACTTACCATATAATAAAAGTTGCAATGTTAGTAAGAAAATGTAAGGGGAAATCTTACAAGTGAAGCTTGAGGTAATTAAGGTATTCAATAAATTTGCTGTTATAAATGAGAATTAATTGTATAAACTTAAGTTAAATTGGAAATTTTACTATATAAGAAAGGGTAAGTAGTATAAATAGATGATATAAACCTTAGTCAATAAATTGGAATACAATATAATGAATTTTGTAACAAATGGAAAATGAAAATTGTAAGAAACAAAGAAATCCCTCCATAAATGAAAGAAAGAAAATAAAACCACTGAAGCATGAAATAAATGTATAATAAGCTATTGTGGTGTTGATTTGAATTGTTTGGTTGATGTATGGTTGTTGGGTAAGGAATTTTGGAGTTGTTGGAGGAACAATAATCTATCTCTATTCCATCTAAGACTGTTGAGTAACGGATGCACTTGATAGTTATTTCTCACTCCGTAAAATTTCATAATTTGAACCCGAACAACTAACGGTTGTTGATTGAATGATTGTTGTTTGTGGTGTGTGCCGTTTGTTAAAATGTATGGTTGTTGCATTTGATTTGGATATGAATGATTGAATCTACCCAAACATTTCACTGTAATATAGATATTTAACTTTTAGATTTTATAAGTGAATACAGGGGTTGGAAGCAACTGCTACTGCTTTTGGTTCCAAAATAATAAGCGTATTGCCCGACAAATAGGTACGTTTCCGGATTACGTATAAAGCGCTATTTTATATATTTTCCCGTGTTGGGATATTTTATTTTGGATAATATATGTAATATATTTGTATATTTGGATATTATATTTTCTCCAGAGTCCCTCCGTACAAAGGAGACTCTGCCAAAATTTTCCGTAAATTTTGGACTTAGAATTTTGTTGAAAATGTTTTTCCAACTTTAATTATTTAAGTATAAAAGTTTATAATGGCTATAAAACGGGTATATTTCATTAAAGGAAATTAATCCAGTAAATTATTATTTATAAGCTAATATTGAATTGAGATGTACTGTTTTATTCTTCCTTCTCCCTTCTTTTTCCTTTTCGGGGACGAAAAGTTTTGAGTGGGGGAGAGTGTAACGACCCGTTAAGTTCGACCATTTAAAATTGTTTGTTTAATAGGATTTTGTAATTTATTTTAGTTGAAAGAATAAAGGTGGTAGATAAGTATTAAAATGAAGGCTAGAATAAATTATATAGAAGTGACTTAGAAACCTATTTAAAGACATTTGAATAAAATTCAAATGAATTAAGTAGAGAAAGAAAGAAAAATTCTTACCTGTACATAAAATTTAATATGGGAATATTAAACCAATTTAATGCAATAAAAGATTGTGAACGATAAATTGAATAGATTAAGAAACCATGTTATTGCAAGTCAATAAATTTGTAAACCCTAATGAACATCTCAAAATTTATAAATTTATTGAAATTTAAGACATAGCATAAGCGTAGAACTATAGGTATGATGACAAACTTTTATAAATTGTCTAATTAAGGGTCAGCAAATTTATTTGGAAATCAAACTCAATTAAGGGTAAGTAATTATGATGGATTGATGGCATAAACGTTACTAATTTTTATCATAGTAACGGAAGTGCAGATGGAAGGCAACTGTAGAAATTTAAGTACGTATTAACAATTGAAAGGGACTGTCGATTGAGTGGAGTACTTTAGGTTGTCTTACTAAATTTAGAATTTAACATAAGACAAATAGAAATAAATCAATAAACGTATAGATTTTAAGTTTATTATGATGAATTATTTTAGTGATATGACTTAGAATAAATGAAATAATTTGGGTTAATTGGTATTTAATGGAATTAAAGGTTGCAATATTCATAGGTAAGGATTTAGATGAAATAGATTGATGTATGAAAAATTTAATTTGATAAATGGCAATTAATTCCTTTAATTTGTGCAATTAATGTATGTTTAATTGATAACGATAAAAAGTTGATTTTTTTTCAGTGTAACCAACGTAAAATATTATCATAGCATGATACTTGGTTTGAATAGAAGGATTTGATTTAATGTGAAAATTTTTGTTCTAAGTATTGAATAAAATTGGGAATCAATTTTTTTTTTTTTATGATAGTAACGTTAGTATTGGTTAATAAATAGATTTCAATGCAGTAACCAAATAAATGGAATAAGATGAGTATATATTGCATAGAAATGAAATGATAAATTATTGATGTAATGGAAGATATAACCATGTCAATTATGCATATAAGGTAATAAGGTAATGAAACCGAGGTAAATTAATTAATTGAGACTTTAAGTAAAATTAACGTGTGGAATTGACCAAGGTTCAATAAAATGAGAATTTGATTGGTTATATTTATTGGTTGAGAAATGTAAATGTGTATTTGGGGAATAAATTTAGTCAGACTTAAGTATTGAATTTAATTAATTAATATATATGATAAATGATGATTAAATAAAAACCCAATACTCTATATATATGTATAATATTTGAGTGAAAATAATAATACACTTATAAATGTGGAATTAAGAGTTTACAACAACTATTTTAAGTAAAGAAATTGTTCATTCAAGTAAATTTGAAACATCGCAATAGGTGTAGATTAAGTGTTGCGTTAAATAAATTATAAAGGAATAAATTTATAGAAACGTAGGAACGGAAGAATGAACATTATAGTAACGTAAAACGTATTGTAGGATAATAATTAAGTATAGGCTTGTAAATTAGATGTATGACAATAAATTTTGTACGTAAATCTTTCTATTAGTTGATAAGTCTTATTTTGATCAATTTAAAGGAATACACTAAATTTTGTAGTTAGTACGGAATATTGATGAGTGAATGAATAAGTTGAAACAAAGGTGGAATGTATTAGTTGAGGTTTTAAGTTATTTATGTGATAAGTTACCAAAATTACAATTTTATCTAAATACAGTAATTTATGCAAACAAAAGATGAACATTTTGAAATATTACCACAGTGATATATAAAAGAAACGTTAACTATGTAGTTGGAGAATAATTGATATATTTTGAGTTGGATAATAGAAATCAAGTTATTTATATAATTAGATTTAAGATGAGAGTATAAGTATATGATTAAATAATTGGGTTTTGCGAATAAAATTTATAATTCCCAAATAATAAGAAAACGCAGAGGTTAACACTGCGAAATTTATATACTTATAAATTTTAATTCACATCCAAGCTTATTTGGAATTGATTGGATTATATAAGTAATGAAATTTGGCCAATATTTAAAGTTGAAAGAAAATTTGGATTTTATGATTTATTTTAATTTATTTAATAAATATTAAAAATAGTCATTTTTGTCACGGACTCGGATTTCGACGAAACTAGTTTCATCGGATCCGTAACGGTGAATTATAATAATGTTTCAAGTTTCGTTGCGATCGGACTTGTCGTTTGATCGTACGGACTCGAAACGTCTTGAAATTTACGCATTTTGAAATCAATTTGAAATTTTATTTTTTTAGCATAACTTCTTCATACGATCGAATTTGGTCGCGAAACTTTTTCCATCGCGTTCAGAATATTTTGAAACACCTATTTGGATATATAGTTTTAACAAATTCGACTCCGGAGGCAGAACGGGCTTTTTGGGCCAACTATCGTTTAGCACGTTTGTTATCCGTACCCACCTAGCCTTCTTTTATCTGTCTATATATTTGCGATTATAAACCCTAGCCACTCCTTATTTTCATTTTTCTATACGTACATCTCCTTCTCAACTCCTCATTCCAATGGCAGAAAAAAACCTAATTCCCAAATTCCAAAATTTTATTTCAAAAAAAAAAAAAAAAAAAAAAAAAAATTGTGGATCTGCAGCAGCTTCTGGTCGCGCTTCGGGTTTCAGAGGAGAAAACCCTAGAGCAACTTCGGGTCAGGAAGAAAATGACTCGGGTCGCTCTGGGTCGTTTTGGCGAAAACTCCAAGCAAGCATCGGGGAAATGAGGCGGCGCCCCGAAGTCGAACCCGAAGTTGACCCAGGACCAGAATTTTTCATTTTTCAAATTTTCATAACTTTTGCATACGAGCTCGGATTCACGCGCGGTTTGTTTTGCTGGGATCGTATCGGAATTTCTGACGTTTTGGCACTGGTTTGGATGAATTTGGAGACTGTCCAATTTTTGGGTTTAAATTGGATTTGAATTCAATTTAAATTCAAAAGGTGAGTGTTTTAACCCACTCACAACTACTAGAAGCTTTTATGTTTGTTAAATAAATTTTAGAAATGAATAGAAATTTATTTATGAGCTTTTGGCATGTTATTTCATTCATATCTGTTGAATTGCATTTTATTGAATGTAACTGTTAATTTAATTGATTTATTGCGTGTTAATTGGCTGTTAGAAATTTTTGGTTGCATATGAACTGCTAGTTAACAGTTATGTCAATTATCACTGAATATAAATTGTTAGATTAATAGTTGAAAAATTTAATTTGAATAAACTGCCAGTTATCACCTGTTATATATGATCATATATATAATTGTTATTGATTGATATTGCTTGATGTTTGTGATTGGATGATGGATGTGTTATTGAAGGGATGTTTTATTTGATATCATTAAACTGCAAGTTAGTATGCATTTTTCATTTCATTCGGGATTGCGGTTTGAAATGATATACAACCGCAGTTTTATTTTTTAAATTGCGGATTGAAATGATAAATATCCGTATCACTTGACCATAGGATAGAAAACTATATACAGACACCGTGGTCTATATATAACTATTTTTAATGTGATTTCTATGGTTTGGATGGAATACGGTTTATAAAAATCTTAAATTTTATACTGAATAAATGTTTTCTTCCATAGTTATATGCATATGAAGTTGAAATTTTGAAATTAAAAGGTGAATAAATTTCTTTATTAAAAATGGAAGAAAATTAAGAAAATGGAGTTTGATGATTATATCCTATGTTTAAATATTAAGTTGGAAATTTTAAAGATATGATATTTATAATTGGATTTTTTTCCCAAAATATTTTGAAATGAATATTCTAGTAAAAATTGAATTTGGAAATATATATATATATATATATTTTACTAGAAATTGAAGTCTTATTAATTATGGATTTTATGTGAATGGTCAAGATTAATTAATAGAATATTGATTTTTGAAAGGATAAAAATCCAACTTTAGTTGAAATATTAATGCTCCAAAATGGATATAAATATATATAAAATTGAAATGGTTTTGCGACTTGAAGTAATATTTTGGATTTTGGTTTAACTTTAAAAGAAGAAATATTTGGAAAGCCATGTAATTTATTTCTTTATAAAGCAACAGTAAAGTTAAACTTCTTTTTAATTCGCATACCGTTGAATATCCAAACCATTTAGTTTTGAAAATAATGGTTTTAAAATACTATGGATTTTCGAAGAATTATGTTGAAAGTTACAAACAGAATATTGGTTACATGGGATATTAAATAATAAAAAGTGACATAATTTTTTTTGGAAAGGAATAATTTTATTTGGGATAAACGATATCATATTGTTTTGGGTTTTAAAAGAAGAAATGATATCGTAATATTACGGTTTGAAATGGATTATATTCTGGTTTTAAAAGTATAAACTATTTTTAAATGACCGCGGTGTTATAATAACGATTGGTTGGCAAAGAGACCGGGATCGGATATGGACATACTCTCTGTCGATACCGAAAACCACTTTGACTAACCGTGTACGCGGTGGAGATTCCAGAATGAAGTAGGTGGTGGCGACGTTTCCTGTAAGGTAAATACGTGGACCCAACTCCCATGAGTTGGCATAAGGTGGCTAAAACAGGAGCGATTCTCAGGCCAATGAGGTCATTCCTCTGATCGGACGCTCCTCTTCGATATTATAATTTGACTTGGATTTGATTCAGTGGCCACTTCTATATTTTGATTTTGGGGAGTTAGTCCGAGGTGGGCGGTAACTGCGGCTACGCGTTTCCACCAGCCTGGATAGCAATTGGTATATCTACCCTGGCATTGCCTAGTTGTGCCGTGTCACCTACCATATCGCGCCTTGTACGAGTTTGGTTTTCTCCCGTAGCCCGTGTGGTATCCTCTAGTGGCTTCCCGATCAGGAGGGGCTATGATATTGGACGGACTACTGGGACTATTACGTGTTAAGGTGGAAAATGTAAAGCCTTAACGCTATTTAAAAGTAAGTTTATTTTATAAATAGACACTATTATAATAGCGCAATATACTACATAGTAAATAGTTTAACGGATCCTTAGGAGATGTAAATCCCGAACATCTCTTGAGTTACTGTACTCATATTTATATTCTGTTTATTTAACTCACATAAGATATTCTAGTCTGACTCGGGTGTTTTTGTCTATTCAAATTCGCTCGGGTCAGTCCGAGCATTTCAGGATAGCAGATTTTAGCTTTGGAGGACGAAGACGAAGAATAAGTATTATGTTATATATAGTATTACACCACACTCTTTCTATTCCGCTGCATTGCTTGTATTGGTATGTGTAACTCTGATATTTATTGTAAAAGAAGAATCAAGCTTTTGTAAACTGTTTATGAACTGTATATTTATTATTATATTTTATCCTTCCGCTGTGAGATTCTGTTTTTGTTTTATTTCTTCTCTGTTTTTCTTATTTACCCCATAACAATCCGCCCTTGCGTATGCTTTGAATTGGCACGTGTGTCGGTTTAAAGTGTGCAAAAAGGCGGGATGTTACAGCATCGGTATCACCAACAAGTCTCTATAGTCAAAGTGTACATATATTGTAATAAACAAGTTCAATATACTGGACATGAGGCAATATGAATGCATATGCTCATATGGTCTGAGCAACTCCAACATATGGAACCAGACCTGGCAACATGTATGATATGATCAGGTGACACTGCAGCTACCAATTGAACATAGTCTCGACCAAAACAACCAACTACACCAGACTGAAATAGAGTGGAATGCAAGACATGCACACACACACACACACACACACACACACACACACACACACATATATATATCAATTAAACAGTACATACTCATGTGGACAAATGAACACAAATATACAGTGGAGCATGAAAACAGTTGCAAGATTAATTCAAAACTTGTATGCCACACATGAATAGGTGAAGACATCACAAACATACATATATGCATGTATGCAGGATATAGTGATGTAGTATACATATGCATAAGGACATGTATCAAAACAACAAAGCAGGATCAACAACGACCAGACCTGGCAACGATGGAACCAGACCAAACTAATGATCAAACAGTGATGAACCAACAGACCATGCAACATAAAGATAGAGGCAGTGGATGTATACATATGCATATGGAACAAACATGATGAACATCACATGAAACAAGCTACTGGACAGAGGACTTCAAACTAACAATGATAGTATTCAAGCAACAGACACTACATGACCTGGCTCGAAGACCAGATACAGTAAAGACTGTGAAGCCGTGAAGTTATAAGGAAACAATTTCCAAATGAACGAAGTCAGGTGATATCAAAAATCATGTCCAGTTTAACATAAATGCCGAAGTCAATTTTTTTCTCACAGTAGATAATACGAGGAACACGAATTAACCAAGTCAATGATCAAAAAAGTTAAGAAGCCGAAGTCATAGCAAAAGAACGGAATCAAATCCAAATTCATGAACCGTGGTAGTCAGGAAAAACATCAGAAAATATATGAATTGAAGAGGTCAGAAAACATCACCATCGTCCAAGAAAAATCAAAGGCCAAGCTACAATATCAGATGATTTCAATCAAAAATGTAGGGAATTAAACCCTATTTAAACCAAATCATCACCGACAATAAAAATCATTCGAGTTTTGCAAAAAATCAAAGAGCAAGCAACAATCCAAAACTTGAATCAAGTCAAGTATAATATAAATCGAAAAGGGGACAAACTTACCAACTCAGAGCATCATTCAATCTGGACAATTTTGAAGCAGCCAACTAATCGATCGAAGAAAGAATTCAAAGCACCATTCAATCAATAACTAAAAGCGGTGGCTTTAAAGATTATCACAAAGCCCTAAATCGGAACGAACGAGCAAAAAGAAAGCTGCAATTTTTTCTCTCTCAAAATGATCAGGCCGAAGAAATATACAAGAGGATAAAAAGAAAAAGGATTCATTTTAATCTTCTTTGGACCAATTTAACTTTGTTTTGGGCTTTTATTTTTAATTAGGGGCTTTGTGTTTTAATTTTTTATACTTTATATCTCTTTTTAATCTTTTGTAATTTCTGGTCATGTGGCTAGGGGACAAACTATGGTGGTGTAGTTCGAGAATTCGCAACTCAGTGGCTGACTTGTGGCAGGGTTTGAGCGTAGAGTTAGGTTAGTCAACAGCGGGTGTCGCGAGTTTACATGTGTAAGCATTTGACTACTTAATTTCTGGTAGAAACCTTGGGGGCAACACATAGGCAGGCTTTTGCCGAAGTTGGGTAAATCTGTGTTGTTCTATTTCTGCATTTAATATTTTTGCTATTGTCTGTGCTGCTACTATTCTGCTATTATCAGTGATGCGATTATTTTATAGCCTTCTGCATTAAATTTTTATAATTATTAATATTACCCTATTCACCCCCTATAGGGTGAAATCGATCCTATAGGAAGAAATGAGGAGAACACACTTAGCCCTAGTTAAGGAAATGGGACATCGGACCACCACAGTTATGGCTGAAAGAGACAAGGCACTTGAAGAGCTTGAGGAGCTTAAAACCAAACTTGCTGAAGTCGTCAGAAAGAAAGACGATGCAAACAAAGCTGCCTAGGAAGGGTATGAACAGGCTGTGGTGCTTAGGGATGACAGGGATGCGGCAACGCTCAAAGTTCAGAAAGCCGAAGCCAGGGTTGAGAATGAAGTGAAAGCGGCGGAGACCAGGTTGGAGGATGACATCGAAGTTCTTCTTATTACATACAACGCCAATGTTTTGAAGCATCGAAACCTAACCTGAATCGAAAACTATCCATCGCACCTATACAACGCTTGGTGCCACATGGTGGAAGATGAAAAAGCAGAGCACCAAGCTGAATCCATTGATGAGTTTGAACTAGAAAACCGAGTGTTGAATGAGGATGAGAGAAGAGTTCTCCACGACATCACTATAACATATGAAAAGGAGAGATTCGACACTCGGCATCCGGAAGCTGGAGAGGGTTTTAGATGCGGGTTCCAAAATCCTTATGCCAACCCTGCCCGAATCTACTCCTGCGGTTGATCCACAATCTATGCCCGCATACAATCCTGATCAACCGCAGTTGTCTCTAGCTCGTGAGCATGTCTGTGTAGCTGCTCCGCCGTCCATAAGCCAATCTGAGGAAGGTATTCTGAACATTTCCTACACTTATTCAAAGTCAGGAGTGTTGCTTGAAGTAATCACTAATAGTTTTTTCTTCGTCTCTATTTAGTGATAGGAACTGCATTAGTCGTGCCCCCTGCAACCCAAGAGCCGCATCACGAGCAGGAGTCCCTTATAACAGAAGCGACCACCACAATGGCCACTGCCCCAACCGATGGAACGCAGGGGAGCACTTTTACTTTTGATGAACATATGATGGAGGAACTTCTTGGTCATCAAAGTGACTCTTTTGCCGACCTGCCATTTGTCATGGGCGGAGGTGCACCTGTGATCAGCTCCTCGGGCCCAACTGCTAGCATCCTCGGAGATGCCCAAACCATTTACGAAGAAGAAATAATAGCGGAGATCAATGCCGAGATGGAGGCTGCCACACATGCTGCGGTATTGAAGGTGGGATGGTAGGTCCTGGCCCAGCTCCTCTACGAATGATTTCTCCAGGAGGCACGGTCGTCGACACCGATGTGCCTCCTACACCTTCCAATATCGATCCTATCCCTCTGACTCTGCCTTCAGGATGTATTCCAATTCATGTGAGTTCAGAGGAGTAAGTTACCATAATTCCCCCGGCTGGAGATCTACCACCAAAAAGCAAGGGCTCGAAGAGGCATCCGAGCGGTAAGTCCAACGGGTCTACGCCGAAGAAGAAGACGAGAGAATAGACATGTCTTCTTGCCTCATTTTTGGTAGACAGATAGGAATTTCTTTTTGTTTCCTGTACGCCATGTATAAATGCGGGTTCGGCCCCTACTAATAGGATTACGTAGGATACTTTTGTACTTATCCTTCTTTTTTAAAGAATAATTTAAATAAAATTCCATTTTGTCTTAAGCTCAGTTTTGCGTTTATTTGCTTATGTATTTCAACGCTCAAATTTTCGTTCAATGTACGTGTGAAGTTTAAGTCTCTGAATTGGAACCCAAGCAATACCGCACTGCCTCAATTAGTAGCTGGTACTTGAGTTTTTCTCCCAGTCCCATGGATAAATTGAAATGCTCGGTTAGCAGTCGCTTTTCTCCTTCAATACATCAAGCTTAACTTTGTGAAATGAGGCCGAAACAAGACGAGTTCAGGTGGTCGAATCAAACTCGCTCATCTATCGGTGATTGCATCCACACTCCGAGGATTGTACTTGTATGCCAGCGATCGGTCACGCCCGCTTAAGGTTTGGAGATATGTCCACGCTTTGGAGACTTAAGCTATTTTACGGGCGGTCAGTCACACTCGTTTGATATTTAGAATTTTGTCCGCACTCTAGGGACTCAGATTGATTCGTGGGTGGACAGTCATACCCGATTTGCGTTTATACTCCAGTCCGCACTTCTAGGACACGGAGTTGTCTTACAAGTGGTCGTTTCACACCCAATTTATGTTTATACTCCAATCCGCACTCTGGGGACTTAGAGTTAGCCGATGAGTGGTTGGTTACACCCATTTTGATGTTTATACTCCAGTTCGCACACTGGGAATCCGGAGTTGGTTAGAGGATTGTCGTGTATCAATCCTTTTTTGTCTTTAGTGTGATGACTTGCCCCCAAGTTCGGGTTCCACTTAGCAAGTGACCGTTCGTATCACAGTCACTCCCTATTTGAATAAATCCCACCGTAGGATAGAAACTAGCCCTCCGTGCATTGTGATGGTCGTATGACGCATTCTAAAAATCATTGCTCTGGCTTGAAGAGATTGCATTTTATTACTAAAATAAGAAAATATGCAAAGTCAATTGCCTTATTACAAATTCAAATTTCAAAATGCATACACAAATTGTAAATGAAAAGCATACTGAATGAACAAATAAAGCCTGTTATGTGTAGTAGCGACGAAGACTTTCGCTGTTCCAGGCTCTCGGCAGAGTGAGACCGTCAACGATCGATAATTTAAATGCGTCGTCTCCGAGTCTTCGTTCAATAACATACAACCCTTCCCACGTTGGTTTCATATGTGAAGGAACTGGGTAAATTCTCTTAAGGACGAGATCGCGGAGTTCAAAGGTTTGGGGTTGGACCTTGGCATTGTACAATCGGGCGACTTGACTTCGGTACACAGCTTCCCTCAAATCAGCCTCTTCACACTTCTCATCTAATAAGTCAAGAGATTCAGTAAGTAATATAGCATTCGTCTTCGGATCATAATATGTCACATGATGTAACGGCCCGAAGGATTTTCGACCCCGAAAATCGACACTAACACGTCCACGGTATAGAGTGCTGAGCAATCGAGTGCCATAAATCCCAAACTGTTAAGGTTACGAAGAAAACGTGGTAGAAGAAGAAATAGAAAACAATAGCACAGAATCTCACAATCGCAGCGGAACAAAATATAATATGAAACAACAGCATTTATACAAAGAAAAGCTGTAACTGTCTATATATATACAAGATATCAGAGTACAACAAATCTGGACAATTATATTACTTGTCCTCTACTACAGTCTATACAGTCTATACTTCACAGCGGAATATAATCAGTTCATCTCTGTCATCCAGCTCGTCTCCTGAGCTCCAGAACTTCCTAACCTTAAATCTGTAATACTCGGTCTGACCGGAGCATTACAATAAAGTAACACCCGGGTCAGGCTGGAAACCAGTGTAAGTAACCCAACTAAATTTGAAATACTTAAATTATAAAGCTTCTTTGAAAAACTGGGTAACCCGTTCAACACTACGAGTTTCTATCCTGTTATAACCCACATTTGTTACACAATCCATTGATATCGTAATAATGCCCGGATATAGCTACTTATTTAAAATAATCCAGTTTATTAATTAATTCAGTTTCAGCCTATTTGGTTCTAAAATTAAACCCATAAAGATTTCTAGTGCTTATTAAACCGAAATGGTTCCGGATACGCTAGTATCCGGTCCCGGTCTCTTCGAATCCAGATGATACATTTTAAAGGGTAAATTGTTTAAAATAAACAATTTATTATTCAGGGTGACGTTATTCAAATATGGGAATTTATTTCAGATGTTTATTTATAACAAACTTATCATCATTTTTAAATTTATTATTTAACTCACCTGACCACTTGATGGTATAGGCAAGAATGATTGGAGTAAATGTCCAATATAGATCGTTAACCCAATTAACGATCTATAACCATTCCAAACAATTTCACATCAGTATTTATTTACTTAAATCAACTGAAATCTACTTCTATCTTAATTCAAAATAATTACAATTTAAAGAAACTGTATGACAATTTGTCTCTGGTTAATTTAAACTTAAACACTCTGTTTACTATTTGACTTTGATAATTCATATAGGTTTTAAAGTCAACTGACGACAAAATCAATTACCCATTTAATTTAAAAATTATCATTAACTTGGAATTAAGGTTTTAAAAAGGACAATAGTTTTAAGTTAAAAGAAAGAAAATATAAAATATCATATAAATGTGTGTATATATATAATTTCCATTACTTTTCTCTTTCTTTATTTTTTTATTGTTATATTCTCTTTCACTCCCTTTCCATTTTCCTTTTCCTTTTTCCTTTCTTCTTAAATATTCCTTTTCTCTTTATTTCCATTCCTTTCTTTTTTTTCTTCCTACTTTTCCCATTTGGCCCAAACCGGCCCATCTCCTTACCTTCCATTCCCCTTGCTTCTCCCTTCGTTTTTTTCTTTCTTCTTCTGCTCAAGGAAACCGTGCATATACATGTGCATATGCACGACGTCTTTAGCCATGACCACTTGCCGACGACTATCCACCTCAGTCATCCTCGACTCCACGTCCTCGCTCACCACCTGGAAACGCGAAGAAAAACCCTCGTTCGAAATTTCGAACTTTGAACCAAATCCTGGAATGAACGACGAACCCACCATCGCCTCGACCAGCCACCACACCTCATCGCTCCCTGCCAAGCTTCACCTGGAGCTTCGTCGACGCATCCTCTCTCCATTCCCCTTAGGTAGCACGTGCACCTTCTCCCCATAACATCGCATTAACCTCGAAGCCGAAGCCCCCACCAAGAGCATCCTAAATCCTACAGACCCTTCGTCAGGTCACCACGCTCCATTAAAAATCCTCCTAGTATTTTTCTTACGTGCGCCACTTCCTAGCACTCTTCCACGTCCAAATGTCGAGTCCCCAAATCGACTGCCTCGCCGAAATTTGCCCCATGACCAAAATCCGTTCAACTCGACGTTACTACCCCAAAACTTGTTTAAAAATTCTCAAACCATCATCAAAAATCAAGATTTCCAGTAATGATTATAGCTATGAAGTCGAATCACTTGATTATGACATTTGAAATTCAGCCATGATCGTGTCACCTACTATAAAATGGGTTCTTCCTCTTCTACGCTTAATGAAACTTACGGAAATAAATTTCAAAATACTTTACACTCGAAAATAAACAAGTCTTGTTTTGAAATCGAGGTCTAAAACTAAATAGATAAGTGGAAGTTGATTTTTGAAGTGAGTGTTTTTTTGTAAACAATGAACGGGGAAGAAGAAATATAGTGTTTTGCATGTAAGTGGAATTAACCATGCCTATCATACATGTACATATGCTCATTAACATAATAGAGGCATATGCTCCAGACACAAATCCAGGATTTAACAAAAATCATAGACATGTGTATATAGTATTGTACATTCACTTGCTTTCAATTTACTGCTGCTCTATTTCTTCCTTTGTTTCCAGGCTTTTGATTATCTTTTAAACGACAGTGCTCTTGTTTATATGTTTGTATGAAAGTAGCATAAATGTATGTGAATATATATATGGTGGAAGTGTACGTAAGAAGCTAGGCCGGGCTTTGTTTCCAGGCTTTTCACTTTTTTTTCTTTTTTTATATTTCTTTGATCTGATTTCCTATGAACTGTCTTTAATTGATTTGAAAACAAATAGACCTGATTTGATTTATTTATAGATTTGATGTATTATAAAAGCTTGATTTGAATTTCCCTTTTAACCGACCTGATTTTATGTTTTGTATGCTAGGCTTTAAATGCTTGTCTCCTCTTTTGTTTACAAGGACTTTTAAATGGATTTATATATGTATATGTATCTTTTTGTGTATATGTTTATATACTTCCATATTTACAAATATTATATGCTTCTCCACTTATGTATACATATATATGTATTATTTATTTTATCATATTTACATTTATGCCTTCCTACATATATTTTACTTTATTATGTTTACTTTTTATTTTATTTTTATATATAAATATAAACATGTTTAAACATATATGTATAGATATCTATTATTTCCATGAGCATTGTTTCAATAACAAATATACACGTATTTACACATACATTACTTTAATGATCATATATGTCTATTTATATGTGTTGTTGTCATCCTTTCATATATTTACATTTATATACTTCTATGTGTCATTAACATCATAAGCTTGTATGCATATATATATATATATATTGGATATTTTATCTTTTATTTAAATAGTGGAGTTTATTATTTATTTTCTATGAGATTTATCATATCCAGAGATTTATAATTCAATATCTAATACAGTTTTTAAACCAATTTGTGTATGTCCAGATAGTTTTATTTATCAGAAATTTATTCATTCTACCTATAAAAATCAATATTTCAATAATATAATTCAGTTAATCAACCAATCATCTGACCCCAAAAATCCGGGTGTTTACATTCCTCCCCCCTTAGAACTTTTCGTTCTCGAAAGGGAATGAACGAGAAATTTTGATTTTAATGTTTATTATTAGTTAAATCATTCTTTTGAACATTTTAACTCTTTACTCTTTCATTCTTAAAATTATACTTTTTAAAAAATACAAAATATTTCCAAAAATACTTTTTATAACTCGATGTCTCAATAAATCCATCCTTGTTCTACAGAAATCCAATCAAACGCTGATCAGGCGCAGGACTAAAAATCTGTAAGTACTTAGCAGACCCGTTTTCAACACCCAGTGAAAATACTTGAAAAAACAACTTTTTGTGTAAATGCCCTAGAAATCATCACCCCCCTATAGATCGCAGTTAGCACGATGATTACGTCGCCATCCCGGCGAAATCCATAGAAAAGTGTAGGCATCCGCACCCCTCGATTTCACCATGGAACTACCACAAATCGTAGCTACACCCAGGGTTACGTTGCTATTGCAACAAAAACCACGTAACGATCAGCGCCCTCGAATTTTGCTGCCAAATGAAACTTCACCACATAGATCACAGACTACACCAGTCGAGTCCCAATGTAGCCTGTAAGCACTCACTGCCACACAACTTTTTCTATGGACCACATAGATCGCAATCTACCGATGTTACATCGCTCTTCCAGCGAAATCAAACGTAGACTTTAGGAAATCATTGCCCCCTGACTTACGCTATGGGACGCAGTAGATCGCAGTTACACTGCCATCACAGCATAACCCAAATGTCTCCATAGGCATCAGCGTCCTTGAATTTCGCTACCTCAATCACAATCCACATGAACTACAGTTTAGTCCGGACGTTCTCTCAGGTCAAAATTTAGAACCCACCTTAGGGCTCAAGGCAGAACCATCCAGTAGATCTCCTACTATAAGTTTCAACTCTAAATGGGAATGCCTTTTCCCTCATAGCATTCTCAAAACATTTCATACTACACATATATAGTATCTTTCAAAACATACTCTTTATATGTATCACATATAAATCCCATTTACACAAAATCGATATCTCAAAATCGATAATTTTCAAACTTGGCTTTCCAAATTATCAAAATTTTCTTTTTGCCAAAACCAAAAGCCTTTCAAAATCAAAGAGTTCCAAAACCCCTTTCAGTTCTATTCTCATAAAATCATTCTTATATATATGTATGTATGTATAAGTTCATTCTTTCAACTTGAATAATTTTCGGATCACTTCACACTTATATAAATTCCACTTTATATTTCAACATCCTTCGGAGATCTTTTCTTCTGGTTATAATGTCATACCAAATCAACGTTTCAAGTTCGATTCCCTTTACAAAGTCATTCGTGCATTTCTTACTCTTATAAAGTGAGTTTCAGTTATAATATTGTCCGATCTTTTATTTTAAACATCATATTTTCTCAAAATATATTATTTCACTTCAAAAATCATTTTTGCCTCAATATCTGATTTCGCTTTCACTACACAATTGCTTCTATTTCCATTTGGGTTATAACTTTAATTTTTATCTCAATTGGTATTTAAACATAAACAGTTTCCACTATGACCAGTTTGAATTTTGAAGATAGCTTGAAAAGTTTAGAATAGTTAAATGGTTGTAAAATAGTTAAATAGCAAGTGTAAGATAGTTTGAGTTAAAAAGAATGGTCTGTATAGTAACTAGTTTTGAAAAATATATTTAAGACAGTTTATATTAAAATAGTTTATTTGAAAATAATTTCAGAGTCAAACTGGTTCAATTTCCCAATCTCCAATTCAATCAATTTTAAATTTCCACTTTCATTTAAATTGATTCAATTCTAATTCAATTTGAATTTACTTCGATTCCCATACTAATTCAAATCAATTCCCAATTCGATTTCAATTTAATTCAACTTCGATTACACTTCTAATTAATTCAATTCAATTCCTATGTTGATAAATAAGCAATTATGAATTTTCGTTCAAATAAATAAAACGTGATTTTACATTAGATTTAATTCTACAAAATATTCCACACATTGATAGACTACACACTAGTAGGTTCAAACATTACATCCATAATAAAAATCTTACAAAAGTCATAAATCTAGATGCCTTAATCATCACCTAGAGGTTTATAAAAGAGCAGAGTCCTAACATTCTTAAAAAAAACTCCCTACAAACTTCCTCCTAATGGGGAAAGCCCATACATGAAATTTTCAACAGGATGCCCCCACTTATAGCTTTTACCACAAAAGGTTTCTACCCTACTATCAATCTGGATAACCTTCACGCCTCCTGCAGGACGTTCCACAACCTTTCTTTTCTTCCATCTCTTGGGACAATTCCTGGCGATGTGTACCGTCATTTTACAATGATAGCAAATAGTCGACTCGTCGACGTGTATTATGAGTTTAAATTTCCCTTTCCTCACTTTAGGGCAATGGTTTAGAAAATGTCCTTTCTTATGACACTTAAAGCATAAGATTTCAAAGCGGAACCATTGTAATGTATCTTTCAATTCCTCCTTGTCTTACTGCACTTAGCTGCGTAATGACCTTTATTGTAACACTGGTAGCATGGGACATTATCATACGGCCCTGGTCCAGCCCTTTCCTTGACCTGTTTCTCATACTCCAGTATTGCTTCTTCTCGTTCCTTACGTGCAACTACTCTCCGCTCCCTCTGTCTTGCCTTCCATTCTTCCCCTTTAGCCATCACTCACTCTTGGACTGGATTCTAGTGGGACTTCGTAACTTATAATCTAGACTCCGATTAGTTGAATTTTCAGCTTTTTCTCTAATTTCCATATATATATATATATATTCCATTTCAAATCCAATTCTTATTAATATCCTTTGTTACATCCCGATATTTTCAACCATTCGCATCCAAACATGCCAGAATTGAATTGCTCAAAATATCAAGTTGTTAACTTATATTTGGCAAAACTCAGCATATACAGTAAATAAAATAATCACAGACACAGAGTAATATAACCACAATGCAGCGGAAACAAGTGAATAGTAGTTCATGAAGCTACTATATATATATATATAACAGAGTTAAATAAGATACAACAAAAGTCTCGAATAAAATAGTCAATACAGGATCAATATAAATCACTGGAATCAACTGAATAACTATAAGCTAAAAGGATGTAGCTAGATCTCCAAACGAAGCTCCAACTTCCAAGGTTAGTCTCAAAAGCTGTATCACTCAGTCTGACCCGAGCGTAAAGCAAAACACAAGACACTCGAGTCAGGATTAACATTCTTATATCAATAAATCTAACTCAAGTGAAATATCAACTGAAATACAAGTAATTCAAAGGATTTTTAGGATAACCATCCTCTAAGGATACATTAAACTATCTACTAAGTAGTAATAAACGATATTATAATAATGTCTAAAGTAAAGTAAACTATTAAAATAGCGTTAAGGCGTTACCCATATCCCCCTTAACACATTTTATATATTCCCATAGCCTATATAGTACCGTGATCCCAGCCGTGTTGGGTGTCGTCAGAGGGCACTCCATAGGTATGGTACAAAACAAACTCGTATAAGGCGAGACAGGGTAGGTGACATGGCACAACAAGGCAATGTCATGGTAGATATACCAATTATGCATCCGGGCTGGTGGTAACGCATAGCCCCAGCTACCGCCCACCTCGAGCCACACCCCCAAATCAAAAATTAAAAGTGGCCACCAAATCAATCACAAAGTCAGAATATAATATCGAAGGAGTGTGTCCGATTAGAGGAGCTAGCTCATTGGCCTAAGAATCGCTCCTATTTTAGCCACCTTATGGCAACTCACGGGAGTCGGGTCCACGTATATACCTCAATAGGACGTCGCCACCATCCTACTTCATTCTGAAATCTCCACCGTGTACACAGTTATTAAAGTGGTTTTCGGAGTTGGCAGAGAGTATGACAACTTCCGATCTCGGTCTCTTTAACAACCAAACGTTGTTATAACACCGCGGTCATTTCAAAATAGTTATACTTCAAAACCAAAATATCGTTTCCATTTCAAAACCATATAGGATATCATTTCATTTCAATACCAAATACGATATCATTTCAAAACAAAATATGATATCATTTCAAAATCATAACACTTTCAAAGTTATAACATTTTCGAAACCAAGCACTTGAAATTATAACACTTTTCAAAATGTAGTACTTTGAAATTTATAACTTTGAAACATAACTTCCACCACTTAAACAATTTAGATATTAAAATAGTATATATAATATTAATAGTTTTAAATCAAAACTACTTTATAAAATAAAATAATTTCCTCAAACTTCCTAAATTGGTTCAAATCAACTTGAGTCCAAAAATTCAATTTAAATCAAATCTCAATTCATAAATTTCAAATCAATTCAGTTTTCAATAGTCCATTTCAATTTATATCAATTTCAAATACAGATTTGAACCTCAAATAAACCATTTCGAATTCCATATATTTCAAAGCTTTAAATATTCCATAATTTCAAAACTACATCTTTATAATTCTATGTATATCAAATTCAATTTACTATTATTTAGTTTTTGAAAGATTTACCTAATATATCCAATATCATTTAAATAAAACTTTTAAACTTCAAATAACTAAACATTCCTTCAATTTATTTAAACTTGATATATTCATTTGAATCACCTTAAACCAAAATCAAGTTATAAAAATCATATCCTTTAAAATCTCAAATTTAATAAATTTCAAATCAAAATTATTTGAGTATAATTCTTAAATAAATTTAATTTCAAATCAATTTCAAATTTAACTTCCAACCTAAATTTATTTAAATCATTATAAACGCTATATAAAATTATAAATTTAAATAAATATTTAACCATATTATATTTTAATAGAAATCAAACTTTATTATTAAACTTATTCTATATTAAAACAAATTTGTACATAGCTTAAAATCAAGAATTTAACTATATATAAAATAATATTTATATAATATCTAAAATCAATATTTTATAAAACCATATATTTCTTTCCAAAACCCATAGAAATAATTTTCAAAATATTTATACATAGACCAATGTTGTCTGTATATAATTTACAAATACACCCTCATACAATACTCTCGACTCATTCTAGGGTACTACTGACCCTATCTCTAAAGAGTAATATCCACCAGAGCCAAGGTTCTCGCTTAACCTTCAGCTCTGATACCAAGTGTAACAACCCGAAAGACTTTCGACCCCGAAAATCGACACTAATACGTCCATTGTGTAGAGTGCCGAGCAATCGAGTGCCGAAAATCCCAGACTGTTAGGGTTAAGAAGAAAAAAGAGGTAGAAGAAGAAACAGAAACAATAGCACAAAATCTCACAATCGCAGCGGAACAAAATATAATATGAAATAACAGCATTTATACAAAGAAAAGCTGTAACTGTCTATTTATATACAAGATATCAGAGTATAACAAATCTGAACAGTTATATTACTTATCCTCTACTACCGTCCATACAGTCTATACTTCACAACGGAATATAATCAGTACGTCTCCATCATCCAACTCGTCTCCTGAGCTGCAGAACGTCCTAACCTGAAATCCTGTAATACTCGGTCTGACCTGAGCATTACAATAAAGTAACACCCGGGTCAGGCTGGAAACCAGCGTGAGTAACCCAACTAAATTTGAAATACTTAAGTTATAAAGCTTCTTTGAAAATCCGGGTAACCCGTTCAACACTACGAATTTTTATCTTGTTATAACCAACATTGTTACACAATCCATTAATATCGTAATAATGCCCAGATATAGCTACTTATTTAAAATAATCCAATTTACTTAATTCATTCAATTTCAGTCTATTGGGTTCTAAAATCAAACCTGTAAAGATTTGTAGTGCTTATTAAACCGAAGTGGTTCCGGATACACTGGTATCCGATCCCGGTCTCTTCGAATCCAAGTGATACATTTTAAAGGGTAAATTGTTTAAAATAAACAATTTATTATTCAGGGTGACATTATTCAAATATGGGAATTTATTTCAGACATTTATTTCAAATAAATGTATCATCATTTCAAATCTATTATTTAACTCGCCTGACCACTTGATGGTACAGGCAAGAATGATTGGAGTAAATGTCCAATATAGATAGTTAACCCAATTAACGAACTATGACCATTCCAAACAATTTCACATCAGTATTTATTTACTTAAATCAACTGAAATCTACTTCTACCTTAATTCAAAATAATTACAATTTAAAGAAATTATATGATAATTTATCTTTGGTTAATTTAAACTTAAACACTCTGTTTACTATTTGACTTTGATAATTCATATAGGTTTTAAAGTCAACTAACGACAAACTCAATTACCTATTTAATTTACAAATTATCAGTAACTTGGAATAATGGTTTTAAAAAGGACAATAGTTTTAAGTTAAAAGAAATAAAATATAAAATATCATATAAATGCGTGTGTGTGTGTAATTTCCATTACTTTTCTCTTTCTTTATTTTTCTATTATTATATTTTCTTTCACTCCCTTTACATTTTCCTTTTCCTTTTTTCTTTCTCCTTAAATTTCCCTTTTCTCTTTATTTCCCTTCCTTTCTTTTTTTTGCTTCCTACTTTTCCCTTTTGGCCCAAATCGGCCCATCTCCTTACCTTCCCTTCCCCTGCTTCTCCCTTTATTTTTTTCTTTCTTCTTCTGCTCAAGGAAACCGTGCATATACATGTGCATATGCATGACGTCTCCGGCCATGACCACTCATTGACGACCATCTCCCCTAGTCACCCTCGACCCCACGTCCTCCCTCACCACCTGGAAACGCGACGAAAAACCATCGTTCGAAATTTTGAACTTCAAACCAAATCCTGGAATGAACGTCAAACCCACCATCGCCTTGACCAGCAACCACATCCCATTGCTCCATGCCAAGCTTCACCTGGAGCTTTGCCGACACATCCTCTCTCTATTCCCCTTAGGCCGCATGTCCACCTTCTCCCCATAACGTCGCATTAACCTCGAAGCCGAAGCCCCCACCAAGAATAGCCTAAACCCTACAGACCCCTCGTTAGGTCACCACGCTCCACTAAAAATCCCTCTAGTATTTTTCTTACGTGCGCCACTTCCTAGCACTCTTCCACATCCAAACGTCGAGTCCGTAAATCGATCGCCTCGCTGGAATTTGCCCCAAGACCAAAATCAGTTCAACTCGACATTACTACCCCAAAACTTGCTTAAAAATTCTCAAACCATCATCAAAAATCAAGATTTACAGTAACGATTACAACTGTGAAGTCGAATCACTTGATTATGACATTCGAAATTCAGCCATGATCGTGTCACCTACTCTAAAATGGATTGTTCCTCTTCTACGCTTAATGAAACTTAAGGAAATAAATTTCAAAATACTCTACACTCTAAAATAAACAAGTCTTGTTTTGAAACCGAGGTCTAAAACTAAATAGATAAGAGGAGGTTGATTTTTGAAATGGGTGTTTTTTTATAAAAGTGAATATGAAAGAAATAGCGTTTTGCCTGTTAGTGGAATTAACCATGCCTATCATACATGTACATATGCTCATTAACATAACAGAGGCATATGCTCCAGACATAAATCAAGGATTTAACAAAAACCATAGACATATGTATATAGTGTTTTATACTCACTTGCTTTCAATTTTCTGCTGCTCTGTTTCTTCCTCTGTTTCCTGGCTTTTGATTATCTTTTAAACGACAGTACTCTTATTTATATGTTTGTATGAAAGCAGCATAATAATGATATGTATGTGCATATATATATATATATATATATATATATATGGTGGAAGTGTACAGAGGAAGCTAGGCCGAGCTTTTCTTCAGTCTTTTCACCTTTTTTTATTTTATTTTATTTCCTTGTTCTGATTTCCTATGGTCAGTCTTTAATTGATTTGAAAACAGGTAGACCTAATTTGATTTATTTACAGATTTGATGTATTATAAAATCTTGATTTGAATTTCCCTTTTAACTGACCTGATTTTATGTTTTGTATGCTAGGCTTTAAATGCTTGTCTCCTCTTTTGTTTACAAGGACTTTTAAATGGATTTTATATACAGATGTATCTTTTTGTGTATATGTTTATATACTTCCATATTTACAAATACTATATGCTTCTTCAATTATGTGTACATATATGTATTATTTATTTCATCATATTTACATTTATGCCTTCCTATATATATATATATATATATTACTTTATTATGTTTACTTTTTATTTTATATATATATATATAAATATACTCATGTTTAAACATATATGTATAGATATTTATTATTTCCATAAGCATTGTTTCAATAACATATATACACATATTTACACACACATTACTTTAATGATCATATATATCTATTTACATATGTTGTGTCATCCTTTCATATATTTACATTTATATACTTCTATGTGTTATTAACATCATAAGCTTGTGTGTGTGTATATATATATATATTGGATATTTTATCTTCAATTTAATTGGTGGAGTTTATTATTTATTTTTCTATGAGATTTATCATATCTAGAGATTTATAATCCAATATCTAACATAATTTTTAAACCAATTTATGCATGTCCAGTTAGTTTTATTTGTCAGAAATTTATTCGTTCGACCTATAAAAATCAATATTTCAATAATATAATTCATTTAATCACCCAATTATCAGACGTCAAAAATCCGGGTCATTACACACGATGAGAAGGTACTTCCATCTCGACTGGAATATCATCTTCTGAACCGTAGGAAAGAGAAAATAGAGTGTGGCCGGTTGCGGACTTGTGAGTTGTCCGATAAGCCCATAGGTCCATAGGAAGTTCATCGACCTATTTACCCCCAGCCTTTTCCAATCGCTTCTTCAGAATGGAAATTATAACTTTATTAACAACTTCAACATGTCCATTCACTTGAGGGTGTGCAATTGCAGAGAACTTCTTCTGGATGAGGAATCGTTGATAGAAATTCTTAAATTCGACACTGTCGAATTGAGCTCCGTTGTTAGTGATGATGGTATATAGGAGACCAAATCGACATATAATGTTGCGTACCAAAAAATTGATCACTTTCTTTATTGTGATAGCAGCAAGTGGCTTAGCTTCCGCCCATTTGGTAAAGCAATCAACTACAACGATGGCGTACTTCAGACCATCTTTAGCTAGAGGTAGAGAACCAATAATGTCGATGTCCCATACTACGAACGGCCAGAGACTGACCATCTGAGTTATTTCGGTAGGCGGGACTCTTGGAATCCGAGCATGTTTTTGACATCTGTCATATTTCCTGACATAATCCAATGCATTGCGATTTACAGTCGGCCAATAATATCCATACCGGTGTACTTTTTTGGAAAGAGCTTGCCCCCTAGTGTGATCGCTATATTCTCCTTCATGCACATCATGTAGTACTCGATTGATTTCATCGTGGGCGATACACTAGAGTAAAGGAACGGAGTACCCTCTTCCATACATAACTCCATTCTGAATAGTGAACCATGAAGCCTTTCGAAGAACTTGTCTTTTCTCCCTCCTACGCTCTGGGAGGGTCCCATGCTCGAGATAATTTCTGAATGGAGTCATCTATGACTCCTTTTCAGGAATAACTTCAAATACCCAATATGTCTCCAGCTGGTCAATGCTTGAGGAAGGTAGTATCTCTACGGGAACGAGCCCCATTTGTTGTGCCTTACCGATACTGGCTAACTTTGCCAAAGAATCGGCTTTCTGATTGTGTTCTCGAGGTATACAATAGATGGTGTAATAATCGAACTGATTCAATATTTCCTGAACCCGAGCAAGATAAGCAACCAGCCTTCGCTTTTTGGCTTGGTACTCCCCCCAAACTTGGCACACGACCAATTGTGAATCGCAGTAAATCTCCACAGCAATAATTCTTAAATCTATGGCAAGCCTTAATCCAGTGAACATGGCTTTGTACTCGCCCCTCGTTATTGGTCACACGAAAATCGAACTTTAAAGCATAGCATATAGATCGGCCTTCAGGAGTCTCAATTACAACTCTGGCGCCAGAGCAACGGTCATTTGATGCACCATCAGTATGTAGCTTCTAGACATATTTGGGAGATTCACTGGTTTCGGGCAAGTCCTCCAGGATAGTGAATTCAGCGATAAAGTCTGCCAGGACTTGTCCTTAAATATCTTACCTTGGAGTGTAAGTGATGTCGAATTGAATCAGCTCAATATTCCACTTAAGTAACCTACCAGACGTCTAAGGCGCGTAAGGACCTGTCGTAACGGCTGGTCAGTGTATATAGTGATATGATGAGCTTGAAAATACGGAAGAAGCTTCCTCGAGGAAATAACAAGGCAGTAAGCCAACTTTTCTAGCTTCGGATGATTTCTCTCTGCTCAGGTCAGTCGTTTGCTAATGTAATAGACTGGCCGTTGTATCCGATCCTCCTCGCGAATTAAGGCATCACTGATTGCATTTTCTGACACTGCCAAGTAGACATACAATCTTTCATGATCAATAGGCTTTGACATAATGGGTGGTGTAGACAGACGTTGAACCAGTGCTCGGAATGCGCCCTCACATTTCCTAGTACATTCAAAATTCCATTCCCTTTTCTGATTAGATCAAATAAGGAGATGCATTTGTCGGTGGATTTTGAAATGAACCTACTCAGTGCTGCTAATTTCTCGTTGAGGCTTTGAACTTGATTTATAGCCCTTGGAGTCTTAAGATTTATGATTGCCCAGATCTTCTCAGGATTGGCTTCGATTCTTCGAGCATTAACAATGAATCCAAGGAATTTTCCAAACGCGGCCCCAGAGTGACACTTCAATGGGTTGAGTTTCATTCTTTACTCTCGGAGGATGTTGAACATCATTTTTGAGTCTCTGATATGATCGGTGGGGAATCGCGATTTCATAAGCATATCATCCACATATACCTCCATGGTTTTTCCAATCTGGTCAGCATTCTTAAGTCCAAATGGCATGACTTTGTAGCATTAAAGTCCCAGATCAGTGACAAAGCTGGTATGCTCTTGATCGGGCAAGTGCATGGGTATTTAGTTGTAGCCAGAATACACATCCATGAAGGATAAGAGTTCATGTCCAACCGTTGAATTTACGAGTTGGTTGATGTGTGGAAGTGGAAAACTGTCTTTAAGGCATGCTTTGTTCAAGTCTAAGTAATCGACACACGTTCTCCATTTCCCATTAGGTTTTCCAATGAGTACAGGATTGGATACCTATTCCAGATATAATCCATCTCGGATAAACCCGTTCGACCTGAGTTTATCTACCTCTTCCTTAAGGGCGGCAGATCTCTCTGGATCCATACCATGCCTTTTTTGTTTGACCGGGATGTGCCATGGGTCAATACTCAATGTATGCTCGCAATGTCCGGGGAGATCCCACACATGTTTGAATGCATCCAAGAAAAGACATCGAGGTTTTCCCGGAGAAATTCAACCAATTCCTCCTTCATCTGTCAGCTTAGTTGAGATCTGATCTTTATCATTTTAAATCATCGTTATCATCGATTGGAACATCGATCGTCAGCTCTGCCGAGGAAGCCTGACTATCTTTAACTTCATCTTCACTTTCGGTGTCTCTCGGGTCAAGATCCCTTGGGAATTTGTTCGGGTGCCCGGGCCTTGGCCCAGGAGTTAACTGTCAATTTTCCGCAAAGCGGACAAAGAAAGATTCCTTTACGCCCTTTTCCTTTTCTTTTAGCTACGCCTCGTGCAGCTCAGCAACATAACAGGCTCGTCAGTAGCCTAGCCTCCTTGAACGACTCCAACTCCATTGTCGGTAGGGAATTTCAAAGTTAGGCACCAAGAGGTGATAGCAGCCCTGAACTCAGCTAGGGACGATTGACCCAAGAAAGCATTGTACGGGGAGTCTATATCCAACACAGCCAACCGTAACATCTGGACTCTTCAGCGTTCCCTAACTCCCAACTCCATTGGTAGCTCTACCATCCTAGTGAGTATAGTCGCATTTTCATTGAAACCATAAATACGAAACTGACAAGGCTTCAAGTCATTCGCTTCCATCTTCATCTTATCATAAGATCGATTAAACAATATGTTCACTGAACTTCCACTATCCGCCAAGATCCTCTTCATCCAAGCAGGACCTATTTGAGCTGAAATGACAAGTGGATCAACGGTTAGGGCTTCGACCCTGTTGGCATCCCTGTTTCGAAATACGATGTCGTCTGTCATCGTTTTCTGTTGTTTGGCCGGAGCCCCATCTTCCAAATTACTACAACATTCGAAGCTCGCATGCCTAATAGAACTGGTATACGACTTCATTTCCCTCCAGCTCCGATCTACTAGGTAAGGACTAGCACTGAATGAATTAATCACAACCTCCCGCCGGTACGAGCGGGTTCCTCTGGTCTAGCCTGATTTGGTATTTGATTTTGATTTGACAGGCCCGCACATCTAGACTGCGGTGCCTGAACAAAGTGCTCCAACTTTCTTTCTCGGATCAACTTCTCGACAATATCATATAAATGACGACCCTCGTTCGTGTTGTGGCCATAACTATCATGAAATCTGCAAAACTTCCCCGTTTGAATCTTTTTTTCGACGATTGCTTTAGAGCTGGTTTCTTATATTGAATAGTACTGCAGGTTTGCAAGTATACATTTTCCATAGACATATTTAAAGGAGTATAAGTGTCATACATGTGAATCCTAAGTCGCGGCCCACGATTCTAATCCCGTTTCCTGTTTTGATTTCCATTGTCTTTCTGTGGATTCTGTTTATTCTGTATGTTTAACTGCACCTTTCCAGAACTCTCCCGGTTTGTTTAACAGCGACATTGCTTTGGATTCCTTCCACACTAGGCCATGCATCATCCTTTTTCCTAGACTGTTTCACATCCTCTCTTCTTAAGAACCGAGCTGCCTTAGAATAGAAACGATCCAATGACATGGGGGTTTTCAGGCCAACCAGTTGCCGAATTAGGAATCGGGATCGATCCCCTAGTTGGTGCGATCAAAATTGAGTTGTCATTTGGATTATTGATCTCAGCGCATGCAGCATGAAACCTCTTAAGATAACGTCTAAGTGTCTCTCTGGGAGCTTAAGTGACGCTGGACAAAGTATTAACATCTTTCAACCTCGTGACATGCATGCGGAACTGTTCAACAAATTTCTTTGCCAACTGGTCAAAACATGAGATAGATCGAGGTGGTAGACGAGTAAACCACATAGTTGCTACGCCCCTAGGGAGATCGGGAAACTTCGACAATTGACCGCATTTTCAGCCCGTGCGACATTCATTAACCATTCGTACTTTAAAATGTGCTGATTAGGGTCAGAGCTCCCTTCATAAACAAGTAGAGTGTAACAACCCATATTTTGATAATTAAAAGTATTAAATTTAATAAGGTTTTGGGCTTTAATATTGTCAGAAATTAAAATTTATGATTTATTAAATTGAATCTTATTAGATTTAAAATTTTGACTTTAAGATAAATCTTAAAACAAATAATTTAATGAGATAAAACATATAATTGGCTAATATTGATTGAATGTAATTGACTACTATACTATGTTAACGTAATTTCAATCAATTTAAATAATAAAGGTTAATAAGGAATAGAATAAATGATGTATAAATTGATGTAATCTTATGTTATTAATTGCAATTGGTTTTAATATGGAGTATGAAATCAATTATTTTGTACGTAAACTTATTAACCTTTGTTTGTAAAGAATAAGTTAATAGATATAGATTATTAACGTATAACCATTGTTTCATTTATTTTCTTATTATTAAATCGGTTAGAAACTTATTTGGTAATTAACGGAGAATTGATGTTATTAAAATATTACAATTGATATAAGAAGAAACGATAATTGTAACTCCCCACCCCGAGACCCATCTTAGTAAAGAGAATTAACGAGTAATTCCGTCTACTAAAGTGGAGAATAGGGCTGGTTAAGGGCGACCATCTATAATTTTTTTTAAACATCTACTGAATACGTCGATAAATGCAATATGATTTTTTTCTTTTCTATCTCAACTGGATCGACATAACTAGTAAATGCTTAATCCAAAACTATAGGTGGCTTATGGATCTATCAGAACAAAATGCAATAACTAAATGAAAAGCACGTCACAGAACAGTAATCAACATCATATATAAACATATACACTAATACATGTTTAGTACAATACAATATGAATACAATAAAGTTGGTGCACGACCATACCATAAACATTGAATCAAATATAAATACATCAGAGTATGTGGAAGAACAGAAATTGCTCAAGAGAAAGGAGAGTTGATATCCAGCATCGACTTCAAGTTAAGTGATACCTGAAACAACTCGGTCTGACCCGAGTATAAATACACGGGTCAGTCTAGCTACATGAATCAGTCAATATCGGTAATATGAAGCGGAATAGACATGAAGATACTTCTTCTCGAAAGAGAAGAATGAATCGATAAACTCATAAGCTCAACACTTAAGCAACAAACGCTACTTAGATGAACAAATACCTCGAAGGAGGTAACTCAAACTCAATACTCAAATCAAACACACGTGCATCATATCATAGGCGACATCCCAAAATGTCTACATGGTTCCCATGAACCATATCTCCTCAAAAAGAGAAACATCAATACAAACTCTCACCAAAATGGAAAACATAAAATTCTCAAATAGGATGATCCATAACTCAATTATAGATGAATCTCTAAATTCAATTATACCTCATCTCATCGGTATAAATGTATATAAATCTCAATCTCAACTCGTCAAAATGGCAAAACCCAGAATATCCTATAAAATCATGAAATTATCCAAACTCATAACTTAAGGAACTCGATAAGAGTTCAAAACATCATAATTGAAATCATCATATATATAACATCTCATATAGCACTAGGCTATCAATGTAATGAAACATCTTAAAAAGGTGAAATCACAACAAAACAGGAAACTCAGAAAATCCGGATTGGCCAAATCCCCGATTGTAATGCCGAAGCAATGTTGCACGTGCTAAACTCAGACGGCCGAAGCCTCAGACAAGGTCGCTAACACCTCCCAAAGCAGTTTGTCCTCATGACAAGGTCGCCGACACCTCTCCAAGCCATTTTGTCAGCCCTAACAAGGTCGCTAACACCTCTCAAAGCAGTTCGTCCTCATGATAAGGTCGCTGACACCTCTCCAAGTTATTTTGTCAGCTCTAACAAGGTCGCTAACACCTCCCAAAGCAGTTCGTCCCCATGACAAGGTCGCTGACACCTCTTCAAGCTATTTTGTCAGCTCTAACAAGGTCGCTAACACCTCCCAAAGCAGTTCGTCCTCATGACAAGGTCGCTGACACCTCTCCAAGCAGTTCTGTTAGGTAAACATCATGAATGTGTCACGAACTCACGGATAGGAACCCGAAAAGTGTTAACGTATGTCCCATACTACACATTCGCACTTAGCGGTTTACTACCCGTTAGTCGATGCCACACTAGAAACATCATAAAACTCAGAAAATTATATCCCGCCTAGTCTCATTGGCGAGTGATAAAGAGACATCATACTTGTCTCATCTCATCGACAAGTAAAAACATCATGATGGTTCCTCATAAACCGTAAATCTCAACATATGAAATCATAAACTCAAGACTTGCCTTATATCATTGGCAAGTAAATAAAACATCGTGACGGATCTCATCGACATTACTCCGATATAGGAGATCTCAAACCATAATGTTTGCCTAATATTGGCCATCTTAAATAATTCCAATAAATAGGAATTATAAAAATTAAAATATGCCATAAAATGGCAAAACATCTCAGAATCAATAATCTCAAATAGCTTCGATCGTATAAGTCCGGAATTAACCGAAATAGTAAACGCACATTTCACATACCACATGTTTTGCTAAATCGTTTAATTCTCTTTCTCATACGTTCGAATAGTATAAAAGTGTGTATTATATATATAATAATTATAAGTTTTTGTAAAACATTTAATATGAAAGCTTTTCCATAAAAAAAATCATTTCGAAAACGGTTTAGAAAACACGTGCACAGAAACAGAAAAAATCGATGAAAATTCAATAAAATTAACATACGATAAAACCCAAATGAAACTGTCAAGTCATAGTGCGAATCCACATTAATGACGGCTTTTCTATTATTAAGAGTTAGCCTTTTAGAACCATCTCAAAAAAAACGCTCGAAATCATCGAATTCAAAAATAATTCAACGGAAAATGCCAAACTTTGCAAAAGAACTCAAGCTAGCGGCTTGTTTTGCCAGTTCGTCCATTTTTAACTCAGAATTTGAGAAAATATGAAACATAAATGTTCAAGATGATTGTTACAGCTCATAGTCAGAAAAAGAATCATCTAATTCGGACATTCGAGTCAAAAGTTACGACAATTTCAATTCTCAGGTCTAAAATTACAAAACTGTGAATAATTAGCATAACAACAGGGCTGCGGCTTAAAAACCCAATTTTACCCTGTAGATCAAAGATTTTGATAAATCTTAAAACATGAAAGTTGAAGATCATTTTCATAGCTATAATTCAAAAAAATAATCACCTGATTCGGACTTGCAAGTCAAAAGATATACCCAAAACAATTATCAGGTCTGGATTTATTATCGCTGTATTTTGCACTCCGGACAGCAACAAAGAAGTGCATTTTTGACCAAATTAAATTCAAAATTTAAGAAAACCCAAAACATGAAACTTGTAGCACATCATTTGTGCTTTTAAGAACATCCAAAATTATCAAATTCCGATTCAAAACGAAAATGTTATGGCTAATTTAATTTTAGGTTTCAATTCTAAAAATCGACAGAGCGGAGCATGTATCTCAGTTTCAAACCCAATTTCGATCCTTTAAATCATATAATTTGCAAAAACTTATAACACGAAAGTTGTAGCACAATGTTTATGCTTTTAAGAACTTTAAACGATATCAAAATCCGATAAGAAATGAGAAAGTTATGCTTAAATTACTAACAATATTTTGTACAGAAATTTGACAGGGCAGAGACTATTACTCTGTCAAAAATTCGATTTTGACCAAGAAATCTTCAAAATATGAGAAAGTAATTAAAACAAAGGTTCCTCCTTAGAGAATTATCTTTCTACTGCAAAAATATTCAACATAATTGGATTTATCAATCAAAAATTATGTTCATTTTACTCTCAGGTATTAACTCAAAAATTTTATATGGCTGAGCTATAACATTAGTTTCAAACTCAATTTCGACCAATTTAACTGTAGAATTTCAAAATATGATTAAAAGGAAAACTTGTAGCTAATTGAAATAACTTTCTACCACAAAAAGATCGAGTCAATTTGGATTATTCTACCATAAATTATCGTTGTTTTACTGCAGCGAATTTTTTTTTATAACAAATTTCCAGCAAACAATAACATAATAATCACACAAGTTTTCAACCAAATTGCATACAATTAAATCAACAATCATTCAAATAATGAGGTGCAGCAAACAAAGATTTAGATGTGAGTGATGAACTCACCTCTATCCTTTAATTCAACAATCGAGACCACCAATTCAACCCAAATTTCCAAACTAGCAAACCCTAAACAGAGAAGAAGTTAATAAATTTTCACTGTAAGTTAGATTTTGATGGAGAGATTGGTTTTAGATTGAAGATTACCTGAGTTTATACTTAAATCCATGTTTTAAAACATCCATTCTTCATTTTATTTTTGATTAATAGAGAATAGATTGGGAGAATGAGAAGGCTGCCATTATTTTTTAGCTTCAGAAGTTTTTAACTGGGAGGAGAGAAGTGAATGAACGTACAGACTTTTCTCCTCTTTCTCATTCTTTAGTAACATGTTAGGGTTTAATTGTACTAATGGACTTAAACCCAACAAGTAAATGAAATTAACTTGTGTTATTATTCAACCACTTATTTCATGTTACAATGCATACTAACGATGAAATTTACACTATTTCAAGTTCCACTTCTTAAGAATTATGAAATTCATTACTCATGATAATAAAAAAGTTTTACACCCAATTAAAATATTATTTACATAATTAGAAAATATTTATTATCATATTTCCCTATTTAAAGAAAATAGCAAATTTACATTATTAATTACAAAACTCATTGTAATTAACACTATAAATTACACAAAAATCACATTTTTATGTCATAAAATTCTATAACTCATTTCAAATATAATTTTATGCTCAACTTCTATTTTTAAACGCAATTCCATCATTTTATTAAATATATCCCATTTTAAAATTAATTACTTCCTTTAAAAAATATTAAATGAAGTAAAGAGCAATAATTTACAAAATTATTGCATTAACTCTAAATAAAACATATTTCCTCATTTATTTATTAACTCAAACCATCTTAATAAAGTTTTCAAAATTCTATTTTCTCATTTTATCCTCAAATATATTGTTTATTCCTGATAAATAATTTAAATTCCTCTTTAATTATTAATTCACACTATTAAATTATAACTGCCGTTCTAATTTAATATTTTCAGGCAATCGCTAAAACCAGGGTTGTTACAGACTCCTCCCCTTACAAAAATTGCATCCCCGCAATTTTCTAGAAAAAGAGCTGTAAAAACATAAAAGATGCATTCATCGAAGGATAAAGACAAGCTCGAATTCCAAACCATTCATACTCTCAATGTAGAATGGTAGAAAGAAATAAGGAAAAACTCACTTGGTTAACTCAATGGCCCATCATATGCTAATATAGTGATTAGCAAACCGTCGAGTTTTCCAAGTATCTCGAAAGGGTTTTGAAGATATCACGTCTTCCAATCAAAACTCAATAACATGCTCAACAATTAATCAATCGGAAATGATTGATTTCAAACAAAAACTCTACGAATAGAGTCGGGATCATACTCACTTAAACCCGAACTCTAAACAATAAAGAAGATCATCAAGAAGATTTTCCGCATAAATATACGGAAAGAACATCCTCACAACAGGATAGACACAACAGACAAGAAAGATAAATCACAAGATGGCTTCTCACAAGGCCATCAAATTCGAACGACCGCAATAAATGCACGTCGTTGATAATAGCTCAAAGATAGAACATACTCAAGAACAAGGATATAAGCTCGAATTATCTTTTAATCCAAGATATTTAGAATTTTAAATTTCAACATCTTTTAAATTTTTGAATCCCAATTTTCAACATTTGAAAATTTCTCAAACTCTTTACTATATTACTTAGTAAGTGATTTAAAACTCAAAGTTAAAATTCAAATTTCTTCTCTTACTTCAAAATTAATTTCCAAAGAATTTTGTAAATCCATAATAATATCCCTCAAAATAAATTAAGGGTTTAAATTCTATTATTATATAATATAGATTCTAAAATCTCAAAATATACTTCCAATAAAACACAACTCAAAATAATCTCATTTATATTCTCATTTTTATAATTTAAAAATAAATAAATATCATTGCCTCGCCATTGAGCCTCTAATAAATAAATATATCTGTTGGCTGTAGAGTTGACCGAACGATCAAAACTGCCTCGCCACTCTATTACTCATCTCTAAAATCAATGTCTGCAATTACCATTCAAAAATAAATTTAATATTTAATCTCCAAATATTATTTTCAAAATCTCAATCCTTAAAACACAAATCATCGTGTTTGATTGCCTCATCATAGCATTTAGGAGATTCCTATCGATAACGTTCATCAAGCGTATCGACCAGAACTCTTAGCTACTCGATGGATAACCCAACACTCTCAATTATTTCTATAAAAGAATACTACTCATATAAATATATTCTCAAAACATTCTTTGATTTTTAAAATATCTCAAAACTCCAATTCTCTTTTTAAAAATCATACATATATATATAGCGTCATAAACTCAAACCAAAGAACATTAAGAGAATGCATCGAGATATTCCTAGAATACTCGATTCACAAAATCAACAGAAGGAGATGAAGTGTTTGTCAATTTTACGATGCCACGAGCCACTCTCAAAACTCATTAAGATACAGGATAAGCAAGATATATTTCTCGAAGGAGAAGAAGCATACAAACAACAAATCATTACTTCAAACAAAGTAATGCTACAAAGGATAACACACCAATTGAGTATTTGAAAAGGATAACTTAATGAACTGAATGATAAACTCAATCAAACTCGAACAATGCAGAAACTCACCCGTTCCTCAGTGGATATCCTCGTGGAAGGATAACCGAAAAGCAAAGAGCCAGGAATAAGGTTACCTCAACACTCGATTGCCCAATTGGATGTCAAATCAAAATGGACTCAAAAACTCAACAAAGTCACCATGACTGGAATTTGACATATATCATCAACATCTCGATACTCAAGAGCGAATTCAGAAACCTCGGAATCATCACTAACATTCAAAGTAACAGAAATAATAAACCAATCAAATTAGGATGCCTAAATAAATATAGGATCTTATAATAACAAAAGGATCAGAATTTACATCAAATAAGTCAATCCATCTCAAGTCAAATACATCTCAATATAGTGAGTAATAAACAAATACTCACTAAAGCAGCAATAAATAGAAATATAATTGTTAAAATATTTCTTTTCTCTTCAAGGGAAAATACCAAAAACTTAAATTTTTATTCAATAACCGAATGGAGTTATTTTCAAATTTATATTAAATTTAAATATGTAAGTTAAATTGTTTATAAATTGATCATTTTGAATAAAATATTTCAAACTCCTCGATTCCTTCTTGTTCCTTTTCGAGGACGAAAAAGTTTTGAGTGGGGGAGACTGTAACAACCCATATTTTGATAATTAAAAGTATTAAGTTTAATAAGGTTTTGGGCTTTAATATTGTCAGAATCAAAATTTATGATTTATTAAATTGAATCTTATTAGATTTAAAATTTTGACTTTAAGATAAATCTTAAAACAAATAATTTAATGAGATAAAACATATAATTGGCTAATATTGATTGAATGTAATTGACTACTATACTATGCTAACGTAATTTCAATCAATTTAAATAATAAAGGTTAATAAGGAATAGAATAAATGATGTATAAATTGATGTAATCTTATTTTATTAATTGCAATTGGTTTTAATATGGAGTATGAAATCAATTATTTTGTACGTAAATTTATTACCATTGTTTGCAAAGAATAAGTTAATAGATATAGATTATTAACGTATAACCATTGTTTCATTTATTTTCTTATTATTAAATCGGTTAGAAACTTATTTGGTAATTAATGGAGAATTAACGTAATTAAAATATTACAATTGATATAAGAAGAAACGTTAACTGTTGAGTGGTGAGTGTAAAACTTATGTTAATCAATTGCATAAGGGAATAGTTGATTTATTAATAAGAATGTAAATCAAAATAAAAGGATTTGTTTGAAATTTAAGTATATAATGAACAGGTTTTATTACATTTGTAATTAAATGATGGAATTAAATTAGTATATAGATATTGGGTTTAACATAGAAAATTGGATTTCAAAGGAAACAATTGGATTAATTATCTTCCTTGTATTAGGGTATGTTTTGAGATTTAATCATTGTAAGTAATAGTAATTATATCTTGCCATTAATAAGAGATAGAAGTAAATGGTAATTAATTAATGATATGTGCAACATATGTTTTATGTTAAAAATATAATGAGAATTTCATTGAGAAATATTATGTTCAAATTGTAAGCACTTAAATTTGGTACAAATATAATGATAATATGAAATTAATTGATAAAGAAATGATGTGGTTGTACGAAGTATTATTTCTGTGACTCTTTAATGGGATAATCTTTAAATATAAGTTGGTTTAATGAAAAGAACATTTACTATCAAATAAAATGGATCTTTAATTTGTGAATGTAGTTTTAATTTCATTAAAATAAAGAATAGAATGATTGATTTAAAGGAAGAAATATAAGTATATTTGAACTGTGTTTTAGCATATAGATGGATTACAAGAGTGGAAAAATAATTTATTTAAGTAAGTTATTTATTTCTCTACTGTATAAGCAACAAATTTATAAATGTGCTTAAATGACTAAAGGAAACAATTATTCTATTTTTCATCCATTTTAGTTGTCTGTTTTGAAATTTAACTTTATAAGTAACTGTAATTAATATAATAGAAATATTTCAATGAGAAGGGAAGAAAACGTTGACTGCAATTAATAGATTTAATAAAAGAAACGCATCTTTTGTGTTAAACAGAAAGGATGTTTTAATGGAAATAAAAGATCATTTTGGGAAAACAAATTGAACGTTTTCATTTTTATGGTAAGTAATTATATTTATTATGCATACATAAAAAAATTAAATGCGTAAAAATTTGAATATTATTTGACTTAATGAAGTCAATTTGGTAACGTTTCACAAATTGAATTTCAAAAAGGTTGTGCGATGTACATGGTCCCTTCATTTCTTTTGTTATTAATTGTCACATGTTTTGAGACTTATAAAAATAAAATTTTCATTTTGAACAAGAATGATTTTGGATAAAAAAATTGAATTTTAGAATAACATATACACACACACGCACATTAATATTCAAACTTTTAAATATATCAGAGGGTTCATGGTTGTGTAAATATCGTGGAACCAATTAGAAATTACTTTTTTTTACAGTTGTACATTGATTACATAAGTTTATATTCATTTTTCCATTTTATATATGGTTAAAATTTGTAAATGGGTTGCATTAATGCGACCATTACAGTAATTAAAAAGTAAAGTAAATCATTTTTATAGTGCATAGGTTGATATATATTCATTAATCAATAAAATTTGTTTGAGTAACGTAAATAAATATATATTGAATGTTTGATTAATTGATTGGTTGATTGTTAGTTGATTGATTGAGTTAATGTAGTGTGCACATATATTAGCATAAAACGAATGTTTTAATATGGAATTTAATAATGTAAATATATGTATATTTGGGTTTATTGATATAAATTAATTAGAGCAAGTTTTGAAATGTGGACCCAAAAGGTTTGTTTATAGGAAATAGGTGGTCCCTTCATTTACTTTACATTTATTATCACCTTGCAATCTCTCTCTTTTCGTTTTCAAGTAGTCTAATAATTAAACTACTCATTCATTTCTTAGAAATTAATGGTTGCTTCATTTGATTTATTTATAATTAATAATTTCCACATTCTTTTCATTTGTTTCTCCTTTATTCGTTTGCGCTTTTTAAATGCTTTACCTGAAGTTTTTTCCTTTTCTGTTTTTTCGTTTTTAATGCGAACATCCAAATTAATATGCATACCCTCTAATTATCATTTACTATTTTCCGTTTCAAAAGTTTATTTTGCTTATGCATCAGTAGTTCTTGTAGCTTCCTTTCATTCGCAATTCTTGAAGCTTCATATTTAAAACGGAAGATTTATTTTTATCTTTATTGACATATTTATTCCTTTAGTTTACATCTTTCAATACTACATTTTAGCTTTTCATTTTTTTCCATCTTCATTCCTGTAGCCTCATTTCTAATCTCATCTTCTATAGCTTCATTTTTTCAAATAAAATTTTCATCTCATTTCTTTTCACTCTTCACCTTCCTCATTCCCTTTTCTTTTTTTCTTTTTCTTTTTAAATCTCCTTCTTCTCTTTTTTTTTGCTTCATTTTTATGCTTTTTTATTCTTCTTCAAATATTCTTCTTCTTTTTCAAAGCTTCCTTTTCTTTTTCAATTCTTCATCTCTTTAAATTTTCTTCTTCCTTTCCAAGCATTCTTCTTTTTCCAAATCCTTTTCTTCATATCCAGATCTATACAAACTTCCCTGTCTCTTCCAAAACATTCAAAAAAAAAAGATTAAGATAGCAAGGAAATAAATCAAAAGGAGGAAGTAGTAGCGGATTCAAATCCGACTAGACAAGGGAAATCCGAAAAGTGAGTTTTTAAACTCACTCACGAAATACTAAATTTTGTTGCAAGTTAAACCAGGTCATATAGTGATAAATTTTTGATTGTTGGTTTGGAATATTTATAAATATTTGATTTGAATAGCTAAATTCCAATATGTGACGACTAATAATTACTGTGACATGTTATTGAATTGGTTGATTTGTTGAATTGATCGATTTGAATGTTGAATGGATTGTGCTTGAATGTATATTTGTTCATTTATTTGATATGTCCTTGTTATCACCCTATAGTTTATTGTAATTATTTAAATTTTCATATTGATTATTTGCACACTGAATAAGGATGTAAAACCCATGAATTTCAAGTATTTACATCAGAGGAAAAATAGTATGTTTAGATTTACTATTGAACCATAAAAATGATTTTGGGAAGTAAACTGTCGTTACCTTACTTGAAAGTTTTCAAAATTAAATTTTGAAACATTGGAAAGTTTCCAAAAAGGTGAATATTGAAACTTTGGAACATTTTTATAAATCAAATCTCTAAAACTATGAAATTTAACTAGGAATTGTTCTGTAATTTGAAATTTACTAGAATGGATCTATTGTGAAATCCATTTTATTTTGAATATGGAAATAATAACATTTCCAGAAATTTGAACCTTCAAAAAAATGTAGTTATCTACATTCCTTATTTCATATACTTTTAATTTAATTTGCATAAGAATTTTAGTTCTGACTTGAGTGTATTATCTTCCTTTATGCTCGGGCCAGCCTGAGTTTTTCAACATTGAAGACTATTTCTGTTGGACGAAGACGAAGATTCAGTATATTATTGCTATTTATTATTCCACTACATTCTGTGTTCCCCTGCATTATTGGTTATTTATGATATATGTATAACTCTGATTTGAATTTGTAAAAGTGTAATTAAATGTTATTTGTAAAACAGCTTCATGAACTGTTTATTTGATTATTATATTTTGTCGTTACTCTGCGAGATTCAGTATTTTGTTTTTCTCTTTCCTTTTTTTTCTTATTTACCCCATTAACAATCCTCCCTTTTGAATGGTTTGATTCTGACATGTGTGGTTTATTGTTGATTTGAACCATCCAAAAGGGTGGGTCATTACAGTTGGTATCAGAGCTTAGGTTTAGACATACCTTAGCCTGTTTGGGGTTAACCCATTAGAGATAGGGTAGTAATACCCTGGAATGAGTTGTCTGAGTGTATATACGAGAGCGCGTATTTGTTAGTGTTATAAACATGTTTTATATAAATTTTGAAATGAAATTATTTTTCCTAATATTATATGTTATATAAAGGAATAAATTTTTAAGACTAGTATAGTTATTTGTAATGTGTTTGATTTATGATATGGTAATATTTAATTATTATCATTTTGTTGACTTGTTGTATTTGATCAAATTACAAACATTGGTTAATTATTGTTGATTGAATTAATGGGATAAACACGAGTTTAATAATGGCGTATTAAAGAGAATAAAATGAATAATTAGGATATTTGTTTATGAAATTGAAATGTTGATGTGAATTTTGTTGTTTGTTGACATGTAGTTTCACCTATTGGAAAAAATGGAATATTTGGATATTTTGGATAATCGACACCCTTTTGTATTAATATATGAGTGAAACTTGATAATTAGGTTGAATTATATTGTTGAATTGATAACCTTAATTTGAAAGCAAGTAAAATAATGTTTAATTTGTTATATCTATGTTTAGTAAATGAATGGAATTGGGGTATACATTCTTGGCATGAAATGTAATAATATACAAGTGTGTACTTTAAGCCTTTGGATATTTAAATTGAAATTGTGATTAAGGAAATGTTGTAAATACGATTAAACTGGAAAAATATGTTTATAAACTTAATTAACATTTACGAAACATGTCATAAATAAATTTAAAGGTAAAGGTGAAACTAAATGGAATAAGCAATATGAATTAAAAGTGAAATGATTTCAAATAAAGCCATGACTTGTAAATTGTTATGAAATAAATAGATGTTGAAATAAATATTATAAATAAAGTTGTGATAACTTCAAACTCAAACAATATCTTATAAAAAGGAATTAAGTTTTATAAATTGGTCGTAAAGAAATTCCTTATGAAATGATTTGCAAATAAATTAGTTTTAAATGAGAAATATTACATGTGAAATGAATGTAATTTAAATTAAAGAGTAATATAAGCAATATTATGAGAATGGATATATTAATGTTTATATTAAATGGAGAAATTCTGTGAAACAAATACTAAAGTATGAAGTGATATTTGTGTTAATCGATGAGACTAAAAATGAATTTAATTGAAATGAAATTGTGATGAAACAAATTGGAATAATTACATAAGTTGTATGTATATTATTTTATTCGCAAAATTAATTTAATCCAGATTTGAGTACACAAGTTCTATGTGAATTACATCACTTCGTGTTGAGATTTTTCATTCGATTCTTGATGACGAATATTTGATATGGATTTTTGGTTTGATAATAGAATTCTCTATCATAGTATATGGCTATGCAAGGAGAATGATGGTTTCTAGTCAAGAAACCATATCGAAGTCCGAATTAGGGAAGTTGAATGGAAAATACTAGTTCGAAAGCTAACTTGTGTGATCGAGCGAGCGATCGAATGTGAATTTCCGAAATGATGACATACATACATCTTATGTTCTAATATTATTGATATGCTTTGGCGCTGAAATTGAAAGTTGTAGAGTTGGATATCTTCATAATTTAAATTGGAATTTTCTTCTATGCAAAACTACTATTGATTTAAAACCATTTTGACAAAACTATTTCTTTTATTTTTCTTATACAAACTATCTTATTCTATTTTATTTACCAAACTATTTTATAAACTATTTCACAAAACTATTTTATGTACAAAACTATTTTACAAACTATTTTACACAACCGTTTTGTATACAAAAATACATAACTATTCTAAATTCAAAACCTTTTATAAACCAAAGATGTTCAATTCTATATGGCTTTTCATATAGCGAAATTTATTTTGGAAATTTTTATTCTTGTATAAGATGGACTTTGTATAAGTACAAGTGATTTTGAAACAGTTGATTTTGGAAGGTATTCGATCTGAAGAGATAAACTTTATATATAACAGAATTTATATAAGAATGATTTGATATATTCGAGATTATTGATTTGGAAAGTATTCGATTTGAAAATGGAATCCTATATATAATGGACTTTATATAAGTATGATATTTGAAAGTGATTTGAAAAGGTACTATATGATATATATTTTCGAAGTAAAGATATGGAAAGTGCCTTCTGCTTGATATCCGCTTTGTGACCACATCGTGGATTCATTCTATCGATATTATTCTCTCTGATTTTTGGTTTTCCGGATGTAATTCTCGAGTGTTCCCACCGTGGCGTAACCCATGGTTTTTCTTCTCTCGCGACTGCATAGCGCAATTGCCTGGCTGAGTCTAGCCTAGGGGTACGGATTGTTTCCTGGGGGATCCAGGCGTAACCATTGTGTATCCTGCAATATGTGTAGGTCGCGAATAGTAGCGAAACTGCCTGGCTGAGACAGCCTAGGGGTACGGATTGTTTCCTGGAGGACCCAAGCATAGCCATTGTGTATCCTGCACTCTACTAGTCATCATGGCGTAACTCGCATGGCTGAGAAAGCTTACGGATACGGATTGTTTCCTGGGGGATCCAGGCGTAACCATTGTGTATCTGCGAACCATGGTCGGACAAAGGTTTTGGTTTGGTTGTTTTGTTTGGATTGTACTTTCCATATCTGTTTTAAAGGTTTTTCAAGTATTTTCATTGGGTGTTGAAACAAGTCTACTAAGTACTTGAAGAATTCTAGCTTTGCGCCTGATCAACGCATGGCCAGAGTCTGCAAGAATGAGGATAAACTTGTTGAAACATCGAGTTATAGAAGTATTTTCGAAAGGAAAATTTATTTCGATATAATAGTATTTTATTATAAAAGTATATAAAGGTATTTATTATAAAAGTATTTTTCCCAACAAAGAAATTTTGAATTAATATTTGAAATTTAAAATTTTATGGTTTGATTTAATGATACGTGCCCGATACTATTCTTTTGAATCTGCCTTATCTGCTCAGCTTTAGTTGTTCACCTATATTCTGTTTCCAGAATCTACCTTCCTTTCCTTTTTGAATATAATCTTTAAAATATTTTTTATTTATATACTACATGGTTTAATAGAAAATTATAAATATTTTGGAAGTTATTAATTAAATAAAAATATTTAAAGCAAATGATTATTGATTTATTAATAATGTTTGCAAAGTGTCTTGAGGTAAATTAATAAATTTATGAATTATGGATTTAATGCTTTCAAATAACTTCCTTGTAAATATAACAAATGATGTGAATAACTGTTTCCAAATAGTTTTCATATGTTTATAAAGGTGTCATTTAAACATATAAATGTTACTTATAAAGGAAGCAGGAAATTTTACAAATGGGTTTTAAATTTTTTTTAAAGTACTAAAGATAATTGAATTGCAAATGAAGCTTTCAAATGAATATTGCAAGTAAAATTTATATAAGTTTCTTTGAATGTAGAATTTAAAGATATTATATAGATGGGAAAAAATTGATTTGCGAAGTTTATTTATAGCAATATACTTGCTAATAAATTTGAATCCCTATGTTGGAAGTATAGTTTGAAATATTTACTTGATTTCAAAGTACTAATAGTAAAGTTTATATGTTTATTTACTATTTAAATTTTGTATTAGAATATTCATTTTGAAACAAGTGTTTAAATTAATTATGAAGGTATGAAATTTTATACTTTGATTTAGAAATTTAATGTAAGATTTGAGTATACTATTAGTATTGAGTTTATACTTATTTTAAAAATAATAAGTCTAATAAATCTTTTTGGATTTAAGGAACCCTATTTTAAAGCTAATTATAATGTTTGATATAAATTTCTAACATTGTTTTAGACTTTTGAAAAATCTTTGCATAATGCTTTGAGGATGTTTTAAATATATCTTATATTTTTACTAAGTGAATGAGGTTAAATGTTTTAACTAAATTTTTAGATATATTAAAATATTTCTTTTCTCTTCAAGGGAAAATACCAAAAACTTAAATTTTTATTCAATAACCGAATGGAGTTATTTTCAAATTTATATTAAATTTAAATATGTAAGTTAAATTGTTTATAAATTGATCATTTTAAATAAAATATTTCAAACTCCTCGATTCCTTCTTGTTCCTTTTCGAGGACGAAAAAGTTCTGTAACAACCCATATTTTGATAATTAAAAATATTAAATTTAATAAGGTTTTGGGCTTTAATATTGTCAGAAATTAAAATTTATGATTTATTAAATTGAATCTTATTAGATTCAAATTTTTGACTTTAAGATAAATCTTAAAACAAATAATTTAATGAGATAAAACATATAATTGGCTAATATTGATCGAATGTAATTGACTACTATATTATGCTAACGTAATTTCAATCAATTTAAATAATAAAGGTTAATAAGGAATAGAATAAATGATGTATAAATTGATGTAATCTTATGTTATTAATTGCAATTGGTTTTAATATGGAGTATGAAATCAATTATTCTGTACGTAAATTTATTAATCTTTGTTTGTAAAGAATAATTTAATAGATATAGATTATTAACGTATAACCATTATTTCATTTATTTTCTTATTATTAAATCAGTTAGAAACTTATTTGGTAATTAATAGAGAATTAACGTAATTAAAATATTACAATTGATATAAGAAGAAATATTAACTGTTGAGTGGTGAGTGTAAAACTTACGTCAATCAATTGCATAAGGGAATAGTTGATTTAATAATAAGAACGTAAATCAAAATAAAAGGATTTGTTTGAAATTTAAATATATAATGAATAGGTTTTATTACATTTGTAATTAAATGATGGAATTAAATTAGTATATAGATATTGGGTATAACATAGAAAATTGGATTTCAAAGGAAACAAGTGGATTAATTATCTTCTCTGTATTAGGGTATGTTTTGAGATTTAATCATTGTAAGTAATAGTAATTATATCTTTCCATTAATAAGAGATAGAAGTAAATGGTAATTAATTAATGATATGTGCAACATATGTTTTATGTTAAAAATATAATGAGAATTTCATTGAGAAATATTATGTTCAAATTGTAAGCACTTAAATTTGGTACAAATATAATGATAATATGAAATTAATTGATAAAGAAATGATGTGGTTATACGAAGTATTATTTCTATGACTCTTTAATGGGATAATCTTTAAATATAAGTTGGTTTAATGAAAAGAACATTTATTATCAAATAAAATGTATCTTTCATTTGTGAATGTAGTTTTAATTTCATTAAAATAAAGAATAGAATGATTGATTTAAAGGAAGAAATATAAGTATATTTGAACTGTGTTTTAGCATATAGATGGATTACAAGAGTGGAAAAATAATTTATTTAAGTAAGTTATTTATTTCTCTACTGTATAAGCAACAAATTTATAAATGTGCTTAAATGACTAAAGGAAACAATTATTCTATTTTTCATCCATTTTAGTTGTCTGTTTTGAAATTTAACTTTATAAGTAACTGTAATTAATATAATAGAAATATTTCAATGAGAAGGGAAGAAAACATTGACTGCAATTAATAGATTTAATAAAAGAAACGCATCTTTTGTGTTAAACAGAAAGGATGTTTTAATGGAAATAAAAGATCATTTTGGGAAAACCAAATTGAACGTTTTCATTTTTATGGTAAGTAATTATATTTATTATGCATAGATAAAAAAATTAAATGCGTACAAATTTGAATATTATTTGAGTTAATGAAGTCAATTTGGTTACGTTTCACAAATTGAATTTCAAAAAGGTTGTGCGATGTACATGGTCCCTTCATTTCTTTTGTTATTAATTGTCGCATGTTTTGAGACGTATAAAAATAAAACTTTCATTTTGAACAAGAATGATTTTGGATAAAAAAAATTGAATTTTAGAATAACATATACACACACACGCACATTAATATTCAAACTTTTAAATATATCAGAGGGTTCATGGTTGTGTAAATATCGTGGAATCAATTAGAAATTACTTTTTTTTACAGTTGTATATTGATTACATAAGTTTATATTGATTTTTCCATTTTATATATGGTTAAAATTTGTAAATGCGTTGCATTAATGCGACCATTACAGTAATTAAAAAGTAAAGTATATCATTTTTATAGTGCATAGGTTGATATATATTCATTAATTAATAAAATTTGTTTGAGTAACGTAAATAAATATATATTGAATGTTTGATTAATTGATTGGTTGATTGTTAATTGATTGATTGAGTTAATGTAGTGTGCGCATATATTATCATAAAACGAATGTTTTAATATGGAATTTAATAATGTAAATATATGTATATTTGGGTTTATTGATATAAATTAATTGGATCAAGTTTTGGAATGTGGACCCAAAAGGTTTGTTTATAGGAAATAGGTGGTCCCTTCATTTACTTTACATTTATTATCACCTTGCAATCTCTCTCTTTTCGTTTTCAAGTAGTCTAATAATTACACTACTCATTCATTTCTTATAAATTAATGGTTGCTTCATTTGATTTATTTATAATTAATAATTTCCACATTCTTTTCATTTGTTTCTCCTTTATTCGTTTGCTCTTTTTAAATGCTTTACCTGAAGTTTTTTCCTTTTCTGTTTTTTCGTTTTTAATGCGAACATCCAAATTAATATGCATGCCCTCTAATTAGCATTTACTATTTTCCGTTTCATAAGTTTATTTTGCTTATGCATCATTGGTTCTTGTAGCTTCCTTTCATTCGCAATTCTTGAAGCTTCATATTTAAAACGAAAGATTTATTTTTATCTTTACTAATATATTCATTCCTTTAGTTTACATCTTTCAATACTACATTTTAGGGCTATTCATATTTTTACTTTATTTCAATTCCTAGTTTGTTTATATAAACCTTATTAGCTTTTCATTTTTTTCCATCTTCATTCCTGTAGCCTCATTTCTAATCTCATCTTCTCTAGCTTCATTTTTCCAAATAAAATTTTCATCTCATTTCTTTTCACTTCACCTTCCTCATTCCCTTTTCTTTTTTCTTTTTTCTTTTAAATCTCCTTCTTCTCTTTTTTTGCTTCATTTTTATGCTTTTTTATTCTTCTTCAAATATTCTTCTTCTTTTTCAAAGCTTCCTTTTCTTTTTCAATTTTTCATCTCTTTAAATTTTCTTCTTCTTTTCCAAGCATTCTTCTTTTTCCAAATCCTTTTCTTCATATCCAGAACTATACAAACTTCTCTGTCTCTTCTAAAACATTCCAAAATAAAAAGATTAAGATAGCAAGGAAATAAATCAAAAGGAGGAAGTAGTAGCGGATTCAAATCCGACTAGACAAGGGAAATCCAAAAAGTGAGTGTTCAAACTCACTCACGAAATACTAAAATTTTGTTGCAAGTTAAACCAGGTCATATAATGATAAATTTTTGATTGTTGGTTTGGAATATTTATAAATATTTAATTTGAATAGCTAAATTCCAATATGTGATGACTAATAATTACTGTGACATGTTATTGAATTGGTTGATTTGTTGAATTGATCGATTTGAATGTTGAATGGATTGTGCTTGAATGTATATTTGTTCATTTATTTGATATATCCTTGTTATCACCCTATAGTTTATTGTAATTATTTAAATTTTCATATTGATTATTTACATACTGAATAAGGATGTAAAACCCATGAATTTCAAGTATTTACATCAGAGGAAAAATAGTATGTTTAGATTTACTATTTGAACCATAAAAATGATTTTGGGAAGTAAACTGTCGTTACCTTACTTGAAAGTTTTCAAAATTAAATTTTGAAACATTGGAAAGTTTCCAAAAAAGTGAATATGAAACTTTGGAACACTTTTATAAATCAAATCTCTAAAACTATGAAATTTAACTGGGTATTGTTCTGTAAATTTGAAATTTACTAGAATGGATCTATTGTGAAATCCATTTTATTTTGAATATGGAAATAATAACATTTCCAGAAATTTGAACCTTCAAAAAATGTAGTTACCTGCATTTCTTATTTCATATACTTTTGATTTAATTTGCATAATAATTTTAGTTCTGACTCGAGTGTATTATCTTCCTTTATGCTCGGGTCAGCCTGAGTTTTTCTGCATTGAAGACTATTTCTGGTGGACGAAGATGAAGATTCAGTATATTATTGCTATTTATTATTCCACTACATTCTGTGTTCCGCTGCATTATTGGTTATTTATGATATATGTATAACTCTGATTTGAATTTGTAAAAGTGTAATCAAATGTTATTTGTAAAACAGCTTCATGAATTATTTATTTGATTATTACATTTTTTCGTTACGCTGCAAGATTCTGTATTTTGTTTTTCTCTTTTTTTTTCTTATTTACCCCATTAACAATCCTCCCTTTTGAATGGTTTGATTCTGACATGTGTGGTTTATTGTTGATTTAAACCATCCAAAAGGGTGGGTCGTTACATAGAGTTAGCATTTTGAATCGCCGAGGTGGTTTAGCGTAAATGATATCATCAATGAAAGGGGTATGACTCTAGAAGATTCCCCATTCGTCATTGGTGAGGCCATGACTTTCACGGATCATCGACGAATCATTGTCGATATGTCTAGCACCTAGACATTTTGTGCATGCTGAGCTATGGTGTGGTTGGGTTCCACAATGCGAGGATGAGCCGGTCGCGATCGACGATCCATATGTCGCCTCCTTGGTTCTAGGTCTTGAGGAACATAAGGCTCAGGAATATACTCATGTTGGCGACAGTTCGGATCCGTTCGGTTTTGGGCGTCGACTCCCAACTCAGCAGTAGCAGCGGCAGCGTGGTTGTCAGTTGTATGATAAGGAACAGTACCTCCTTGGGAGGAGGGTCCAGTTTGATGGCTGGTTGACGGGCCAGCTCTCGGTTGCCCAAGACTCAATGTGCGCCAATGTCCAGTAGCTTGTGTATAGCTTCCATCCACCCATGGACGCGTGGATCTGTGATTGTAATCAGAGGAAGCTGAACTTTCAGTAGATGAATAGGAAGCATGATCCCTCCTGAATCTCCTTCGTCTTTCATGGTTCCGTCGATTGGTCAACTCCACGTTGGCACGGAGTTGCTGAGTATGCTGCTGGCGGCTTTGAGTCAGCTCTTGCATCAGCAGTTGGAACTCTTCCCTAGTGACAGGGCCTTGCGGGTCTGAAGGTCCGACAACATTCTGGTCAGTAGGAGGAAGTTGTGCGAGGTTATGTCTGTCCCGTCCTTCTGGATCTGCAACTATTGAAGTAGTCCTAGTGTTGACCATAGTGGATATCGAAGTTCTCTCCTAGACATGGTACAAATATGAATAGGATGGAAGAACTTCAAGGCTTGAAATCTGGTTCTCCTCCTTAGATTCTTGCAACCCGATATCGGCAGTAGATCTAATGAGCAGGAGAAAAACTGGGTTCTCTCAATGAATGCACCAAAGAGTTTGTACCAAAATTGGACACAACACTCTTCGGATGTGTTTGAAGAGATAAAATGAAGAAAGTAAATATAAAATGAGGCAGATCTAACAAACACACCAATCAAAAAACTAGAAAATGCGTAGAAACACAAGAATTTAGAATGGTTCGGTGGATTGCCTACGTCCACTATGAAATGATTAATGTTTATTGACTTTCACTCGCTAATTACAAAAAGTTACAATAGTACAATAGTAGTCTAGAAATGATTCTGGGAAAATGTCAGCATAGAGAAGACAAAAGACCATTTTATGTAGGTCTAGGTTCATTATTTATAGGCGTAGGCAGCAAATATCTCACTCGGATCTCGGAAGACTTCCTCTGTCATGCGAGTGGGCCCATGGGACCGAGTTCAGGTGATTTCGACTCGATCTGGGAGTGATACGAATTGAATTCATATTGATCCATAAATGGTCCTTTTTGGACTGAAATTGATCAGGTACATTCTTGAAGTTATGGACAAGCTCATGTGAAGATTTGGTGGCATTTGGACTTGTAGATTTTGAGTTATAATCGATGCAAGTTTGAATTTGCTGAAGGCTGTCGAGTTCTGTAATATCCCGAAATTTTGGACAATATAAATTTGATAATCTGTGTTTAAATTTATATTGAATTGATAATTTTTGTTAATAAACTGGATTTGATTCTATAATCTTCTTTATTTAAATATTTAATTTGTGAAATTATTTTTAATGAGTTAATAAATCTATTTTCTATTTAATAATGTATATGTATTTGTATATATTTTAAATAGATAAGTTGTTCTTAATTAAATTAGTATAGCATAATTTTAATGTTTTTAAAATGGAAATTTTGATTTGTTTTTAATTTAAACTTTTCAAAAATATTTAATAAAATACTATATGATTTTAAATATGTTGGATAAATGTTTTATTGGTTTAAAATTCATTTATTTTATTCAAGTTTGAATATTAAAATAAGTTACAAAAATGTTGTGTCATTCTTTTTAAAATAATGATTTATAAAATGTGATTTGTACATTCAAATTACAATTTAATTTATGAAACATGTATTCATTAAGTTACAAACTCTTGTGTAAATTTATTTTAATTGTTTAAAAGTTTCTTTTTCAAAAGATTAATTTGTATGTTGGTTATTTTAATACTTTGCTTATTCTTTAGAAATTTATTTAAATACATAACTAAGTATAAGAACTAGTTAACTAAGTTTAAACATTCATTAAGCTTAATTTTTCTTTAACATTAAATTAAGATAACAAATCAATTAAAAGAGACATGTGTATATTTTGAGTTAACATGTTTGTAACGACCCAGGATTTTTAGTAATTAAAATTTGAATATTTAATTAATTTTAAATATTAATAAGTGAATTTATAAGTCGAATAAATTTTAATTCGAATAATTGGATAATTAAATCGATAATTTAATATGTTAAATTATGGAAATAATTGAAAATTGGGTTAAATATGATTGGAAATGATTTGTAAAATTTTATTTTATCATATTGAAGTTAGAACGATATTTTAGAACTTTTAAAATCGAATTAAAAGTTAATTTGCGAAAATTGAATATTTTAATATTTAATCGACTAGTGAAAATAGTCAATTTTTGAACAGTCTCAGAATTGGACGAGACCAGCTCCATTGGATCCGTAATAGTTAGTTATTACCGGATTTTAATTTTCGTAGCAATCGGAGTTATCGTTTGATCGTGGCAGCTCGAAACGCATCGAATTGTTTTTAATATTAATTTGGCGAGTTAAAATAGCCATTTTTCAAAAAGTCTCGGATTTCGACGAAACCAGTTTCATCGGATCCGTAATGTGATATTATTGTAAGGTTTCAAATTTCGTTTCAATTGGATTTACCGTTTGTCCGCTACAAATTAAAACGCCTAGAAAATCGTTTAAATCGGTTTAATTCAAATTGAACGTTTATTGCCACAACTTGCGCAGATGTCCGAATTAGCTTCCGAAACCTATTCCATTGTGTCCGAAACGCGGGGTAAACCCTAGAAACGCTGGTTACGGCGCGTAAATCGGAGTTCGGAATTTCCGGAATGAATAGTGTTCGAAAATTCCTATAAATAGACCATCTATTTCACAAATTTGAGAAAAATAAAACCCTAACCCTAATATTCTATCAGCCGCCTCTTGTTCAATGTAAGGCCGAAATCTTTCCATCCTTCTCCTCCAATTTCTTCAAATCCATGAAGTATTACAACAAACTTCCTAAACGAATATTGTAGAGCATGAAGAGATCTACAACTTCAACGGTTGTGATCGAAATTGGAGTCATGGATCATCGGCAAAGTGGTCTCAAACGTCCGGAAGTCTTTCACGTTTTTCAAAAACATGGGGGGGCCGAGCTTCAGGGCACTTGGGGCGGAGGTGGAGAAGGCTGAGACGAGTCGAATGGCGGTGGTTTGATGAACTCTCGACGTTCGTGGAGGGTGCGGTTGCTAACCCTAGTTTGTATATTGGGTTCGGCGGCTTCGTGAATGTCCTGGAGTTGAAGCGCGTGAGGGAGATGATGGGGTGGACGGTCCTGATGCTAGCAAGATGGATCCAACGGCCAGTAATTAGTGTGGGTTTAAATTAGTTAATTTATGTTGTAATTAGTTTATATAAATCGTGTAAAACTTTGAAAATTCATAACTTTTTCATACGAGGTCGAAAACACGCGAACAAGAAGCGTTGGAATCGTATGGACGAGCACTACGCGATGGAATTGGATTGGAGTCGTTTGGAGTTAGTGAGAATTTCGGGTAAAATTAAACGTCCGTTTAATTTTATTCGAAATAAATCGCTAAAACGAAAGTAAAATCAAGGTGAGAACTTCTCACTCAATCGAATCGGTTTCGAATTTTTTTTAAATAGTTAGATTTAAAATATTTGAATGCATGTTTGAATGATGATTGATATCTATTGATTGTTAAAATAGACATTATGCGCCGTTAGTAAGCGGATGTTATTTATTAAAAACATATACCGCGAATATTTCATAAACAGTGAAATTGGTATTATATATAATAGCAATATATATATATTAGCATATCTATATATTGGAGTTATTTATTTCCCGCATTTGTTTAGCGGATGAGACCCTATTGCGCCGTCTATTAAGCGGATAATATTTTAAATCCCATATACCGCGATAATTTCGTACTGGAGCGAAATTGGTATTGTGCTAATGTTTGTGGATGCAGGAAAACAGGTTAGAGGGATCCAACTGGATTCCTCAACAGTATTTATTTGATTATGGATATTTTGATATTCGTTGATTATCATATACGATATATGATATCGTTGTTGTCGTGATTGACTATTTGGTATGTAGCATCATTGGACCAAATTTTGAAACTTTAAAATGATTTTTAAAGTGATTTTTGAAAAGTATACGTTTTATAAAATTATTTTGGAATTGATCCATTTTAAATAAATAAACGTTATAATTTTTAAAGTTATAAAAATTATGATTTTTGAGAAATATAGTTAAAAGATTGATTTTTGAAAATATGAGGCTAATGATTTTATAAAATAGTTAAATTGGGATTTTAGAATTTATTGTGAAAAGTTTAAAAATATGATTTATGAAATTTATTTATTTTATCAATCAGAATGATGGAATTATAAAGGGGATTAAAGATGTTTTAAAATAATAGTATAAATTGATTTATATAAGATTTATAAATTGATAATTTATAAATTAAAAATATTTGAGTTATAAAACGAGTTTTATAAGTGTTAGAATGAATTGTGAATGAATTTTGTAAATGAATGGAATTTATAAAATTATAAATGGTGAAGTTATAAATGAAATTTATAAATAGTAAGATTTATAAATTTTGTGAAGTTATTAAAGAATATATTTGGATAAATAATTGAATCTTATAAGTTATAAGATTTATAATTATGAAGTTCAAAGGAACGATTTTTGTAAACGAATAAATTATAAGTATTTAACTTATAATATGAACTTTTAGTTTATAATTGAGTTATAAACTGGAATAGGTTAATAAAGGAATTTATAAAAAGAAGTTTTTATAAGATAAATAGAAAAGGAATTTATAAACGTTGTTTTATAAATTCGCAATACGACTTATTTTGATAAGTAAATTGTTGAAACCTATTAATGGAGTTATATTCACGTTTTAGACAGTGAATAATCCTTTAAAATAAAATGAATAGAAAGGATGAAATTGGTTAACAAAATATATTCACGTTTTTGAATAGTGAATAATATGTTAAAGAAAATGTTTTGGATTAGATGTTTTAAATAGAATTAAAACGATCTAACGATGTTTTTAAATGTGTTGAGATTCGAAACCATAGATTTCAACATTTATTGTTGAAATAGACGTTTTCGAGAAATAGAATGAAATGGTGGACTATAACACTGTTGTTATAGTAAATGATTTCTGAAAGGAAATGTTTTGTATGGTATTGGGATTTATATATCTATTTTAATTTCGAATCCCTATACTAGTGATTTTGGGACGTCGTAACGATGTTCTACGCAACATTCGTTTTGGCCCAAATAAATACGTTTAAGTGAATGATTTCCTTAAAGAATGAAATATATACTTAATCTCGATTTAAGTATATTTGAATATTTTCCAAGGGTTGAAAATAAATGGATTGAGAATTACTTAATAAGTAAGTATGGAAATGTTTTCCAATATAAAGTGAATTATTTTTGAGAATTTATCTTTTTGAAGATAAATTGAAGTGAATAATTGAAGTCGTATATTCATAGATATTTTGGAATATAAATTCACTATGGAATTTGTAAAAGAAAGTGGAATTTGTTTAAAAATAAATATTGATTTATTTTTTGAGATATTGAATTATATATCTTGTAAAGATATTTTTGGAAAATAAATAATTTGGAAAATTATTTGGAAACTGGTGATGTGTGCATATCCATTGATAGTTCAATAATCGACTATCAATATTTCCCTTTGAATGGGTATTTGATGTGATTTGTTTGAATTTGAATGCCACACTTATTTTTGAATAAGCGCTCACTATTCGGGTTAGCCGGGAAAGGACCATGGGGTCGTATAACCCATTCCGAATATGTGATACGTCGTTATGAATTGCATTTGAAGACCGGTGTTGAAGACCGGATCTTTTTGAAAGCGAAAGGACAACTCGTCGATTGTCTTTGCACCGAGTAGCTACGGTATAGAGACTCCCTATGTGATGGGAAGTCCGGACGTGATTAGAGATTATCCGGATTGCAAGGACTTCTTTGTAAGTGCCTTCGGTTCTGTTCGAGCCCGGAACAGACTTGTATGGATTGTATGTCTGACATTACAAATTGAGATATAAAGCCGATTTCTTTCAAATATATTTCTGTTGGTGGCGGAGAATTTATTCTCTTAGCTTAACACCCTTCTCTGAGACGTACGAGCTCAGAGGTTATGTAGTTGAAGGTTATCAGCGATATATTTCCAATTTGGTAATGTGACATGCTGAGTGTTGCTGTGAAATGATCATTGTGTTGATTATTTGTGATAGGATCATTTATTTGATCGTCTATCTTAGTGATCATTTCTATGATCATTTGTTGACCCAAAGCATGGCTTTTGTATAAAGTATGTTTTTGTGGACGTGACTTCGTCGAGCCTCACAAACCGGTAATGGTCGAAACAGGAATTGTGCGGCAAGGATTTCAATGATCGCTTCCCTAGGGTATGACCATTCCTTCTGGAAAAGGGTAGTATCATGGTATGGAGCCCAGATACTTACTCATGTTGAAAACACTTTATGATTGTGTGATGATGGTGACGAGCGCTCGTTTAAAGGTTCCAAAGGACCGGGGGTGGTATATCTGAGGGTTTGTAATATCCCTTGGGAAAAGGGGTTCCCGGCTTTGTTTAGCAGAGAACGGTGGTTCTCGGGGCGTCCTTCCAGAGGCGTTTCCATGTGGCAATGGGAAGTTCCTTGGCCTGACCATTCGTTGGAAATCCATTCTTCAAATACGAGCCTTGTACGGTTTTAGTTGTATAACCTGTCATGGAATATGGCGGTAACCCGCTATTGAACATGGTAGCTATAGTAGGCATAGTTCGAAATGTCTATGCTGGCTAAGATTTATATTCTACTTTCGAAATGAATTTTTCCTACACTATGCACTAGTAATAATATCAAATGTTCTTTTTAATGCGTATCAAGCATCTTTGACTATCATAAGGAGAAATCTCCTCCGATTCTGCGTTTGCATTGTGTGTGTGTGCGGGAGGCCTTATGGTAGTCTCATTTTTAAAAGCATTGCGAATTGACTTTAAAAATATTCCTCTATTTTGATTTCAAAGATAAATAAACTGTTTTGAGTTCTCACACCAGTCTTGCTGAGCTTAGGGCTATGTGATGGGGGGTTCTCGCTTCGCGGTTTGGTGGCGAACGGGAGACTGTTGCCCCCACACGTCCTCTTTTAGGGGGTTGGTTAGGTCTAACCTGAGACAGTCGAGAGGCTGGCCGTAAAAGCAAGTTTGGGGTATCACTGTGAGCCACGGTGGAGCTGGGATGGTTGAAAAGCCTACCGGTCGCTGCTGGCGGAAATGAGGTCCTCACAGGTGGTATCAGAGCATATGGTTAAGCGACAACCATGGTTCTGTTGGTTATTACTCATTAGAGATAGAGTCAGTAGTACTCTAGAATGAGTTTGAGTGTAATAATAGCTATGAGAGCGTATTTGTTAGTGAATATATAAAATTGTTTTATATTGTGATGATTGGTTTATTGAGTGGCATATGAACCTTCGTCAGCACGGTCTGGACAATTATGCTGAAGGGGTTTATAAACATTTGAATAGAACAATTCGACACAGTATTGTTTTAAATTGGGTAAATGAAATAATTTTGCCTTGATTATATTTTTATATATAAAGAAATAATTTTTCAAAATTATTAAAGTTTATAAGTTGATTGTTAAGTTGTTGGAATAATCTAAGCAAAAGAATAATTGTATAAGCAAAAAGAATTATAAGAATTGAATTATAATTAAAGTGATTTACAATTGTGAAATAAACTTATATATATAAGAAGTGAAACTATATGATATGAGTTGTAAATAAAAATGAATTTAAAGTAAATGGAAATATAACTTAAGAGATGTTGAATGAAGTTGATATTAGTATCAAAGTAAAATAATAAAGTGAAGTGATAAATGTGAACTTGAGTTATATAAATAAAATTCAACTTTTGTAATTGAATTGAATTAATGGATTAAATGTTAATCAATTGAATGTGAATAAAGTTGATATGAAATAATGGATATAAGTGTTAATTCATTAAAATCTAATGTTATTGGAAGTTGAAAGATTGAATGAAACTCAATTTAATTAAACCAATTGAAAGTGAATGTGTTAAACCAAATTGAATGAATATAAGCAAAGGAATTTGGTTGTAATTAATATACATTGATTATTATATAGTTGTTAGTTGATTGATTGTATATAATTCATTAAGTGTTAATGAAATTGAGTTAATGAAATTGGAAGCTAAAGTAATTGGAAATTCAATTGGAAGTTAAGTGAATCTTAAATAGAATTGAATTTGATTTGGAAGTGAACCAACTTGAATATGAATTAGTGAATATAAACTAATTGAAAATGAATGTTTGTAAAAACATCCACTGTTAATGAATCATATGTGATTAACTTGAAAACCAATTCATGGAATATTAATGAGAATATAAATGAATATTTATTGGTTATGGATGATGGTTGATGTTTGCATTTGTTACTTTTATTGCATTTGCTATGTTGGCATATATAGTTATTGTGTTGCTATATGTTGTATATCGATACTATTTTCATATATGCATGCTCTCATGTTGTTTGTTGAGTGATTAGTAGGTGCGGATCGCGTTTGCTTCGCATTTGGAGCTCGCTTTCGCGCTATATTAGCCGTATATGCTCGCTAATAAAATATAAGGTACATATCTCAGATTAAATACCGTACTTTTATAATTTTTTCCCTGCGGGATGCCTCATTACTTGATGAGATGTATATTTTTGATATTTATACTGTCATTTTTTTTTTCGGATCGAGCCGCGCAAAGGAGACTATGGCGAATTTTTCCGAAAATTTAAGGCGTTAGAAAAAAATTTGAGAAAATTGGAAAATTGTGAAAACTTTAACTTTGATTTAGAGTTGAAAGTTAAACAATAGTAATTGTTTTTAAAAAGATAACTTAGTATGATTTGAAAACTTAGTAAGTATTGTAAGAAGTTTGATTATGAATTATGGAAAGTTAATAAATTCTGTAACTTTTCTTACTTAATAATTTCGAGGACGAAATTCTTTTAAGGGGGGAAGATTGTAACGAACCAGGATTTTTAGTAATTAAAATTTGAATATTTAATTAATTTTAAATATTAATAAGTGAATTTATAAGTCGAATAAATTTTAATTCGAATAATTGGATTTAATTGGATAATTAAATCGATAATTTAATATGTTAAATTATGGAAATAATTGAAAATTGGGTTAAATATGATTGAAAATGATTTGTAAAATTTTATTTTATCATATTGAAGTTAGAACGATATTTTAGAACTTTTAAAATCGAATTAAAAGTTAATTTGTGAAAATTGAATATTTTAATATTTAATCGACTAGTGAAAATAGTCAATTTTTGAACAGTCTCAGAATTGGACGAGACCAGTTCCATTGGATCCGTAATAGTTAGTTATTACCGGATTTTAATTTTCGTAGCAATCGGAGTTATCGTTTGATCGTGGCAGCTCGAAACGCATCGAATTGTTTTTAATATTAATTTGGCGAGTTAAAATAGCCATTTTTCAAAAAGTCTCGGATTTCGACGAAACCAGTTTCATCGGATCCGTAATGTGATATTATTGTAAGGTTTCAAATTTCGTGTCAATTGGATTTACCGTTTGTCCGGTACAAATTAAAATGCCTAGAAAATCGTTTAAATCGGTTTAATTTAAATTGAACGTTTATTGCCATAACTTGCACAGATGTCCGAATTAGCTTCCGAAACCTGTTCCATTGTGTCCGGAACGCGGGGTAAACCCTAGAAACGCTGGTTACGGCGCGTAAATCGGAGTTCGGAATTTCCGGAATGAATAGTGTTCGAAAATTCCTATAAATAGACCATCTATTTCACAAATTTGAGAAAAATAAAACCCTAACCCTAATATTCTATCAGCCGCCTCTTATTCAATGTAAGGCCGAAATCTTTCCATCCTTCTCCTCCAGTTTCTTCAAATCCATGAAGTATTACAACAAACTTCCTAAACGAATATTGTAGAGCATGAAGAGATCTACAACTTCAACGGTTGTGATCGAAATTGGAGTCATGGATCATCGGCAAAGTGGTCTCAAATGTCCGGAAGTCTTTCACGTTTTTCGAAAACATGGGGGGGCCGAGCTTCAGGGCACTTGGGGCGGAGGTGGAGAAGGCTGAGACGAGTCGAATGGCGGTGGTTTGATGAACTCTCGACGTTCGTGGAGGGTGCGGTTGCTAACCCTAGTTTGTATATTGGGTTCGGCGGCTTCGTGAATGTCCTGGAGTTGAAGCGCGTGAGGGAGATGATGGGGTGGACGGTCCTGATGCTAGCAAGGTGGATCCAACGGCCAGTAATTAGTGTGGGTTTAAATTAGTTAATTTATGTTGTAATTAGTTTATATAAATCGTGTAAAACTTTGAAAATTCATAACTTTTTCATACGAGGTCGAAAACACGCGAAACAAGAAGCGTTGGAATCGTATGGACGAGCACTACGCGATGGAATTGGATTGGAGTCGTTTGGAGTTAGTGAGAATTTCGGGTAAAATTAAACGTCCGTTTAATTTTATTCGAAATAAATCGCTAAAACGAAAGTAAAATCAAGGTGAGAACTTCTCACTCAATCAAATCGGTTTCGATTTTTTTTTAAATAGTTAGATTTAAAATATTTGAATGCATGTTTGAATGATGATTGATATCTATTGATTGTTAAAATAGACATTATGCGCCGTTAGTAAGCGGATGTTATTTATAAAAAACATATACCGCGAATATTTCATAAACAGTGAAATTGGTATTATATATAATATCAATATATATATATTAGCATATCTATATATTGGAGTTATTGATTTCCCGCATTTGTTTAGCGGATGAGACCCTATTGCGCCGTCTATTAAGCGGATAATATTTTAAATCCCATATACCGCGATAATTTCGTACTGGAGCGAAATTGGTATTGTGCTAATGTTTGTGGATGCAGGAAAACAGGTTGGAGGGATCCAACTGGATTCCTCAACAGTATTTATTTGATTATGGATATTTTGATATTCGTTGATTATCATATACGATATATGATATCGTTGTTGTCGTGATTGACTATTTGGTATGTAGCATCATTGGACCAAATTTTGAAACTTTAAAATGATTTTTAAAGTGATTTTTGAAAAGTATACGTTTTATAAAATCATTTTGGAATTGATCCATTTTAAATAAATAAACGTTATAATTTTTAAAGTTATAAAAATTATGATTTTTGAGAAATATAGTTAAAAGATTGATTTTTGAAAATATGAGGCTAATGATTTTATAAAATAGTTAAATTGGGATTTTAGAATTTATTGTGAAAAGTTTAAAAATATGATTTATGAAATTTATTTATTTTATCAATCAAAATGATGGAATTATAAAGGGGATTAAAGATGTTTTAAAATAATAGTATAAATTGATTTATATAAGATTTATAAATTGATAATTTATAAATTAAAAATATTTGAGTTATAAAACGAGTTTTATAAGTGTTAGAATGAATTGTGAATGAATTTTGTAAATGAATGGAATTTATAAAATTATAAATGGTGAAGTTATAAATGAAATTTATAAATAGTAAGATTTATAAATTTTGTGAAGTTATTAAAGAATATATTTGGATAAATAATTGAATCTTATAAGTTATAAGATTTATAATTATGAAGTTCAAAGGAACGATTTTTGTAAACGAATAAATTATAAGTATTTAACTTATAATATGAACTTTTAGTTTATAATTGAGTTATAAACTGGAATAGGTTAATAAAGGAATTTATAAAAAGAAGTTTTTATAAGATAAATAGAAAAGGAATTTATAAACGTTGTTTTATAAATTCGCAATACGACTTATTTTGATAAGTAAATTGTTGAAACCTATTAATGGAGTTATATTCACGTTTTAGACAGTGAATAATCCTTTAAAATAAAATGAATAGAAAGGATGAAATTTGTTAACAAAATATATTCACGTTTTTGAATAGTGAATAATATGTTAAAGAAAATGTTTTGGATTAGATGTTTTAAATAGAATTAAAACGATCTAACGATGTTTTTAAATGTGTTGAGATTCGAAACCATAGATTTCAACATTTATTGTTGAAATAGACGTTTTCGAGAAATAGAAGGAAATGGTGGACTATAACACTGTTGTTATTGTAAATGATTTCTGAAAGGAAATGTTTTGTATGGTATTGGGATTTATATATCTATTTTAATTTCGAATCCCTATACTAGTGATTTTGGGACGTCGTAACGATGTTCTACGCAACATTCGTTTTGGCCCAAATAAATACGTTTAAGTGAATGATTTCCTTAAAGAATTAAATATATACTTAATCTCAATTTAAGTATATTTGAATATTTTCCAAGGGTTGAAAATAAATGGATTGAGAATTACTTATTAGTAAGTATGGAAATGTTTTCCAATATAAAGTGAATTATTTTTGAGAATTTATCTTTTTGAAGATAAATTGAAGTGAATAATTGAAGTCGTATATTCATAGATATTTTGGAATATAAATTCACTATGGAATTTGTAAAAGAAAGTGGAATTTGTTTAAAATTAAATATTGATTTATTTTTTGAGATATTGAATTATATATCTTGTAAAGATATTTTTGGAAAATAAATAATTTGGAAAATTATTTGGAAATTGGTGATGTGTGCATATCCATTGATAGTTCAATAACCGACTATCAATATTTCCCTTTGAATGGGAATTTGATGTGATTTGTTTGAATTTGAATGCCACACTTATTTTTGAATAAGCGCTCACTATTCGGGTTAACCGGGAAAGGACCATGGGGTCGTATAACCCATTCCGAATATGTGATACGTCGTTATGAATTGCATTTGAAGACCGGTGTTGAAGACCAGATCTTGTTGAAAGCGAAAGGACAACTCGTTGATTGTCTTTGCACCGAGTAGCTACGGTATAGAGACTCCCTATGTGGTGGGAAGTCCGGACGTGATTAGAGATTATCCGGATTGCAAGGACTTCTTTGTAAGTGCCTTCGGTTCTGTTCGAGCCCGGAACAGACTTGTATGGATTGTATGTCTGACATTACAAATTGAGATATAAAGCCGATTTCTTTCAAATATATTTCTGTTGGTGGCGGAGAATTTATTCTCTTAGCTTAACACCCTTCTCTGAGACGTACGAGTTCAGAGGTTATGTAGTTGAAGGTTATCAGCGATATATTCCCAATTTGGTAATGTGACATGCTGAGTGTTGCTGTGAAATGATCATTGTGTTGATTATTTGTGATAGGATCATTTATTTGATCGTCTATCTTGGTGATCATTTCTATGATCATTTGTTGACCCAAAGCATGGCTTTTGTATAAAGTATGTTTTTGTGGACGTGACTTCGTCGAGCCTCACAAACCGGTAATGGTCGAAACAGGAATTGTGCGGCAAGGTTTTCAGGGATCGCTTCCCTAGGGTATGACCATTCCTTCTGGAAAAGGGTAGTATCATGATATGGAGCCCAGATACTTACTCATGTTGAAAACACTTTATGATTGTGTGATGATGGTGATGAGCGCTCGTTTAAAGGTTCCAAAGGACCGGGGGTGGTATATCTGAGGGTTTGTAATATCCCTTGGGAAAAGGGGTTCCCGGCTTTGTTTAGCAGAGAACGGTGGTTCTCGGGGCGTCCTTCCAGAGGCGTTTCCATGTGGCAATGGGAAGTTCCTTGGCCTGACCATTCGTTGGAAATCCATTCTTCAAATACGAGCCTTGTACGGTTTTAGTTGTATAACCTGTCATGGAATATGGCGGTAACCCGCTATTGAACATGGTAGCTATAGTAGGCATAGTTCGAAATGTCTATGCTGGCTAAGATTTATATTCTACTTTCGAAATGAATTTTTCCTACACTATGCACTAGTAATAATATCAAATGTTCTTTTTAATGCGTATCAAGCATCTTTGACTATCATAAGGAGAAATCTCCTCCGATTCTGCGTTTGCATTGTGTGTGTGTGCGGGAGGCCTTATGGTAGTCTCATTTTTAAAAGCATTGCGAATTGACTTTAAAAATATTCCTCTATTTTGATTTCAAAGATAAATAAACTGTTTTGAGTTCTCACACCAGTCACATGACTGACTCGGAGTTTATTGTTTTCCTTCCTAAACTCGGGGTGCCCACCGATTTCCACACGGGCAGTCAAGAGTTAAGGTTTATCAGGATATTCTGGATATTCAGGAGTTGTTGGAGGCAAGCTGGATGGCATGGCGTATTACTAGTATATAGTATTTCTTTTCCGCTGTTTGTTGTATTATGTTGTTGTACACTCTGATGATATGATGTAATGAAATGAAATGTATAAAATGTAATAACTGATATAGTTCTTTGTTTAAAGATTATTCATTTATTATTATATGTTGTTCCGCTGCGAATTGTGAGATTCTGATGTTGTTCTGTTGCTTTTCTATTGCTTTCTATTTTCTATTTTCTTTCTTCTCTCTATTTTCTATCTTCTCTCTCTTCTTCTCTCTTTTTCTTTTTCTTAAACATTGATAATTCGTATTTCTGTTCATCTTGAGTTAATCTATGGAGATTAGTGTATATTCAAGGAGTACGGATTTGCGGGTCTTCACAATGTGTTAAATATTTATGTGTGTAAATTTACAAGTGTCTAAAATTTGTACAAGTGTAAATTTTATTTTGAATTTTCTTTTAATTCATTAAATCTGAAAATTACCTTTATATAAACTTGCTTCTTCATTCATATTTTTTTTACATTCCTTAATCAAAAGAAAAACCAAATTTCATTTTTCCGCATCCATAATCAAATCTGCAATACTTCAAACTCAAGTATATTTGCATTATTTCACTCCTCTTAAAAATCATTACACTGTAACTCTTCAAACCAGTAACCCATATATTTCAATCAGAAGCTTGTAGCTCTTCAAAACTGCAAAGGCCCTTATCCATTTTCAAATCTGCATTTCAATTTTTATCATGAAGGCCTGCATGCAACAAACTATAACATGCATTCATGTTTTCAAAAACAATCTGAGATTTGGAAACTGTAATGTCAAGTTACACCTGCATTTCATCTGGAAGCATGTATAAATCAAGATTAAAAGCAAGCAAAAGGTCTGCATTTCTTAGCATTTGAAATCAAGGAAGCCTGCATGTAAGATCTGGAAACAAATTTCAAAGAGCAACAGCATTTTGTTTTAAAAAGCAACATTCAAGTTTAAAAAGCATTCAAGCTACTGCATGCTAAAAATCTGGACAGTGCTCTGCATTTTGGCAAATACAGGTGAATAACTCATCTTTTTAAAACTGTTTAATAGGTAAGTTGTGCATGTTTATAAATTACAAATGAATATATATGAAAGTACCTGCAAGTATGTGTCTGTAAACAAGATGATGACTGTGCATGTGTGGTCTTCAAAATTTCAAACTTATGCTTGATTTCTGAAATTTTTTTCCTTTGACTTGTTTGTTGATTAGGACTTAAATTTTTGAAAAAATCATGTTTGTTTTAGGATGGTGTAAGTTCAAATTTTATATGAATTAAATCTGATGGTCTGTAACCTGAAAAATCAAGTTACACAGAACCAATTTGCCTAGAGTAAAATTCAAATGTTATAATTTTTGTTTCAGGTTTATTAATAGAATCATTAAGTGAATTCAGGAATTCTAAAACAGAAATTTCAATTTATTGTGTTGTAAATATAGCGCAGTTTCAAAAGCACTGTATTTTACATTTTGGTCAAGTTCAATTGAAGCTTGCATTGGAATTGGGTGAATTTGATTCTGGGAATAGTTTAGCTATCCAAGATTGTAGGAAAATTACTAAAGTGGATTAAAATTCTAATTTGGGTTTGTATTTGGGATTTAAAGTGTAGAACCCTAGTTTACTGGGTTTAGGAAAATTGGGTGCTGCGGCTTCAAAAATGAATCGAGTTCAAAGATATTTTGGGTATTGATAGATGATGGGTTGATGGAGTTGTCACAGGAGTATGGAAGTTGATGATGGTCAGGAAGAGGAGAAATTGGATGTTGACAGGTTTGATTGGGTTAGGATCTTGTGTTTCCAGTTTCTGTTTTAAAAACTTGAATTTAATTTCAAGTTGAATTCTGGATTTTGGAGTGTTGAGGTGTAATGTGGGGATTGTGGTCGATGGGGGATGGCCAGAGATGATGGTCAGAGGTGGCCTGAGATGGGTTAAGTGGTGCACAGGAAGGAGTTGTGCAGGTTTGTGGTGATATTTTTTTTTGGGTGCAGGGTTTAGTTGCTCGGGATTATCTCGGGGAAATTAGTGAGTGACTCGAAGCATATGGGTTACTGACCCGAAGTAAAAATGGGATTGCTCGAGTATTTATTGTTTACAGGTTTTATCAAAACAGAAACCTGTTCTGTTTTTAAGAAATTTAAAAAAAATCAAGTTTAAATTTAATCTGGAAATTGAAATTAGGATTTAAACCTGAATCTAAAGATGAATTCAAATAGTTTGTATTCTGATTTTGAAAAAATTTGAATTAAGGAATTCAAGTTTGGTTTAAAATAAAAAAAAGGAACAGGAAACCTGTTTCCAGTTTTATAAAAGTTGAAATAAATGCAAACTAAAATTTTAACTTAGGATTTTAAAAACTGAATTGAAATATGAATTCAAATAAGTTTGAATTCTGGTTTTTTTGAAATAATTTAAATTCAGAAAAAAATTTCAAAGTTGGTTTTTATATAAAACAGAAACTGTTTTCTGTTTTAAAATGTAAAGGTAAAGTTTAAATTGCAAGTGGAGATTTAAACTGAGTTTTTAATCTGAAATTTGAATATGAATTCAAATTAGATTGTTTTGAGATTTGAAATAATTTATGTTTTTATATTTAAATTTGATTTTCAAACTCACAAGTGTTAATGCATATATGTTTTGTATTTGAATTGGAAGGTTAAATATTTAAATTAGAAATTCAAAGTGAATTCAAATCTGGGTTTTTAAATCTGGAATAAAATTCAACCTTTAGATTTTTAAAATAAAGGTTTAAATTTAAATTACTTTTAAATGATTAAATGATTTGCATTTGAATTGAGGGTGTAGATTGTAGGAAGAATTTTAAAGAGTTAGAACTAAAATGATTTTGGAAGTTATATTTCAATTTTGAAATTTTAAAGAAAATTTTAAATTGATTTGAATTTAAATTGAATTTGTAATTTAAATTGTTTTAACCTATTGATAGGTAGATGTTTCTTTAACATATATGATAAAAAGTTTTGAATTGTTTTAAAATACTATTTAAGATAAATTTGAGTCTTAAGTTAAAATAAAGTTAAGTAGAATTTAAAGTAAATTTAAAAACATTTTGTTTTTAAATGCTTGATTAAATAAGGAATGCTTATCTAAAAGATAAATGGAAATTAAATGATTGGATTCATTTAATTATTAAGGCAATTAAGATGAAAATTAATTATTTAACTAATTAATTATGTGGATGTTTAATTAAGTAATTAATGATTTTTTTTAGTTAATTAATTAGATTTGAGATTAATTAATTAGGGTTAATTAATCTATAATTAAGGATGATTAGTTAAATTTTAATTTATGATTAAGATTTATTTAATCAAGTGATTAGAGATAATTAAGATTTTAATTAATACTTAATTAATTAATAATTAAAGATTAATTAAATGATAATTAAATATTATTTAATTGATAATTAATAATGATTAATTCAAGTTAATTCTTAATTTACTAATTAAGAAATATTAATGAAGTCATTAACTTAAGATTATTTAACAATTAATTAATGTGATTAATTTTGACAATTAATTAGATTAATTAATTAATAATAATCAATTTTTAATTACTTAATGAAGTAATTAATGGATTAATTACTTAGTGTAATTAATTTAATGAATGTGATTAGTTTAGATTAATTAAGTTAAATTAATTTAAACATTTGTTGATTGTTTGATAATTACTTTATGTAATTTATGAATTTGTAATTACTTAAGGAAGTAATTAATTAATAATTATAGGATGTAATTAAAGATATTTGATATAGAAGTAAATTGGATTTAAATTACTTTGAAATTAATCAAGGGGATTAATTTATATAATTAATTAAGAATAATTATTTATGGGATGAGTAATTAAAGTAGTTAATTGCTGAATGGTTATTAATCATGGGTGATTAATATATATGTGGATTAATTTCAGATTAATTACTTATGTAATTAATTTATATTTATAATTTATTAAATGTAATTAGAATCATTAATTAGTTAGTTAATGATGTAATTTGAAATTGATTAATTAAGGTATAATTAATAATGAATAAATAATTAATGTAATTAATTTTAGTTAATCAATTAATTTAGTAATTACAAGTTAATTGTTTGCAAAGGGTTTAAGTAATTAACTTGTGTGATTAACTTATAAGCTAATTACTTATTGAAATTAGAGATAGTTAATCAATATTAATTGAAATATTGAGATGGTGATTTATAAATTGATTTGAATCAATGGATGGTTAAGTTAAGCAGAATTTTAATGATGAAGTAATTAATTTAATTCATATTAAATTAATTAGTGATTGAGTAATTAATTTAATTCATTTTAAATTAATTATAGAAGTGTGATCATTAGATCATTGCTTATGTTTGATGAATGGTATTGGTTGCCTGGTATGGTTTGTAATCTCAGTTATGAGATGAGTAGTGTATGTGATATGGATGCATTGGTTGCTTTTGGATGATAATATGGATTATCTGATTATGATATGAATTATCTGTTGATAATGATAAGGTTGATTATCTATTGTGTTGTGAATTATCTATCTGTGTATATTTAGATAATGAATTGAATTGTTTTAAACTTAAAACAACTTGGACCTAAAAGACACGTTTTGGATTCGATGAGACCGGGATCGGTTTTCCATATTTGGACATCAGAAAACCACATCGATTCCAATTAAACGTTAGGTCGTTAATAGAAGTGGAGCGAGTGAAGACTCGAGGTGTAAGGGCTATACGTCAGTATAACTCTATGGGTGATTCCGTAATGAGTTTGACGGAATAGTACTTATAGATTCGAGATGGTGATTCAGAGTGCAAGGGTTATTATCGTTAACTCTGAGGGTGATTCCAAAATGAGTGTAACGAGATAATGCTTTCGGTTTCGTTCGAACCCGGAACGAACTTGTATGGACTGAATGCTTTCAGAACATCGTCAGGTGGACGATGAGCATTCTAAGTGATGTGTCCTATAAAGGTAATCGTAGCCTCAAGCCTCATCAATCGGGAATGGCTAAAACAGGGGAGGTGCAGCAAGGCTTCGTGGGTAGCCCCCACTTGAGAGTAAGATTTACCCCTGTCTAGAGGTCCCTTTATATTTCGGCTGTGTGGACGGTTGATCATGACAACCATCGGGGTTGTCTTATTCGGAACTGTTCAGTAAGGAACGGGTCCAGCTTTGTGTTGCAGGGGATTTGGAATAATCCTCGGTATGGTGATCTAGGCCACGTACTGTGACGGGCGGTACCCCAGTAGCCCTGCCATTGTTTGGAATCCAAAATCCAATAAGTGCCAACGGTTTTGATTGTATTACCCACTTTTGTGGCTAGTAGCTGGAATTTAATAATGTAACAATTTTGGCTATTTCTTATTTATTTGAAAACCCTAGACCCTATTATAATATCATCAGATTTCATATCAAATGTTTTGGTTAGCGTAAGGTAAAAACTTTTCCATGTTTATGTGTGGGAAATCTTACGTGATACCTTCCTTTCAAAAGCTTTTGAAAATTAAGCAACTTTAACATGTTACTCACACCAGACCCATGTCTGACCCGGAGTTATTTCTGTTTTTCTTTAACTCTTGGGTACTCAAATTTTTATGAGTAGTCAAGGGAATCCAGGTTAGGATTCAGGTTAGCTTTGACGAATTGTGGAGGAGCATATGGAGCAGGAGGCTTCTACGTATAGTTATATAGTTCCGCTGTGTTGGTATCTCTGAGTGTTTCTGTATTGTGATTGAGTTGTAATAACTAGACAGGTGTTTATAACTGTCTAGTATGTGTTGTATATGTCTGTGTAACTCTGATATTTGATGTATACTATGTTATACTTATGTTACTAATATAATTTATTCGTTCCGCTGTTTGAGATTCTTGTGTTGTTTCTTCTTTCTCTTCTTTCTTTTCTCTTGTCTATCCCTTTCTTTCTTAAGGATGATACGACTTTTTGTGGAGAAAAAGTCGGGTCGTCTCACTTGGTATCAGAGCATTAGGTTGAGTGTATACGTAGGCTCTGTAGTGGTGTCTTTCTTGAGAGAGCGTATTTGTATTTTTAATATATATATATAATTGGTTCTACCTATTTGTTGGATCACCCGTTCAGGTTTTTCGAATATAAGTTATAAGGGTAGATGAGGTAGAAGTGTGTGTAACACGACTACCATGGGTTGGAGTTTGATGGATGAGGTTGGAAGTGTATTTGTCGAGACTGTAGACCTAATACCGTCTCGAGTGAGTTCTATTGTGATGAAGGACTTCATCGATCTCTGAAGGTAACCTGTTAAGGTTCGGAGTTCATCTTTGAAGTGCAGAATGGAGTTTGGATCTGTCGGTTGGGCAGAAGCAAACAAGTAAAGGTGTCTTGATATCTCAAGAATTAGTAGCTACATGATGAGATGCAGTGACTATGGATATTTCCGAAGATATTTCTTTGGAATAAGAGTAAGAAGTGAGTCTGCTCGGTGATGTGGCTGAGTTTAGCAGAGTATTCTGAGTTGATAGGGAGTCTTCTGGCTGAGTAGTTTTTTTGAAGTGGAGTTTAGAAGCAGCAGAGTGGATCCGTTTCTCTGGTAAGTTGGCTAGGCCGGCATAAGCTGTTCTGTTTGGTTGAGAGAGAGCAGTTTCTTTGGATTTAGGTTGAGTTGATCACAAAAGTGACTTGCGATAGTAAGTTCTTTGGATTGTTGGAGATTGTCCGGATTTCTTCCAGGAAGTCAGAAGTTTGTTAGCATCTGGAGATCGAGTTTTCTTTCCAGGAATGGAACTGGTGGTTCAGTTAGTAGATGGATGGTTCCTTGAGATAGAAGTTGGTGAAGTAACTCTGGTTTCGGAGAAACATCTGAGTTTTCTTATGGATCTATGGAACCATATTTCTGTGCTGGGTTGTTTAGTCTGTGCTTGTGCTGTTCGTCAGCATTTTCTTCTGTTTCGGATCAGAGTTGTGCAGCGGAAGCAGTTTGGGGTGTTTCTGTTTTGTCTTTTCTGGATAAGGAGAAATTTGTTCTGTCTTCTGTTATTGAGAAGCAGGGTTTGTGTTCTTGGTTTTTGAGTGATCTTGAGGAGATCATGGGATTGTTTTGATTCAGTCTGTTTCTAATGGAATCAGCAAGAGTTGAGCTGATTAGGAGTGATGTTGGTAGCCCAGGATCATCCAAAGAGTTTTTATAGATAAGAGACAGAGAAATTCGGATTCTGGAATTGGAGATTTGAAATTGGTTAAGTTTTTTCTCTGATCCAGGGAGCTATAAGTTGGGAAGCTAGCTCCGTAGTGTTTTGGTCTTCTGTGTTTTGGTAAGATAAGTGTTTGGTTTTCTAGAGTTGAATTGCCAGTTTGGATAACTGGAATTCCGTATGTTTCACGTATCTCTGAGGGAGTACGTGTTTGATATTTCTTGTTATAGGACCAGCAGTTTAGGATGGATTGGTTGTTGAGTCAGACTCGTTTGTAGTCTGATATTCTGTATAGAATTGTTGTTAGGAGCTCTATAGCTTAGTAGTATTGATTGATTGGGTTCTATAGAGCGAGTATCCCGATACACATATATATCGGGGAAATTCGTGAAAGTTTTATCCAAAATTCTTTTGGATAATTAGATTTGTTCTGATTGTGTGAATTGGTTGCTTTGGTTGTTGGCATATGATTAACATATGCTGTATTTTAAAATAAAATCTGTAAATAGATTATTAAATTACCTTTGTTTTAAATTTCGGGGACGAAATTATTTTAAGGGGGAAGGATTGTAATATCCCGGAATTTTGGACAATATAAATTTGATAATCTGTGTTTAAATTTATATTGAATTGATAATTTTTGTTAATAAATTGGATTTGATTCTATAGTCTTCTTTATTTAAATATTTAATTTGTGAAATTATTTTTAATGAGTTAATAAATCTATTTTCTATTTAATAATGTACATGTATTTGTATATATTTTAAATAGATAAGTTGTTCTTAATTAAATTAGTATAGCATAATTTTAATGTTTTTAAAATGGAAATTTTGATTTGTTTTTAATTTAAACTTTTCAAAAATATTTAATAAAATACTATATGATTTTAAATATGTAGGATAAATGTTTTATTGGTTTAAAATTCATTTATTTTATTCAAGTTTGAATATTAAAATAAGTTACAAAAATGTTGTGTCATTCTTTTTAAAATAATGATTTATAAAATGTGATTTGTACATTCAAATTACAATTTAATTTATGAAACATGTATTCATTAAGTTACAAACTCTTATGTAAATTTATTTTAATTGTTTAAAAGTTTCTTTTTCAAAAGATTAATTTGTATGTTGTTTATTTTAATACTTTGCTTATTCTTTAGAAATTTATTTAAATACATAACTAAGTATAAGAACTAGTTAACTAAGTTTAAACATTCATTAAGCTTAATTTTTCTTTAACATTTAATTAAGATAACAAATCATTTAAAAGAGACATGTGTATATTTTGAGTTAACATGTGTTAAATATTTATGTGTGTAAATTTACAAGTGTCTAACATTTGTACAAGTGTAAATTTTATTTTGATTTTTCTTTTAATTCATTAAACCTGAAAATTACCTTTATATAAACTTGCTTCTTCATTCATATTTTTTTTACATTCCTTAATCAAAAGAAAGACCAAATTTCATTTTTCCACATCCATAATCAAATCTGCAATACTTCAAACTCAAGTATATTTGCATTATTTCACTCCTCTTAAAAATCATTACACTGTAACTCTTCAAACCAGTAACCCATATATTTCAATCAGAAGCTTGTAGCTCTTCAAAACTGCAAAGGCCCTTATCCATTTTCAAATCTGCATTTCAATTTTTATCATGAAGGCCTGCATGCAACAAACTATAACATGCATTCATGTTTTCAAAAACAATCTGAGATTTGGAAACTGTAATTTCAAGTTACACCTGCATTTCATCTGGAAGCATGTATAAACCAAGATTAAAAGCAAGCAAAAGGTCTGCATTTCTTAGTATTTGAAATCAAGGAAGCCTGCATGTAAGATCTGGAAACAAATTTCAAAGAGCAATAGCATTTTGTTTTAAAAAGCAACATTCAAGTTTAAAAAGCATTCAAGCTACTGCATGCTAAAAATCTGGACAGTGCTATGCATTTCGGCAAATACAGGTGAGTAACTCATCTTTTTAAAACTGTTTAATAGGTAAGTTGTGCATGTTTATAAATTACAAATGAATATATATGAAAGTACCTACAAGTATGTGTCTGTAAACAAGATGATGACTGTGCATGTGTGGTCTTCAAAATTTCAAACTTATGCTTGATTTCTAAATTATTATTTTTCCTTTGACTTGTTTGTTGATTAGGACTTAAATTTTTGAACAAATCATGTTTGTTTTAGAATGGTGTAAGTTCAAATTTTATATGAATTAAATCTGATGGTCTGTAACCTGAAAAATCAAGTTACACAGAACCAATTTGCCTAGAGTAAAATTCAAATGTTATAATTTTTGTTTTAGGTTTATTAATAGAATCATTAAGTGAATTCAGGAATTCTAAAACAGAAATTTCAATTTATTGTGTTGTAAATATAGTGCAGTTTCAAAAACACTGTATTTTACATTTTGGTCAAGTTCAATTGAAGCTTGCATTGGAATTGGGTGAATTTGATTCTGGGAATAGTTTAGCTATCCAAGATTGTAGAAAAATTACTAAAGTGGATTAAAATTCTAATTTGGGTTGTATTTGGGATTTAAAGTGTAGAACCCTAGTTCACTGGGTTTAGGAAAATTGGGTGCTGCGGCTTCAAAAATGAATCGAGTTCAAAGATATTTTGGGTATTGATAGATGATGGGTTGATGGAGTTGTCACCGGAGTATGGAAGTTGATGATGGTCGGGAAGAGGAGAAATTGGATGTTGACAGGTTTGATTGGGTTGGGATCTTGTGTTTCCAGTTTCTGTTTTAAAAACTTGAATTTAAATTCAAGTTGAATTCTGGATTTTGGAGTGTTGAGGTATGATGTGGGGATTGTGGTCGATGGGGGATGGCCAGAGATGATGGTCAGTGGTGGCCTGAGATGGGTTAAGTGGTGCACAGGAAGGAGTTGTGCAGGTTTGTGGTGATATTATTTTTTTGGGTGCAGGGTTTAGTTGCTCGGGATTGTCTCGGGGAAATTAGTGAGTGACTCAAAGCATATGGGTTACTGACCCGAAGTAAAAATGGGATTGCTCGAGTATTTATTGTTTTATCAAAACAGAAACCTGTTCTGTTTTTAAGAAATTTAAAAAAATCAAGTTTAAATTTAATCTGGAAATTGAAATTAGGATTTAAACCTGAATCTAAAGATGAATTCAAATAGTTTGTATTCTGATTTTGAAATAATTTGAATTAAGGAATTCATGTTTGGTTTAAAATAAAAAAAAGGAACAGGAAACCTGTTTCCAGTTTTATAAAAGTTGAAATAAATGCAAACTAAAATTTTAACTTAGGATTTTGAAAACTGAATTTAAATATGAATTCAAATAAGTTTGAATTCTGGTTTTTTTGAAATAATTTAAATTCAAAAAAAATTTCAAAGTTGGTTTTTAAATAAAACAGAAACTGTTTTCTGTTTTAAAATGTAAAGGTAAAGTTTAAATTGCAAGTGGAGATTTAAACTGAGTTTTTAATCTGAAATTTGAATATGAATTCAAATTAGATTGTTTTGAGATTTGAAATCATTTATGTTTTTAAATTTAAATTTGATTTTCAAACTCACAAGTGTAAATGCATATATGTTTTGTATTTGAATTGGAAGGTTGAATATTTAAATTAGAAATTCAAAGTGAATTCAAATCTGGGTTTTTAAATCAGGAATAAAATTCAAACTTCAGATTTTTAAAATAAAGGTTTAAATTTAAATTACTTTTAAATGATTAAATGATTTGCATTTGAATTAAGGGTGTAGATTGTAGGAAGAATTTTAAAGAGTTAAAACTAAAATGAGTTTGGAAGTTGTATTTCAATTTTGAAATTTTAAAGAAAATTTTAAATTGATTTGAATTTAAATTGAATTTGTAATTTAAATTGTTTTAACCTATTGATAGGTAGATGTTTCTTTAACATATATGATAAAAAGTTTTGAATTGTTTTAAAATATTATTTAAGATAAATTTGAGTCTTAAGTTAAAATAAAGTTAAGTAGAATTTAAAGTAAATTTAAAAACATTTTGTTTTTAAATGCTTGATTAAATAAGGAACGTTTATCTAAAAGATAAATGGGAATTAAATGATTGGATTCATTTAATTATTAAGGTAATTAAGATGAAAATTAATTATTTAACCAATTAATTATGTGGATGTTTAATTAAGTAATTAATGATTTTTTTTAGTTAATTAATTAGATTTGAGATTAATTAATTAGGGTTAATTAATCTATAATTAAGGATGATTAATTAAATTTTAATTTATGATTAAGATTTATTTAATGAAGTGATTAGAGATAATTAAGATTTTAATTAATACTTAATTAATTAATAATTAAAGATTAATTAAATGATAATTAAATATTATTTAATTGATAATTAATAATGATTAATTCAAGTTAATTCTTAATTTAGTAATTAAGAAATATTAATGAAGTCATTAACTTAAGATTATTTAACAATTAATTAATGTGATTAATTTTGATAATTAATTAGATTAATTAATTAATAATAATCAATTGTTTATTACTTAATGAAGTAATTAATGGATTAATTACTTAGTGTAATTAATTTAATGATTGTGATTAGTTTAGATTAATTAAGTTAAATTAATTTAAACATTTGTTGATTGTTTGATAATTACTTTATGTAATTTATGAATTTGTAATTACTTAAGGAAGTAATTAATTAATAATTATAGGATGTAATTAAAGATATTTGATATAGAAGTAAATTGGATTTAAATTACTTTGAAATTAATCAAGGGGATTAATTTAGATAATTAATCCAGAATAATTAATTATAGGATGAGTAATTAAAGTAGTTAATTACTGAATGGTTATTAATCATGGGTGATTAATATATATGTGGATTAATTTCAGATTAATTACTTATGTAATTAATTTATATTTAGAATTTATTAAATGTAATTAGAATCATTAATTAGTTAGTTAATGATGTAATTTGAAATTGATTAATTAAGGTATAATTAATAATGAATAAATAATTAATGTAATTAATTTTAGTTAATCAATTAATTTAGTAATTACAAGTTAATTGTTTGCAAAGGGTTTAAGTAATTAACTTGTGTGATTAACTTATAAGCTAATTACTTATTGAAATTAGAGATAGTTAATCAATATTAATTGAAATATTGAGATGGTGATTTATAAATTGATTTGAATCAATGGATGGTTAAGTTAAGCAGAATTTTAATAATGAAGTAATTATTTTAATTCATTTTAAATTAATTAGTGATTGAGTAATTAATTTAATTCATTTTAAATTAATTATAGAAGTGTGATCATTAGATCATTGCTTATGTTTGATGAATGGTATTGGTTGGCTGGTATGGTTTGTAATCTCAGTTATGAGATGAGTAGTGTATGTGATATGGATGCATTGGTTGCTTTTGGATGATAATATGGATTATCTGATTATGATATGAATTATCTGTTGATAATGATAAGGTTGATTATCTATTGTGTTGTGAATTATCTATCTGTGTATATTTAGATAATGAATTGAAGTGTTTTAAACTTAAAACAACTTGGACCTAAAAGACACGCTTTGGATTCGATGAGACCGGGATCGGGTTTCCATATTTGGACATCCAAAAACCACATCGATTCCAATTAAACGCTAGGTCGTTAATACAAGTGGAGCGAGTGAAGACTCGAGGTGTAAGGGCTATACGTCAGTATAACTCTGTGGGTGATTCCGTAATGAGTTTGACGGAATAGTACTTATAGATTCGAGATGGTGATTCAGAGTGCAAGGGTTATTGTCGTTAACTCTGAGGGTGATTCCAAAATGAGTGTAACGAGATAATGCCTTCGGTTTCGTTTGAACCCGGAACGAACTTGTATGGATTGAATGCTTTCAGAACATCGTCAGGTGGACGATGAGCATTCTAAGTGATGTGTCCTATAAAGGTAATCGTAGCATCAAGCCTCATCAACCGGGAATGGCTAAAACAGGGAAGGTGCGGCAAGGCTTCGTGGGTAGCCCCCACTTGAGAGTAAGATTTACCCGTCTAGAGGTCCCTTTATATTTCGGCTGTGTGGACGGTTGATCATGACAACCGTCGGGGTTGTCTTATTCGGAACTGTTCAGTAAGGAACGGGTCTAGCTTTGTGTTGCAGGGGATTTGGAGTAATCCTCGGTACGGTGATCTAGGCCACGTAATGTGACAGGCGGTACCCCAGTAGCCCTGCCATTGTATGGAATCCAAAATCCAATAAGTGCCAACGGTTTTGATTGTATTACCCACTTTTGTGGCTAGTAGCTGGAATTTAATAATGTAACAATTTCGGCTATTTCTTATTTATTTGAAAACCCTAGACCCTATTATAATATCATCAGATTTCATATCAAATGTTTTAGTTAGCATAAGGTAAAAACTTTTCCATGTTTATGTGTGGGAAGTCTTACGTGATACCTTCCTTTCAAAAGGTTTTGAAAATTAAGCAACTTTAACATGTTACTCACACCAGACCCATGTCTGACCCGGAGTTATTTCTGGTTTTCTTTAACTCTTGGGTACTCAAATTTTTATGAGTAGTCAAGGGAATTCAGGTTAGGATTCAGGTTAGCTTTGACGAATTGTGGAGGAGCATATGGAGCAGGAGGCTTCTACGTATAGTTATATAGTTCCGCTGTGTTGGTATCTCTGAGTTTTTCTGTATTGTGATTGAGTTGTAATAACTAGACAGGTGTTTATAACTGTCTAGTATGTGTTGTATATGTCTGTGTAACTCTGATATTTGATGTATACTATGTTATACTTATGTTACTAATATAATTTATTCGTTCCGCTGTTTGAGATTCTTGTGTTGTTTCTTCTTTCTCTTCTTTCTTTTCTCTTGTCTATCCCTTTCTTTTTTAAGGATGATACGACTTTTTGTGGAGAAAAGTCGGGTCGTCTCAAGTTCGCATCGCTTCTAGGCACGTGATGACCGATGACGCGGTGCTAAGTTTTAGGATCGATTCACTTTTCATGCCGAGCGACCGAATCTTTCCCTTGGACGTACCTTATTCGTATCGATGCATTTTATCCTCCTTTGCATCGAGATGGAACAATCTCCTTCGTATCGCTCCCTCGTCCACTTCGTATCGCTCGTTTGAGTTAGGTACATATCGATAGCTTACACTCCTATTCGTATCAATATAGGATCAAGTATTTTGTATCGGTCCTGGGATGCTTATTTCATATCGATGATTCAATATCCTTTTCATATCGATTGGAAAGGGGTGACATTCGTATCGATCCATGAGGCACTCTCCGTATCGATCAATGGTCGATCGATACGAAACATGTAAATGAGTGGATCGGTACGAAGTGCATGGATTGGTCGATATGAAGCGACAATTCCCTATGGATACGAATTAACTTGATTCTGATGGATACGAAGAAGAATGTATTCGATCGATATGAAGTGATGTATATGTGATGGATACGAAGTGCAACTGTTTGATTAGATGGATACAAAGTTGACAATGCTTTGCCATGGACATGAAGTGGATGGACACGAAGGAGCTTGCTCCCTCCATGGATGCGAACTAGTTTGATTTCGATGAATACGAAGGAAGTCATCTTAGATGGATGCGAACAAGTATGGATACGAAGGAGTTATTGATCTTCTTGGCTTTGATTGATCAATATCTTAAGCATATGAACTCTGATTGTCTAGAAATTTGGAATGTTGGCTTTCACAGCTTTTCTTGTCATGTCATATTGATTGTAGCTCGATCCGGACTCAAACAAAATTTACTATATCCATAGTAGACCTAGGTATAACTGATTTTCGGGATGAACTGTCTTTAATTTCCAACCAATTCCTTGGTGTCACGGCCTTGCCAAAAGGCGAGATAACAAAAACACTATCACAAAAAATATTGCAGTTAGAACGATTAATCAAAACATTCCATATGTGTACATGTGTGTATCATAATTCAAAATTAATTGAAATTTAAATTCAAATATATTTAACTGAACAATGAAAATATAAAATTATTTTGTTTAAATTCGGAATTGACTTAACCAAATGATATGATCCAAGATGTTTCACTATTTCAATAGCAAAATGATGCTTTTGGAAAACTCAAATATAAGAATATAAAATTCATTATTTTAAATAAATCGAATTTGTGGAATATACTGATATTATGCATATTTTATTGCAACCATAACAAACTACATCAAAAGTCTATTTCTCCTCGATGTGTATACAGAACTGGTTTTATGTTTCATAAATGATGATACATAAACAACTTTTAATCAAACCTAACAAGTGGCAATAGAATGCTTACATATACATGAATTTTAGGTCAAGTTTGAACATCATGAATGAATAATATAAAATAGAGTTTGGACTTGAAGTGATATTGCCCTTTTTAACACTTTGATTTGTAAATCGTCTCCTGAACTGCTTGATTCAACACCCGATCTTGCTAGAATAGAATGAACCACCGCTATGAATTTTGTGAGTAAAATCTGAATTAATTAAAACATGTTGAATGATGAATTTGTTACTTTAGTTTCAACAACTGAAATTTATGATGTTATTCTTATCAATGTTGTAGCGACCCTGAAATTCGAACACTTCGTCTTCAAATATCAAAATATTTCAAATATAATGAAGTGTTATGAATACAATTTTACAACCTTGTTAACCATGATTGAATTAATAAATAATGATAAGAAAGTTGTTTTTGAATTTTTTCACAAAAATACATTCTTTGAAGAGAAATCATAATGTGACTGGAAATTTGTTTATCGATAAACAACTTTTTGATCGACATAAGTTGTTCGTACTCTTTTACACTAGCCTTATGATCAAATGAACACAGTAGTGATGAATTAACACACACTCCTATTCATAAAGCAATGGAAGGTTATCGAAGCTTCCAAATGGATAAGAGATATTATCATGGGAAGGGTATAAGAGCATTTAGTTAAGGAGAAGTGATGTAATGGAGAAGTAATGAAAGTGAGTCTTCGATGGCATACTGGGGGGTAGGTGAGAGCTAGTCTATGAAACACCATTCTTTAGCCCATGTAAGAAGGGACATACCCATGTTAATAAATCATAAATTCACAAAGAAAAAGGGAGCTATTTCATGTCATCTTCTTCTCTAAATTTCTTAAAATAAATAACTACAAATCTCATCCAAATCAACCCAAATTTTGAGTAAATCCTTACTACCACATTACAAACCTTTTACCCAGTTAGATTGTGAAAAAGCAAGGTACAACTCTTTCCCCATTGATATGCTGCGAGCATTAAGTGAGAGGAGGAGGCAAGAGAAAGTGAAAGCGAGGAGGAAGAAGGAATTGGGTGCTTGGATCTTGGTTGTTTGTTGGATAAAAGGTGCGATAACTCACTACTTAGAATAGAAAATATAACATGTATATGTTGTGTTGATTGTGTTTAAAGTTGTTGGTTTTGATATTGACATATGTTAAAAACATTGGTTTTGATTCTTGCTTTGAAAGCAAGTGGCATATGTATGTATTTGAACAGACTTGAATGGTCTTGCATGACATGTGGCATAACCTTGGAAAAAAGCACATAGGTTATAGTTGAACTTTGGGTTTAATTAAACTCGGATTTGAATGTGCACTTATAGCAATAGTCCCTATGGATGCACTTAGAAATTACCCTTTTTGGTGATTTATGTGGAACTTTATGGAGATATCCATAGTGATTTCTTACCATATTTATAATGTTTTATATGTATGTTTGTTGTCATAAAAAGTTTGGATAGTAAAAGGTTAAGTGACATCTCGAAAAGCGACTGAAACTTCACTTCTGCAAAACTGCCACGTTTAGCCTTGATTTTTTGGACTTTAACGGTTTGAAAAGATACTTAAATTTAAGTATTTTATTTCATTCATTTTATAAATTTTTACTAACTCATATTAGAGTATTTCAAAAGTGGTTTGAGATATTTATGAACTTTTAAGAATTTGTTGTGAATTTTTAAAGAAGAAGTCTTATAATAAAAACTTGTTCCAAGTTTTTAAGTAAATTATAAAGTTGTTATTTTCAAGTAATATTTTGAGAAAATGACTTAAAACCTATTTTAATTACTATAAAGTATTTTAAATGCATTTTTAAGTACATATAGTTTTTAGAATACACATCGACTATTTTATATCTTATGCAATAAATATCTTCTAAAAGTAGTTTATTTAATATCTAGTTTTATAAATAACTTATTGTACATATACACTATTTTAAAAAGGGGTTTAAAAGCATAAACAAAAGGTTTAGAAGGGGTTAGAAATTTATTAATGGCCAAATGTTTAGTTGTTTAATTATTTGTTTAAAAGGTAATAACTATGCTTAACACTAAAAGCCGATGAAGTAGGCTTATCAATTTGTGAGAGTTAAAATTGATCTTCGAGTAGGGATATGAGAAATAGAGCTCTAACCTATCAGATTTCTTCTTGACCGAGGAATAGTTAAGTCAAGAATGTTGGAAACATATTTATCGTGTTGAATACTTACTTGCCAACGGAAATCATTACTACTATACTTAAAAAAATAGCCTATGAGATAGACTTATTTATTTATGAGATTCAAGAACGAAGTGTCTAGGTAAGGCTTTGATGCAGCCAGTGCTCTAACTTATCTATTTTTGAGGAGGGGCAGTTATAACTGCCTAGGCTGATAATAGTACCTATGTTTTGTTACTCTGAAATTCCTGTATTCGAAGTAACCCTTTGTACTATTCTTTTAATACTATATATTATCCGATGTGAGATTCTGATGTTGTATTCTACCTTTCTTATTCAATTCTTTTTTATTTTATCCTAACTTTCTTTCTTTCTGACACTTGGGTGTTTGGCATACAAATACGGGGATGCATTTAGTGTCGACATTCGAGGGTCAAAATGTCGGGTCGTTACATTTGGTATCAAAGCACAAGGTTGAGCGAATACCTTAGCTTTGGTTGGATATGGCTCATTAGAGATAGGATAAGCAATACCATAGAATAAGTCAGGTGTATTATATATATGAGAACGTATTTGGATTTTCTATAAACATATACTCCCTTTTTAGCTTTTCCTTAGGAATAATCTCTTTCTTTGAAATAATTCTAGCCTTTCATGTCCTAAATATATTCTACTATATATAGGTAGTAAAAATCATGAGTACTAGAGCTGCCAATTCTCGAGGAGGTAGAGGTGGTCGGGGTAGTACAATCCCAAATGGTAGATCGATCACCAAGGAATGTTGCTCCAATTAAGGAACCAAGGGTGGATATTGTAGAGGAGGTCATGTAGGTCAGGCCTTAGGTGAATTTTGGTTCACCCTGCTGCGATTATGAGTGGTCAAGGAGTAAGAGGTCTATTGTATAGAGAAAATCATAAAAGTCCATATATAGATCAACTTATATGATAGAATATGTAGGAATATGGAGTTAGATGCGATGAAGCATTGGCTAGCGTCAAGACATCTGACGGACGCAGCTACGGATTAGTGGAGTTCTGTCCCTGCTAATGTCCAAGAGAAGGACTTCTCTTGGGCCCAATTTAAGGAGGACTTCGAGATGAATATCCTGGAAGCTAGGAAGACTTTGTTATTTAGGAGCTTCCTCGACTTGAAACAGGGGGCCATGGCAGTGGCCGAGTATGATAATTGATTCACTACCTTGTTGTTGGAACCAAATGGCATAAACACCTAAAGAAAGTAAGTAGAGAATAAAAGGTGAAGAAAGTAAGTAGACAGTAAAAGGTGAAGAAAATAAATGAAAAAAGCAGGAAAAGGCATACAATAATGTAAGTGGTTCGGCATGCTCCGGCTTACGTCCGCTTCAGGTTTTCCTTTATTATATTGTTGTTTATAGGAAGGAGTTCTTACAGGTCAGTACAAGTCCATTATGGGTCAGTACAACTCCGACAGAGATTATAAAAAATTAGAAGAAGGAGAGCAACAGTCAAAAGATCCTCAAAATGAGACATACTTCTCTATTTATAGAGGTAGGAAGCCTAAAATCTCACCCAGAAGATATCCATATAGTTTCTACATCATAGACTAAGTCCCAAGAGAATAGGTCACCACCTTAGCAACTTGTATGAGTCGGTACAACTCCAAGGGTATGGGTCAGTACCGACCCATAAGATTGCCAAATTGGCTACGTTCAACTCTTCATGTTGGATTATCTTATGGTTAACTTTGTGATTCCATTGTTGTTTGCACCAATATTAGCTTATTTCTAAGTTCAAATGATGGAGTCATGGAAGAACAAAGTTGTTTATTCAAGAGTTCATGGAGATCAATAGAGAGTTGCATATAATCATCAAAACAACACTGGAAATAGGTTTCTAACATCAAATAGGATAGGTAGGTGGAAGGCGAGCTCGCTTGGTAGAGTATTTACAGGTCAGTACCGACCCATAGGGTTGGGTCGGTACCGACTCAACACTTATGGACTTCAGGCCTTTAGAATTTTGAGGTGGCCTTGTGATCTCGGTTGCACTTGAGTTTGGGCTTCGAAGTTTTCTCTTCGGGTTTCTTACCTTGATAGCTTCGAGCTTTTACTCATCGAGTTTGTTCATATACAACCTGGTCAAAACGTGGATAACACTTGCTCTCTAAAGCATGCCTTGCGAATTGACGGTGTGCTTTGCTCGAGAACAAATGTATTGTCGATCTCCAATAATTAAGCTCTTTAGCTACTCAATATTGGTGAATCGTCCAGTTCCTTCGGATTCTCTTATAAATCAAAAGTCATTACAACTTGTCATCACCTAAGACTTTAGACTTTGCTTAAGTAATGTCTATACATCATTATTATTCTGATTTCATTTGGAGTTATTACATTACGTATCAAAATAGTCCCGTTCCCACCCAAGATTTTTCAATTCTATTCCAGTTATGAGGTGTTCAAATCCTTTTATCAAATCAAATCCATTTTCGTTTTTAGGTTCGATCTTTCTGGATCATTTTATATTTAGTTTAATGCATGATCTCTCTGGATCGGTAATCAAATTCGAGGCTATTCATGGTCTATAGCTAAATTCACGATCTCTTTGGATCATTCATTGAGGTTATGGACATTCGAGGCTAGTAAGTAAATCTATAGTCTCACCGGACCGTCAATCAAATCTGTGGCCTATTGACCTTAAAAATTGGCATCAACACCCGGTACAATATCGTAGAGATTAAATGATGAATGAAATTAAAAACATAGCAAAAAAATAAATAAACAAATAGATTTTTATAGTGGTTTGGCATTCTTGGCTTACGTCCACTTCATATTTCTATTGATCTTGCACTCGATTATGATTACAAGAATGTTTGGATCAGCTATGATCCATTAATACAAGAGTTAAGAATAAAAATGGCAGAGCCTAGGCAGCAGAAAGAAGGATTCTTTTTACAAAGAATGGCCACTATATTTATTGGAGAAGACGTGCATGGATTGGGCTGAAATTTTGTAAGAAGTGTCTCTAGATCCATAGGGGCCCACCATAACGATCGATGGCCCTAATTAGATATTTTGGAACGATCGGCCAAAGTTCACCTGATCATTATTTTGGCCCATGATTGATGTAGGATCGATAGTATAGTATCTTCATGATATAAAATACTTTCTCTCTAAATTTTGTGCAATTTCAATTTCAACGTACCATTTGTGAGATACCGCAATTTCCATGAAACTATAGATCGTTTTGGCTGATTTTATATGATGGAACGATTGGTGTGTCTTTCCAAGATTTGGGAGTTTTTTCATGCGGTCATTTTTATTGGCTCCACTCTTTAATATATTGATGCTTTGAAAATTTCAAGTGCATTGGCTTTATAGATTTTGAGATATTGATCGATCTTTGTCGATTTATGCTCTTTTATGGATTGTTTTAGATTGATCCATATAAAATTTTGATTTGTCCATAACTCGAGCCTACGAACTCCGATTGACTTGGAATATAAAACATAGCCTCATGGGGCCTTCCTTATCACTTTATATTGACTGCACCTTGATCAGGACCCGATCTGAATATGCTCGACCACCGTCCATAGTCTTGTATATCATTGATTCTAAAGGTTAGCAAGCACTTGTTTTTAGTCAAATCTACGATATCACGGCCTTGCCAAAAGGCGAGATAACATATTACCCCCCAACCTATGTCTTGTTCAAACATGGCGTGCTTATCGCAAGCTTCAATTGTCAAAAAGGATTCCATTCAGTTTATTGAATGGTCGCTATCCTTCCATTGAGTCATTTTTATTAATAGTTGCATTTCTTTTTGTTCGTCATGACTATTGGTCGATTTCCAATGGTATAAATTTAGGACTGTATTATATCAGTTGTTATCCATGTCCAATTCTATGAGGCTGGAAGCTTTTGGCTATCTGATCTAGTCTTTTCTCTAAGAACTCTAGGTGAAAATTTAATTTCTGTCGGTTTCAAGAAATTGAATTTTTAGAATATACACATGCACGTTCTTGTCATTAGCTCCCGGGTGCATTTGTACACTCATGGCTTGTCATCAATTCCTTATAAATTAATCACAACCGAATTGCAATTCCTAGTTTATATTTTTTTGTATAATGAAATACGGGTCGTGATAAGAAACTCAATGGGAAGGGACCTTAAATTCTACAAGAATGACGGCCTTGGAGCCGTAAGCAAGGTCGAACGGATTATGGCCAGTTATGAGCTTATAGGTGGTTCGGTACGCCTATAATGCTATTGGGATTTCATCCACCCACTTGCCTCTAGCCTTTTTCAAACGTTTCATCAGAATGGACTTTATGATTTTATTAACAGCTTCGACTTGTCCATTTTCTTGAGGGTGAGCAACTGCCGCAAAACTATTTTCAGTATGAAGCTAATAGTAGAAGTATTTGAATTAAGCATTGTCAAGTTGGGTTCTATTGTCAGTTACAATAGTTCGTGGAAGGCCAAAATGATAGATGATGCTCCGGACCACAAATTTGATTACTTTCTTCTTCGTGATCGTGGCTAAAGGTTCAGCCTCATCTCATTTGGTGAAGTAATCCACTGCAACGATGGCGTACTTCGTTCGTCTTTAGAGATCAGTAAGGAACAAATAATATCAATACCGACTTGTGTAACTTCCATCGGTGGAGCTCTCAGAATTTTTTGCAAACATCTAGAACTCATCAAATTGTCTAGCATGATCAACTGCATCTCGTTTGACAGTTGGCTAGTAGTACCCGTAGCAGAGTATTTTCTTTGTCAGGGTTTGCCTCCCAATGTGATCGTCACATTCTCTTTCATGGAATTCTCTCAAAACTCGTTTGATTTCATGACTCCTTTTTGGGTGAAGCCTTTTTTGTACATGACTCTTTTTGGACGATTAGTGTGAAGCTTTATAAAAGATCTGTCGGTTTTTCATTCCTCCGTCCAGGAAGGATTCCTTGTTGCAGATAACCTTTGACATGAGTCATCTGTGACTCCCTTTCTAGCTCCATCTTCAAAACCTAATTAATCTCTAGTTGGTTGTTGCTCAGAGCATCTAGTACTCTAATTGGGACAAAGTCTATCTGCTGCGCATTCCGAGAACTGGCCAGCTTGGCCAGTGAGTCACCTTTCTCATTTTGTATCTTTGGGGATGTGTGTAATGGTGTAATACTCGAAGTTAGCCAGCAGCTCTTGGTCCCAGCCGAGATAAGGAGAAAGTTGTTGCCCCCTAGTCTAATAATCTTCCATGACTTGACATACTCCTAACTAGGAATCACAAAATATTTGTAAAGTTTCCACTTTCATTTCTTTGGAAAATTTGAGCCTAGATCGGCAATGAAGTTGATGTGCTCCTGGTCGAGGACGTGCATCAGGATATGGTTGCATCCGAAGTACACATCCATAAATTAAAGTAGCTAATATCCCATGGTTGAGTCTACCGGCTGGTTGGTCCTCAAAAGTGGAAAGCTATCTTTCGGGCATGCCTTTTTTAGGTCAGAGTGCGACGTATTTTTGCACTTTCCATAAGTTTTTCTCACATGAACTAGATTGGATACTCGTTTCGGGTAGAGAGCATCATGGATAAACCTATTGTTTTTAAGTTTATCTATTTTCTCTTTAAGTGCAGCAAATATTTCCAGATCCATGTCGCGTTGCTTTTGTTTCATCGGGACATGCCTCGGGTCGATATTCAATGCATGGCTCATGATAGTCGGTGAGATCACACACATGCCAGAATGGGACCAAGCGAACACATAAGATTTGTTCGGGGAAAGCCAGCTAATTCCTTCATCATCCTTGCACTAAGCTATGATCCGATCTTAGTACCTATGATGGGTCGCCATAGCTGACCGTAATGTCGATCGTTAGCTCAACGGGTGTAGCCTTCGATTCCTTGGGTTCCAACCGCAACTGTTTTGCAAAACAATAGACGTGAAATCGGTTGGGACAGTCACTGATGACCGTTACCCTGGTCGAATCCCAAAGTCTTGTCATGAGTTATTGAGTCTAATTGTGAAGGGATCTAAATGCTTTGAGCGATTGTCTGCAAATGATCGAAGATCAGTCTTAGAAGCATATTGAATCAAATGTCAAGTAGGACGTGTCATGCACAATTGAATAGCTAGCTCTTTGAGTTTGAATATGCTTGTATATACGAGTATAGCACTTACTATTTAATGTACTCATGATCCGTTACTCGTCATTGGGTTAGAGTAATGGTTAGTTGCCAATGTGCTTGGGCATTGATTCGACGATTCTATCTCTAGGCATCCTTTCGATCGTAGCCTTGTGTCATTGTAAACACTAGGTACGAGTCACAATATTGAACTATTGTAGTCATTCTTTGGATGATCACACTTCTACTCCCGGTATAAGGTTGATAAATTACCGCATAGACGGTTGAGTCCCATCCTAGTCATGTTTATACTCCCACCCAATCTCGAAGACTTAGAGTAGATCAATGGATGGTCGGTTCACATTTATCTTGTTTCCCGCTCGTGGCCCCAAGTCTGGGGTATATGTCGATAAGTAGGAAGGCAAGTTATGTTCAGTTTAGCTTTATACCCATTCCCGTTGAATCATGGGATCATGTTATGTTCAGTAGGAAGGCAAGTTATGCATGTATCATGGTGTTTCCTTCCCAGGGGAAGATTTTGATGCTCCGTCTGATTTCAAGCATGAGTTGGGTACTAGGCGGCCAGTCACGTCTATTTTTGGTGCAGATGTCACCATACTCTAGGCAAGACCATATAATACATGGTTAAGTCACATCGAACTAGTGATTGTGCTCTCCCTGTCGGACAAAGGGTAAGGATCAGTGTGCAGATGGTCGAGTCACGTCCATTTCATATTGCTCTTTTAGTCAAATCATGGTAAGTGTCAATGAATGAACGGTCGCGTCGCATTCATTCAAAGATGGATGGTCAATCACGTCCATTTTTATCCATATTCTCCCGTCAGATCTAGGGATAGAGTTGGCTCAGGTGCATTTGGGTCATGCTCACTCGGTTTCATAATTTCTCTGACGAATCGAAGGAGGATGCCAGAGAATTAATGACCAAGTCAGACTCATTTGTGCTTTACTCTCCTATCCGCACTCTGATGATCAGATCTTTTTGGAGGACATCCGGGTTATATCCATTTGTGTTTGTTATATATCGATATTGACTATCGATCCAGTGGCACGATATAGAGAATTTGGATTAATATTGCCTGTCAATCCAGAAGTATGATATAATCGATCTCCCATAACTTCAAACATCATACCAATTGGTCTTATATTGATGTCATCTTATATTCGTTGCCTTAAGTTGTAAAGATTACCCAACAGGAGCTGTAGTAAGATGTCGTATTCGGCTTGTAGTAGTTTGTACTCTCATTCCCATTCTTCAGTTATGAGAATTAGTTCGTGGACGATCAAATTCCACCCGTAGTGAGCTTATACTCCTCCTATCGAGTTCAGGTTAGAGTTTATGGAATATTGAGTAGTCGAACTGCACTCATCTGTTTGTTTATACTCAGGTCTGCACTCTTGGGATAAGAGTTTGTTGGCGGGTGGTTGAATCGCACCCTTTGTGTTTATACTCCAACCAGCACTGGGGGGCTAGAATTATTTGATGAACGGTCGAACCACATCCATGTCTTGGTTTAGATTTTGGGCTTGCCGATGTCTGGCCAAGGCCTGGATAGTTTACCATACCCTAGGCGCAAACCAGGTCATGGATGGACGTATCACATCCTCTTTGGATTGGACGGTCGAACAACGTTCAATTTAGGCTTGCGCTCTCACTACAAGAAAACCACATTTAGTTGCATTTATTGGCAGCATTTGTAGTGTGAATGCAACAAATACTATTTTTACCATTTCTTTTTATTTTTTACTTTTAATTCAATGCTGCTAAAATTTTGCCGCATTCCCGCCCAATTTAAAAAAATTCATGTATTACTCATCTCCTTCCTTCTCCACTGTTACATTTCTACCCTCGTTCAACAAAATTCTCTCGCTTCTCCATTACGCTGCTTATCTCCACCGCGTTATTTATCTCTATCAATCTACTCCGCTCTACTTCGCCGATCCACTTTTCCTTTAATCTACTCGCATTTGCTTCTTCGAGATATGTTCGCAAGCCCTGAATCGACGAATTGAGGTAATCGCAAAACCCTAATTTTATTAGAGGTATTTTAATTTCTTTACTTTGTTTGTTGTTATTACAAAACCCTAATCACTATATTTTGTTGTTATCATTGGGGTTGATGATAGATTGAGGAAGTGTCTTTTAAAATCATTCATGAATTTTGCATTTTTTTGTCAAGTGTCCACCGTGGCTATTGAAAGTTGTAGATAGAACTGTTGTATAATTATAACATCCTTATAATAAAATTACCTCTTATGAATTCAGTTGCACATAACCTGCTTTAATTATCATTCAATTTTGTAGAATATGAAATTTAAAGTTTTAGGTGTGCATGAACGTACATTTGAATCATCTTCTCACCTCCTTGATTTCCTTATTTAATTATTCTCTTGATGATCTTGCTTGTATTGGGATAAATTGTTCCAAGGGAGCTTGGTTTTCCTGAAAATAATATAAAGTGCCGAAAATTTTGTATGGTGCATACGTATTAGTATGCACATAAAAAGATACAACATAATGCATACTTCCAGAAATATTTCATGAACAAACTTAGAATCAGTCTACCGTACCAGTATGCCTGCTACGGGTACTAATAGCCTTGCAAAGCAAGGCAATTTTCCAATTAAACCTTGATTGAATTTTGTTTAACAAGGTAGGAAAAAATTATCATGAACCTAAGGGAAAAATAAAGTTTTCGGCCACGAGCATAAGTTATTTTAACTTCTATGTATAAAACTCAAAAGTACAAAAGAAACCAACTTAACTATATTTTTAACATTCTATATGAAGTATATTTATAAGCCGAGTCACACTCAACACTACACTTAAAGTCTCCATTGCCCTCTGCATGTACAGTGCCATATTAGTTAGTACATCAAAAGATATCTACTGAATATGTGAGTGTGTATATATATATATATATATATATATATATATATATATATATATATATGTATGTATGTATGTATGTATGTATTTTCTTACCAGTTCTAGAGTTTTGGGACTTAAACTTATTTCTTTCAATGCCAACCTGTACATTTATTATACATATCATATAATCATTAGTTGCAATATATGGACAGAATAGCTAATCATGGTACAGTTAAATAATTACATTACATACCCCATAGCTAAAAGAGTAATTCCGTAAGCAATAACAGAGTAAGCAAAAGCTGATAACAGAGCATAAGCTCTCGACTATAAGACATTATATAATCTAGCAAGTGAAACAACGATTCTAACTAGGCCAGCAATTAGAGTAAATATTATGAAAAACCCAGTTGCCATATTTCCTATCGGGTAGTATATTGGAAATAGCCTTGCTGGGTATGTCATGCGTTGGATTGAAACGTAAACATACATTTTATTAGTTTAAATGTGTTTTAAAGGCAAGTAAAACAGCAAGAATTACGCATGTACCTTCAGTGGGAGTTTCATTAATGCCATAATTAAGAGCCCAGACAGCGATTATGATTATGTACATTAGAGGTTGAGTAAGAGTAACGAGGATGCTGTAGATTTTGGTCCTTGTGGTGCCATTTGAAGAGGAGATTAGTCTATTATAAAAATAAACTAGTTTTTTTGTATTTGGTATGAACTTGATCGGGTCATATATGTTGGGAAATTTCTTTAGGAAGAAGAAAGGTGGGAGAAATTGTTTAATTTAGTAATGGAGATTGAGACAATAATTTGTAAAGGAGGAAATAAACTTTATTTTCTTTCCACTTTTATTCTTTTTGCTTGCTTACAATTACATTTACTTTTCTTGCTTCAAATGAGAGAAATCATTCATATTTGTAGTGTTATACAATATCTAGACTTTTCTTTAATCTTCAGTTTTCTAGAATTTTCTTAACTAAGCAAATTCTGGAATACTCCAAATTACATATCTGGTAAGTCTAGATTTTTCTCTATTTTTATTTTGACATTTCCATTAATACAAAGATTTTAATTGTCACAATAATCGTCTTTTTCTAAAAACCAAGTTTATTTCCAACATCCCCCCGCAAACTTGGTTTTGTAGCTCTTAGAAAAATTTCAATCTTTGTATTTACGTGCATTGGTAGGAATAAAGAAATAATGCAAACTTTTTTTTTTCGTTCTTCTTCTTTCTCATTGCCAAGATCTTCGATGCAATTTCCTGAATCTTTGGTGTGCTCCATTTATTCTTCATCATTAACGTAGAATACTTCAAAAAGTAGGCGTTCTAACTTCCATTTTTGTCACGTGTCATAAATTTTGAATGAGTCATATATGTTATCTTTCCATCCTTTCTTAATTTCACTCTTACAATCTTTGACCAATCTAATACTTTCATGAAATTCATCGTTGGTCTCTTTGACTCTCTCTTTAATCTTTTCCATTTTTACTTCTTTATTAATCTCCATTTTCATTGCTTTAAATTTCTACATGTACTTTAAATCTTCTTTAAGTTCTTGAATTTTTTCTCCTTGATTCATGACTTTTTCATTTTCTTCTCCTTTACTTCTGCACTTTTCGTTATTTGCGTAATCTTCGCTTACATTGATTTCTTCGCCTTCTTCATTTTCTTCTTCTACACGTTCTTCTTCCTCTTTCACTTTCTTATCCGTTTTTATTTCTTCTTCCACCTTTTCAACTTTTACTACCTTGGTGGTCTTCTTTTTCACTTCATTGGTATTTGAAAGGTCGTCACTTGTAATCGTTATGACTTTCTCTTCAGTTATCATTGACGACTCTTCTGCAACATTCTTCTCCATATCAGTATTCGTTTTCTCTTCCTCTTCCATCACAATATTCTCTCTTTTTTCATTGTTTTTCTTTTCCTCCTTATCGGCTAACATATTTTATTTAACATATCATATTTCATTATTTTTAACTCTCTTATCTAAGTACCATTCCTTTTCATCTTTAATTCAATTTCTCCGAGTGCCCATAAAAGTATAGAACCTTCAACGTTTTATTAAACAAAGTTTGATCTTTCTTGAAGGTAAGTGACAGACGATCTACATTTAGAAGCAAAATGCCCAAATTTATCACAATTATAACATTTTATTTGAGATTTTTCATACCTTAGAATTCCATTATAATTTGCACTTCCTCCTCGTTCTCTATCTCTTGCGTTGTATGTGTTTTTCCTTTTCTCCTCTCTATACCAGCATTCATTTGCCATATGACCAGATTTGTGGCAATTAAAACATTCAAAATAGCCACAACCTCTCTCGCTTTAGCTCCGAAGTCGTCCATTTTTAAATGTCTCATTTTCTCACAAGGTGTGTTTTGTTCGAAGAGCTTACTCGAATGGCTCTTCTTTAACCTTTCTCTTCAATTTTTCTTCATGGGCTTGAAGTGAACCCATGAGTTGATCAACGGTCATAGATCTTTAGATTCTTCAATGCTATAACTATGTAATCAAATTTTGAATCTAAAGATCGTAGAATTTTCCCAACAACTCTAGAGTCTTCTATTTTTTCTCCATATGTTTTCATTTGATTGACAATAGATAAAACTCGAGAAAAATAATCATCAATTGATTCTGATGATTTCATATATAAAGATTCAAACTCACCTCGCATAGTTTGTAGTCTAATTTTCTTGACTTTATCAATTCCTTTAAAAGCGTTCTCCAAAATCTCCCATGCGTCCTTGATAGTTTGTGCATTAGCTATCTTCTCAAACATAACATCATCCAAACTTTGGTAGATGAGCGTAAGAGCCTTTCTATCCTTCTTCTTCAAATTCTTTAAATTGTCCCTTTCAATTTGGGATAAAGTGGAAATATCGGCGGATTCTTCATAACCATTTTCTATGACATCCCACGCATCTTGCGATCCAAGCAACGTATTCATGCGAATACTCCAACTTTTATAATTCTCTTTCTTTAACAAAGGAACTTGAAAAAGACTCGTTCCATTTGCCATCTTCCTTGATTAGCAACCCGGCTCTGATACCACTGTTGGGAAATTTCTATAGGAAGTAGAAAGGAGGGAGAAACTTTTTAATTTACTAATGGAGATTGAGACAATAATTTATAAAAGAGGAAATAAACTTTATTTTCTTTCCACTTTTATTCTTTTTGCTTGCTTACAATTACATTTACTTTTCTTGCTTCAAATGATAGAAATCATTCTTACGGTGTGATATAATATCTAGACTTTTCTTTAATCTTCCATTTTCTAGAATTTTCTTGACTAAGCATATTCTGGAATACTCCAAATTACATATATGGCAACTCTAGAATTTTCTCCATTTTTATTTTGACATTTCCATTAATACAAAGATTATAATTGTCACAATAATCGTCGTCTCCTTAAAAACAAGTTTATTTCCAACAATATAAAGATCTACGTATAATTATTCCTTGTTTTTTTATGACATTGTTGCTTTTATCAAATGAGAAATGAAGAATAATTTCATATTCTTTGGTTTAGGATTAATCCTTACTTCCTAAGTTGCAAAGAAAAGTACAATTCTAAATAAATTGTTTCTTTTTTCTTTTGCTACTTTTTGAGCATAAAAATATCCTGACTATAATCACATAGGGATGCTTAGTCTAATCAATCCAGGAAATATATTCATCATGCTTCATCTTTCTTAACTTTCCAAACTTAAATAATAGAGATATTAGAATATGGAACGCATACACATGCAAAATAAACAGCATTAAAAAGAGCGGGACGGTCTTGTTAGTATTAAAATATTTGTTGATAGGTAAGTCCTAAAATCAAATTTCTTGGAAAATAACGACAAAGCTGGTTCTGGAAAGAGAAGATAAAAAATCAAAGGGACAAGACTGTTGAAATTATAATGTAAAATCAATATGTTCAAAATATTATGTATATGCTAAAATTTGATGCATAATCTTACCACAATGGGAACTGGTTTGGTCCTAAGATAGTATATTGTTTATTCTTGTCAATGCAATTCATAGTCTAATAATTATCGAATTCAATAAAACTGTCATTCAACTTCATAATATAAAGTATAAAATTTAGCAGTTATGAGAACCATTTTTTTGAGTTGGAGAGAAACAAAAACAAATAAACTAGTTGCATATTATCAAATGCTACTGAACTAACTGGAAGCATGACAGATGAAAAGACAAGTTGATTTGCAAAACATTGGTGGCGGTTTCATGAATAACACCTTCTTCCACAATTTGTAACGAATATGATTTTGCAACTGGAAAAGAGAAGAATAGACATTCCAAAAAAGAAATCATGAAAAAGTTAGAGTATTAAAGTAACTAGGTTGATCAAGTTGAGGATTCAGGAAAGAGTAGATTTCTTATTCCAACACAGCATCAGACAGCCACTTACGTTCCTTTACGAGCTCGTATATCTACATTATCAACTCCTTTTTAAAACTACGCTAGAGATATATATACAATTATGATAAATCCTTTTGCATAGATTCTTTATGATAGAATTTATGAGTTGGTCGTGCTTTAAAATTTGTATGCATTTTTATGTACTAAAATACAATTTTGCATATATTTTTATTGCAAGTTAGAGGGTCGGAGTGATAAATCCTGATGTAAGGCCACACACATTGAAAGCAAAAATTGAGTATTATAGCTTGTGTTAATATGTTGACATCTTTCATGTTGTATGTCACCCAGGTTGATGCTTATAATAACAATCTTTGTTGCTGCTTTTTTCTACTATTTTATTTAAGTTAATCTTACTTCTTCCGTTTATACATGTATAAATTATTCATATTTTTATCACTTACCTTTGGTAGTTATTTATCAAATTATAGGTTAAGTAGATGCAAGTTGCTCTTCCATCTGAATCGAAAATGAGACCATCTGATGAAATATTTGAGACAATATTACATGAGGCAGTGGTAACTCAGTTGAGTATATTTATTTTTTGGGTTTTGTTATCATTCTTTGATTACAATATTGCTATGAACAGACATTTAAAGAAGCTGACGTGAATGGGGATGACAAGATAGATAAATCGGAGTGGTAAGATTCCGTGTCTCAGAATCTATCATTAATGAAGATAATGACTCTTCCATATCTCAGGTAACTCCTGCTTTTTTATTTCCTAGAGATTTAGGGCTTCCTTGCATTAGTTATAAATACAACAACGCATCCTATTTAATTATTGGCATGATACAATTTAGTTGATATGTCAAATAAAGAGGGGAAAATTATAATCATAATAAATAAAATCAAGTTAGAGATAATAGGATGATTCATATGCGATCGAACCTTTTCCTCCTGTTATCTTTGTTTACATAAAATACACTTCGTAGAGTAGAAAAGATATATGTGTATAATCATCATGTCTTGTAGTGGCGATATTGGAGAATTCATGGCTAGGATACAAAATGCAATCTGATTTTAATTATTTTTGTCATCTCTTTAACATTACCACTTTGCTTATTATCCATTTAAAAGATAGATTAGTCATGTTGTATCTTATCAAAAGCTACAGGGACATAACCACAAAGTTTCCAAGTTTTTTATAAACTCAGAAGTGGATGACAATGCCACATATCAACTAAAAAGGTTGACATATATCGTTTTGGAATTGTCCTGTGGTACATGTGAATTTATTATGGTACATAAACACTATAATTCCAAGTTTTTAGTGTATGTCACTGAAAGGAGTTGAAAATGGATCTCTGTTCCTTTTGCTAGATTCTTGATGATAGAATTAGTCAGAAATTTTGGTGGTATTTTTTTTGTTTATGCACCACATATGACATGTTTTATATTCGTTAGTTTCCTTTGCATATCTAGTTACATAGTTTTCTTTACATGTTAAATCATTCAATATTGTTGCATTCACTTATTATTTAATATAATCATATTTACTTGCACAAATAAGAACCATGTTTCTGGGACTCTTTTTGTCATTTATTATGCTAAATTTTACTGCTTAGTTGTAAGCTGACAAGGATCATAATTAGCTATTTCTATCCTCCCTTAGCATCTCTATAAAATATTGACAATAAAAAATCATTTACATATTATTTATTTATTTCATTATTTTTCTAATTACCAACCATGTCGAAGTTGATGTGATGTTGTGATTTGTTGTAAAGATCTTTTTCTACTGTTAGTAGGAGATTTGGAGTAAAAATGCTGGAAGGTTTGATGAAAGAATTTGAAGACGAAAACGAAGATGAAGTGGACGGATTTGAAGTGAAATTTGGAAAACAATTCCAGCAATTCATAATGTGCAAAGAGCAATCGAGTATGTGAAAGCTTTGGTTCAAGTTTTGCTAGATAAGCTTCTTATAGATTTCCCTTCGATGCTTTGACGGTTATACCACATCCGCTTCCATTTGGATCCAGTTTCTATCGAGCCTTGGGAGTAAGATGAGTGTTCTGAAGAACTTTGAGCTTGAGAAGTGGAGGAGATGGTCAGATCCCATCCATTTTGAGTCGTGTGTTTGCCCTCAAGTAAAGGGCAAGAGTTGAGGAGTGGGCGGTTGAACCGCATCCACTTTTCATGTTTATACTCCAGTCCATGCTATAGGGACTATAGTTTTATGAAGGATGGTCAGTCACACCCATTTGAAGTTTATACTCCGGTCTGCACTCTAGGAACTAGAGTTGATCAATGGGCGGTCGAACCACATCCATCCTTTTGTGTTTACACTCCTGTTCATACTCTGGGGACCAGAGTTTTATGATGGGTGGTCAGTCACATCCGTTTAATGTTTATACTTCGGCTCGTGCTTAAGGAACTTGAGTTGATCGATGGACGGTCAAACCACATTCCTATTTTTGTGTTTATACTCCAATCCGCACTTTGGAGCCAAAGTTTTATGATGGGTGGTCAGCCATACCCATTTGATGTTTATACTCTGTTCGTGCTCTGGGAACTAGAGTTGATCGATGGACAGTCGAGCCACCTCCATCTTTTTATGTTTACATTACGATCCACACTTTAGGGACCCGAGTTTTATGATGGGTAGTCAATCACACCCGTTAGTTGTTTATACTCCGGTTTATGCTCTAGGAAAGAGAGTTGATCAATGGACGGTCGAACCGCGTCTATCTTTTAGTATTTCTACTCTGATCCACACTCTAGGGACCAGAGTTTTATGGTGGGTGGTCAGTCACACCCATTTGATGTTTATACTCTGGTTTGCGCTCTAGTAACTAGAGTTGATCGATGGACAGTCAAATCGCGTCCATCCTTTTGCTTCGTACTCCTCCCAGCAAATGAAGAGAGAGAGTTTTTAGGTGGACGATCAAGTCACATCCACCTCAAGCTGCAGTGGTGACCACGTGTTAAGGGCATTGGTTGATGAGTAGGCAGTCAGTCATGCCTACTTTAAGTCGAGCTTTCGAACTGTCTACTGTGTTTAAGGAAAGAATTAATGTGTGGACGATCAAATCGCGTCCACTTTAGTTGGACCTCAGTTGTGCTGAACTTCGGGAGAGGTATAAGTATTTTAACGAACTTCAAGTATGAGCTAGGGAGTGGATGGTTGGGTTGCACCCACTCCAAGTCTTTCTTTGATCTCTAAGTCAGGCAAGGAAGTTGATGAGTGAACGATCGGTTGTGTTGGCTTTTTGCTAGATCCAGACCTTGTCGGGTTTTGAGTAAGGAACAGATGTTCTATCAAAATCAAAGAATAGAGTAGGAAGTGGATGGTCAAGTCATACCCACTTTTAATTTTGAGTCCTTTTCCCTAAGTCTGGGGCATATGCTAGCTAGTAAGCGGTTTAATCACGCTTATTTTGATGAAACTTCAAAGGTCTGATCATGGTCTGCAAAGATAGGTTGGCTCCCAACTCTATGTACTTGGTCACTTACATCGTTAGGAAGTAGCTTAGTTCAAGTTGGTCGTAGTTCACAACACAATTGAAATTGATAAGTGAAGCAATTTCGTCTACTTGCTATTCTACTTTGCCTAAGTCCTTCTTAGCTGTATGTCAACCATAGGTGGTCCAATTAATAATCAGAGTTCTTTATTGATAGGGGTTGGATGTTCCCTGCCCACTATTCCATGGGGCTTGTGCATATTGTCAAAATTTTCCCTTTCGGATCAGCTTTCCAACCACATATTTGAGATGTTTTCAATCGCCAGTGTTAAGACCGTATGTATTTTGGAATATACTACATTTCCCAGGTTTCCTCCAAGCTACGACAGATTCTCTCGAGGATGATTTTCGGTACTGCTCCGAGTCATGAATCTTCAAGTAGATGTTGTCGATTGAATCATTCAAAGGAGTATATGAGTTGAATTTCGAGATTCTGGCTGTCTCTTAAAATCTGAGTCCTTAGCCAACATGCCTGCATTGCTCTTTCTCCTAGTCTGCTCTACCTTCTCCTCGCTTAGGTTTTGATTCATTTTGTAATAGAAATGATCCAAGGTCGTAGGAGGTTCTCCAGCTAACTAGCTGCCAAATCTATCTGGGGTTGATTCTTCTAATCTGCGCCATTAATATGGTATTCTCACTCGGATTGATCACTTTAGTGATGACGACGTTAAATCTCCATAGGAAATCTTTGAGCGGCTCACCTGACGTCTGGAATAAATTGGATAATGACATCACATCCTTGGTGTGAGTCGCATACATCCTAAATTGCTCGATAAACTTCTGGTTCGATTAATCGGATGAGGAGATAGAGATGGGTGGTAACTGTTTAATTTGCACGATCGTTATTATTTTAAGGCATATGGGAAAACATACGAATTCGATGGCATCCGTCACTCTGGTGTGATCCATGTACCACTCGAACTTCACAAGATGTTGTCGAGGATTTATGCTCACTGTATACGCTGGCATAGTTGGCACAATGAATCTCCTTGTATATTCTACACCCTAAACGGCTTCGATGAATAGATTTTTACTGGGAAGATGCTCTAATCGTCGTCAGTCCGTTTTTTAGTTATGGCTGCCTGTACTTCTTATGAATGATGTATGCATGGTTGTCCAATATTTGAATAGTTGAGAATGCCGATCGAATGGCGAGACAATTAGGTTGGGGTTGTTGATCGATGATGATCTCCAAACTTTCATCCAAATAGGGTACAATCCACATAAGGTAGTAAGGAGGGCCTCTTGAAGTTGAACACCAACTTTCAATTCATTTGGAGTTTGTATACCCGAGATATGAGCAAAGCAAGATGGGTCGGTATTGATAGATTGGGGGTAAGTTACTTGGAGTCGGACCCAAGAAAATCTACTATTTGCGTGGTGTCAGCAACTACTTTGTGTGGAGTCACTGAATTCGAAGTTCTGGGTCAGTGAAGAATGGTGCTTGGAGTCATATTGACGTTTGCTTAGAGAAAATCTTGGTTTTACCCGAGTTTGGCTTCGAGCCAAAGTTTCTTGGGTTTGCTTAGAGCCACATCACCTATGTTCTCCAACCTTTGGGAGTATCATTTGAGTAGCGGTTGCTTGTCCATTCCTCGGTTACAACTCATAAACTGTCGCTTGATCCTCTATGCCCCGGTCAGTACATGACGTAAGGGAAGTGGATAGAATGCACCGTCTTCATGTTGCATTTCGAATGCTGAATGCGGGGGCACTGCGCTGAAATTTTTTTAAAGCCTTTTTCTTAAATTTGGATCGTACCCGAAAAGTATTTTTTGAAAAATGATTGGTTATGAAGATGATCGTTGCAACAATAATTGGTTGAAAACGATTGGTTGGAATGCTAAAGCGGTGGAATGATCGGTTGTAGTGACGATCAGTTAGAATATAAAGGAAGTTTGAACGATCGGTGAAAATGTGAACTGGAACGATCGGTGGAGACGATCTTGGAACGATCGGTGTAAGCAATGTTATGGAAATAACGATCTGAGAAAATAAAGGTCTGTCTAATATTTAGTGGGCATTAGGATTCGCTTGCCTTGGGATTCTGACCTTGAGTTTTCTCAATAAATCATAGGCCTGTAAGCGATGGATAACACTTCATTTATTGTATCTCATACAACCCCTAACCCATAGTTTTTGACGTTTTGTCCTAATCTCAATCTCGACCCTAAGTTAGCTCAATAAATCGAAAGAGATTATTCACCCATACCCACCATTTCACGATGGCCTAAGCATAGATGTACGTACTTTTAGTTTGCTTAACGAATACGTATATGTACCTTACCCCTTCTGTCAGTATGTTAATAATACTACATGTAGCGCTTTATCTTGAGTTTGCTCAACAATTATAGAGCATGCAAGTAATTTACTAACATATAAATGGTAGAGGATAATTTTTATATCATCGATCGAAAACTTTAATATATTTGATTGAGTGATAACGATTTAGGGGTTAATGTATTTATTTTGGAGTACTCACGTGATTCAAGTGTCATACACATCTAGAATCACGGTATATATACTTTATGTATGCATTCTTTTCTTAAACCTATTTTGGATTTCTTGTAGTTCCACTTTATTTAATTAAATCATGTTTAATTTAATTAATTAAGTCATATTTAATTAACTTAATTAATTTAATAAATGTTTTAATTAATTGAATTTAAATTTCAACTATCGAATTTTTCTTCATTCATCCTTAACAATTTAAAGATGAACGAACTATAACACTTATAGTAATTACATACATATATGATTATGCATTCATTATTTATTAATTAACTTTTAATTAATTTAGTTTATTAAAACAATTTTTAGTTAAAATAATATTAATTCAATTCAAAATTTTATCTTTATTTACCTTACACGCTTTAAAATAAATACATACATATCATTACATATGATTTAATTTAATTAATTAACTTTTATTTATTTATTTAATTCAATTAATTGAATAATTAAGCTAAAAATTTGAAATTAAAGATTTTCAAAACTAATTTTGAAAATCTTATAACATTTGTAGCATGTTATATTTTAAATTTAAAATACAATTTTTAAATTTGCAAAACATATTTTGAAATATTAGCTTAGTCCCAAAATCAATTTGGGCCTTTATATTAGGAGTAACCTTTGGCCTTAATTCATCCTTCGGGCCAGGCCAACGCTAGGTAGGGTAGAGTAGCCCAAACCTATTCTTCGACACTACTTTTTTTGACACCCTAATAAATGAGTAGCCTTGTGTCATTGTAAACACTAGGTACGAGTCACAATATTGAACTATTGTAGTCATTCTTCGGATGATCACACTTCTACTCTCGGTATAAGGTTGATAAATTACCGCATAGACGGTTGAGTCCCATCCTAGTCATGTTTATACTCCCACCTAAGCTCGAAGACTTAGAGTTGATCAATGAATGGTCGGTTCACATTCATCTTGTTTCTCGCTCGTGGCCCCAAGTCTGGGGTATATGTCGATAAGTAGGAAGGCAAGTTATGTTCAGTTTAGCTTTATACTCATTCCCGTTGAATCGTGGGATCAAGTTATGTTCAGTAGGAAGGCAAGTTATGCGTGCATCATGGTTTTTCCTTCCCGGGGGAAGATTTTGATGCTCCGTCTGATTTCAAGCATGAGTTGGGTACTAGGCGGCCAATCACGTCTATTTTTGGTGCAAATGTCACCATACTCTAGGCAAGACCATATAATACATGGTTAAGTCACATCTAACTAGTGATTGATGCTCTCCCTGTCGGACAAAGGGTAAGGATCAGTGTGCAGATGGCTGAGTCACGTCCATTTCATATTGCTCTTTTAGTCAAATCATGGTAAGAGTCAACGAATGAACAGTCGTGTCGCATTCATTCAAAGATGGATGGTCAATCACGTCCATTTTTATCCATATTCTCCCGTCAGATCTAGGGATAGAGTTGGCTCAGGTGCATTTGGGTCATGCTCACTCGGTTTCATAATTTCTCTGACGAATCGAAGGAGGATGCCAGAGAATTAATGATCAAGTCAGACTCATTTGTGCTTTACTCTCCTATCTGCCCTCTGATGATCAGATCTGTAACATCCCGCCTTTTCGCACGCTTTAAATCGACACACGCGCCAATTCAAACCATACGGAAGGGCGGATTGTTATGGGTTAAATAAGAAAAACGGAGAAGAAATAAAATAAAACAGAATCTCACAGCGGAAGGATAAAATATAATAATCAATATATAGTTCATAAAACTGTTTACACACATTTGCTTCTTCTTTATACAATAAATATCAGAGTTCACATACCAATAAATATCAATGCAGCGGAATTAAATGGTGTAGTGGAATAATATACTAGATAATAGTAATACAAATCTTCGTCTTCGTCCTCCAGAGCTAAATCTTCAAATCTTGAAACGCTCGGACTGACCCGAGCGAATTTGAAAAGACAAAATCACTCGAGTCAGAACTAAAAGATCTTATGTGAGTTAAATTAACAGAAATAAATATGAGTGCAGTAACTCAAGAGATGCTCGGGATTTACATCTCCTAAGGATCCGTTAAACTATTTACTATGTAGTATATTGCGCTATTATAATAGTGTCTATTTACAAAATAAACTTACTTTTAAATAGCGTTAAGGAGTTACCCAATCTCCCCCTTAACTCAATAATAGTCCCAGTAGTCCATCCAATATCATAGTCCCTCCTGATCGGGAAGCCACCAGAGGTTACCACACGGGCTACGGGAGGAATCCAAACTCGTACAAGGCGCAATAGGGTAAGTGACACGGCATAACTAGGCAATGCCAGGGTAGATATACCAACTACGCTTCCGGATCGGTGGTAACGCATAGCGCGCAGCTACCGCCTACCTTGAGCCACATCCCTAAATAAAAACAAAAGTGGCCACCGAATCAATCCAAAAGTCAAAGTATAATATCGAAGGGATGTGTCCGATCAAAGGTGCTACCTTATTAACCCGTCAATCGCTCCTGTTTTAGCCACCTTATGCCAACTCACGGGAGTTGGGTCCACGTATTTACCTTACAGGAAACGCCGCCACCAACCTACTTCATTCTGGAATCTCCACCGCGTACACGGTTGTTAAAGTGGTTTTCGGAGTTGGCAGAGAGTATGACAACTTCCGATCCCGGTCTCTTCAACAACCAAATGTTATTATAACACCACGGTCATTTAAAAATAATTATACTTTCAAAACCAGAATAAAATATCTATTTCAAAATCATATAAATACGACATCCTTTCCATTTCAAAACAAACTCGTTTGATATTACTTTTATAAAAACCCAAATAAACATAATATCATTCTATTTCAAATATATTTCTTTTCCAAAATCATATTGCTTTAATATTTATAATAATTGGAAACCAAACATTGAATTATCCTTTCAAACTGTAATACTTTGAAAATTCATAGCTTTAAACCATAACTTCGAAAACTTGGATGGTTTGGATATTCAAACGGTATATAGAATAAAATAGTTTGCATTTAAAATTACTTTATAAAATAAAATAATTTCCGTAACTTACAATTTTTTTTATTTAAAATTAAGTCAAAGTCCATAGATTTAAAAATCGCTTTCAGTTTCAATAACCACTTCAGTTTCAATATATTTCAAACTTTGAATATTAAACAATTGGAACTAAGGTTGGAAATTTCTATTCAACAATTTAAAGTCCTATTATTTAGTTTGAAATAATTGCATAATAAACCCGTAATCATTTAAGTAAAACTCAAATTATTTATAAAAGAAAATTTCCTTCAATTTATTTATACTAAAAATATTCATTTAATTCACCTTGAATACAATTTCAGTTATAAATATCATACCCTTTT